>CAWUHX010000020.1:724273-1337827 GCA_963922205.1 Romanomermis culicivorax
GCTGAATCGGAATTCATGACTATGATTCGCTGAATCGGAATAGTCACTAAATCAGGATATTCGTTGAATTGCGATATTCGCTGAATGGGGACTGTGCCATTCGAACTCACACTGACCAAGACGAATCTAATCTCCAAAACTGAAACGACTTTTTAGCAAAAGATAGCAAAGATTTCACATATATAGTCAAATTATGATTGAATATGACGCGAAAAAAGGGTAGGCGAAATAGGGGAACACAATGTTTAAAGTGAAATTTCGTAGAAACTCATTAAAAATTGATACTTTTTTAATGCAGGCGATGCAAGAAGAATTTACAAAGAAAATTTGCATATATTTCATGCATCGTTTGTTGGAATGAATTCGATTAGAAGTTTGAAAATTACACAACTTTTAGCAATTGAGTAACCTTTTCCCATTGCTTAAAAGAGACACTTTCGATAGTATAGGTTTTTTGTAAAAAAAATTTGTCGACACGATCACAGGTAATACTGAAAAGCTACACAAGACAAGAAAATCCACACCTTGGCAATACCGCTGTGATGGCTAGCATTTAAAACGTAATCCCTAGCGCATTGCTTCATATCGTAAATGTTTTTCACTTTTGGGTGCCAATTTTGTTTCATGGCTGCAATTTCAGTATCGGCCGATGTTGTCGGTTCAATAATAGTGCACTGGGGAGTATCAATTTTGGGAACACTAGAAAAATGACTAACAAATAGAAGATTGATAGTTATGGAGATAAGTCGCATCGCTCGACTAGAGTGGAAATCTCGATTCCTAACAATAGGAATTCAAAATAGTACCCAGTTGGAGACAAAGATGGGACTTAAATGGCTGCAGATCCGCTACAACATAACAGGTAGGTTCATGGGAACTGAGGGTGTAAAAAAGAAATTTTGCATATTTAATGAAAAGTTGAGATTGAAAAGACGGAATACTTCGATTACTGACACGCCATGGAATTCATTCACTTAATTTCATCTCCAGTCCAGAAGTGTTCTAATTGAGGAAATAACAAATCGGTGAATATGCCGGTATTCTAAACGCATCGTATTAAATCATGAAGCATGAGTCGGATCGCAAGAGACGAACTATAAACCGACCCAATTAATTGTAATGGTAAAAACCTCACCCAAGCTCCCGAGAACATACTATTGCTGAAATTCATCTCCTTACTTAATTTCTTCCCAATTATTCTTCAACTGATCTACATAACTGGTTATTAACTTTAAATTCGGTTTGGCGGCTTTCTTCATCCTGAAACAAAGGAGCAGATAACATCAAAATGTAACTATTTATAATGTGATAAATATACTCTACCATTGACAAAACCAATGTACAAAAAATTAATGCTATCGGCTAAAATTTATTAAAAATAAATATTGCTAAGTATATAAATGCAGTAAAATGAGGGATAAAACAAACTGAATAAAAATAATTTAAGTACTCTTAAACATCAAATTTCTATCATACCTGAACCTCGAACAGCGGAACAAACGTAAAAAGATGGCTTACCGGTGTATTTATTCTAAAAAAATTGGGAGAGAGCTAAGAAAAATACACGAAATAAATTTAGGAGGGATATTGATGCCACAATATTTCGATTTTCATAAATATTATAAATAATAGTAAAATTTGGTAAAACCAAAAAACCGTGGAAGTTTAAATTTTATCGTGTTATTTGAAATTGTCACTAATGCAAATATTATGTTGCAGCAATTTTCAATCAAAACAGCAAAAAACTTCAACGCGTATAAATGTACCCGATCACTGACTTGTTTAAAATAAGTAAATTAAATTTTCAACCGACAGATTTTCAAACATCAGATTCATAGACCGTTCCGGCTTACCTCAATTTCTTGCATTAATGATATCACATTTTCTTTTTTAACTAGAGTAACCGTGCAACCACCGAATCCTCCACCTGTCATACGACTGCCAAATACACCCGGATAGGCAGCTGCGATTTTTTGCAATTCATCCAATTCTCTGCAAGACACTTCGTAGTCCAGCCTTAAAAGATCAAGGATTAAGAAAAATACTTCCAAAATGATGGAAGCTATATTTAAACAATTTTTGGTCAAGATTATCAAAAGTGGTGGGGTGGAGATGTGCAAATTAAAGTTGAAGGTCGTCAAGTTTTTATAACAAAGCTTTTTCAGATTTTTCAGTTTTTTGAAGTTTACAAACTAACCTTAAGGATTCGTGGCTTTCATTCATCAGCCGTCCAAATTCTTCATAATTGCGTTTTTTGAGAGATTCCGCCGCTTTCTGTGTTCTCTCAATTTCTTTAATAACGTGTCTCACTCGCTTCACTGCAATTTCGTCTAACGTCGACATTTTTGCTGGAAAGAATGAATGTACGTTAAAGCGACCATAAATTTTAAAATCCAAAACACACATTCGAATTCTGACCAAGATAAATCCCTGAGACTAGTTTTCTGAAAAATATGAGCCGCGTTTTGACACGTCTCCCGTCGTTGCGCGTATGCCGACGAAGATAACTCGTGTTTAACGTTGGTATTGGTCACTAGAACTACAACTCCTGGATCGTCGATGGGTAAAAATTCGTAAGATAAGTCTCTGAAGTAAAATTTGGAAGGTGTGTTACTGCTTATTCTTTACAGCGAAAACATGGAACCGAATAGTTTGAAAGCCGAAAAATCAATTTTAATTTCCCCATATAAACGTTGTACATGCAGGTTCTTTCCGCATAAAATCTCCAAGGCAATTTCTGCAACAAAAAATGTTGTTTTCGTCACATACTAGAGTCATATAAAAAACACCCAAAATGATAATAAATAGCGAAGTTGACATCAAACGCAAAAGTTTTTTGAACTAAAACAATTATTTTAATGTTAATTAGCAATGAATAACATTATTTCGAGATTACCGAGCAAAAAAAATGTGGCTGATTAACCATGGGTATGCTAAAAATATATTTTGAATAACTCTAAGCGCTAAAAATGACGAAGATTAATGAGTATTGGAAGCTTAGAAACATTCCGCGATGCCATAGTGAGACACGCTGACTTGAAAGCTGCAACTGTGCCTCAAAAGGCATAAAGTAAGTTTTCATTACACTTTTAATCTGGTGTGAAGTAAAAATTTTTTTTGACGTTTTGATTTCATTAAACATGTTTGTATCAATTCCGACGGCACAAACAATCAAAATATCTACAACCTTTGGATAGACCCAAAATTTTCATTACGTGCAGAAACTACTAGAAAAAATTTCAGCGCGGTCAAAAAACTCCACGCGGCGCGGAAAAATCTTTTTACAAGCGAGGCCATAGAACGGGCATGAAGAAATTTGACGAGTACATAAAAATGAAAAGATGGAAACGGCAAATGAACTATGCTATTTTACAGTCCATGTAACTTATCCGAAATGCCATTTGTTCTAACTGCTGTACTCTTAATTCGACGAGGCTAACGTTATGATTTTTTTTCATGTAGCATGAACTGACATTTACGAAGCAAAAAATTTCTATTTTCTAGTCAAAAATCACTTTTTAGCAATTTTGTCGTCAATAAATTATCGTAGGATATTCATACAGTGAAAAATGTAATCCGAAACCCTCATTGTATAGATCTTTCAATATCTATATTTTCACTAATCTCAATAATTGTAAACATACCGACAATCCAGCAACATGGCATAATTTTCCTTCGATAGAGAGCAGCTAAATTGATCCATTATTCCACACGGTACATGAGCGTATTCGTGTTCAGCTTTTTGGCAAAGTAAAGCCATATCAACCGATCTAAATTTAGACAATTTTTTAGTAAAATTTACATTTAACGAAGTAAAATTCGCGTATCTATCTTATTATGGATTTCAAGTAAATCCACCAAAAAATAAAAACTCACGTCAACTTGTTTCCATTTGACGAAACCAGATTTAAAAAATGGAATGTCGCCATTTCCAAAGATGCTGAACTACTAAGGCCACCTCCTAATGGCACCGACGAATGAATGACCGCTTTGAATTTATTCAGCGGTATCTTGAGCAATTTCAAAACGCCGATAAAATAACGAGACCACTTAGTCAAGGACTCTAAACTTTTGGTCGACCGTAAGTCGAATTCGACCATTGCCTGTTCATCGTGAATCGACGTCGAAAAAATTATGCATCTAAATGGGAAAGATGCCACAAAAGATCAACTTACAGGCAGTATGTGGCCGGCAAATATTAATTTTTATCGATATTAAAATTTATCGAGTGATTTCGAATTTCGATGCCCTAGCCTCTTGTGTCTATTTTATATTAAATCCGAATAATGAAAAATTGGAGAACACGACCTATTTTCCGGTTTTTACATTTCTCCGTTTCCATTAAAACACGGAATTGAGCTGGAGTTTTAGAACTAACCTATCATCTTCATTGCTGATTTTTCCCACAATAATAGTATAAAGTGGCACTGCCTATAAAAATACGATCAAGTCAACAAAATAGCCTAAATATTACGTTTACCATTGGCATAACGAAACCGTCATTATAATCCGTATGTTCGCCTATTAAATTGACCCTTCCAGCCGCGAAGGAGCATAAATTTGGTGCATCGCCGAATAGTTCCTTGAACTTAACTTTAGCTTCCTCGACTAAAACTTCCTTACTCGGTAAGGAAGGCATACTGAAAACAAGACGAAAGCGGCACAAGTAAATAATCTGGAAGTACGAGTACAATAAAAAGCGGTTTAGATTTAGTTACCCTTCAATTTATTTCGAAAAGTGAAGCAAAAATAAAATTTATTATAAATAAATAACAAAAAAAATAAGTGAATTTGCCGAAAAATTTAAGAAAAAACTTTTTAAAGCGGAATATTTCCGTGTTTTTTAGGTGGATTTTTCAAATTCTTGTTCCTGAGTAATTCCAAATCAAGGCATAATCGTTTTCTGGTAAATTTGGGTTCAATGACGTCATCGATGTAGCCTAAAAGGAATTCTAATATGAAATTGCCGCAATTCTAATCTTGCTAAAATTTATTGATGAGCGATAAATCGAATGATAGAAAATAAAAAAGAAGCCGCAAAACGACAAGAAAACTAAAACTAATTTTCATTGTGATAGGGAAACGTGGCTGTCAACTTACAGAAACAGTGAGTGCTTAAGAAACAGAAGACAAGATTTCCTACGTCACATATGTATATAGTAATTTTAGTAGGTCATAGCTTGTTTTTTTGTTCACCCGAGCGACATATAATCAAATATTTCTCAAACTTACCTCTTGAAGCAGCTGAAAAAGGATTGCTGAACAAATCAATATATTCTTGTTCTTTTTCTTTAATATTCGGTGATTTCCTGAATAAAATGCTGACGGCGCCTTTAGCGCCCATAACGGCGATTTCGGCCGTCGGCCAAGCGTAATTCATATCGCCACGTAAGTGTTTACTGCTCATGACATCGTACGCTCCACCGTAACCCTGATATGAATATATAAATTGAATCTAATGAAAAACTGCTGCAAAAGTCGTCTTGTGAAGGAAATAAGCAAACCTTCTAGCATGTAGTTCACAAAAATTTCAATAAGTTTTCTCTGCAAAACATACTTCACAAAATTTTACTGTGAAACTGATTACTACCTTGAGCATAAACCTACTTTCCTCGTGATAACTGTCAATTTTGGCACGGTAGCTTCTGCGTAAGCATATAAAAGTTTTGCACCATGCCGAATAATACCACCATATTCCTGCGATATACCTAAATTGAAAATTAAATACCTATATAAATTATTTAAAACAAAACAGGAGAAGTCCAAACGATTTATATGTATAGTTCTGAATAGGCGCGAAAGGTGAGCTTGAGGATACGACGCAATTTTTAACGGAAAGGACTAGTCCAGTTCATTCTCAAAAGAAAAATCTTTAAAAGTGTACTTTGCAGCGTTTTGTTCGATAAAACTATGCAAGAATGTCGGCCTTTTTGATAGACATAGATAATAATAAACTTTTTTAACAATCTGCTAGAATGTAACTTTTACAAACTTTGGTCGAGAACGTTTGCAAGCAAAGTAATTTTTAGACTAGAACATTTGGAAAAGTGTTATTTTTTGGCGCAGACGACTACAAAATTGTTTTTTCTAGCAATTCCACTCCGATTACCATAGAAATCACAGTTTGGCCAGAATCAAGAAAGTAAATGCGTGGAGTGTCAAATTTCATCATAACACTACACGGTGGGAAAATTAAGGCACTTAAGACTCCTGGAAAGAATTCAGGTTCGCCCAGATTTTCATACTTCACGTCATAATTTTTCTTCGCTCACCGCCCATATTTCATAAATATATACTCTTAACGGCCATAAAAATATGGAACTCAGAACAATTAATCCCCGTTTTGTGTCATTTCAAAAATTGCACGTATATAAATAGAATTGCAATCTCCAGACATATAGGTTACGACTTACCAGGTAAAAATCCAGGAACATCGACAAACGTGACAATTGGAATATTGAATGCATCACAAAATCTCACGAATCTCGCTGCTTTGACAGAAGCATTAATGTCCAGGCAACCTTAAAAATGGTCAGACATTCGCGTGTACTACAAGCAACAATTATGTTAGCAGCACTGTTTTTTTGGCACGAGGTCTTTAGCCAAACGGTCAAAGTTTTCAAAAAATTTTAGGCAATGACTAAAATTTGTACTCAAGGCACGTAAAAGTACTCAAATCAGCCAAAATGCAGCTCTAAATTTTACCAGCCAAATGTTTAGGATTGTTTCCGACAAATCCGACTGTCAATCCTTTCACACGTCCAAATCCGCAAATTATGTTAACGGCGTAATTGGGCATTATTTCAAAAAATTCGAATTCATCAACGACCTAAAGTTAAATGAAGCGGACATGTGCGATTATGAATAGGCATGAATAAAGGGACAATTGAAACAAGCATGAATGCTTATCAAAGCTACACTTATCAGGAGTCAAAACAGATCAATCTGATCTGTTGTTGAGACAACGTAAAGTCGAATTTAAGAATGAAGTGCAGAGAGCTTCGAAAATCACAGCTATCACGCGAAAATTCGAAAATGCTTCAGGAATCGGTTTTTTTAAATGGTGACTAGAGATATTTGTGTAATTGAAACTTAACTTTGGGAATGTGTTCAAACGAAGCATCGTCTCAGAATTTATAACGATATTGCAAGTTCTATACCTGAAAAATGACGTCGTGCATATCGTAAGCCATTTCGGGATCTAATGGCACAATCTTGTCCAGACAAGGAGCTTCTCTGTCCCTGAAAGTGTAACATATATACATTGAGTTCAAACAGATAGCCCATAACTAACATTTATGATCAGAAACAGGAGGAAAATCATTTTTTTCGTCAACTATTTTCCAACCGTTTCTGTATTTAAAATAATTTTTAGCTAGAAAACAAATATTTCTTGCAGTTTTGATTGATTAAGATAGGATTTAAGTTCAAAGAAGCCACAGCTTAATATTCAATTTTAAAATGACCAATAAATTGAAAACATTCTTGTTAGAGACTCATAACTAATTTAGAGACCAGATTTTTAGGTGCTGCACCTAAAAAATTTTTTGAATCAAGGATGCTCAAGGAGCATGAAAATGACAAGTAGAGTGTTTCTGGTACTTTTGTATCATACATGCACATAGGGGTAGGGGGTAAACCCCCATATCTGAGACCCTGGCCATCCTCTCCGGCCAAAAAAATCGTCAAACACCCCTACTTGAACTTTTTTCCAAGACAGCTTTTTTCATGATTTTTGCGCATATTTTGTATGAAAAACAGGCCTGCAGAACTTTTTTTTGTTTTTTTGCTCACCCACCCCTCCTACCACTCAGGGAAAAGTCCATGGAACCCCCCTGGAAAACTCTTGCCGTGCATGTCTGTTTTGTGTGCATGTTGATTGCGCCTTTTCGGGGTTCTGCTGAGATCCACTTGCACCCAATTTTGAATTTTTGAAAAATGTGCACATAAAATTATTTCGCTCCAAATTTTCAAAATAAGCAGGTTTTATCATTTATTGATAGTAAATAATTAGTCAGATTAGCTGTAATTTAAAAGCTCATGGTCTGAAAAAAAGAACAATGGAAGATATAAACAGATGCGGTGCGATGCTTGGACGGATTTGGGGAAAAAAGATTTACATCGAGCCTAGTACGAAACCCCAACGCGGAGTTTTTTGCTACTAAAAAACCCTGAAATTCGTTCAAAAACATTTTATGCACCTTTGATATCTGTTGAAATAGAGTACTCTTTTTCGTTGTACAAATCAATTTGTCTGAACATTGACAAAATTTGACGCTTGAAAATATTGAGTATCTGAATATCATAGCTTCTAATACAAGTTTATATCAGAATAAACACGCTATTTCACTTCCTATGTTGATTGTCATAATATTAGCGCTGTAAACTTATGTTAAACGAAAAAATAAATTTTTTACACCTAATTTGAACATTTTCTGCACCATTTTAAGCACATAATCTGCCAATTTTTGCACCTAAAAATCCGGTCCCTACAAATAACCAATACAATTTTCAATCCATACACACATTTATAATATGCACGTACGTTACCATGGATCCTTAGAAGTCAGCACGGGAGATGTAGCATTCCAGTTCAACGGTAGAAAGTTAACGAAATTCCGCAGCGAAATCAAAGCATCGATGTCGTTGTCGAAAACGCCATGTGCAACGCCTGAATAATTTTACTCATTTTCCGATTGTTAAAATATTCTATAGAATATTGAGGAAATTTAGGGGAAAAAACATGGTGAAATGGTATCATATCGAACACAAATTTGCTCATTTGAACAATCGAATCAAACGAGAGTGTTACTAACTGAGTTGTTTGTTGTCTGACATCTAAATTACGAAAATAGCCGTTTTGGACTCGGAATCCTAACTTCAAAATAACTTTTAATTATCAAAAGATAACTGACAGTCACAAAATCGTTAGAAAAATTATCACAACTTGAGCGAAGACGGCTCGACGTACGTGCTCGGCCGGAATTCTAATAAATTTTGCAACAGTGCATCAAAACTTGACAACATTTTTCGAATTCAATGAAACTAAACCAAAAATAGATATAGGATTCCGTAATTTCACAACTTTTTGAGCTATTTTTGGTTTACAATTTCTAACTCTATCTTCAGTTTTTATGGCAATTAATTCAGAAAAGGTAATTAAAAGAAACATTAAAATAAATTCCCACATTGCTGAACTGCAAAGCGTTTTCGGTAATAGAATATGCTATCACTTAACCAGAAATTTGGGCATGAACTTTGGAGCCACCCAGTTCCTCGTGCGAGACATCCTTGTTCGTAGTAGCGCGTACGACATCAGGTCCAGTAATAAACAAATAGCTGGTATCCTTTACCATGAACGTGAAATCTGTTATCGCCGGCGAATAAACTGCACCCCCAGCACAAGGACCCATAATGAGAGAAATTTGAGGAATGACGCCCGAAGCGAGAACGTTGCGCTAAATTCAAAAAATGGATGCATAAAAACAACGTATATACTAATTCTTACCTGAAAAATTTCGGCGTAGCCTGCTAGGGATTCGACTCCTTCCTGTATCCTAGCACCTCCAGAATCATTTAAACCAATAACCGGAGCACCGACTAACATAGCTTGATCCATAATCTGAAAAATCATAATTAAATATAGCTTGAAAGATACGACAGTCAGGGAAGATTTATATCAACCTAACTTGCAAATTTTTTTTGCGTGAATCATGGACAAGCTTCCACCGAAAATTGTGAAATCTTGACTAAAAATAAAAACATCGCGTCCGTAGATTTTGCAACGACCCGTAATGACACTGTCGCCTGGAAACTGAAGAGGAAAACAAATTAAGAATAGACCTATAAACTTCAGACTAATCGAAAATTATAGAAATGAATATTTTACGACTAATTTTCACATTGAAGTTCGCTTATATGCTTTTTCCAATACGCTATGAAAATTCAACAAAACACAAAAACATGAAACCTTTTCTTTCTGAGCACCGAAGTCAACGCAAGTATGTTCGGCGAACGCATCGTATTCGACGAAAGAATCCGAGTCACTAATAACAGAAATTCTTTCCCTCGCGGTAAGCTTGCCCTAAGAGAAAAAATAATTCATGATTTGTATGATTGATAACTCGCTAAAGTCGCATATATTAAGTTATGGAAAATTAAACAAAAAACATAAAAAAACTGGAAATGGCCACCATTATCCATAGAAGGCTAAAACAATTTTTTCCGTTTTCGTTCACATTAGAATGTAGCGTTTTGATTGAATGTAAAGTGTTAAAAATTGACTACAATTAATCCATGAATCCGCCCAATCGATTCTCATAAAAAATCTGTTTTCATAATTAGAAAACTATTCCGGCGTATATAAAAATTTACAGACTGGAAAAGTCATGAAAAATCAATACCTACATAACATTATATTTCATTTTCACGGCAATATCGCCATTATTTTCTTACATTTTTATGCTGCTTGTCGATGCGGTCAATGCCACCAGCGGACACGCACTGCTTACGTTTTTCCTCAAGCTGTCGTTTAACATTCAATGCATGAGCTATAGAACACGAGCGGCGACGCAAAGCGAAATTCAGCGAAGCGTAGAATTTAGTTCCCGCGTTAATCAGTGTCATGAACGAATATGGCTTGAAAAGAATACTTTATAAAACATCTTCAGTTAGAAATCGGCTTATGACTTTTATAAGCAGGTTGAAGTTTACGGCTCGATGACAGTAAACACGGAAATTTATCATTTCAAGAGTGGATAGAGAAAATTTATTGTCGTAGTTTGTGGATATATTTGCATCATAGAAGTTCCTTGTGGGAATTTCAAGTCCCTGCAAGCCAGCCTACTGTGACTAAACTTATAGGTAAGTAAGCAACATCACAGCATCGGTTCTTATGCACTTTAGCGACTCTCGAATTTTTCATATTTTTTAACGTGTAAGATATATACAGCGCGCAGGTATAGACAACGCACGTGAAGTACAGAAGTTGTGCACTTTTAGAAAACGCATGCGGGTCCTCCCGCTTCCACCTCTGATCCTTAACACCACCCACCCTTAAAAAATTTCAGACGGAATGAAAATCAACCTGTAAGGTGTAAGTTGTACACTCTGAGCAGTATGCACAAAGGGTCAACATGGACAAGCTTTCGAAGACGCTCAACGGGAGCTATACCTACCCGCTACATATACCTTCCGTGTTAAGAACAGAAATGAAAAAGGAAAGGAGCCGCTAAATTGCATAAGTGTCGACGCGTCTTTTTGCGGTTCCCCACGAAAAATGTCCTAATTTTTTAGGTTTGATTTATTTACCGGACGAATCATAGATATAATCGCATCGCTATTATGTTGAAAATACTCAAGCAGTTGAATTTTTGTGTATTCTGGATAACAATAGTAGCTGCGGAGCAGCACATTAACTTGAAAAGAACTCTTGTTTTTGGGCCTGCCATTTCCAACGACGATTTTACTGTACCAGTTCGGCATTTCTACATTCAACTCGTCGACTCAGCCGGGAACAAGTAGGTTCTTCAGCAATTGAAATTATTGAAATGGATTGATGAGACAGTCCAAAAAACAGTTATAGGCAGTCGTTTCGGCGACTAAAGCCCAAGCCAATAGCGCTTTCTAGTGGGCCGAAAACCAATAAAAAAATATATTTTCTAGCCCAAAAAATGATGTTTCCCAATTTCCGGTTGGCGCAGTGTGCTCTGTCCCCAACACCCAACTACAGGCGAATTTTTGGGGGCGGGGGTCAAAAAATATCGAAATTTTCCCCAAAAAAGGCACTTTTTTGCCAATTTTTTCCAGTCTGGGGGGTTGGGTATATGGTTGGCCGGGCCCCCCCCCCCCCCAGCCCCCCACCACTTCAATTCCTGGCATACCTGTAAGAGGTCCGACCAGTTGGGGGGGGGGGGGGTAAATCCGAAATTTTGGGGGAGAGGGTCGAAAAAAGTCGAAATTTTTCCCAAAAAAGGCCAAAAACATACACTTTTGTGCCAACTTTTTCTAATTTTTTTCAAAGGGGGGGTTGGGTATATGGTTGGCCAAGTTGGGTTGGTCCCCCCCAATTACAGGTATGATTACAGGTAATGCAAGTCAACACGTTCGCAGTATAGATCGTTTTTACAATTGTTACGCATTCAATCAAGTTATGAAATGAACGGGTAATCTTTCACGCCATTCAAAGTGATATATTGTTGTACATATATTCTGTAGCAAAACGGGACTAAAAAGATTGGACTTGCTCGATTAATTATCATTGTTATGTTTTGATTTGTTTTTCGAATCACATCGAAGCAAAATTCTGACTACAGTAATTCAATTTCTATCTCTTGTACCTTCATACTGCTATATACTTGTTTTTCAATTTTAATTTTTTTTCCGTTCAGCATTACTATTTCACCCGTAGACTTCGAAATAAATATTCAACCAATTGATCAAAATGATATGTGCAGGCTATCATTCGACGTGCTCGATTTGAAAAATGGATCTTATATCGTTCGATGCATGGTCCACGGATTCTGTAAGAAGCTGAACTTCAGAATTACAGTAAACGGCATTCACCTGGGCAATTCTCCATTTAATATAGAAGGTAGGTGAAGGGGAACGAACACTTTTTGTTTTGTTGTTATTGACTACAGTACACATTATCGTGATTATTTGTGTCATAAAAAACTCTCACATGTAGACTTTATCTCTAATTTCTCAATTTAATTGTAGGTCATTTCAACGACGATCGGTGTTCATGTCCAGTCGATCTAGAAAAGTTTTATGAAAATTTATATTGTCCAAATTCATACGATCAACTGGATCAAGATTTGAGCTTATGGCCAAAAAATTCGGTCCCTTTCGCTAGCGCATTGGACAGTGCCCTAAAACGGTGGGCTGTTCGTCCGGAATCACACAGCTTCTGTCATTACATGATTTTCGACAATAAAGTAAGAAAGATGAATGTCACCTCTATTCTGCAAGTACCCAAATCTATCAGAATTTGATAAGACGACGTTAGTTTCTGTAGTCGGAATGGCGATAAACCAAATTGTGATTTTCATTTTTAAACTTTTAACGGTCTATGCTTTTCCACCAAAAAACGAAATTATCACTAAAATGAAAAAAATTAACACTGTCGTTGAAATCGTTTGCATATTAGCTTTTACCATAAATTTTTTTTACCCGAAAATTTGGTCAATTTGGAATGCGCACAAATTTCCAATGCTATTGTAAAAATATTAAATTCACTTGTAAAAATATTAAATTCACTTGCTTTCCAATTTTATTATATTTACAAGCATTTCAAGAAAAACTGTTTATACTTTTCAGTGATAATAAACTGGTTTCATAGAGACATTATATTTTATTTCAAATTGCCTGTGGCGAGAAACTACTTTCGAGTTCGTCGCGAACTAACACACAAAATTTAAACATACCGTTCGACCCGAAATAACGTTCAATGTACGGTTTTTGCTATCTTGACTATTTTCCATAAAAAATGTGAGCTTCTCTCGCAACGAAAATGCTAATTTTGGCACTGATTTAGTAAACGAAAGACATACAGGGCTGTATTATCCACAAATTTCAAAAAGCCTTGCAGTAACTTTTAGACTATACTTCATTTCAGTTGTATCGAAAATGTCATGGACGCTACGTAGGTTTCAAGATGTTCACAGACAGCATATTCCAATCGCTACTGAGAAAAGTGAGCTGAGTTTCGTCCTTTTATGATATATTTCGCATAAAATTAAGAGATTTTACGTATTAGGTGAAGTTGCCCAACACTGAATTCTTGTTCAATTTGGGCGACTGGCCTTTAGAGGCAGCTGGCAACGTGCCAATGATGAGCTGGTGTGGTTCCGGATCGTCCAAGGATATCGTTCTGCCCAGCTACGAAATAACTGAAGCCACTTTGGAAATGATGGCACGGTAGGACTCCACTGAAGTAATAACCTCAAAGTGATGCAAAAATATAAAGTTCATCTTCATTCTTTTCTCCTGAATTAGGTTTGTAAGTGTAAACTTCTGAAATATACGTCATAGTGCATTGGTGGCTCGAATAATGTTACACCAATTATTTTTCGTCATTGATATTTTTAGACAGAAATTTGCACATATATACCTATCATCTCTGGAACAATAATAAGAAGAGACACGTTCTTTTAATAACAACTTTAACAGTTTTTTCCACATTCATATCTCCATTAAAAATTGTAATCACAACAGACCTATAGTTTCTTTTTCTGGAAATGCTTGTGGATAAAAAAGTAGAAAGCAAGTATCATTTTATATTTCTATAATTTACACAGTCTGCTCAACTGATCCTCACGATTTTTTTACGCCAAAAATCCTATAGTAAACGGTTTGTGTAAACGACTTTGAGGGCGGTCCATTTTTTGTTCATTTTCAATTTACAATTATTTCATTTAATCGAACTATGCATATTTTCAACTCTCCTCAAAATCTAATTCTGAAAACGTCAAATAATTCCTCTGGGATAAAATTATAGGAAAAACTTCACTGGGAAAATTTCTTAGGGCATGGCCAAAACTTGTCCATCATGGATTTTCCGAATGTAGGATGAATTTTTTCCGAATGATAGCATTCATGCACGTGGAGGAGTGTTTGGGAGTATTGACCCCCCAGCTGATCTGACCCCCCTGCAATGATTGAGAACATGACGAACGAAAAAATGATCAAGAGAGAAGAGAAAGTCATCATGAATGAAAATGATACCGTAGTTAAACGATCTCTCCAAACGAAGCATACTTGATTCAAAGAAGTAGCGTTAAAACTTTAAAAAATGCTGTCCAGGCAAATAATTTCCCATATTTGGTTGATATAGGTTGAAAAACATGCTGCTTGAATGTTAGAAAAATATGCTGCTTGCACTGGATGAGTACCCACAGAATTTCTATGTTGTGCATGTATTATTAAGAGGCTTGATGAAATAATACTTGAAAAGTGTCATTCGTGTAAAAAATATGATTGCACTGCATATACAGATGTTATAGTATGCATCAGTATTTTATAGCAACAACATATTACAGCTTTATAACACATGATTTGTTCGAAAGTTTCGTTTCAGTTAAACTTCAAAAGCGGTACCGCGCGACGCTCAAAAATTAGAAAGACCTATTCATATTTCCCCGGTGGCACTGGCCGGCACCGCGCGGCGCCGCTTTTTAGTAGGACAATCACCGCCGCGCGGTACCTCGCGGTGAAGTATGACAGGGCTTCAACATTCGTGGATTGAACCTCATCCGTATTCCGCTAGCAAAACATGTGCTGTTGTGCACTACAGTCTATTCATTTTCAAATGAGCCTCGCAAAGCAAAAAACAAAAAAAGGCGGTGAGCAGAAAATAAAGCAACGCATCGTATAGGTCGAAATCTTTTTTTCTCAATTTGTTCGAATAACACTGTTAACCACAGTCAACTCGAGAAAAAAGTGTCCGTATTCTTATTATTTGCATGAACATGCTTTCTCGAAAAAATAGATTATATATCGTTGTACTCCAATTTAGATAAATTCTTCTTGATATCAATTCAAAAAAGTAAAAATTTCGTAGATAATCCAAATTCCACTCATGCTTTCTCCAAGTGAATTAAAAAAAAGGTTTAGTCAAAGCTCCAAATTTTTATTCTTAGCAGAAATATTGATATTATTTCAATATTGGGGGCAGAAAGCCCGAAATGGGACGAAAAAATCGATCGAGCTATATGGCGCGGTCGTGATTCGAGTCAGGAACGCCTGATCTTAGTTCAAATGGCCAGAAACCGGCCGGATTTGATCGAAGCAAATATTACCAGATTCTTCTTTTTCCGAGATTTGATCGACGTTTATGGCCCAGAAGTTCCGCACATGCCTTTTCAAGACTTTTTCAAGGTCATTTATTTTCTCTTGTGGTTCTTCATTCCAGTTGTTCTTCCATTTGGTTTATTTTAAATTTCTATCACAAAATTTCTGATTTTCGAAAATTTTGTAATTTTCAGTACAAATTTGTCGTCAATATGGACGGCACAGTAGCCGCCTACCGTTTTGCCTTCCTTTTGGCTGGTACAAGCCTCGTTTTCAAGCAAACTTCAAATTATTACGAACATTTCTACAAACTTTTAAAACCCTGGGTTCATTACGTACCTGTTGAATTTGATCTCTCCGATTTGATCGAAAGAATAGAGTGGGCGAAAAACAACCAGGAAGAAGTACATTAAAATCGAAAAATTGTCTTTCTACAATTTTTAATAATTTCTGTAAAATTTCAGGCCCAGAAGATTGTCAGTAATGCGAGAAAATTTGTTGCCGAAAATTTATTACCATCGAATATTCTATGCTATTACGCCAAAACTATTCAAGTTAGATTATTTTGGAAACTAATAACGAGATTTCATTCGAGATTTTTTGTTCAGAAATACACTGAACTACTCGAAACTATACCAGAAGAAGTGCCGAGCGATATGGAAGAAGTGAAAATGCCGAATTTCCATCAGTGTAGCTGCAAACCGCAAGATAAAGCTCCATTCCCGAAAGAAGAACTTTGACGATTGCCATAAGTTATGACTTGACATTGTTTGTACGACTAGCATATTTTTTTCCTTTTCTGTATGTGATTATCGAAAATCAACGGTAAATGACTAAGTTCCTCGTGGAAAGTCTTTATACTGTACTAAGTTTTAATACCAGAGTATAAAAACACGAATGTCCAGTTTCGTGCATAACCATGATTTAGACATGAATGTCCAGTGTCCACTGCAGAATTGGTTATACAATGTAATATATGAGGTGGAAAATTTCAATATTTTCTCTAAAAATACACCGAACAGGTATACTCCATTCTATTCGAAATGATCGATGCAACAGTCGGAAGTCCAGCAAACGCTGCCTTACTAGAGATAAGAAAATCAATGTCAATAATCTTGAAATGATTGAAAACAGTGATCATGTAGGACTCTGTATCATGAAAGAAGAATGACTTCTGCATGCACCATTTCAAGATGAATGGAGTACAGTACAGATGCAAATTTTTATGCACGCACACTGTTAGTGATTGAGTAATTTTGATAACGATGAACCAAGAATTATTTCATATTTTCACGATTTTCTGTATAACCATATGTCACATAGAATTATAGTCTGTTTCTTATAAAATGCTTCCAAATAATGAATCTGGAAGCAAGTACTATTTTACATTTTCAGCATTTTCTACCAAGCCGTTCGTCATATGGAGCTTAAATTTGGTGACGATACTCAACTAACACTTAGAAATATTTTGAGTGAAAAAAACGTAGAGTAAAAGCTTCATGTGCAAGATTTTCAAGTCACCTAATATTTGTGTCATTTTTCATTTTAGTAGCATTTTATAAAAAACAGACTATAGAAATTTATCAGGTTACTTAATGCACCCTTACCAATTTTTGAGTAAAGAATCTTATAATAAAAGTTTTTTGTAAACGACCATGCAGGCTGTGCTTATTTTTTGCTATTTTTCAGTGTACAGGCACTTGATAAAAGAACAGACTCAGACTGCCATGGCAGCTCTACGCCGCGAAAGTTTTTTTTTTAATTTTATTGTATTGAGAATATAAAATTTGTGGAATAAGTAAAATAAAGGAAAATTGGGAACATCCAAGATGCAAATTGGGAGTTCCGCATCGCAGTTCGAGGAAGCAAACTGGGAAAAAAATAAGAAAATTGTTTTGGATAGGAACAGAATTCGGAGAAAGGCATACTTTTGCACTGTGGAAAAATAGTGTTTGTGTAAATAGTAGGCATTTTGACCATTTGGATAATATTAACAATATTAACAATTATAAAAATAAGTAATTTACTTTTCAGGCCTTTCAATACGATTACTAGATGAGCTGATTTCCGAAAATTACCCATGAGATGTAATTCGAAAGCAGTTGCGATTTTGTGCCAAGCTGTTCTTTTTTCTGATCTGGAAACTACTGAGTCTGTTTTTTGTTTTTCAAAACGTTTTGAACCAAGCAGTCAACCAAGTGATAGAGGTCTTCGGCAGTGAAATTCGTATTCTATTTCCTAGTCTCCATATCTAAAAATCGGTGACCAAAGCAAAAAAAAATCGATGATCAAAGTGAGACGATCATGACCAGGCGAGAGATGCTGAAGGGTCATTTATACTTGCTTTTTTCGACGGAAGGGAACGGATCGCCAACAGCTTGAAACGTTCAGCCTGAATATCCACTTTCGATCGGACTAATAACTGCAAATTTGCAGAAAATGACCGACGGTAACCCCCAACCGAACCGAACGGAACGAAAATTTCCCTCTTGATCGGTAATGTTGTGTCGATTGCATTCCGTTCCGTCGAAAAAGGCAAGTATAAATGACTCTTTACTTTTCATATGCTTCACACCGCGAATGTGGTGGACGATGTATTGGAAGAACAGACGTAGAAAAACTTGTGTGCATGCTCCAACTTCTGCAACTTTATTCTGGAGAAAAATCTTTTACTTTACTCCAGCTTCTGCGACAGAGGAGAAAATCTGAAGCAAATAAAATCGTAACATAAACTCTAGGAGAATCACTTCTTGGTTATCTAGTAATCTTAGGAAGATAGAAAATCACTCCTGGTTTGGTTAAAAATTTACTGCTACTTCACTCCCTCTCTACTTCATTCTTGCTCCACCTTCAACGATTCCGTCCTGGTTGAAGGTGGAGCGCTTCATAACGACTGAAAACCCCGCAAGTAAAAATGTTGACCGCATACGTGTTGTGCCTACAATTCCCATTACAAGAATGCCACAAGAAGTGCAGGAATGGACTTGAAATTCTTGTAAATTTCTAATTAAAAAACACAACGCGTGGAAAAACTAGTCAATTATGCGAAACTTTTTCAACGAACCGTTTCCGGTACAGAATATTTGGGACTCACTAAAAAACACATGAATCATACCTTTTTTGTGCCCATTTTATCCTCATATCAGCCCCAATTTTTAATTCTTTGGGATTAATGATTTAGTCGGGAAAATACGACTTCACTTGAAAAAGAACCACCGAGCTCGTAAACTATATATTCCAAAACAACAGCGAAGCAATTGATTAGCTTTTCTTCCATCAGTGGTGGTGGTGGCGAAAATCTGGGCATAGTAGTATAGGTGTTCGCCTTTTTAGCTGATTTTTTATTATTTGTTTGTTTTCTACTTTTTGATGAAATTTGCGCATTTTATTATCTTTCCCCAAAGCGATCTTTTTCATCAGAGCACAAAAATTCCGTCCCTGGATAGTTGGGAGCCTTATAAGATCTACATTGTTGCATACTTGCGTCCTCGAGGCGTAATTAGAGCCACTGCCTTTTTTCCTCGCTAATTATTAGCTTTGGTTCGTACTTTTCTTTGAAAATAGCATGAAAATAGAAGAAATTGGGAGAAGTAAAGTGGCTGCTACAGAGCAGAGCGGAGAATTTCCTTCGTACGATCATCTGCTATTCTGTTCTATTGATCTTACTTTTGTATTATTGAGTTTTTTCTCATTAGTAGGCCTGGATTATGGTCTACAATTAATTTGTTTAATACATTTTTCAACGTTTGAAAATAATTAAATCAGATACCATATTTTTTTATTTTCTGCTAAAGAATATCTGATAAAAAAAATTTTTTCCGTCGAAATATCTCGCCATATTCTGAACTAAGAACGTTGTTCATTGGGAATCTTCAGATGTTTACACAATAACTTTTGTTTCAGTCCATCGATTTCGATAAAACATTTGACATGTTTATTAAGAAGAATCCGTCTATTATTAGCGAGTCTAACTTATTAGTTAATCTATCACTTATTTACCTATTACTTTTACCTATTTTAACTATAAATATTGTTAATATAGCAGACTTTAAACTATAGTTTGTTTTTCATGAAACGCTTGTTAGTCAGAAAATGACAAAAATCAGCACCGTCAACGGCATCGTTCACACAAAGCTTTTACGAGTGGAATTTTCCTGCCGATGATTAGTTGAGTACAAAGATTAGTTGAGTAAACAAATTTTCAGTCTAATGTGACATATATTTCACCCGAGAATTGTAAAAAATCAAAATATTATTTGATTTCCATTGCTATCATAAAAGATTCAAGAAAAGCAAACTATAACTTTTGATGCTATTTTTCAAAGGCGGAAATATCAGGCAAAAATTTTTTAGACAATTGCTGACAGGTTATTCGATGCTATTTTTAAAGCGCTTCTGTGCCTCTGCACATTTCAAAATTACACCGATCCGGTATTGATTTTTGTGACAGACTTGATGCAAGAAAGTGCTTCAAGTTGACTACACTTGAAAAAATTACAACGGTGATTTGAGTCGAATTTGCGTTTTTACAATATCCACCGGAGGGGAAGTATCTTTATATGCCTTTCGAGAAAATGGTTCAGAGCTAAATGAAATAATGCTAATCTAGTCAAATTTATCCTGTTCGATACACGATTGTTACTGTTTGCTTATTAAGGCAATGAAGATTAGATTGTAATCGCTGCTGTACGAAAGTCCTGTTTGTAGTAGACTATGCCCGTATAAACGATTGAGAGTGCACATATAAACGATTGAGAATGCACAAGTCACAGGCATTTCACACAAAACAATGTTTCGTACATGTGATGATAAATATGTCGGAAAATTTTTGAAAAATTATTGTCAGGTGCCGCCTACACAAATCGAAGGAATATCAGTCCCGGGTTTAGAACGTGGATGGAAGTTTATAGCTAAGGGTCCGAAGCGACATCCGCAGCACATTCTGACCCTATGCAGATCCCCTTTTCCTAGTTAAAAATTATGCCAACAGGTCGATTCAGACGTAACGATTGAATATCGATAGCTACTAAGTTTCCATGAGGAATAGAGTATTGATTGCTGTTTACACACGTCTTCCAGTTTTATTCAAAATAAAGTAGAAATCAGACATGAGCACGATTAAGGTTGCTAGCATACTCAGACAATAGCAGTCGAGAGCATCGATTCATTGGGTCTTTGGATTTTCGGATTAATGATCGAAACTGCATCGATGCAATAGCGCTGAGTTATGTACTTTGAACATTTTACGGATTTAACCTTTTGTAGTGCGTGCTAGCGTAGAACAGTCCGCAAAGCAGACAGTACTTTCATTGCAGTATGCATCAAATCACGTAAGGAAGATATGGAATATTTTTTACATCGTCCATTATTTCAAATAGTACCTCGGAACGCAGAAAGATGCTTATGCAAATAAATCCACAATCTGAGAGTGGATCTTTTTTCTCAGATCTGTGGCAATCGGTACTACAACTTGTGGAGAAAATTCTGACGTACGATACTGTTCATTATTTGCTTGTGGATTTCCTTGTATTTCGATGCTTATTTAAAAATAAACAGACTGTAGCACGGTTTCACCATTTTTCAAAGCATCGGAAAGAAAAAAAAGCCGTTCATGTAAACAGTAAGAAACCTGCATTCGCGGCCGCCTTTTTTCTCAGCTTGGCTGCGGCAGTTTGGATTACAGCTTTAAAAAAAGTTTGCTCCGCATCCCGAGGCTCATTTGAAAATTAATGGACTATAAAGTCATTGGTGTTTTGTTATCTTTCTTCCTACTGTTAAGTAAACTTCCAATCAACTAATCATCCTGAACATTAAGCTAATTATAAAGCTTGTACGACAAAGTTACTCATTAATTTTGCCCGCTGGACTGGTAAGAACAATTCAGTCTCGCAGTCTACTATATCGAATTCAAAAATATAATTCGTCTGTTCGTGTGTAAGGTTTCTTCAGACATTCGAATGAACTTCCCATGATTGATCCAAAGCAGTAGTAAGGAAATGTAATATTACAAATCTTAATCTTGCAAGAAATCCTTTCCTTTTGTCGCATTTTTTCTTTTAATCGTGCTAAGAGACAGATAACCGATGGCGTTTTCCGCTCTAATTAAACAATTCTCGTCTCGGATGCACGGTCATATACACTTTGGCTTGCTTCTTCTTCTCACTTTTTCTGATTATAAGCCGCAAATGACTTAATTTTCTTTTGAGCCTTTGTCCTTTTCACGCGTTGTAGATAGTCAGGATTAAAATATCGCCGGCTGCTTTTCTGTGTCCAATGACTCAAAACGGACTTTTTCTTCTAGCAACTCTCATTCTACCTGACGGAACTTTTTTCTTGACAGCTTAACTACAGTATACCATGCGTGTGTGTAGCACGATAATAGAGTTTTGTTTTGTATTCTTTTAGTGGGTCTCAAAGACATAGCGCGATTTCGTGTTGGTTGGATATGTCTGCTGCTAACATTTCCGTGCCTGTGTGTGTGTGTGAAAAAATGATTGGCATTTCTGGAGAGATGGATAGAGGCAGAAAGAGCTTCATCTGCTTATAAGATCCAGGTAACTTCAGAAGCATATTACATTCTTGTTCTTCGAGAGTGCGCATATTCATTAAATATGCTCACGCTTTTCCATATTGTCCAACAAAAGGTGTTATTATTGGTGTGCTGGGCGTACACTGTACAGAGCGTGGCAGCTTATGTTTTCACACAAGGACGTATTATCATTTTATTTGAGCTAATCACACGAAGGGAGAATCTAACAATGTATATGTCAAGAACGGAAATTGAATTTAAGGACTAAAAGTGGGGGCTTTACCATTCCAGCCGTTGTGCATGCACATGCTCTACCGTATTACGAGATACGTACAGAGAGAGAAGCATCAAAATGGGAATCTCGACGAAGGGTGAAGCGGCGGCATATTTGGAATGTACTTGTTAGTGCAGGAAGTTCAATAATATACTGTACGCAGAGGAAATGCGAAGTTGATCGGATTCCTTCATTTCGAGATAATGCAGAAATCCGCTAATTACTTTACGTGAGGGAATTGTCACATGGTTGTAGATTTTTGTGTATTTACTCGAATTTCTGATCCATTATTAAAAATTTGTGAGTGTATCTGTACACAGAAAGGCTTATATCTAACATTGATCAAAAAACTGACGTATGCAAGTCTGGGAGAAATTTTTTCCAAGTCTAGGAGAAATTCTAGGAGAAGTCTGGGAGAAATTTTTTCAAGAACGTATGAAATGGAATTCACGGTCAACTCCGTGTAAAAAATATGCAATCGACCAATTCGATTTAATTCTGTGAAATCAATTTAGTTTCAATCATGCCAGTCAAAATGTGCAGTTGCATCATTATGCTCAAATCTTATAATTATTTTGCTAATCGTTTATTACTGCAGTTTCAATGGCTAGTTCAGCACGTGAAGTGTGGGCAAAGTAGTGGATTGAATCACGGATAATCAGAAAAGCATGTTGTTTTTTTTTCTGTTCAGAAAGCTATTAATTCTTTATATATAATAGATAATTATTCCTAAAACGAACTGCTACAATCTAAATTCAGAACAATAGAATCATAGTGGCTCTGATTATAGCGATGATGTTTCTAAAAGGAAGAACTCAGAGTTGAGTAGTTGGCGCAATTTTAGTTTTCAATCCCTGCCAAGAAGTTGGTAGTATAGTGGAGAAAACATTTTTCCGATAGTTTCATTTCAAATTTCTCGATTTCGATCCCATATACAATCTCGGCACGATTAAGTAAGGAGGATTCTGTGGTCTTTTTCTTCAATTTCTTGTTAAATATCAAAAGTGGAAAACAAGTAACACTTCATATTTTTACCATTTCCTGATAAAACATATATCGCATAGGACTAGCAATTTGTGAGCATACTCAACTATCTCTTACTCATTTTGAGTAAAAAATCCTACAGTAGAAACATTCTGAAAATAATTTTAAATACAGTACCTTTGTCTTTGCAGTTTGCAAGCATTTTCATGTCACAGCTAGCATATTGTCCACGCAACACTTACACTGGGTTACTAATTTTTCTTTACATTACGCTAAACAATCATATAGATCTAATCTTGAAAACCATAACTGATACGGATACTGAAAAAGGCGATCTGACGCATGCTGATGTATAAAAAAGTTCGTCCGTCATTTGAGTGATTTTTAATTGTTTCGATTTATCAGGCTGCTCATCAGGAAAAGTGGACGAACATCCATGTGATGCTTCTGTTGATCTTTTTGCTGCTAGGGTGCTACCTTGAGCGTTATTAAATCGCTGACATGACATGCTAGATTCATCTGAAGTATAGTGTAAACATTGCCCGCTACTAGTTATCGAATTCACTGTATAACATTTCAAATAAGAATTTATTCGAGAGTATTTACCTTATGAATGCAAAGTTAAATTATGCCGCTTCTGGCCACAGTAAACCTTGTTGTTTTAAAATCATGCATTCCAAAAATTGCACTGGCTCATCAACGATTCATTTTCATTGTTTTAGAATCTTTTGATGCTAATACTTTCCCGACATTTCACTTCCTTACTGATCATTTTTTATCGTTCAACGTCGTCCCCGACAAGCGGTGGACATCAGTCGGCCAAGCAGCCCACGTTGCTATTTTTTATCTCCCTAATTTACATATTAGAATCTTTGTTGCCCGCCGCCTCGGCCGATCATTTCAATCCATTGTCGCGGTACGGTGGCGATGGTCGGCCGCTTAACCCTTACGCCTGCGGATCGCCCCGTACTTGCTATAGTTGCGCGTCCATGCGGTTCAAACGCCATTGGTCCAGCTACAGTGCCTTTTTTCAAAAACCGCTTAATTTCACAGAGCATTGCGACCCGCCCCTATTTCGTTTGAAGGCACCCACCGACACTTGCGTGGCCCCTTGTTTGACGCTTATCGAACCGGTGTATATTCTAGGTTGGTGAGAGGCTAGTGGTGTTGGGGACATAGTATTAAGGGATGCCTCAGGGGTGCACTGCTGTTGCAAAAAAATCTGCACTCAGTAACGTGGAAATTAGCGCAAGATTTTTTTCGTATTGTAAGTATGGAAGGTCTCAAAGTGTCGATTCTGAAATCATACGTGTTATAGTGCATTTGATGGCCCACAGCAACCAGAGCAACCACTTTTGCCCATGAAGGGTTTTTTTACACACCCGTAATATCTATTCATAATGGAAGTAATTAGCGATACTCATTGCCAAGGATTCTGATAACAAACAAATAAAACCCCTGCCTGTTAGTGAATCTTTCACAGTTATATTGAGGATTCATAGGAGTCATGGTATATTTTTCATCAACATCGGTCAACTTTTTTCAGAAATTATTGTGTCACCAGCCGTGCTAGGAAGTCGAACTATTACAGTCTTTTTTCGTTTTTTCTGTTTTTTAATTTCTAAAACTGGAAGGCAGGTACTATTTAATATTTTCACAATTTTCTCTTAAACCTTTGAAACTGAAAACTTGTGTGAATACTCAACTAATTTTCAAAAATTTTCTGAAATTCTACAGTAAAAGCTTTTTGTTAATGATTTTGACGGCAATAATAAATTTCCTCATTTTGTCGACTTGAGTAGTATTTTTAAAAAAATCAGACTGTATGTACGTAATCAACATTCGCAACCATAGATCTGAAGTTTTGTCTGATTTGGTTTTTATCAAGCAGTGGATCTACAGGCTGTTTTTTAATGAAAGGCTTCTAAATTGAAAAATAGCTCAATCGTCAAAATCGATGGCACAAAGTCTTTACATAAGTGAAAAATCGTCAAAGGTTAATCGAGATTGCTCACAAATTTCCAGTCCTGCAAGACACACGGTTTAGCTGAAAATCAAAAATATGAAATAAGTAATTGCTCTACGGTTTCATTCTTTCAGAAGCATTCTAAGACCTTGTATAAGGAAGCAGACTGTTTTTGTTTTCTTTCTCATTAACGATTTACTTATTCTATTCTTTTTCACCTGTTTCTATTTTTCTTCACACGCTACGTCCTAATAAACATTAAGTCTCAATTCTGAGTACATTTGTAAGCAGTTGAAATTTCTTTTCTCAGCACTTTTCTCTGCTCGAAGAATGGCTGGGAAAAATCAAATTTACCGCCACAAGTATGCATAATTAATATACTTTCAATTTTAGGGCATTGATTTTCCATACTCCATTGCTCAAGGGCACTTAAGCACTATAGTCTAAATTACAGTTACTTGGGATTGCAGTCGCTCCCCGGACGTAACAAAAGGATCTGAATCGGTGCATGCGTCCTATTTTCTCCAAAAAAGAAATTTTACCGCTGTGTGAAAATTTCGCATAGCTGATTACAGTCAATGTAAAAATCAATGCTGCCAAAATGATAATTTTTTTATTCTCAAATGCCTCCAATTCATAGAGGAAAGCAAGAAATGCCACATTTTTACGATTCTTTGCAAATCCATTAATTTGCAAGCACACTCAAATAAACATTAGTCTTTTCAATGAAGAATCTTACTGTAAAAGCTTTGTGTAAATAATTCGACGATGATACTGATTTCGCCATTAATTTGAAAGAAGACTACAGTCAGTGTTATCTATTACAACCCGCTACCTTAACTCACTAAAAAAGTTACGGATATTCAGTATCAACAATCCTTTGGTTATTCATAGATGTTTGGACTTATGGCTACCCAAAAATCCTTTGAATGAACTTTTAGTAGGTAGATGTAGCTTCCAAATTCCTGGATCAAAAATATATATCAAAAACTTCACTTAAAACACAGTAATGCAATTTTCGCCACACTTTTTTGATGCTTATGTTAAGTCATGGTTAAAGTGTCCGTTGCACCTATGGCTTCTTCCCATTCTTTACTTGAACACGCACTGGTTCAATTTAGCCATTGATTTATTCCCATCATTGCTCATGCCACCTATTCCTAGAAGCAGACGTATTTGCATAAATAATATGCATTTACAATGGTTACTGACATTAGATTGCCCACATATAACGCGAGTAACTTCCTGTTTGTTTATTCCTATGCACGTGCGTCTCCAAGACTTCGGCATTTTAATTAGCAAATAATAATTATATATGTACACTTTAGTTACGAATAAATTTTACAAAAATCCTGTGTCGTGCTTCACAAAATCTACGTAAATGCATTATTCATTATTGGTTGTTTTTTCTGTCCAATCAAAATAAGAACAAAAGTAAAGATATGAATCTGCTATAAACCTTTGACCATTTCCAATTATATTTCTTGCTTTTTACAACAATAGTAAAAAAGTGGCATAATTTCCGCTCCTCACAATCTCGTAGTTCTTTTAGCTTTTCTCTCAACATACTAATTAAAATCTCAGAATCCGGAAAAATATGCTTCGGCGTTCATTATCCGTTAGGAAACGGAGAAAGTTTTACATATGAAAAAATAATTTTGATTTTCAAAAATTAATAGAGCTTCTATTGCAAAATCTGCAGGGTGCCTCAAAAGTCTTTTTAGTTGGCTTCGTTACTGTGACCTACATGGATTTTCAGCCTTACGAGAGGAAGTCTCGGGACAATGGAGATTTATAGGTGTCCTGTTCGAAAATACAATGATTTTATGATTTTCTCGATTTATCCGTAAAAACTGATGAAAGAATGTTCGACTCTTGTCCTGATAGAAATAAAAAATTAAAAACAAAGAACCTATAGCGTATTTTTCCTAAAACGCTTCTAAATTATTGAAGTGGAAAAGCGAGTGCCATATTTCTACGATTTTTTGCTAGACCATTATACTCCATTCATTATGAAATGATCGATGCAGCGGGTGGAGTTTCGGCAAACGCAGCTTTACCTGAGATCAGGAAATCAATTTCGATAAAATTGAAATGACTGAAAAAAGTGATCATCAAGGACCCCGTACCATGAAAAAAATTAATGGATTAGAGTCGACAAGCCTTCCATAATTTTGAATAAAATTTTGGCTGCGGCTTCGCTGCATCGATCATTTCAAAATAAATGGAGTACAGTCACATATATAGGCTGAAATAGGCTGGAAATCTGTGGGCATACTCAGCTAACTTTCAATAAGTTTTTGAATTAAAAATCTTATTATAATAGCTCCCTGTAAACAATTGAACGTCTTTGACGACACTGTGTCCATTTAAACCACACGAGGCAGTCGACTTTCTACAAGCCACATTTCTGATCTATACTACTTTTATAATTTTGATGTTAGTTTATAATATTCCAATGTTTTGTTCTTATGTGATTATAGTCTGCTTTCCCTGAAATATTCCTAAATAATGAAAGTGGAAAGCAAATAATATTCCAGATTTTCCAATAAACAATGTACTAACACAATTTTTCGAGTGAAAAAATTTTACGGTAGGGGCCAAACGATTTTGACGACAGTTCTAATTTGTGCCACTTTTCTATTTGGAAGCCTTTTATATTCTATAAAAAAACCGACTACAGATTGATATTACGGAATATTCTTGTATTTGCATAGTCGTCTTCATAAGATTTTCACTGAAAGTATCTTTTATTTTGATTGCTTATTCATCTGATTTCCATTCTCTCCCACTCATCGTGTATAGACTATCTTTTATAGATGTCCGGCGCCTTTACAATTTTCCACAACCCTATGATCTATTCGAAAAAATTTTGCTTCTTAAAGCCCTGTCATACTTCGCCGCGAGGTACCGCGCGGCGCCGGTTGTCCTATTCATACTAACAAGCGGCGCCGGAGGGCGCAGCGCGGTAGCTTGCCACACCTCGCCGCGCGGTAAGGCGCGGCGCCGCTTTTTCACTTTTGGATTTAGAACTTCACAAAAAATGTGTATTGCCTGTCTCGACAAATGCGAAATACGAAAAATGCGAAAAAGATGAAAAATACGAAAAAAATCGAAAAATAAAAAGCGCAAAAGAAAAATAAAAATCAATCATTCCTGCACGGTGCAGATAGAAGCTTGCAGAAAAGCCTAGTCTAAAGATTTTGGGCTCTTGCTTCAATTTGCTTCTCATTCTAACGATTAAGAGCTCTTGAACTGCTGAGAAATATCAATTTTATATAAATTGATTTTGAAAAATTGAATATACAGGGTGAGCCAAAAAAAAGGCGATCGGTGCTGACTTCCATAACTTTTGAACGGATGAAGGTTTTATAATGCGGATTGCTGCGTCAGAATGCCCTGTTTCTCTTTGCTACAAGGCCCAAAGTTTATGCTCCCAGCATTGATGGCTACTGTACAAACAGAAATTTAGTAAAAGTGATGATTTTTCGAAAAGTAAAAGTTGTGAAATGAAAGTAAAAGTTGTCCTATTGTGAAAAAAAGTTTTGTAAACCTGTTTACACAATAATACTTTGAAAATCACCTAGATTTGTAAGTTACGCGTAATTTTAAGTCAGCAACTCCTTATTTCAATATGATCAAAATTTCGCCAAAATCAAGAGCGTTTGTTATGAAATTGGAAAAAAAAGCAAAATTGAAGCAAAATCAACTCTGTCATTGACCAGATCGATAAACGATTAAAATTATTCGTAAAACAGAAATTAGGACACACTAAAGAGGCTCTCTTGTAGTTTCAAGCTGTCATATGGTTCTTATGATTGGATCTATTGTGCTTTTCTGCCGTGAAACATGTTGATTTTGTAAATTTTCAAGTATTCATTATCAAAAAAATCGACGTTTAGTATTTTTGATTTTAGTCAGTCAATATTCAAGAAATCTGACTGAAACTTTGCAGTCTTTATGTCAAATGTTTTATCTATCGATGACAGGAAACCGCACTAAAAAAGCTTCACCCGTTCGGAAGCTATAAAAGTCATTAAGGGTCGCTATTTTTTGGCTCAATCTGTATATACACAATTATTCATTCAGATATGTGCTATATACAGGATCCAGATCTGATCTGTGTCCAGTCGGACCTGCTGTTTAGGACACAGATTCAAAGTGGATCCATCCTTTCCCTGGTATTCGGGAAATCGGAACGTTCAGGGAATAGGGACTAATGCATTTTTCGGGGAAATAGGAAATGTATTCATTATTCGGGGAATAGGGACCTACGGGGAATATGAACTTTCGGACAATCGGGATATTTGCGGAAAAGGGACGTTGGGGGACACAATCGAAATGTGCGAGTACACTTGCTGTAGAAACATATTTACACCCACTTTGCATATTCATAATTTTTACACATTAATGTCTTCATTGCAAATTGAGTGATCAACTTCTTAGTAAATCTTCATTGAAAATTAAGTAATCAATTTGTTAAAATAATTTGACAAGTGTCAGAATTCACCATTCAAGTGAAAAATATGATTCAACAACATGTATAGATGTCACAGTATGCAACAATATGCTACAACAACAGTATGCTGCAACTTTCGAACACGTAACTTGTTCGAAAATTTCGGGTGAGTTGAAACTTGATGGCGGCACCGCGCGGCGCCGCAAAAATTACAAAAACCTATTCATACTTCAAAGGTGGTACCGCGCGGTATCACGCGGCGCCGCTTTTTAGTATGGATAGAACAACCGGCGCCGCGCGGTACCGCGCGGTGAAGTATGACAGGGCCTTTATACAGAGAGCTGCGATAAGTAAAAAATTAAGGCCACCTGAAAATCAAACGCATGAGGCAAATTGATGCGAAGGAGCGAAAATGATATTCATTTCATCTTAAAGTCGAAATTCACGTAGCTACAGTAAGCAAAAATTTAAAATTTCCGACTTTTTGATTTTTGACGATTCTCCAAGTTTATTAACGTCAAACAGTAAGCTCTGTAAATTGACTCAACATTACGTAAATGCAAGGGCTACACCGTAGAAACAAGGAGCGTGAAGTGTGTATTGAGAATACAACACTGCTTGAAACATGAAATTTTAAACGCGAAATTTGCATTTTTTCGACAGAAATCGCAATATTTACTGTATAAGCTCAGAAGCATCAAAAGATTCCGTATGCAGTACGTAGCTCACGATGACTTCTGCCTGCGGACAAAAAATTTGGAAAATTCATGAGCTGATAGGAGCTCACAAAACTTGGAGTTTGTATTTTCTCATTTTCTCAGAATTCCAACCTCCATTATGGAAAAATTACACATTGAAAAATTTCAAAAACGAGACATTATAAAAGATTTTATGTGATGAATATCGGGGTGACAATCAACTCGGATAAAAAAAAAATTCGCACAGCTACAGTACCCCAAAGCCGCAAATATTTGCCCTGATGGCATTTTCAGTCCATGATGAGATTTGAGATATGTCAACTGTAAATGACGTAACTTCATGCTTGAGATTAAATGAGGGATACAACTCTATATAATTTGATACGAAAAATTTTATCTATTTTGCATTTTATACTTTCTATGGAATTTTAAAATGTTAAAATTCAGACGTTTAAAAAGGGTAAAGAAAGAATTTTTTTCAAAAAATGATCATTGTCTTATTGCTGAGGATCAAAAGAATAGAAAGTAGCGGAAATTCTGCGATGTATCTATAGTCCCTTTTTTATAAAATGCTTCCATATGGAAAAGTGACATAAATCAGTTTTGTCGTAAAAATCGTCTACATAGAGCTCTTACAATAAAATTTTTCACTTAAAAAATGTTAAGGTTAGGCCAGTGTGGTCACAAATTTCTGGTCCTATATGATATATTGTCTATCAGCAAATCGTGAAAATACTACTTGCTTTCCACTTTCATTATTTAGTACTGCTTTCCACTTTCATTATTTAGTAGCATTTCAAGAAAAACAGACTGTAGTTGCTGACAAAACATGGTCAACATTTATTTACTGCTAGGGGATCAAGTTTTAAAAAACTCCACGCTCAACCAAAAAAGTATGATTTTAAATTCTCAATCTAAAAAACTTTGTTTTTCCTGAAATTTCATATCTTTTATTTATGCAGAATAAATGAATGTAAAATGTAAATGTAAAATGTATTTTAAAAAATGTAAAAATGTAAATGTAAATGTAAAATTTACACATGTAAAAAACCACATCGAACGACCTATTTTTTCATTAGGAAGACTGTTAAATATTGTCAAAGTGCATCGCATCTATAAGCCTGTTTTCTATAAAATGCTTGTAAAGTGAGAAATGACCACCCAAATAAGTACCGCCCTCAAAGTCGTTTACACAAAGCTATTGTTGTAGGATATTTTACTCAAAAAATTTCAAGAGTTGCTTGAGTAGGCTCATGAGCTTTCAAGCTCATGCAACATATGTTTAACAGGAAATGGTAAAAATATGATTTAGTACTTGCTTTCTACTCTCAAATTTACAAGCCTTTCAAGAAAAAAGACTATAGTACAATGTCTGAATAGGATCTATCAAATAAACCTAGAACTTGTCTCTCCGGAAACGGATTTATGCGGCTGCTGCTCGGCTATTTCGAGTTTTTCAAGCTGGAAGTAGCGCATTAGAGAGCATCGTCAAAAGCCTTGCGGCTTTCAGCAAATAAAGGTGGAAATTCAAATAAATTTTTGAAATTTTTTCGAAAATCCCTAGGATTTTCTATTGTCATTTGAGACAACTCTTTATCAACTGCCAAAGCTTGATCAATGCTACTTTACGAGTGCATTGACTTGAGTATTGTCTTTTGATTAATCGAATTGCATCGAATGCTTTCAGCAACTGAGCAGAAGCGCAAAGTTCCATTTGGGACACCCTGTTCAACAATTATTTTAATTAGGTAAATCAAACTTTACTATACTCCGTTCATTTTGAAATGCAAAGGGGTCACAGCCAAACTTTTATTCAAAATTATTGAAATTTCGTTGAATCCAATCGATAAACTTTTCCTTCGTGATACAAGGTCCTTGATGATTACTCTTTTCAATCATTTCAAGATTGCAGGAATTGATTTCCTGATCTCTAGTAAAGCTGCGTTTGCCGAAACTCCGCCGGCTGCATCGATCATTTAAAAATGAATGGAGTACACTGTTCATAAACACATCGGATTGAAGTTGTAGTCAAACATTCTCCAGTGTCATCGGCAAACGATTTTTAGATTTATTAACATTCGATACCATTTTGGTATAAACTTGGTGCAAACCAATACAGATCCACAAATGCAAATCCGATTGAAACTTCTGAAAAGCATTTTGATCGAAAGAAGGTATAAATACCTGCAGCATCATAGTTGTGAGATGCTCCCAGGAGCCCACATTTATCTTTTTCACTGATTTTACCATCCCATTTCTGGAATTTTAGAATTAATGAAAGGTGTAAAATGCAGAATAGGGTCACACTTTATGTCACACCATAGAGCATATCGTATTCTGCATCTAAAGAATGCCTGCAGATAAAAAGTTACGTCATTCCCAGGCTGATATATCTCAAGTCTCGTTAAAACGTCAAAAAACACAAAATTTCCCAACTTTGGGGTACTCTAGTCATGTGAATTTTGTTTTTTATGCGGTGTGGTAGTTATCCTAATATTCAGCATATAAAATTTTTCATAATGTCCCATTTTTGAAATATTCTAATTTGTAATTTTTTCCTCATAGAGGTTGCAATTCTCGGAAAATGCAATGATAGAATGCTGTACAAACTCCAAAGTTCTGCGACCCCCTAGCAGTACATAAATTTTCTTAATTTATTGTCCGCAGGCTGCAGACATTGTAAGCTATCTATTGCATATAAAATTTTTTAGTGATTCTGAGCTTTATCGATGAATATTATGATTTTTGGGGAATAATCGGCAAATTTTGCGTTTAAAATTTTACTTTTCTAGCCTGTATCCTCAATACGCACTTTACGCATTTTTTCACAGTAAGTTGAAAGAAATGTATGTAAAATATCAGAAAAGTCGTAAATTTTCAATTTTTGCCTTACTGTAGCCATGCGAATTTTGACTTTCAGATGAAATGAATATCATTTTCGTTCCTAACGCATCATTTTACCCCATATATTATCTGATTTTCAGGTAGGATTAATTTTTTATTTATCACAATTAAGTGGAATTCTACGATAAATTGTATCTCAAGAACATTACAATATAATTTTTAATCAAAATGGTTAGAGACTGTGGGCTTAAAAATTTAAGCAGTCGTTTTGCAAATATCAAATAGTGCCGGCTTTCCAAAAAGAAATAAGTCGTTTTATAAATTTTTGGATTCAAATTTTGGCTTACGTGACTTCAATTTAAGAAATGTTAACTTTGTCAAATTTACAAGAATATAGCGTCTAAACACAAACCGATTTCACGACTATACCATTTGCTGTCTTTTCTCATTACATCTATTCATCTTTATAACGTTTCTATTCTACTGCCTGAAATTTCCATTTTTAGTCGCTATTACATCAAAACTCTTAAAATCCTAATAATTAATGCATATTACCTTCATTGAAATTGTACTAAAAATATTGCAGATTACAAGCTGCATAAATTCTTGAATGGGTGTATTTTTAGACAATCAATTGTAAAACCTTTTTGTCCATGTTTTGAGGATGCCATAAAAATAGGAATTAGATTTAAATGATATGCACATTAAAAAAGCTCGGTTGTAACTAGACGCGTAGGAATTTCTGTGGTACAGCATGCGCACATGAAAAGGGCTAATTGTTATCCATGGAATTTTGAACTTTTGGAGATAGTTAAGATAATATGGATAAGATAATTTATAGTCTGTTTTTCTTGAAATAACGATTTTGACGGCAGTACGGATTTGTGTCACTTTTCTATTTGGAAGCATTTTGTAAAAACAGACTGTAGTTATAGTCTGTTTTTTATAAAATGCTTCCAAATAGATAAGTGACACAAATTAGTACTGTCATCAAAGTCGTTTACATAGGGCTCTCACCGTAAATCGTTTCACTCGAAAAATTTTTAAAGGTGAGGTCAGTGCACTCACAAATTTCTAGTCCTATACGACATATTTTTTATCGGAAAATCGTGAAAATATGAAATACTATTTGCTTTCCATTTTCATTATTTAGAAGCATTTCTAGAAAAACGGACTATAGGTAGTGTTACACGTATCACTTATACACACACTAACCGTTTTTTTCAAATTCGCATAAATATACTCAGTGATCGAGACTCGAATGATCGAAAGAAGGTACTGCAGCAGATACAGGCCGATTTAAAATGGGATTGTCTGATATCAAGAGTTGTTCAACGACATGGATAGGTGACCTGGTATTGCAGTTTTCGAATTACAAGAAGTGAATACATCCCTGCGGAATTTCAATGCGAGTATGGTTCATGGGAAAACATATTTGTGCAACACGACTTCGGCCTATTGTATTATTGGGTGCATTATGCAGAGATTATCGAGACTTGGCACCCGCGGACCTATAGTCTGTTTTTCTTGAAATGCTTCTAAATAATGAAAGTGGAAAGCAAGTAGTATTTCAAATTTTCACGATTTCCTGATGAACAACATAACGTGTAGGGCTGGAAATTTATGAGCTTACTGACCTCATCTTAAACATTTTTCGAATGAAAAATTTTACGATAAAAGCTTTATGTAAAGAACTTTGACGACACTTTTGATTTGTGTCACTTTTCTATTTGGAAGCATTTTATAAAAAACAGACTATAACTCAAAATTAATTTTAGTGTTAAATGATTATTTTTAGAAAAAAATGACACACTATGGGTTTCATAAATGTCAACACTATTGTGACTGATTTAAAATCTAACACCTGCATCCCTCCTATTATGAGATTGAATCTTATACAGTTTTTATACTAAACATTACACTGCTCTATAGAATGTAAATACTCACATTTTATACACCTCTCGACTTTAAGGTCAAGAAGTCGCCAAAGCATATTTTCGAGGCTGTTTCGACAAATTTTTCGCCGTCCGCCAAATCGAAGACGTGGCTTTGGAACATTTGATGCACAGTGGCGAATCTTGCCGAGCCGTCCCCCGCCGTACGCTTTTCGGCGGCCGGCAGGCTAGCGATCTACGCGATAATATAACTTTGTGTTCGTGTATTTGCGATAAATGCAATACGCACCCGGAATTCAGAAGGTCGTCGAGTATGACATTTTCATTGATGACAACGAGACATTTTTTACTTGATCTTTTTTGTTTTGTTTGTCATACGATATTTTTTCGTTTGGGCGTCTAATATTTGAAGCAAATGTTGAGGTTTTTGCCTCCATTGATAATTCTTCGTTTTCGGAAATCATATGATCTCAAACACAATTGTGATTTATCCTTATACAGGGTGTTGCATAATAATTGGAGGCACACTTTCAGGTGTACGGGTATAAGCTTCAAATAATTGTCATATACTAGCTTTTATAGAATTCGATTCTACGCTTAATGAACTATTTTGTAAGCTGAAATACCAAACCTGACTCGATTAATCGGCGAAAAATAAAATCAACCGTAAAATCAACAAAAAAATGTGAGTTTGAAAAATCAATAATCTGTTTCACCGCCATTTGTCTCCTTAACTTATCGAAAACGTTCTGGTATCGAACACAATTAGTTCTTTCAGCCGTGGTCAATGATAGCTTTTGATTCCTGAAATAATATTTCAGGACGTCCACAAACTTGAAACAACCGTGAAACAATCTTCTGACTTCCTTTCCCCTATTTTGGAGCAAACAGTTTGTCGATTTTCTAATCTCCCTTGCAACCCAGCATACCGAAATAAAGCTTGTTCCAGCTAATTTAACTCGATAAATGCTGAAGCTTAAACTCGATAAGTAACGCGAGCAGTTTCCGAGTCAAAACTCATTTTCAAGTTAAAAGTTGAAACACAAAGCAGAATAATAATAAGATAAAGTAGCGCTGTCGAGTTAAAATATTCAAGTACTTACTAAAAGTTAGTCCAGTATGCTCACAAGTCAGGCAGCTTTTTTGCCATATTCTTATTTACAAGAATTTTATTAGAAAAATTGCAGTCTGCCAATTCAAACGAGCCTCCATGATCACGAAAATGACAAAAACAAGAAAAAACAGCGATTTAATCGTGTAATTAAAATTTTTCGAATATCGTTACAGTTAAAAAGATATTGGCTTACGACACCGATTCATAAACACCTTTTTTGCATTCCGCAAAAATGCGGAACCGGAAAACCGCGATGGTAAGCACAGTTCGCCGCAATTCCAAACCGGAAATTATTAAAGTGATGCAAACATAATATATACGGAAAATAAAGTATTTACTGTACATGTTAAAAATTAATGATAATTGGATTTTTTAAATTTTCAATTCAATTAAATTTTGAGATTATGATCTTTCAAATTCCCCCCAAAATTATCTTTTCTGTAGCCGATACACAAAATTTTCTTCTCCAAATGGGGAAAGAGCCCAAATTTTTTTCCCTTTTCCGAATTATTTCCCCAAAAACCACGATTTGGGGAAAAAACAGTAGCGTGAAGCGCTGGAAAGTTGGCCCAACCTTAAAAGCCTACGTAGCCAAGTTGGCTTATAAAAAGTCGTCTATTCGAAGCCTTAAACGCCATAAAGGCCTTAAACGCCAAGTAAGCCCTACGTGCCATGAAAGCCTGAAGCGCCATAAAGGCCCTAAACGCCATATCATAGAAAGAATTGTATGTTTCCAATGACGGAGGCTTTCTCGATTGGGCCGTGGACCCGGCGTTGTAGGGAGATACAGTAAGCAAAAAAGTCGCGCAGTGTACTACACGGAGAAATTTGAGCCCCTTGTTCAATGAAATATGAACTTAATGAGTTCAGGTAAATTGCAGTGTCCGAAATGACTCCCTTTTTTAAGGTGCAGTTACTCGATTTACAGTATCTCACATTCATTTCACGGCTATGCTTACAAAAGTCGTTGGAGAACAGGCTTTTTATAAGCAGTTGAACTACAGTTATTATTGTTTGTATTTCAATTGGTCTTTGTCGAAGTACTTCTCATCATTGGCTGATTTACGTAGATACTTTTTGTGTTTAAACCGACAATGTGTCTTTTGATGCCCTGTACCCACAAAATTAGATACTCGGTAAGATAGACATTACTGTTAGAGGAATCACCATGCTTGCTAACATCATTCCAAAAATTGCGGAAAACAAGCAAGCTTTTGAATATCTATGGCCAAAATGATATTGATTCGATTGAAATTGCAATTCAGACCAAATTTTGCAACTTTATATTATCAGTTAAGCAAAAAAAAGAATCTTCACAGTAAGTTTTACGCAGCCGTATGCAGCGTGGAAAAATGAACTATTTGTGTTTTTTATTTTAGATGAGCACGCAATACGATCGGAAAATATTTTCTGATGGTGTGGTGGCGACTACATATCGGTGGCAAGAAAAGAGGAAGACAATCAAATTTATAGAAACACACACAACTTCGTCAAAAATTAAGAAGCACTATTTTAAATCATGTGTTTGAATAAGTCTCAATGAGACTTGTGAAATGAAGCCCTTCTGGAAGAAACAAATTTTCGCTCGCCTTAAAACATCACGATTTGAGTGGGTCAGTCCCCTACGCCGATATATAGTAGCTACTCCATTCAGACGGATTTATGCTAGAATTGAAACCGGTTTACTGTAAGGAGACAATATGAGTTTCAGAATCAACCAATTTATCGTTAGAATAAGCTCGTTCAAAGTTGCTTGATAAAAAAGGGTGCGAAAAATTACACTTTTATGAATTCCGACAATATCATCTACTTGATAATGTTTGCTTGCGAATTTCTCTATTTACAAATGGAATCCAGTTTTTCTTTCAATTACAATGTGCATTTCAAAAGATGCAAAATTTTCCATTTTCATACGTTCGAAATTTCATTTTCTTCATTCCAATGTGGTAATAATAAACTGCCGATAAATTTCACTTGCGTCCAAGGTCATCATACCCAAATAAGTGTTTACGTCTTGTTTTGCTCATAACTGCATCATTTATAAGTTGGACAATAGATAAATCGAGCACACAAAGAACATAGATGTCCCGTTATGCAGATTTACAAAGTTAGGCGCCGCCATATAATGACTATTGTATTCGCATGTACGACAACGGTCAGCAGTGGTCACTATTTCATACTATTTTCGGTTATTAATCCTTCAAAATACGGATTAAGTAAAAGTTTCTACCAAAGAAGGTCAAACTAACCGAAATTTTTCTTTTATTATTACTGGTTGGTCCATTATAAAATTGCACCATCATCAAAGTCTAATACAAAAAAAAGAAAAATGAAAAGACGTAAAGCTCGATGCAAATACACACAGAGAAATAGGATGAAGCTTCCATACTTGTACACATAGTAAAGTGTCGAAAACCGGTAAAAACAAATACGTGAAAATACACTATAATTTGTACAAATACATTGGTTTCAATTTGGTTCCATCGGATGCAGCGTCGAAGAGAGACATCATGTCTGTAGTGTGGCTAAAAATCACTGCCTCCAGGAAGTACGTAATTGTAATTCTATCATGCTCATGTGAATGAGGAAGTGAATTTGAAGTCTTTTAAGCTCAGTAATTTGAATCATTAGCAATAAAGAAATTTTCAATCATCTTACCATTCTGGTGTAAAGTAGATATTCGCTGATCACCCGGCGGAGTAAAATTTTTGCATTGAAATTAGTATAAATGCTTAAAACTTAATGAGTCATACTTGTTGAACAATATTATAAAAGTAAAAGATCGTGGGCCGGTATTACTATAAAGCTGGAGCTTAAGACCGTCTTGGTTAAGCTGGAGCTTAAGTCGGTATTTCTAAAAGTTAAGACGGTGCTGAGCAGGAGAGACGAGTTAAGCTGCAGCTTATCTACATTTTTATATCATTTGTGTGGAAAGTTAAGATGGAACTTCGTTAAGCTACAGCTTAAGTCGGTATTACTAAGAAGTTAAGCTGCAGCTTAGCGATATAACAACATAAAATACAAACTTAAAACAGCTACCCCCACTCTCAACTTTTTCACGTTAAGCTGCAGCTTAAGCTCTAGCTTAACTTTCGTAATACTGGTCAGACTTAAGCTCCAGCTTAACGGTCGAACGGACTTAAGTCCGAGACTTAAGTTTGAATCTTAGGTCTCTTGCTCAGCTGCAGCTTAACCATTTTTTAGTGATACCGGCCAGGCTGTTGCTCAGCTGGAACTTAACTCATTTTATATGTTATAACGTTGTAGAGACTTAAGTTGCATCTTAAGCTCCAGCTTGAGTTGTAATAGTAATACCGACCCCGGTTCTCTGAGCAAAGCTGTTCTCAGAAGGCTTGATGATGAACACTCCCTCAATTTCTGAGTGAGGTCAATTATGGACAAGCTGGTCATCATGCTTGCATTTTATATAATGTAGTGTGATTATGGTTTACTTGGAAGCATGATTAAAACATTACCCAAGCTGTTAGGGACTATTGAATAGACTAAAACATGCCTCGATTCATGTGAACTCTTTCTATTAAACAATCCCATATTGCAATCTATGCAAAACTTGAAATTGAAAATTCTGTGAAAGGCATTCGATAAAGAAAGGAATTCGAAGGAATTCCAGAGTAATCAAAATTATTTTTCATTGTATATGCGGGATTTCTAATAATCAGAAGAACTATTTTAATTTTTCCAGATCATAAAGTCCATTTCCTAGCCAGTCAAAAAGCATAATTAAGCTCAAGTATAACTCCCGCAAATGACTACACTCCAATGGTCCCAAGTCCTAATTTTTAACACGAACTGACATTGCTAACTGCGTGATTCACAGGCTGTGGGGCGTGGTGGCCAGTGACGGCCGTCGCGGCGGCCATCGGTTGGCAAACGTACCATTCGCTCAAATTCGTTTGCAAAGGTAGGGCGCTTTGATGAGGATTAAGAAAAAATTGAGGGTGAGGGTGATGATGGGCGACGCCACTGACGGCTGGAGCGTAAATGGGCGACATTTGGGGCTGCCGTCCGTCTAAGATGTGGTGGTGGCTGGCTGGCGGTGGTGGGTGATGCACGCCGAAAAGGGAAGGATCGTGCAAAGGTAAGACGTTGCCGTTTGGAGGTGGCATAAAGTCGGCGACGGATAGAGTGGAGCCGAAAGCATTATTTTTTATGGAATCCATAAGCGAATGACTGTAAAAAATAGTCTACAAATTAAACTTAAGATAAAAAGGATCAATACAAAAGTCGACCTATTTTTTTCTATGACATATTTTAGCAAAGAAATATATCACCCTTAATAACTCGAAGCAGAAGTTAACATTTTTCATTCACGATTGTAGCGCAACAGAATGAAGCATTTTAAAGCAGTCAGTAACAAAATTGATAACAACAGGAGCAAATATTCATGAAAAATTTCAGGATGGGTAATAAATAATATACAGTAGCAATTCAATAACAGCATTGCAAATCTATTTTTTATAAAATGGTTCTAAATTAAAAAAAAATAAGTACTGCCATACGTGTACATAGGCAGTGTAGGGGGTGAACCCTCCCACCTTAGACCCTGAACACACCCTTGCCCAAAAACATCGTCAACATCCTCCTGAACTCTTTCGAAGACATGTTTATGATGATTTTATGAATAAACATGCTTGTCGAGCTATTTTTGTTTTTTTTCTCGCCACCCCCCCCCCCCCCTCGATGAAATGTTCGGGGACCCTCCTCTGAAAAATTTTTGCCGTGCATGTCTGAGTACTTCCCTCAAAATCTTTTACAATTACGTGACTATTACTGTTTAATTTCACTGAAAATTGCTAAAATGCTCATAAAATTTCAAGTTCTACGGTCGCAATATTCACGTTTCTCAACATTTTCAACGGACTTTATTCCCATAAATCGTTAACAATTTTTGATATCTCCTAACTTTGAAATTGATCGTTTCCATAAAGTTGTTCCATAAAAATCAGTTGCAGATTAAACATTCGGATTCTCTAATGTAAAATTCGCGATTATCATATTTCAAATATACTTTCTTGCAAAATCAACAGCATTTCCGCACTCATCTTATTTATGGAATATTCAAGATAATTCCAACGACATAAAACCACATCCTAAAGGTAATTTGCAAATGCTGATTATAAATGTGTTTCACTGCCAACAACATTTATGTCAATCAGGAGAATAGCCTCAGGCTGATGACAATGAGGTCGACTTTCTATAATAAAATTTGCAGTAAAACATGCCGTGTTCTATAGTACGACATATTCTGATACTGGTGATACTTCTATGAATTTTATCTTCACTGAAATTTCTCTAAACTCAGCTAATGATAGCATGTTTTCAGGATGTAATGTAAACACAGGCATAGAGAATGCAATCGGCAGATCTTTGTAGACGACAGTACAATGAGTTTCATACTGGAGAAGTTCGCCTCCAGTTTATCTGAAATTTACAAAATTCCTATGAACATTATAAATTCCACAGCTTCAAAACGTTTAACCGGATCATTTTACGAGTAACAAGACATCTGGTTTTTTACTTTTGCCTCACTGTTTATGACCTGAATGGGTCGAGTGTATAATATTACCGAGATCACTTCGTGCTATTTCACTATCTGACATGTCTTACGCCAAAATTTTTGACGTTGACTGCTTTGAGCATTTAATTTTGTCATACTCACCTAGAATCACGATTTTTGCCAGATTCAGAGTTGAGGAAAGTTCCATTCAACATGCTACTCGCGTTTAATTTTATCGCCGACCGACTATCGATACTGTCCAATGTTTGATGAGAAGACGACGTTGACAAGTTTTTACTATTGGTCGGTAAATTGGGGACGTTTTCGTTGGTAGCGGTGGCGGCAGACGGCGACGTCGTCGACGAAACTACCGACAATGAATGGATACCGTGATTTTTTCTATCCAAATTATGTGTTTGCTCGGATTTTTTATTGTTCTGATTATTATTATTACTATTATTATTACCACTATTACTACCGCAGTAATTGAAATTATTATCACTGGTGGAATTGGGCGAATTTAGTTCGTTCGTTATTGAAGGAGAAGTTCTACCATGAAGCTGCAAAGAAAAAAACAAAACTGAATTGTAAAAGAAGCTGCCAGAGGACGGAAAGAGAGAAGCATGAAAACAGAAAGACTGCTTTCGACATACAAATTAAATACAACCAACTAAAAGTGCTATGAACTCTAATTATTATTAATTTCATTATCATAACAACGAGATTGTATTATGAAGAACGAGATGCTGTGATTTATTATCTCAAAGTAGTCATGCTTCCATTTGCTCCAAAAACTTTCATAGATAGAAGATGCATGAAAAAACTTGTACTATTGTTTGTAGATTTCAGAATGCCGATGCACATTGATCAACGCTTAATTTTCTATGGGAAAGTATAAATTTAATTCGGCTGGACTGAGTACGACAGCCGTGGCACATTCTTGACGTTATTGCAAGTAGTTCTCTGAAGTTTTCTTTAATAACTCCCGTTTCACTATAGCTATCTCAACGTAGTATGCATCTGCGACAAAATTCTGCTTTGAATCATAATTATTTCTGACTGAAAGATGTCAACGATAGCGTCAAAATCCATAATAAACATTCAGCCGAAAGAAGAAAAAAGTGAACCATCTTTGCAACTAACACAAAATACAAACAAAATACATGGGCACTCCAAAAATGGCATCGAACCGGAGCCTCGCTCTATTTCCTATAAAATTTATGTCATCGGATGAGGTCAATTTGCAGTTAAAATTTTAAATTTTTAAGAAGTTTTTGGGTAAATAGTCAAATGGTTTTTGGCCCAACCTGTCATTACTCGTAATCGTATAAATAAATTTTCTTCAAAATGTGAATGCTTTACCGCAACTTTGACTCTAATATTTCTTTTTTATTGCAATAAGTCGTTTTTTAATTCTCTGACGCTTTTTTGTGCTTCTGTTTGAAATTAATCCATACAAAACAAGTAAATTTGGATATTCAGGTGACAAGTAAAAGTTTTTATCTAGTCACTATTCTGGAAACTACACCATCTTTGTTACCATCGTTTTCCAGAAAAGTCGACTTATATTGCGCCGAAATGTTGTCTGGATTTTGACATTCTACGACGCAGGAAAATGAATCTTCATACTGTGAGCATGCGACTAGAATTCAAAAAATCGGACGAGCAAGCAACCATAAAAATATACTTCAACCGGTAGAAACTTTATTCAAGCTGTCCCAAATGATTATATTTTAATCGGTCGCCAAATACAAAAAATTTGTAATCACAAAATTCATAAATTATTGATTTTGTGAAAATAATCGAAGAAATCAAGCTCTTTTATACAATAAACCGCATGTTGATCAAAATGCAATCATGTCAGTTAATGTTTTCTAGTTGATATATTTGATTGTATGAAATACTAGTGGCGTTTCAACATCATCATTTTAGTTGGAAATATGCGAATTATGGGAAATGATTGAAACAAATTCCGTGCCTCCTAAACCCCATGAGTGCCAAAAACTTTCACCTCTTCCCCCATTTGGAGTAAAGATCGGCTGGAATAAAAAACAGTATTCGGTGGGATTCGGTTTGAAAATTGAAATTCTATTGTTTGATGTTCGATTCAAATCGAAAAACTAATAAGTCTTTTAGATTAAAAATCGGCGCAACTTCCGACGCAAAACTTTAGGAATAAAGCCCAATTTAGAAGCGCAGTCGACGATTGTCGGCGACGAAAATCCTAGGACTTTTTCACTTCTGAATCAGGCTTTCTGCAAATTGCCTATTCATTCCGTAGAGTCGCCGACTGTCGCCGACAAAAATTCTAGGATTTTTAACTTCTGAATAGGGCTTAAGCGATCCTCCATCCAATTTTTAGATCGTTGTTAGAAAGAAATTCATAGCCGAAAATAAAATATAAATTTCAGAAACATTTCTAAAGAGAAATTTGACTTATCGCCGCATTCTTTTTATTTTTCAATCGTAAAAACTTCATTCGCACAGTTATTGTTGTCTTATGGATGTCATTAGATGCATACGTGTAAAACTGTGAGTGGGTGTGGATTGGGGGGAAAGGTCACCTCCCAACCTTTTGAATCGTATACGCAGTTGTCAACGATTCCCCTCCCAAGCCGACCGAAAATGACTATTTTGAATCGAAAATCGGTCGAGAAGCATCAAAGATGAAGACAATAGATAGCAAGATTTATCTTTATCTTTAAAAAGATATCTTTTTGACGCATGTTGAACTGAAGTAAGAAATCTTTTTAAATGCCATATCATCTTTCTAAAATGGTATATTACTGTAAACCATTTTCATTAAAGTAACATGACGGAACCAACCTTCATATGTTTGCGCAAAGATGACGGATGAGTGTAGGTTTTCTCGCAACCTTTGACCTTGCAGTTGTAAGGCTTATCGGACGTATGAACGTGTGTGTGCTTCTTGCGATCGCTGCTATTGGCGAATCGCCGATCACAGCCCGGATGATCACATTTAAACGGTTTTTCGCCTGAAGGGTGAACAAAAAACCGATAAAAAATAATTGTCGGTACAAAATCGAGTTAGAGTATTTTTTCGCGCATTTCTACAGTAAATTTTTCACGCTCGGCATCACACGCGTCTTCATTTATACGCAAAACGTGGAAAATAGCCTCGGGGGCGACAGCTATTACAGTAAGAAGTATCGATTATTCTCTTATTATAAAACAACATTGAGACGACCGCACTATGACAAAGCTCACCTGTATGGGTACGCTTGTGTATTTTCAAATTTTCGCTCCTGGCGAACACTTTTCCGCAACCGGCTACAGTACACGGGAAGGGTTTTTCGCCTGCGAAGAAATTTGCATAATTAGTATTCATATAATTACTGTTGGGTCTATTGGGATGTAATACGTGTAAAATAGCTTGAAGGGATTTTGCCAAGCACGTTTTGACGAGAAGATGACGCCACAGACGAAATTTACATTTGCAAATAGCTTTGGAAGTGGTATTTTAGCCTGGGAACCGGAATCGAAGTTTTTGTGATTAATTCAAGATCAGAACACTCAAAATCAAAACCTTCGGTGGAATTGACAAAAACATCGAGATCAAAAACAGTCTTACATACAAAGCATGAATGCATCAAAGTTGAAAAAATTTCACCAAAACTTTTACGAATTTCTATTGAATACAGTAATTAATTCGAGACGATGACACAATATTTTAGACTGTGTCCAAAGATAACATTGAGACAACCTGTTTCAGTTGTCGTACAATTCTCTTAGACCCACAGTCTGCTTGTAAATCATGAAGTCGCAAAGTAAGTACTGTTCACCCACTTTTCCAGCAAACCGCATAATATATGAGATTGAAAGATTGAGGACCGACTCGTCTCACTGTTCGATAGATTTTGAGTGATAAATCCTATAGTCTTTGTTTTATGAAATGCTTGCAAACGGAAAAAGGGACAAGAATGAATACTTGACCTCAACATCGTTTACACAAAGCTCAAAAAATTTGATGGTTTAGTTGAGTAGACTCACAAATTTCCAGTCTTATGCGACATATGGCTTGGCGGGAAATGGCAGAAGTATGAAATAGTACTTGCCTTCTACTCTTTAATTTAAAATCATTTCAAGGAAGACGGGCTACACTGTAAAAGTTTTGTGTGAACAAAAGACACTATTTGCAAATTTAATAGCATTTAATCAAGGTTACAAATATAGCTTGAAATTCAAACAGTTCATCTGGCTTTCTCAGTACCGTGAAATACGAGTGAGGTGGTGTACAAAATAATAAAACGACTCTTTGGTTTTCCATTCATTATCAAAAAACTCACTATTTTCAATAAATCAATAATATCAGATTTGATTTTCGATCGAGGTTTAGTCATTTTTCCAAGCACCAGTACCAATCTCCTAACTATAGGATTGTTGTGGAATTTTTGACTATCATGACACAAAATATGTTTACTTGAATGGAAGAAATGGAAGGAATTCGTCCCAAACTGAACCAGGAAAGGACTCCGGTCACTCACCCGTATGGACTCTTATATGATTGACCAATTTGTACTTGGCCTTGAAAGGTTTGCCGTTCCTAGGGCAGTCTTTCCAATAGCAAGCATGATTGGCGCATTCGGGGCCGCCGACATGTTCGACGGTCAAGTGGCTGACTATTTCGGGCATACTGCTGAAAATTTGACGACAAGGCCGTTTGGGGTTGCCGTCGGGACAGATCCACATGCAGGTGATGTTCAATTTTTGGTGTGGATAATGGTGATGCGAAGATGGACCGCGAATGTACCTAAAAAGAAAGTTAGCCAGCTGACGTGGTGTGCCTCTGCTTGATTCCGACGAAACTGCAGCAAAAATGTCAAAATGCAAATTAAGAAAATTGTCAACAGTGATTGAGAGATTTTGGATCATAATCAAGTCAACAGTTGCGGATCATCAAAAAATTGTATCAAGGTCTACCAACTTTTCCAAAGTAAATTTAGTTGGGTCAACATGGTCTTCGTGAAAACTTGCCACGTCGAATACATAAATATTATTTTTTTCTTTACTCTTATCTGTAATGCTTAAACTTTTGATCGCAACACGTGGGACAGATCTTTTTTTTCTACAAATTAGTTTCTGATATCACTGATTCATTTCAGAATGAAATTTTGCATATGAGACAATCACATTTACATTTTTAAGAGCTCTAGAAATTATTAAATAGAATGATGCTTATCATTAGCTAATTAAATTGGCTTATCATATGTATTAAGCTTTTTGATTCGTGCACTTTAATAATACAGGTCTATTGTTCTCGTAGTGACAGGTAAAGACATGATATGTACAATAAAATTTGCATGTAATATAATAAATTTTCGAGAATGTTTTTCAAATTTTATATCCATTGAAAAACAAGAAAAGGAAAATAAACTCCGCAGAAAAATAAACTATAAAACTATTGAGAGAAAATTTTATCGCGTAGAATTAAAATTCTGAAGCAATAGGACTGAGGAAACAGTGGAATGGTAAGATATGTCATAATGTGGTGTTGGATCAACACTCGTGAAGGAGGTTTTGCTAGAGGAGACTCATTTTTTATAATGATTAAAACACTCGGGCTGACTTAACTTTGTACTTTCAAAGAATTAATGTAGAAAATTTTGAACCAAGAACATGCGAATTCATTCCGAGACGGTAAAGTATCTGAAAATTTAATTATGGGGTGTCCCAAAATTACCATAACTTTAAAAGCGTTTCCTTGTAGTCGATTCATTTTAAAACGAGATTCAGAAGGCAAAATAATCCATAGAAATCAATGAGCAGACAATAAAGCTGCATCGTAGGTCGAAATCTTTTGTTCTTGACTCGTTCCCCTAATTGCTACAGTCAACTCGCGGAAAAATGTATTCATAGTTGTTTATTATTTGCACGAACATCTCCCCGCGCTCCAAGACTCATTTAGAAAAAATAGACTATCGTTTTTTGGCATGTCTCTAGAAAGCATACAAGTATGAGTTTTGCAACGCAAATTACTGTGGCGAATATGAACCTTCAACTTCCTTGCCAAAATTCCAAAAAATTTAAAGAAAAATAGTGAGAGAATTCACTGTAAAGACTAAATTCATAGTAACTAGTATTTATGGTTCTAGTTGAAATAGGTGAAATTATGAAATTTTTTCCCGACATTGAACATATTATGAAACTTCAGTATAGAACAGAGGACATTCTGATCATTCTCTGAATTCATCAACATTCTGAATACTCGAATTTTAGGAACAATCACTTCGTAATCAACAATTGAAATGAGTTCATAAAATGAACTGCAGTTAGAGTGAATATGCTCAAACCTACAATACAAAATATCTCGTCCAAGTCAACGATTCTTTTTTGTTCGAACACCCTCCACACTCCAAAACATCTGTCTTCGCGACGTAAAGCAGACACCACGTCTCACCTGAAAAAGGCCCCCGGATTCCCGTAATAGGCTGAAGCGAAAGGTCCGGCAGCTCCGGGGCCTCCGTGATAGTTAGACGCCGTGGCGAAAAAGTTATGCGGCTGTGCCACGTTGGCGTTCGACGTCGCCGTTGTCGTTGATGATGAATCGGCCGTCACGAAAGCTTTTAACGATGGTGGCCACTGGTCGGCGGAATTCCTATAAGGAGCGTAAGCGGTGGCGTCCGGCGATTGTTGTCCGGCGCCGAATGCCCTCTGAAAGTCCAAGTCTTGCTGTTGCTGGGGCGGTGGCGCGGCGGCGTAGGCGGCCGAGTTGTAGACCACGTTTGGCGCCATGAGAGGATCGACGACGGCGGCGGCCGCCATAAGTGGGTGCTCACGTTTCAAGTGTAAAAGACCGTTGTACGAATAAGCCGGCTGAGAGGCGACAGCGTTGTAAGCGTTGTAAGCGGCGTAGGGCGCCAGGGCGGCGGCTGCTGCATCTTGGGGCGCCGCCGAGTTGTCCAGCAGATCGCAAAAAGTCGTTTTGTTATTGTTGTTGTTGGGACTTGAGACCGCGGCAGTACACGCAGTCACGTGTTGAAACATGGGGTTACTGTATGCAATCGCGGTCTACTGTAGGAATTCACTAGAAATGACTATTGAGCCGATAGGCTTTTCTAAACGGCGGGTGATCGACTATGTATACCGATGATGATGATGATGACGATAGTACTGAAAATCATCGCAATCATTGATCTTGATCCTGGAAAACATATATAGCACGGATCTTCATCTTTATCATTAGTATCTTATGCTCCACCGATTATCAAAATGTGCATAAACACACAATTGGATGATGCCGCTGAACACCCCGCTAAGAATCACGTTTTGATCTATGTATAACCTGTACCATAATATGATGTATAGACCATTTTCTCTCGTATCTACCCCCTTTGTATTTAGATACAGTAGAATGACGGGAAAATGGGCGGAGTTGCGAAGAGACCAATCAAACTTCGAGCTTTCGTCATTAGGACGAAAATATTTTTTGCATATTGTTGTTCCGCCGTGTGCCCGACCATAATCGGATTTTTTACTCATGATTGGGTAGATAATTACAAGAGACCCCTGCCTAAAGTTTGGGGATTAATTATCAATACAAATATCACATGGAATAATGCTTTTTTGTTCATGTGACATTTCATCACGTCGTATTTTTACAGACTGGAAAGAAGAGAAAGTCAATCTAGTAAAGGTCACTCCTGCTCAGGGCGCCCATTAGTTTGTTGAATGCCCTATAGTGACGTTACCCAAAAAACTAAGTTTAATGTGAACATGATGAAGCATTACGTAAGGAGCATGAAAACTTTTGATATCGCACAGTTGTTGTACAATTCATTTTGAAAATCAGTGCAAAAGTACCTCATAAAGAACATCGATCTCTGTAATCGAGTTTAAATGTGTTATCGAGTTTTTGAGAAACATCATTGGCCAAATCGTCATTAAACAGTCATGAGACAGACTGCCCACCTTTCAAACGTCACCGCCTAGTTGAACTATTGACATCATGTTCCAAAAAGCATTACGACCATGTTCAGAACATCATTCATTCTAATTCGGAACTCTGAATGATCCAATTCGACTTAATGATTTCGAATTCATGAGGGCAGAATTGGGATTCAACTTTATCATATTGAATTCAACTCTGTATTTTCTACTATAGAGCTCTGATTTGAACTTACGAATACTGCGATTTTGATTGAAATGATTGAATCTTTTTTATTCAATTAAAGTGCTTGGATATGTGAGATTGAGGACGCTATATTTTTTAAACCGGTTTCTCATGTTTCCCTTTTGTAATATATCATTTATGGGGTTGCTTTGTCTGCTGGTCTCTATTGCCGAATAAGACGTACAAAATTGTGCACGCAGTTATATACAGGAGCAGCATTTTTGTCTTCCAAAACACTGTTTTCTGTATCGTAGTTATGCCGAGCATGTATTATGTATACGAATGTGTGAAATTTGACACCGAATAGTCTGACGTACAAAATTTAGCCCCGGGGCGCCGGCCGTTACTACGGCGGAGAAGTCAGACATCTTCGGCGTGATGGGATCTGTTTTATAGAGGGAAAAAACCAATTTTTTGAGCAAGATATATTACAATTCAGTGTAGGGAAGGCTGTTAAAATGCACATTTCATGACTTTCCATAACGTGTATATATCAACTTTTTACAAAAAACCATATTTGGGATTATTTTTGTAGAAAAACCGAAGAGACTATTATGATTTGTCAATGTATCACTGACATTTTCCTTTTTCTGAGCTTTTTATCGTTATTCTATTTTCTCCGTCTACAATTTATAACAATCTTTTCCAAATGCTGAACCAAAAATCTGTCTACATAAAATTTACAGCGAGTAGGTGGTAGAAAATAATATCTGAGCTCTTTATAGCCAGTACTATATCGTTCTCAAGTAGTAATCCTCTATAAAATAATGGTCGAAAATCGGACTATATAGTCTGTTTTTCTTGAAATGCTTCTAAATAATGAAAATGGAAAGCAAGTAGTATTTCAGATTTTCACGATTATCTAATAAACACTATATCATATAGCCCTGGAAATTCGCGAGCATACTGACCTAACCTTTAACAATTTTTGGAGGGAAAAATTTGATCGTAAGAGCAGTATGTAAACGATTCTGACGACAGTACTGATTTGTGTCATTTTTCTGTTTGGAAGCATTATATAAAAAACAAGCTATAGGTATTAGCCGTTTCCAAAGTACATTAACTTGAACAAAAAAGCATTTGAAAACAGTAATCACGACAATAAGATTCTCCGAGTGCGAAAATAATATTCTTTTAAAAAATAGAAATCAAAAAAACGAACGTAAAAATGAATTCTTGTCGTGAATCACAGCAATTTGATATAATCGTGATTAGATATGCTTATGACATCAACCAGAGTTCTTATAAATCAAGAGATAGAGAGTGTGAAACTCAAGTACCAGTAGAAAATTTACAAAAGCAAAAGTTCAAACTACGGTCCATACTGTAGCTCGAACTGCAGTCCATATCGTAGCTTCCATTCTATGACGTCAACACAATTTCGTAACTTGCTTTTCAAAAAGTTTCTCAAATTTTTCGCCCGATTCGGAAAATGAATTTTCGGAATGCGTTTCCTTCCCCGGCCCCGATTCTCGCGTATGGTAGACCTTCAGATGTTACAGTATGTGCTTCAGTTCTTTCGAGAAACCCTTTTCGCAGTTTCCGGCGACTTTGGAACGTAATTTTCTAGCGCAAGCTAAATACATAGAGAGGAGAAAGCCTACGTAAGGTTCATTTCCGTTGCGGCCGGCTAGAGAACCGCGGGTGTTTTTGATAACAATTTCCCGACCGTTAAATTAGCATAAAAGCTAAAGCTTTAAAAGGTGTACGACCTATAATAGGGTGGGGACTGAATTTTCTACAGTAAACTGTCGCTTATTACTGTAACACATTTTCTAATTATCCGCCTAAACGGAGTTGCGTTTACATGTGTGTGCGGTGGGTGTGTGTACGCGTGCCCGGCCGATTTGGCCTTAATTGCACATCCGAAAACTGCATTCAGAGCTCGGAAAGTGAAATACGGTGTTTTCCATTGATCACGAACAGAATGGACAAAAATTAGTTCCGGGTTGCAAATCAACAGAGACTAATAGCGTCCTATTCTAAGCCACTTTTTGTCTTATAATTTTTTGTATTTATCTAAGTTTTCTAACTACAATTTTTGAAATGTATGATCATCACTGCCTGAATTGATATTTCTATTTTTCTGCAAGGTATTTTTTCCAAGTGTAAATTCTTAATTTCGTAGCTAATATCACACAAATGTTTTTGAGCGTGGGACATATTTCACTGAAACTTGCATACATGCTAAATAGAGGTAGAAAATGAATGCACTTGGAATCGATACAAAATTATTGAAATTGTTATAGAGTCAAGTTGATCGGACGTCCATCTCCAATATCTTTTAAAAACTGAATGTCAGATTTGAAAGCTTCAAACTTGGGAATGGTAATTCATAAAGAACTGTATACCATCCAGTGTCCAATCGTGTGAGCTGCGTTTTCACATGACTACATCAGCTTTTTGTTTCTAAAATTTAGTGTTAAATAATTCGATTTATGAAAATCTCAGTTGAAAGAGGTCGACGTAAAAAAATAATCAGTTCTGCAGACGCCTGAAGAGCACTGCCTGGCGAATGTTATGTCTACAAAAATTTTACACGACTCTATCGTACTGATGAGAAATCTGCTTCGATTGAACGTGTTGTTACCTTTTTCAATCAAAATAACACTCCTCGAAAAGCATTTACTTTATCGTTTTGAACATGGAAGGACCCTTGAAAGTTATACTGCACGTATATTATGAACAGTCAAACCTCATTTTGGACAAAATTTATCCTGTTGTGTAGAGATAATTAGCTGCCCAAACCGATTGTTGAGGTCGACCTAATTTTCCAATCCAAATAATAACTTGGTAATATTTTACTATCAGACAAAACTTGAATTACTCAATCAATAAAAAAAAACAATTCTAGAAATCTGAGTTCGAATGTTTCAGAATCTGATAAACTTTCTAATTGAACACAGCCATAATCTGTCAAATTCACTCGGAAAAAATTTGCATTCCTCCTCTGACTTTGATTATTCATCGAAAGTCAGTAAACATAGAAATATAATCTTTACCGTAAAAGGATTTTTGATGGAATCATTATGTAGCGCGATGAAAATGCAGGGTTCGTCAAAAGTGACCTCGCCTTTTGTTTTCTCGCTCAATTAGCGTTTTTCTTTCCTTGTATTTGACTTTTTTCTTCGTGGAATAACATTGAAAAAGACTCTCCGGCGCCGTTCCCCTTTCGTCTGGCCTTCACTGGTTCATTTTCAGGTGCAAAACGAAAGGTGTCAAAGCGCACCATCTCCTTCCATCCGAAAATTCCTCTTACATCATAGCTCAATGACCGTTTAACAAAAGTGACCATCACCTTTTCTTTTAGTGTCTTTCGTATCCTAGAAATTACAGTAATCCAATGTTAGGACATTTTAATGATCCGTTGAATTGATGGATGTGCCGGACCGCTGTACAAGCCGGCACTAAAGTGAAGTGACCAGCAGCAACAGCAACAAAAGAACCGGTGAATTGTATAATGGTCATCTTGGACGAACACAAGTAGCGATTAGCATAATTAACTTCGGTGGTGCGCGTTGCCTCTTCAAGATCTAGGAAGAAAGCACCATCGGCCGTTTCAACACGTCTTTTGTCCGTGTTTATTTTGTGGTGGTCATAGTCTTCTTCTACAGTAGGACGCTGCGCATACGCTACAGTAATACGCACAAAGGATTCATTGAAGATGACATAATGTTGCTTGGTCTTTTTGATGTTCCATAGTTCTGTGGACACAAAATAGAATCAGGCGTCGGTTAATTGGCGTCACTGACTGGTTTTTTAGTGTAGTGCTGAAGACCGAGGCAGGTGATATTTGAGTGAAAAACCCAGACTAGTTGATGGAATTTAGCAAAACATTGAGTGTGAAATATACGCTGCACCTTTTCTTTTTTTCATGCTCTAATCGATTATTTTTATATTACTTCTGCTTCCCGTTTTTATCAGTCTCCCTTCTCATCCTCTATTTTGAGTTGTTCAATATTGTTTCTCCTGTTTTCCATTAATTCATGTTGTTCTTTCCTTTCTACTTATTAATTTTATCTTTTGTCTGTGGTTGTTTTTCATTCTTTTCTGCTTTACTTTTTTCTTTTCAACTTTTACCTTTACTGTTAAATAATTTTATTTTTAAACATTAAAGATCGTATATACGTACTAAATATAAAATTCGAGTAAATTAAGAGCGCCTGATAATTTCGTGAAAGAAAAGTTTTTGCATACTTAAAATTGACATTTTTGAATCATAGTCAAAATCAAATATGCGGCAAATAAAAACATCGAAACGATCAACAGAGAAATCAGCAAAAATGAACTGGACATGGAATAATAGCCAGTTTGATCTTTCATCGTATTAAAATTCAAATTCAAACTCGTCGACCGACCGTCCGGCGATTCGGTCGATTTGATTTTCAGCTTGTAAGCCGGCTCCTGGTGACCTTGGTCGTCGCCTATACGACCAATCGAATCGCAAGCTTGAATACAATCGGCCAATTTCGAACTAATTTCCTGATCATTGTTGACTTTGAAATTCAGGCATTGGTCAACTTGTTCGTCACTGCAACGAGGCAGATGACCGTAAAATCTGCCGTTGTCGCTGATCGTACAACTGCATTGACCGATGGCTAAACGATTCAAACACCCGCGGTTGCAACGATCGGTCATTTCAGGGGAAGCCGGTTGACGTTGGGATTCGATTCGGTATTCATTTTCTTGATCATTCTGGAAAAAAACAAAATTGGTACGTGAAAAAATGAAGAAAAATTTAAAGTAACAGATGAAATTTAAAAAAGAACCGTTACTTCTGAACTGTACAATTTTTTTAAAATTCTTAGAAATATGTTTTAAAATTCTTTATAATAAAAAATTTGAAATGAAAAATTGCATAAAGAAATATTGATTTAAAATAGTTTATTCATAGCTTTCATTGTGAAAATTTTCACGCAAAAAATTTACGAGGGTTTAGAAGAAAATTTCAGAAATATGAAATAGTGATTTCTTTCAGTTTTAATATATTTACAGGCACTTTAAGAAATACAGACTATAAATTGATAAATAACAATAATAAATATACTACTTTCAAAATTCTGTATAAAAATCTATAAAAAACAGTACTTTGTACTCAATAATTTTCAAAGGAATAGTTGAGCGGGCTGACAGAAGCAGCAAAAGACGGAGATACATATGCTTGATTTTCAATTTTATTGTTAAAAAGCATGACCCAGCCTTTTTCAGGTGAAAGATTTTCTTGTGACGAAACTCACAAAATTAGACATCAATTGATTTGTTTCATTGAGACTGACTCAAAAACATTAATTAGCAGCTTCGCTCTTGATTTTTGGCTAAATTTGGGCAGGACAAACTTCCTCTGACGAAAACTTTTAGATTTAGATATCTTGTAAATCTAGAATACCGAATGCTCGAAGAAAGGTGTTTTGATCCTCGCAATATGTAATCATGTGCCAGGCTAGCTTGCAGCAGAAGTATGATAAAAAAGTAATAATGAAATCGAAATTTCACATGGTACATCTAGAATTACGACAATATCTCGAAAATGGTGCTTTCATTTTGCTCATTTTGGTCAATGGTTACTGTACAGGTGAAAAAATATAGTATGTTGACCGCTGCAAGAAGCTGAACTAAAAGTGGCGAAACTAAAAAAAATTTGTCTGAATTGTCTGACTTAATCTGAATGCAAAAAAATTGAATCTTTCAATTTCGGTGCATTGTCACACATACCAGAGAGGATAAATCCTAAATTCAACTTCGCCATGAATTTGAACAGCCAACAACATTAAGCTAAAATGATGATGAATGCAGCGCGACTATCTGCTGCGATACTGTCGAAATAATTCAAGTCAATAATCACGATTTTGACGAAATTTCGGCACTTCACACGTGTATAGAAAAACGAAAAATCTTTTCCCCACGAAATAGTTTACACTATTGTATTCAGCGTCGAAACTGATCAACGTCTGTTTTTAAGAATCAGATCGATTCATTATTGCAGGAGCCGATTTTTACAGAAGTAGACTCTTGAAAAAAACTTACTTCTGGCAGCATTTTGAAATCTTTTATATTTTCATTCTATTTGTAGTTATTGTTCGAATGATGACAAATTTAATACTATTTGTTATAGATTAAGTATTGGCATCCTGCCACTATACATCCTATGCTGAGCTTCAATCGATAACTTACATTTGAATTAACGAAAATGTCTTTTTGCATTTGATTTCGACTCAAACTGATCCAATAACCATCTTGAAGTTGATTTTTTTCTTTGATGGCATTCGATTTATCGAATAGCATTTCTAATTTCAAATTGTTGAATTTTTTGTTCAAAATGCGTTTCGATAAAGTGACGTGCAAACAATGGTCGGACGACGACAACGACGAAGAGGATAAAATTTCGTCCGATAAATCGGCGCAATCAATTTCGACGTCAGCTACGCGGCATTTTTTCAACGATAAATCTCGAATCGAACGTTTCGATCGTTGTTGAGGCAGCGATTTGGGGTCTGAAATAAAATGGACTTCTTTTACGATCAGCAAATTCGGTCGGGAAAGTATTTCTCTAAAAAGTGAACCAGTGAATCAGGTGCTGTGCCTTTTGATAGAATACAAGCTGCTGGCTAACGTCAGCAGTAAAGAAAATTCAGACTGTTTTGTTCACGACGATAAGGACAACCTATTTTTTAAATTATATATCGAAAATTTATTCCAAAACCCGTGAAAATAGTGAATCAACGACAAACGTATACGGGCAGGATTTGAAAGCGATTATTTTGAAAGTACAGTAACACGAGAATAATTTTTTATAAAAAAATTCCTATAATTCCTCAGGTTCTCACAGGTTCAAAAACTGATCAGACAGAACTTGATATTAGATCCTCGCATTATGAATTCCACACATTTTTAACAGACTTTTGAAAAAATACGATAGATCTGGATCAACAAGTTTACCCATTGTTTGTTAGCTTTGACCTAAATTTGTAGTAGTTCAGAGTTTTAGAACATCAACAGCGTGCTAATTAAAAATTTGCCAAAATGAACTGTAGCAAGCATACCAATAAACGAATTAGTATAAAAACCTGCAGAAGTATGGCATTTGCTCATATTGACACACTGATCGGAACGTGTCAAGTGAACTGGTTCGAGATAAGTAGTCTTCACCATTATGGACTTCTCTTACCAATATTGCCGAATTCCAACTGATTTCGAGCCGGCGATGATCCTATAAATATGCATCAATACTATCATCATTAACGCAAGTTATCACTAAAATAAATTTATAAATAAAAGAGGAAGACTGAGACTGTAATTGACGTTAACAAAATTAACCACTTTTCAGAACACCGCAATTTGGTTATTTTGTGTAGGGTACTTTGGTTCGATCTCAAAAATATGCAGTTGTACGTGGCAACACATGACTTTCGGAAAACTAGAAGTTTTTAGAATTCATACGAAGGAAATGATTACATAAAATCACAGCAAGTACATATTTTTTAATATATTCGCTGATCATACCAAACACTACTGCTGACGATTGCTAAGGTGGTGACCAACGTAAGGGGCTCCTAACTACTACAAAGCCATATTTCTCGAACTCATTTTCATCCCCAAAAGGCAGTCCTAAGATAACTTTCGACAAGTAGGGAAAATGCAGAGGTCACTGGGTGCCGGTCAGAATGACAGAGATGATTAACATGAGTCCATTACATTTCTTTGACTGTATCCAAAATAACATCAGGCTGATGAATTGAATCATTCATTGATTCATTGAGTCGAAATTTTGACTTTGAATTGACACGTGTATTAAAACATGTGGAGAATTGCCATTCTGTAGAATTGTCCACAAATCTAGAATCTGAGAACAGGGAAATGTGATGATGAGATTTATGCCAGAAAGCGGGCTTTGTCCTTGCGCACATCTGAATGTTGGAATGCACACTGTGAATTTGTAAATGGTCTCGTTAGAAATTTGTGTTTTGTTTGTTTTGATGATTCGCCAACATTTGATTCTATTTTTGATGATCTTTCGATCATAGACAATAGGTGATGGCCATACACAATTGAGGAGTAATCTTCCAGGCTGCATCGACAATGCTTAGAATCTGTTAATCATTTCTCAATCATAATGCAATCCTGCTTGGTCAAAACTTCGATGCAGCTCGATGTCGACATTTGATATTTTTTCTAAATTTTGCCAGTAAGTTTCATTTAAATTGCTTCCATCAGGAACTTTGATTGGTTTACAGAAAATTTCTAGATTTTTATTAGCCTAAGAGAATAGTTTGCCATCGGGGTTAAACCATGCGTCAGTACCAGTTTCAAAACCTTTTTGCTTCCTCTGTAAATGATGCAACGTAATGTATTGTCGAGATATTATTTGTAAGAGATTAATGTTCTGTAATCGACAATGCTTAGGCTGTTTTAGAGTGATCGTTGAAAAAATAAACGTTTATTAAGTTATAATTGTAAGAGGAATGTAAAAGAAAACTCTGATCCGATGTACAGGTGCTCTCAAACGGATAAAAATTGATAATTTAGTCGGAAAAAACTCAGTCTTTGGGACAACACACCATTCAATGTCATCCAATCGTTGTATACCTCAGACAAAATACATAGGAGATCCCAGATGCAGTCATTTATAGGCCGTCTTGTTTTGGAGCAAAAATGTTGCATGTCGAAATTGTCTGTCAGATGCCAGTTATTGAGTGCGCAACTTCACTTGCACCTCAGGAACCAGTATAGTTTCTAAAAACGTATCTATTAAAAGATTCTTAAACCTAAGACAATGACCCCAATGAAGTATCGATAGAAACTGTGATGTTTACCTGGCAAAGGAATCGACGATGCCTTGGGAGCTTCTGGCAGGGCAGGAGGAGGATTAGTCAGCACCTGACCTTGCACGGCTGGGTTATTAGGTGGTGCGACCGACGGACTTGGTGGTGCGACAGACGAACCTGAAGGAATTCATATGACAAAAAATACTGTGTACGATGAGTTAAAATTCATCTCACGAATTTGCGACTGTAGACGACGCTGCAAGTTGGAAGGCACATCTGTTAGAAATTCAGTTATGAGAATTCAAATTTCGACAAGAAAAAATTACGCATACCATTCCTGCAAGACATTTCGAATGAGTGATGGATGCCGTCGAGTTCGAAATTCGTCTGTTGAAACGCATTATCGGGTAAAGCGTAGAGGAAACTCGGTCCACCGATCGACTTGTTGGTCGGCATAACGACGTAGTTGCACTGCAAGTGGAAGAAACATATGTCAGTCATGAGTCTGTTAGAACATGTGCCGGAAAGTGCGGAAGTCTCTTTGAGAATGGTTTGTAGATAAGACTTCAAAATTATTCGTGCAATTCATACGACAATAATAGAATTTAACAATGTTTTTTTGAGGAACGATACACTTTTTGAAAACAAGTTATTTTCTTTTGATACCAATAAAAGGCCTTGGACAAAGAAGGCATATCTATCTATAATAGAGTTGTCAAAATTTTCAGTACAGTACTTTTCCAATTGAATTTTTTACTCAATGATCAGTTGAGTATGCTCAAATATTTTTAGTGAAATGTGACATATCGTTCATCAGAAAATCGTAGAAATATTAGTTAGTGCTTACTTCCAAATTTTATTATTTAGGTAAGAGACACAGACTATAGTTTAAAGTTTTTAGATTCATGGGACTTTCAACAATCTATGACTTTCCAGTTATAAAAGGTTGCATGGAACCTGACCTTGGATAGGGGAAGCAAACCTAGGTGATGAATCAACAATTAAGGCGTCTTTTTGTGACAAACAAAAATTTTCCTGGACTCATCTGGATCAAAAGTAAACAAAATATAAGTAGTGTATTCAATATCACTCAAATAGAGCGTTTTCTGCAGAATTTTCAACACAAAAATTACTAGGACTTAGTTGAGTCTCTTCGAAAATAGTGCGTTTGACTCTGCAGAAAATTACAAATTTTAAATAGCATAGCTTTTCTGTTTTATTTTTAAATGCCATTTCGAGAAACAACTATAGACATCATTTTCATACACTGTTTTTCTTTCCGGATTATGTTATTCAGGATCAAATTCCTTTTCAATCTCTATTAAGAGTTTTTGGATACCGAAGTCATAGAGCCAAGAAAGGACCTACGGCAGGGTGAGTCTCGCAAAGCCGTTGGCAAGCGGCAAAATCTCTGCATTGAGTTTTGAGGATCAGATTTTGACCGGCGTCCAATGGGAGGCCTCTAATTCTTTGGAATCGTCGCCAATACCAGTCGCAAGGGATGGCTAAAAATAAGGTGATTTGTACAAACAAAGTGAAAGTGGTCAAAAATCGACAAGGGCAACTGGTGTGGTGATACCCACCGAAGTGAAACAAAAAATTTTTCCTTTTCAAAAGGTTCGTAACTTACATTTATTTTGAAAATTAACGATGGTCATCCTTGCTTACTGTACGCTCAAGTTTCGTGTCATGCCGTACTGGAAATATTGTTTGGAGTAACAATATGAAAAATAATAGAGCCATATCAACATGTGAGGAGAAATTTCTTACAACAACTACCATTCACAGAATACTAATGCGACTGGTCATTTTAGAAATAATACTCCTGATTACGATATTTGAATAAAAAAGCACTTACAATTGCATTTCCAGAAAAACGAATCCGACTTGGCGTCTTGCGTCAAATTCCAATTGACCGTCGGATCGATATTGTAAAAGAGAGCGATTTTTTGCGCTTTGTTCATTATAACGTAGTTGCAGACGTTCGGGTCGTTAGGTTTGTGCATGCGCATGCAAATCGTGCGGCAATCGGCCGGATTTGTGCAGTTTATCAATTCTAAAAGTTGAAAATCGTAGCTCAATTGATCCAAACCGGACAAACGACGATCGGGCAAGTCGATCCATTTGCAACGTGCTCCTGTGTCGTGGTACAAGGCCGGTTCTTGTACGAAATTCCACCTGAATGCAGAAATGTCTTGAAACGTGCAACATATTCTTGGTTTTTGTCCAGTGAAAAATAGATAAACTAACAAAAATTTATTTCAACCATGAAAAATATAACAGTGAAACAAATGAAGCAGACTTGATGTCAACAAGATTCAAAAACAGCGTTTTCCTTTATACAACTTTCTCACACTTTTATATTAAAGAATGATTGAACAAGGAACGGTACTAAGAGTATTACATGACAACAAATATGGAACAAATATTAGGTTCAAACTATTGCCAGTGGATGCCAAAATTAACTAAATATCAAATGCCAGTTTATTTGTCTTCAAAATTGGCAAACTGATCAGCTTTTCATGGTGTGAAGCTACCGCTTTATGATTGTAATGAATTATTCATAAGACGGTCTACTGTTGCTTTAAACACAGAATTTCAAAACAATAAACTATAGTATGTCAAATAGAGTAAACCGATGCAGATCCTTTACGATGCAATTTTCTTCTCAAAAACTTGTTGAAAATTAGTTGAGTGTGCTCTTGCCAGTCTGTGTGACATATAGTTCGGGCGAAACTGGTAAAAATATTTTAAAAAATTTGCTTCCATTTCCACACATGAGATCTCTGCAAAGCAGACCGAATTCCGTTTGGTCAAGTGGAACTTGCAGCAAAGTTTGTATCACAATCTGCATGTGTCATATTCACTCAACTACTGTTACCCGTGTTGCGGTGGTGCGGCCAAAGGTCGGAAGACGCGGCGAATTTGTGTATCGTCTACCTGGTTCGGCGAACCCTGTTGACGTTTGACTCGTTGTTCTTGATAGTGGATAGAAATTTTTTCCTTTCGACCTGTTTGGCTGTCGTCTTTGGCTTCCAGGGTGTCGAAAATTGATCGGTAAGGTTTATTGGGGCATAAAAAAATATCGGGAGCGGAAAATAGAGGCTGTTCGTTGGTCTCTATAACAACTTTGTACTTCAGAAATGCGGAAAAAATGAAAGAAAAAAGGGTCTCAGGTCCTTGAGAAGACTCAAGTCTTCCGCTTCTCATATTTTCTTTGAGGGTTGAACCATCTCGATTCCCCAGAATAGGTCTGCTTATTCCAATGAGAATTCCGAGATTTGAGAAATCAAAAAGTTCTGTCAGTTTGATTTAATTGACTTTACAAAAATCAGATAATTTGTGGATTTTTTCGGTCAGCTTAGTGTCGTCAACCAGCTAAAAAATTGAAAAAATCAGTCTGAAATCAATCTTTTTTTCAACAACAAAACAACAAAGTAAAACAAAAAAAAAATCAAAGCTGTTTCGAGCCAAACTTCGGATTTTTCAAAAAACATGCATTTCTGCGATCGTCCAGCAATGCAAAGAAACTGCGTGGAAATCAAGTCGTATTTTATTATCAATAATGAAATCGACACGACTAGAGACGTCTAGAAACGTTTTTCTCTATTGTGCTCTTAAAAATGTGGAAAGATTCTGAACTGACCTTTGGATTCGAGTTTTTTTGACACCGATAAAGTGTTGCAGTGGTGTCTCGCTGTTCATCATGCAGCCTGCCCTGCACACACAACCACCACTACAACCACAGTGGCTCGGTTGGTGGCGCGTCTGTCTTGAATTCAGAAGGCCGAGGGTTCGAGCCCCTTTCTGACGCGCTGGCCACAGTAATACATTGAAATTTAGTGAACTAATCGTAATTTATGACCATTTTTCTATCATATAGCCTTCACATTTCGTTGACCATGTGCGAAAAATTGGTATTATATACCCCAATTATTTGGAAACGATCAATGCACTGATTACCAAAAAAAATTCAGCTTCATGTGCAACTTTGACTGAGTGGAAAATTTAATGCTGTAGAAAAACATTAAATTTCGTCATGACAATAAAAAGGCCAAAATTACTGAAAAAACTGCCGATTTTGTCCATTTGGAAAGAAATGCATCGATGGCGTACTACTCGAGAAATTGTGGTCACTTGGTCAGATTGTCAAAAAAAATTTTTAGCTGTTCTGTTTGTCGTTCACTGTCTAAAAAATTTTCCATTCATTACTGTAATAAGGTCACTAGTTTTTTCGTATCGAACTTACTTCCAAGAAGCCGCTGCGTAGATCATTTCAAAATGAATGCAGTATAATATTATTGCCGAAAAATTGACATACAACGATGTTAAATCTTCTTAAGAAAAATGTTCGCCTGAAGCTTATCGTGGTTTTTGGCGTAGATTCAATAGTTGTGGAATGATTGACTCCGACCCTTATCTGGTTCGAAAATGTCTTTCATACCTGTGGACTCGTGACTTACTATTAAATCCCTTATTCTCAGGCTCAGACAGGTCTTCTGATCTGATAACCAATGCAAATTTTAAAATTTACGGATTTTTCATCGAATATTCTTGATACAGTAATAATGACTTCATGCTCACTTGAGCAAAGTAACAACTGAAAATGTCGTACAAATTGAGTTTCCGGTTTTTACTTGTTACGCAAAAAATTGAAGCTACAACAGCACTACGTTTTCAACAAGTCATCAAAGCTGAGGCATAAGAAAAATTATTACCCTGCAGAGTCACTAGCGAAAAACTCAATAAAACCGCCCCGAATAACAAAGCTACAATGGTCGAAAAAATGTACAATAACGAAGTTTTGCCTTCGTTCATTTTTGACGACGGATCTTCGTTTTGATCGGTAGACTGGACAATCCAAACCATGATATAACACAGACAGAAACAAAATTTTTCCAACTAATGATAGACAGAAACTGAAACATCAAAATTTCGTCGACGGTTTTTTCCCAAAAATTAATACAGGTCGCGACCTACTTTTTATCTTTGGCATGGATCCCTAAAAATTTAGAATCTTAGAATAAACACGCCTTTTAACGTAAAGTTCCTTTTCCTAGTTTTTAAGTTCATTATCTTACTATGTAGGGATTTATAAAATTTTCTCATACAAATGATGAACGTTTTTTCTGACCTAAAGGTATGATGACACAAATTATTGGCGCAAAACTGTCCTAATTGTTTCTTTTGTAAAATAGTTCCGGGCATGATTTGTACGTGGAGATTTAGTTTTTCGGGGTCAAGAAAACAACCGAAATTCAAATTTGCTGATTGCATTTTCTTTGTTAGCAAATAGAAATACTATAAGGCATGGAAAGAGAGTAAAGTAACTATAATCATTTTTTCTTGAAATACTATAATAAAGTAGTAAATTACAGTAAATTATAAAACTGGGAAAACAAGTACTATTTCATGTTTTCACGATACCATATGTTACATAAGAGCTTACATTGCGAATTTTCCAACAAAAAATCCTATTTTAAAAGGTTTAGGTGAACGATTTCGATTCGTAGAATACTGGTCGAAAATACTTGACATATGGTCCGTTTTCTGATGCTTATGACTTGAAAAATCGTTCAGATATAATTCTGTCGCGGTCCGCTCTTTCATTACATAAAATCTTTTACACAAAAAACTGCACGTAAAAACTTAAATGAATCCTTTGTGACACACGGTTTGGCAGAGAATCGTTGTTGCATGCAGTAATCATTTTTTGTTCAGCAGCGTTTTTGATACAGAAAAACTTGAGTACATCCAGATACAGCCCTGAAGAGAAAATTTCACCTGTTTTGATGCCTCCGGTAACGCGCAAAGAAATACGATTGGTTGTCAATAAGTTTGCAGGTTATTACTCAATTTTATCCACTGGAATTCAACATGAACTTACATTTTAATGATGATCACCAGGCATTTCAAGACACCTGAGGCTGTGACCGTAAAGTTATATTCAGAGGTGAAAAAATCCTAGGATTTTTGTCGCCGACAATCGGTGGCAATCGGCGACGATCGGCGATATTCGGCGACTGTCGCCGATTCCTAGGATTTAATCAGCGGCAATCTGTGACTGCACTTCTGAATTGGGCCTAAACTTGTTTTTGCCATCCCACTAATGAATTTGTTTGGCTCAGTATTCTATAGGCTGTTTTTTATAAAATGCTTCCAAATAGAAAAGTGACACAAATCAGTACTGTCGTCAAAATCGTTTACATAAAGTTTTTACTGCAAAATTTTTCACTCTAAAAATTGCTGAAGGTTAGTTCAGTACGCTCACAAATTTTCAGTCCTGCATGATATTTTGTTTATCGGAAAATCGCAAAAATCTGAAATACTACTTGCTTTCCACTTTCATTATTTGGAAGCATTTCAAGAAAAACGGACTATATATTTCCATTTCGATGACTTCCTTGTTCTTGAACTGCTTTTTTGAATCAAATTTGTTTTGAAAGAGTCAACTTTTGAATACTCCTAATCAGATGGAAAAAGAAGGTATTGAAGCAATCTGACATTACAGTCGATTAAAATTTCTAATTTAACACATGCTTTACACGATGCTTATTTCCACGTGGAGTCAGCACTCCTTTCATGATATGCCATTTATTTTTCCAAATTAAACGACACTACTATTTTATGAAAACATAATGAAAAGTAAACTTTATACATAGCTGTATTTGGTGAGCGGGCAAATTAATATGAATCTTTAAGCACATGTGATAAAATGTCATATTTCACTTTGACTTCAACACTTTGTTTTGGAAGGATGCCCTTCCACTTCCATTCATTATATTGGCTGTTGTTCTGTCTCTAAAACAATGTATATTGTTTGAAAGTCGTTGATTACTCTGTAATCCTCTTTTTCAGTTCGATCTAACTTTTTTGTTAATTTTTGACAGACGAAGATGGGTTCTTCGTCTGTCAAAAGTTTATTGCTCAATTTCGCAAATTTTCAATAATTTATCAACACAGAGAAATATGAAAATCAATAGCAGTTAGTTATGGAACTTGATTTGGATTCATCCGGATGAGGAAGACCAAAAAAATATGTTTACTCTATAATCATACCTGGCGCGGAAGCGACAACCTATAATATACTTGGAGTTCGCGCCCCCTCAAGAGCCAATATGGCAAGAACTAGAAACTTGGATTTTTTCATAATTTATGGACAAACTATGGAGTGCATGTGGTCATTTGACCTCTATCTGCAAATGGTGCACGGTGGTGCCCCCAAAACATGCAAAAAACGTCCTTTTTTGGGGCTTTTAGTTGTAGCATGCCTCACATTCCGTGTAGCATTCCGAGCTCGATACTTTGCCGCTGTCCCTGAGATTACACTTTTTTCTTTTTTGAAAATATGGTTTCAATCCAATTATACCATGGTCCAAAGTCCCGAAAACCACCAAAATTCTACACTTTTGTTATATAATATGGCTAAAAAAAAGTTATTCCATTATAACGCACCACGGTGCCAGAATTTTTTGCCGTTTTAATTGAACCAGTAGTGTTATTGGGGTTTTCGGGTGCTAGGGTTCTTGATCATGGCGAAATCAATAGATGCGGTCTTTTTACCCGAAAAATTATCCCGAGTGTAAACAAGCGAATTTTCATGATTGTTTGACCGAAGGGATTTTCGACGGCAAGAAATCCAATGGACGCAGTCATTTTACACAAAAAATAGTTCTGGGTGTAAAAAAAGATAAATATAGGGTGTAAACAAAGATTTTTCGGGTTGATGGGTTTTTGATTATGGAATTTCAATTGATATGGCCACTGTACACCTTGTTCACAATGTTTCCTGAGTGCTATGCAGTTTTTCTACTTTTACGGAATGAGAATTCGTAGCTTTAAGATTGCTTTTTATTGTTTCTCTGATATGTTTCTACTGTTTCTTAGATGTGGGGCAAAAAAAGCAGAATATAGTTACTTGGATAATTGCCAAGCTAGAAAAATGGGTGGACTAGGTTTTTGGGAACTTGGGTGAGAGTTTAAAAAATGCATTTTTGTTATATTGGTTTTTCATTCCTTCTCATTAAAGAATTTTTCATGTCTGTGAAAAAGTATATTCTGCGGCTGACTGCATCAACACACCTTCCACCCATACATATGCAGCTCCAAAATTTTGAGGAGGGTACAGGAGGTGGACCCCCGATTTTTGACGTTTCTTGAGACAGAAATTCAATAAAGTTGGCCAAAAAATTTTTTTCCCATAGAAAAATCTGTCAATTTCAAAACCCTGAAGATATGTACCCCCCATATGTCCACCCCCTCGCACATGTGTGCTTCCAACTGCACAGAAATTTTTAACCAAATTTATTGCCCATAAAACAGGAATCCACTGTGGGAAGTAAGCACAGCTCAGTTTTGGAGAGAAAAAGGTACAACACAAAGTTATCTTAGAACTAGATCAATTTGTGAACAAATTCCAAGGATTAAAATTTGTGGATGAATGTTATGCAAGTCTTTCCTTAGGGTTTAAAGAAAGAGTGGTTTGGTCTGAACTGACCTGTTAGAGCTAATTCCTTGGCTGGGCCTCAGAGATCGCGCAACAGTCTGGTTCCCCAGACCTGACAACAACAACTATTAACTTACCTTTAAGTGAGGGGCCTCACAATGGGCCCTTGCAATCTCCTAGGAGAGAGAGTTTCCTCCTCAGGAATGGGCTTACTTGCAGGATCCGTATAAGTTCTTCCTGTGCTTGATGTCAGCAAGTGGCGCGCCTGGGCCTTGAGCCCTTCGCTCCAGACGATTAATATCGAATCTAAATAAATAGAATATCAATAAAATAATACGAATATTTTAAAGAATGTGGATACACCACTAATAATTTATGTAAATTAAAGATGAAGTTAGTGGGTGAAGGTTTATTATTGGATGCCGGCATTTTATCAAAAATATAATAAAAAATGACTAATAGTGAAGAAGAATTTTTTATTATGACTTTCTTCTCTTTGTGGCGCTCCACTTCCATGCAAATGTCTGCGCCGGTGGTCGTCCAATTCTTTGATATGTATGTCGATTTCCCATCACAACTTGCCAGCAACAGGGTGCCCAACATCCAACAGGGTGCCCAAAACCAACCTAGGGGAGGTAGAAAAAAAACTTATGGCCAGGTTACCCCCACATTACCAAAATTACCAAAAATGTCTACCACTTGGCTCGCTCACAGTTTCCCAGTCTGTCTTGGCTCAAACTCCTGTAATGGTCATTGGACACAAGGAATACCAAGGACTGTGCTGCAATGGCTGGCAAGTGACACCCATTTTGACCTCAGCTTTGCTGGAAAGACCTCCTGTCCTAAGGAGCATGACGTTGCCGTCAGCGCCGAATTGGGTAAATTTCGGGTTCAGTCATACGGTCTGCATGTTGTGGCAGGTTTTTGGTTGAGGGTCTAATCAAACATGCAAATCCCTTTCCCGTGTCTCTATTTTTCTAAAATAAACTAAAATATGAGATTATATTTACGATACAAAAAGACGATGCAGGAATGTACGAGTATCACAAAATTTTAAAATGTGCTAAAAAATTTGAGCAAAAATTGTGGCCAAAAATTTGAAAATATTTTTGTAGTGGATTTTTGCACCAGTTTGTCAAAAAAGAAGATTTTTGTAGGCCAGCAGGACCGAAAATTTAAATAATATTTTTGGATTTTTGTAATTTTATTGGTGTTCTTGGATTTTGTGTTTTATGAAATTAGTAAAATAATATGCAAAAAAGAATAATTTTGGGCCAAAATTAAGCATCTATTTATTGCTTTTACCCATTGCCTCTATAGCCTCATTGAGGCCTTCCTCAATAATATCCCTTCTGGCCTTGGCCTCCGGTTCGGCCTCCATCTTGGCCTTGATTTTGGCGTTGGTTTTGGCCTCCTTGGCTCCAATCATGTCTGCTAAGGGGTTCAAAATTCAGATTGTAAATTTGCACATCTGGGTCTTGTCCTCAGCTTTGCCAGTTTCCTCAGCCTCTGTAGGGTTGCTGAGGGTGCACTCAAGAACCTCCTCTTACTTGGCCTCCGCCATACCCTGGTCTACCCTGGTATGGGGCAGGGTTCGAGAATCCATCATCTCTCCCCTGTTGTCTTCACACAGATCTGCTGCTTGTGGAGCTGCCATATTGTTGCTTTTGTGGTCAGAAAGATGAATTTAGAGATTTTGAAGATGATGATTGAGATTTTGAAAGAGGGCTTTTGTACGAAGAAGTCGCACCTCCCATGTACAACCCCTGGCTGGTGGAACTTGAAGACTGTTGCCTCTGCTGCTGTTGTTTTTTAGCCGGTGGAAGTTTAGGCACATTAAACTTACCAGGGCTCTTGGCCCCCATGCACTGATGTTTATCAGGCTTCGGCTTGTCATTGCCCAGTGCCTTCCTTTTCACACCCATTTGGTTTACCCTTTGGGAGCCCATAAAGATGTATTGATTAAAGGCAGCAATGTAGTATTCATCTACACAGTTTCCCTGGGCTTCAATGACTACTTGTCTGTTCGCAAATGAACAGGCCTGGGCATACCATCTACCAATTGCCCTGGGCATGATTGGAGTGAAATCCAACTGTAAGAATATCATCAGGGTAACATACCTGATGGCCCTAAAGACATCTGAAGCATCCCAATCCTGAAGCCACCAGGGAATGAGTGCTATAATTATTCATTTCCAGACTTCCTCGGGTAAGCATTCTCCGTTGAACATAAAACCACCCTGCATTTGAAATTGCTGGTGGTAATTGTCATGAATTCCAGCCATGGCATTGTTAACCATTCTATAGACTATCGGCCATTCTTGGCGGTCAAAGGCAAAATAATTGGCCCCCTCCAGATTTTCAAATGAGATAGGGCCAATCATTCACCTTTGCTCTCTCTGCCATTCTCAATAATCAGAGTCTTGGCTAACAGACCCAAAGTGACATATTGAGGTGCTTCCCTGGCAGGTCTAGCAACCACATTCAATTTGACATTTTTGATCAATTTTTCCTCCGATTCAAAATCAGGCTTTACCAACAAGCTTCCCACCTGCTCATTATAAAATTTCTTATACTTGGTGGTATAGCTTGTGGAAATGGACGTAGATTTACCAGATTTGGTACTAACCTCTCCAATGGTTTTTAATACCGTTTGCATCTAAGAGTATGTTGCAGTGGACATAGTGGCCTTATCTGATGTTGTTTGACTCTTGGAGGTCTCCGATTGTGCCTTTTGCATTGTCCTGGCGTCTGGGGTCACCGTTTTTTGGGGGGTGTCATAGGCATCATTTTGGAACCAGTTATGAGCATTCCTTGCAGTTGTTGTTGAGCCGCTAGTTTAGATTGATGTGCTTTACTCAATTGGATGTAGCGTTTCATTTTTCCTTTGGCTAATTGTCAAATAAATCTTTCTGACATTCCTTCAGCCATCATTTGCTTAATTTTTTCAGGAGAATAGAATCCTGGGATTCCCTCTTCATGAAATCTACTCCTTTTCATCAGCTCTGTTGCTGCTACAGCTGAATCTGAGCTGTTGTCAGGGTAGGACTGCTCCTTCACCTTTTTCTGTAACGCTCACTGGTGTAGGAATTCCTGCTGCACCAGGCGTTTCTGTTCTTGAATCTTAGCCTGAAGAGCCTCGTGTAAACATTTCCTGGCAATACAGCCATAACTCATTGTGCTCCATCAGCAGTTCATGAAAATGAGGGATCAAAACAAATTAAAAGGAAAAAACACATTAAAATTCAAATGTAAAATGAGCAAAAAGTCCTGCAACTTGTCACGTTTTACGCCACGTCATGTTTTATGCCAGTTTTGATGGGGGAGCTGGGGAGGTTTTTGTATCACATCAGATAGTACCGTGTTTTAGACGTCACATTGATGGTGAACCATATCAGATTGATCCTATTACAGTGAGTAATAGGCTGTGACTCCTGATGGATACTGGCATTTTCCCCAGGGTCCCCTGGTTGGCGTTGGGGGCCTAACCTGGCGAATGGTGGCTATAGGGAGACCCATAGCTGGTGCTTTCTGGTATTGTCCTGGGGTCTTATTGCAGGGTAATGGACAACGCCGCCAGGCTAGGTGTGACAATCCCCGAGTCCTGCTCAGTGGGAGTGGGGACAGGGTCACCCGTAAAATGACCTAATCTGTGGGACCCGGTTATGGGCCAGACAGCCCCTTTTTAGCCCGAACCTGAGAGGTGGAGGCCCTACTTATCTGTGGAAAACCTGGGAAACCGACTTAAGAAGGGTTTCCCGACAAATACCCCACAAACAACAATAATCCCCTGAGAAGACTCACCTAGTCCTAATATTTGGCGAAAGGTTCTTTGCGATTGGTGTATAACATTATGATTCTCCATTCCTTGGCCTTACAATCGCATAAAAATTATATAACGCTTTTTATTTTTGCCCGTAGGCACAGAATGAACGAATAATAATACAGTGGTTATAGTAATGCGACGTTTCGGTAGTCTACCTACTACCTTCCTCAGGCGACAATAAACTCCTTTTTACAAAATTCGCTGCTCGAGGGAATTGAACCCTGGTCGTTTGAATGAGAGTCTAGAGCGCTACCACTGGGCCATGGGGGCCAGTAGTAACTTGTTTAGAAGTGCTATATATCCTGACTTGGGGGTACTAGTTCAGACTTGGGTACCTGTCTGTTGCCCTTCTAAGGAATGCTTGGTTCCATATGTGGCCTATTTCAATGCTCTTACTACCTACATTTTTTGTTGTCGCCTGAGGAAGGTAGTAGGTAGACTACCGAAACGTCGCATTACTATAACCACTGTATTATTATTCGTTCATTCTGTGCCTACGGGCAGAAATAAAAAGCGTTATATAATTTTTATGCGATTGTAAGGCCAAGGAATGGAGAATCATAATGTCACCTAGTCCTGTTTCTCAAGCGATTCGACGAATCGGGCGGCAAGTCCCTGGATACTTTCGGTCTTCTGGCACTGGCGCGGGGATGCGATCCACACGAGTCCTAGCAACGAGTTTCGGCTATCGGGAGGCGATTCTCCAATGTTCTTCTGCTAACCGGAGCGGTCGGACACCCGGCACTGATGGGCAGTGGGTACTGTAGACAGGTAAGCGGCGGACACGGTAGAAGGGTATAAATTTATGCAAATTTATATGCTATAAGGCCGCAGATGCAGTAAGAGTAGGTATCCGAATTTATTCAAATTAGGCAACAGGCGGCGGACGCTGACAACAAAATCGGACGCAGGGGTAAACCCAGGAATGAGCAAAAAATTGCAATTTTTCGCAAATTCAAAAAAGAATGCAAATTCAAAAAAGAAAAATTGAAAAATAGCGAAAAATTGCTACAGCTGCAGCTTGGGCGGAGTTTCTCGGCATCCAAGCTAACTTCTGCAGCTAGACCCGATGCAGAAGATGCTTATGAGCACATAGACATTTTTTCGTTCACATGCCTTTAGCACTGAGGCTGGCTGCAGTGCCTATGCTAAGCATATGAACGTCTTTAGCTAAACTTCTTAGCTAGTTGTTTTTGCGTAACAAAAACGACACTAATTTTTGGTGATAAGAGGTGCATGGAATGCACCAAAAATAGCCATGTGCTTGGAGCACGACTGGTGGAAGTTTTTAGCTAAAGGGCCTACTGTAGCCCGCGTTCATAAAGAAATAAAAATACAACAAAACGAAACATAGAAATGCATGAAAAATATAAAAATGAACACAAAATGCATGTTTAGAAATCAAATAAATGAAAACATGAATGAGTAATAAACAAATCATGCAGAAAAAACAAAATATTGACATGATCGGAATCACGTGACGTTGGGGAATTGAGCGGCACGTGACACGGCGGTCCTTCGAAAAAGGTTGTCCTCGTCCTTGTGGTGGTTAGTAGTGAGGTTTGTGCGGCGTGTCCGTGGTCGTAGGTCGTTCCAAGGTGTGACGGCGGGTGGTCAAATAGGTCCGTTGGGTTGTTGGCGGATGGAGCCTTGTTTGATTGTAATTCGTTCGACAGTATGGTAACTGGAAATTGTTGATGCGTGAAGTTGCAGACATTGAATATCCTATGCGAAAGTCTAGAACACAGAAAAGAAAAATTTTCAGGGCGAGATGTAGGCTATGGCAGAGGATGGGCCCAGTGAGGTACAGATTATCGGGTTATCGCAGAGGATGCACCCAGTGAGGTGTAAGATATCGGGTTATCGCAGGGGATGCACCCAGTGAGATGTAGGCTATCGCGTGAGGATGCGCCTAAGATGTGACACTCTGGTTGCTGCACATTCTCTTCTATCCACTAAAATCCAGCATGGATAAGAATGGATACTCCGTGAGAGGCACGGCGGTCCTTCGAAAAAGGACGTCCTCGTCCGTAAGCGGGGACAATGAAGAGAGTGCATCTTGAATTAAGGGTCGGGGACCTCTGCATCAAGATGTGGGTCAATCAAATTCAGTGTAAAGTCCCCGCTTGTTGAAGGGAACAACAAGGGTGCCGAATCCGTTGCCTGTGAAGTGGGAGGTGTATCCTCTGCTTCACTCGGTGGTTCAGGGGACAGGTAAAGTCGAAGCTGGTTGACATGTACAGTGTCTTCCTGATCCGTCTCGAGACGAAGTGTGACATTGGGATATGCCACACTTGTTACAAGATAGGGCCCATTGTAGATGGGCAGCAATTTAGGAGTGAGTCCATGTTTGCTGGAAGTGCGCAGTTTGAGCACCTGATCCCCTACTTTGTACGAGACATCTTGTGCCCTCCGGTCGTAAGACCATGCATAGGCCTCCTGTGCTTCCTCAATCCCACTCTGGATTAAGGTTAACGCATTCGTGAAATGACGTTTGACCTCCATATCATATGAGGAAACATTAATGATATGGGCCGGAGGGTTGAATGAGAGCGCGGCTTCAACAGGGAGCATGGGTGTGCGACCGTACATGAGTTCAAAGGGCGAGTACCCTGTTGACTCATTCATGCTGATATTGATGGCAAACACAGCGTATGGTAGGTGTTCATCCCAATCAGTATGTCCCTGGTGAACATACATACGTAGCCGTGTGGCTAGAGTCTGATTAGCTCTTTCCACCTCACTGTTGGTCATCGGATGATAGGCGGTAGAGTGGATCTTCTTCGTTGAACAGAGCACAGTGATCTCAGTCATCAGTTTTGATGTGAAATCAGTGCCACGATCGGACTGAAGAATCTGCAGTGCCCCGTGCCAGCAGACAATTTGCGTGACAAACAGCCGGGCTATGGTGTGCGCAGTGATGTCCAGAGTAGCAAAAGCCTCGACCCATTTCGTAAAGTAGTCGATGAAGACTATGATGAAACGGTTGCCAGCTTCGCTAGTGGTCATTGGTCCCATACAGTTGACACCTACCCGATGAAACGGTCCCGTAATGGTGATAGGTTTCAGGGTCGCAGTGGTTTTCTGTCGAGCGGGCTATTCCGTTGGCAAAGATCACACAGCTGACAGTAGGACTTGACATCCCGACTGAGGGAAGGCCAGTGGTATCTGCGAGCAATGAGCCGCGCAGTACGTTTAGCACCAAAATGTCCAGCTAAGATGTCATCATGATGAGCCTGGATAATGGTAGTAACCATGGATCTGGGTATGACAATCTTATTGGACTCGCCTGTCCATTTCTGAAGAACGTTATCCAACAGATGGTAGCCTCGCACATCGTTCTGGTCGCCCAGAGGCTTAAGAGAGCGAATGATGTCGGCTAACTCCGGATCCTCCAGCTGAGCAGCGAAAAGGTCGGGGTGCTGCGCACCAACCGATATCTCGGCATAAGACTCTGATCGTGCCGGGCGCTCCACGCCAGCAGTGATCGGTGCTGAATTACTTGAACGCGCCAGGTGCTGCACACCATCGGTCAAGGTTCTTGATCTCGCCAGGTGCTGCACACCATCGGTGATCATCATAACATGCCCCTCAGGTCTGTAAAGGGGAGTATCATCAATACTCTGACCGGTGAGGGAGTTAGGATCCGGCAGGTCTGATAATGCATCAGCATTACCATTAGACTGGCTTTTTCACGGCGGAATTGTCAGTTTGAATTCAGCGAGCACGAGTCCCCATCGAGCGATCCGAGCAGAGGGGTTAGGCTTCTCCAACACTGCTTTGACTGCTGTATGGTCAGTCTGAACGACCACCTCGTGCTGGAAGAGGTATGGTCGAAAGTGCTTGATGAAATGGACAACAGCGAGAGTTTCCAGTTCTGTAATGGAATAGTTTTTCTCGGCCGCTGTTAACCCTCGGCTGGCGTACGCGACAGGATGGTCATATCCAAATTCGTCTAACTGGCTTAGAACCGCTCCTATCACCGAAATACTTGCATCAGTTTGAAGGATAAAGGATTTCGAGAAGTCCGGATGGTGCAGGATAGGATGTCTTTGGCGTTTTGTGGAATGGGTAGATTTTGGACGGCGGCCAGCTTGGCTTGGTCAGGTTCTAGGCCGCTCTGTGAGATGCGATAGCCTAGGTACTCTACCTCTGAGTGCGAGAATTTGGACTTGCTCAGTCTGAGCTTCATTCCACCCTGGCGAAGACGGGTGAACACATCTGCCAGGTGCTCAAGCATTTGGGTGTGAGAGTTCCTGAACACAAAAATGTCGTCGAGATAGGTCAGAACCGTGCACCATTGGATTCCAGTAAGGAGGAGGTCCATTAGGCGTTGAAATGTCCCAGGTGCGTTGCACAGACTGAAAGGCAAATAATTGAATTCCTAAAGTCCAATGGGCGTATTGAATGCCGTCTTTTCTTTATCCCCCTCGGCAATCGGGATTGACCAATAAGCGTTAGCCTGATCAAGGGTAGTGAAATACTTCATACCCTTGAGTGTGTCGAGGATATCATCTATCCCTGAGAGAGGGTAGACATCCTTTTTCGTGACCTCGTTAAGACCACGAAAGTCGACACACATACGGTGAGAACCGTTTTTCTTGCGCACCAGGACAGTATTAGTAGCCCACGTTGACGTGCTCCCCTGGATAATACCTTTCTCCTGGAGCACCTTGACCTCCTGCATGATGAGATCCTTTTCCTTAGGAGAGGACCGGTAAGGGAAATGGGGGACTGGCGGGCATCGCCCGTGCTGATTTTGTGCTGGACGAGATCAGTGGAACCTGTGTCCTTTTCATTGAGAGCATAAAGGTCGGTGTATGCAACCAACAGATTGAGTAAGGCTGCCCAGTCCCGAGGGGAGATGTCCGGTGAGATTACAGTGTTGGCCTCGACCCACTGACGATCGAGGATGGTGTCTGAGTCGACGGGTGATCCCCGTGAGGGCTCACTATGCATTTGCACATGACCGATGGTCATGTGTGGGTAGAGAACCACGGAATGAGTATTCGGGTTGACTACTTGGAGTGGTATGTGACCGTTGGTCACGCTACTCACGCTCCCGGCAAAATATACATTTCTTTGAGATCCCATGAGGTGCTTTGGGAAGAAGGCCACCTCAGGTACGTTCGTATAGATTGGCGGTACAGGTACAGTGAATGGTGTCAGGGAGCGAGGCTCCAGAATTACCAAGTCCTTCAGGGGCAAGGCGCCGCGAGCAGAAGGTGGGCTGTGGATGAGACCGTCACAGGGGATTTTACTCTCCTTGAACTGGAGGAAGGATTTCTCCCAGTTCAAGCTGACACAATTGAACCGGCTGAGGAAGTTTGTTCCAAGGACTAGTTCAGCTGAACAGTTCTCCTGTATTTGGACCTGAATCCATTCAGAGACATCAGCTACTGTTACCGTGTTGTATCTTGGTTTTGGTCGGGGCAGAGATGGTGCGGCGTGAGCAGGATTGGGATTCCGAGGTTACGTCCTTAATGTACGTGCGTCCCACACCCACGTTTACCCGATAAACTAATTACTGGTACTTAAACCCCAACGCTAATTATGCCAACAATTAAAGAAAACCTAATTTCTTTAATTGTCTCCCTTAATACGCAATACAGAAAGGCGAGGGAGTTTTCCTACCTCTTACTATTACAGAATAATATACGAAACTTACATGACAAAACGAGATGGGCGAGGCGAAGAAAAATAGAAAACAATAAATCGACTCCCACGCACGGGCGAGAACAAGAGACAAAAAGCGTGGTGGGAGGCAACGAGTGCGTACTAGTTGTGGCCGGCGGGGCCCACAACTAGTAGATAAGAAAACGCAAAAACAAAATATAATGTTAATCAATAATAATTGAGAGAGACTAGCGCATGCGTACCGACGTGCACTACAGTAAGATGGCTGCTGGTGGTCCGCGTTGCTCTCTCCACTTGCCACCTGCGGGCCTCTGACGTGTTTTAACAAAACAATAAAAAATCGGCGGAAAACACACTACAACACCCCTCCCCCCTTGCAGTAGATCGCCCTAAGCAATCGTCAAGAAATACCGCAAAACGTGCAAGGGGAAGGGCTCCGCCACTACAGGCCGTCACCGAGGTTGCCGAAGAATTCTTCGGCATCATGCAGTGGGGCCGGCAGAGTTGTTGGGGTAGTTTGAGCCGATTTTTGGGGCGGCGACAATAGTGCGTCCGGCGGCGAAGTGTAAGGACAAAAATGGGGCAAGTGGGGGCGTGTAGCGGGCCACCGGCGGTCAACTTACTGTGTGCTTGCAGCATCGGCTGCACGTGTGCTGGGACCACTAGTACAAAAGTATAAAGCATAAACGAGATTAGAAATAAAACAACCGGGTCAAAATGAGGTTAAGAAACACAAAAATGAAGAAAGAACAGTGTTACTGTACAAAAGCTGTTGTTCAATGGCGGCGGCGGTGACGAGTATCGGATGCGGAGCAGTGGTTTCGTGGGGGATCGCGGTGGTCGTGTTCGTTTCGTCGGTAACGATCGTTGTGGTAGCCATGTGGATCGCGAGGGTCGTCATGGCCAGACTGTAATCAGAGGTATCCCGGCGGCGCGACGATGAGTCGGACGTTTGAAGTTGAAGTGGTGAGAGCGGGTTCACGCCTCGTGGTGGCAATTGAGTGGCAATCAGAGACGGTCTATCGGACGGCGTCCCTGTTGGCGGCAATGGTCGCGGTGGCAAAAGATTCCACCAGGCAGAAAAGTCGTGCCGACGCAGCAGGGGTGCGGGGTGATTCGTCTCGCTGTGATATTGCAAATAAATTGGTTGGATGTCGGCGATTTCTGGCGGCTGTGGAAATGGGGCGTAGCGCGGATAAGCCATCCAGCTGTCGATGAGTCCGACAGCGGTGTTGTAGGCTTGTAGTAGGCACGAGGGGTTATCCAAGCCACGGGCTTCGTATAGGAAAAGTGTCAAATGGGGGGTGTGAAGGGCGTCAATGATGCCAAGCTCCTCAGCCCAAAGACCGACGACCCATTTCAATATCAATGTGGCCACGTCGTGCGAGATCGGCGGTTGTTGTTCTTGATATGCGGGGCAGTAATGGTCGCGGAAATATTGATACAACGCCAGCGAAGCGTTCGTAGCACGGATGTGCACGGGCATGATTATGCGAATACCGAGGCGGCCGAAAAAGTTGATCAATACCATTTCGTGCAGCGTGCGCGGTGAGAAAAATTCAACAGCCGGGTCAATGTGTGGCAGGTAGCCCGGTGTGACTAACGTAACGCAATGCGGCGTATCGGTGGTTCGGAATCGCGTATAATTTGGCAAACGTGTGGCTTCGCTAGGCAACCGGGGTTTAATGGCTGGTGCGGAACTTGGTGGCAGAGGAGCTCCAAGAACCGGCCTAGTGGCGATGACCACCGGCGGCTGTTTAAACGCGGTAACCGAAGCCGACGTCGGGGCCGTAGGCAGCAGCGACGTGGTGTGGGTTACCGTAGTCGTTGTAGCAGATGTCGGAGCTGTAGACGGCTGCGACGTTACGGTAGGCAGAATCGAGGGTGTTGCAGGTTCCATGTCCATAGGAGGCGGTGGAAGTGGGACCTTGAATTCATCTTTCGGCGGGTTTTTCAAGGCTTCCAGACGTCGTTGGATCTCAGCGTCCCTATGCAGCGGGCTGATAAAGTCTGTCAACTTGGGCGGTGACCGGTGGAACTGATGGCGATGTGCCTCTTCCTAAAAACCGGTGGTATGTACCTTGCATGTTTGTTCACTTTGCATGCGATGCGGCGGTGCGTCACCGCGGCGTTCGTGTTGGCGACTATCCCTGCTGGTTGATGGAGTTTGTTTTGTTTCTCTATGGTGGCGATCATCACGAGAGTGAGACTAGTGGCGTGAACGGTGGCTATCGGGTTGGTGAGCAAGCCACGGTTTCGTTGCCGGCGCTGCTGTTTTGGAGGAGTCGCATTTGGGTTTTGGCGTTGACGTGGCGTGCGAAGATCTTTCAGCCTCTTCGCGGGCTCTCTGTTTATCGCGTTGTTCGCGGCGTCGAGTTGTGCGTTTGCTGGGCGTTCGGCCGTGCTCAGCACGCGAAGTGCTGGGTGGCGGCGTACGCCGCGTGCTCGGTTCGTCCGTTGTTCGTGTTTTGTGGGATTTGCGGTATGCCGATTCTTCCTGGAGATGTTGTTTTCGCTTTGTTGAGTGTTCATACCAGCCGGGTCTTCGGATAGGATTACCGTAGCGATCTAGAGCCGGCACGGATGTGCTGGGTGCCTGTGGGGTTTGAACATCCACAGGCGCCGTCAGCGGCACTAGAATCGCTGGTTGCGGCGGTTGCGGAATCGGTTGCGGTTGCGATGTGACCGGCGGTGGTAAAGGAGCCGGTGCTTGCACGACGGGTTATGCCATCACAGGAGCCGTTTGAGCCACTTGCGGGGCTGGGGCGATCAACGTCGGTGGGGGGCAACAAAATTCGTTGTATCTCGTCTTTTAGAGCTGCTGGGAAATCTTTCCACTGATGTTCGGGAAACAACATACCGGGCGGCGGTGGCAGAAAATGATACGTGGCGAGTGCTGCGGCCAAGGCGTCCCATTGAGTAGCTGAAATAATCTGTTGCGAAAAACGTACGGGAGCACTATACCTGGCTGCGGCAACAGTAGCAATGATCGGAGGTCCCGGCAAGACTGCCGGCGTCGCCAAATATATTCGTGGATCCACGGCGGGTGCCGTGGTCGGCATCGTAGCGGCGGGTTCGATAGGGGCAACCTCCATAGACGTGGATTGATCCACCGTGCTTTCTTCGGGTATGTCGGTCAGCATTTGTTCTGACGTCATTGTTTCAGAATCAATGGCGGCGGGTTGGACGGGAGTAGATTCGTCCATCGGAGCCGGGGCAATATTGGAAATTTCTTCGAGCATCAGTTTCAAGAAGTCCTTGATTTGGGTGGCAGTTGCGGTTATGTCAGAGGGCGCGGCGGTTATAGGAAGGGCCGACGCGTCTGTTGACGGCGGCAGCTTCGCTATGTTGAGATCAAAGATTGGTGTATCAAGTAGTTCGTCATTGGCGGGTTCAACTTCGACATTGGTAGGGCGTTCGAGGAGTTCCTCGGTGGTGAGCGTTTGCACCGAAGCCATAGTCGGCATGGGGTACGCGTACACCGGCGCGGGGAACGAAAAGCGGTTTTGAAAGTCGATGAGGGCAATGAACGTTGAGTAAAAGTGGAAACGGCTGTGCGGATTTGCCGTATAGTCGTGTTCATCGATTTCAATTTCTTCGACCGACGTTTCCATGTGGAAGTCTTCGTTGAACACAATCGGGCGTAACGCCAACCGATTGCAAATATACTTGCCGGGATCGCTAGAGAAACTTGGTTCGCGTTCCGGGATACGGTTCATCCAATTCGTAAGAAGCGAATTGGGGTTGCCGTCGCTGCGATACCACATACACTCGTAAAACGCAGCGCGTATTTCTGGTGTCATTGATTGAGCGTGGCGAAGTAGGACATCATTGACGGAGGCAGGTGCGCTCGCGTAGGGGTTGGTCGGCGGCTACGCGTTCTGTCCAAAGATCGTCAACCTCGTGAGGGAGCGGTGGTAAATTGGGATTGTTGTATGGCATACGATCGCGGATGGCCAACTTGTATATCGGCGAAAGCGGAAAATTGAGCAAGTCGATAAGTCGGTCGGTGAGATTGCTCTTCATGGTCGATGTGATGGCTGCTTGAAGGCGTTTGGGATCGTCGAAAACAGATCGTGGTTTGAGAGCCGGATCGTTGTCATCGGAAACGTCCGGTGATTTGTTCCATTCGTCCTTTTGTTTCTTTTTCTTTTTCTTTGGCACCTTCGGAACGGGGAGGAGCTTCGGATGAGTTGTTCGCGTCAAAGCTTTGACGTCCCGGAAGCCATTTGGTACCATTCCTAAACAAAAAGACCGACCGTGGTCGGACGCTGTGCAATCATACATGAAAAATTTGTAAGCCGAAAGAACTTCGTCTCGCATAATCGCGGGTAAGGCAACTTGCGATGTCATCGGGTATATTCGGTTGGCATAGTCGGGGGGCAAGGCATCCGACAATGCGACGTTGTGAAAGGTGGCGATAACGTATTCGGCGAGGTGGTCGATTTTGGCGGCATCCAGCGAGTCGTGGGGAAACAACGCGGGGGCGTTGTAAACCTCGGAAATGAAGTCGTAACGACCAAAGGCCAAAAACAATAGCAACGGATAATAAGCGTCGAGGGCTGCGTAGGCCAGGACGTCGGATTGCAAGAACGACGTCGTCGGGTTGTTGAAGAAACGCAGGGCTGCCGGGAAACGTAGCGTGAGCTTTGAAACGTCCAGCCCCCACATGGCGGAGACTGTTGCTTTAAGCGTGCATTTTTCCGGAAGGAAACCGATTCGTCGCGCCAACTCGTACAGTGACGGGGATATGTCGCGGTATGCGTCGAAATGAATGGCTTTTACGATGGGGTCTTTGTTTTTCTTTTGCCCATCAGTTCGAAATTGAGTACCCAGAAGAGCATATATTCCCGCCCAGTCGTCGGCTCCATCGAAGGAAACTACGATGGTGTGTTCGCCATCGACTAGGGAGAAAAGCGCGGTCCAGTCTTCCGGGGTAGCGGTGAACGTTTCGAAGACAAACATCGTGCCGTTCGGGAATGCGAGTTGAACATACCGGGGGTAGCTAGACGCCGTGGGGTCGGCTGGCATGGGCACGGTGAACTGGAACTGTTTTATATCGGTGGCCATGATCTATTCGGTGTCAAAGCCGACCAGCGTATAGCCACGGAAGTTTGGTGTGGGTTGGGCGGCCAAGGCCTGCCCCAAACTTCCGGGTGAAAGGAATATCGGTGGCGGCAAGACATTCGGGGGTCGCGCGTACATGGATATGTACCACGATTCCAAGTCCGCGACGTGAGTCAGGCGTTTGACGTTGTTTTCTAAACAAGATTCGTTAGAAGGACACATGCGTTGAGGCGGCGTTTGGCTTGGGCGGCGATGTCACCTTGATGGGCGCATTTGGACAACTGGATCGGGCTACGATAGCGAGATAACGAGAGTTGTCGTATGCGGGAATCAAAGCAGCGGCCGGTTGTGGACTGAGGAGGCCACAACTTGACGATGGCGGGGATCGCGGCGGCTGACCTTGGATGTCTGGCGCAAAACTACAGAGTGGGGGAGTTACCCATGGGGTCCCAAGCAAAAGCATGCAAGTATAAGCAGCAAAAGCATAAAATGAGAAAATACCGTCGCAGGCGAAACTTAGATCATTTTGGTGGGGCTGCTGCTCGGCCCAACGTACGTATCGTTCGTTGACGTTTATCGATTCACGATACGGCCGAGGCTCGTCGGCCGTGGAGGTTGATCCAGTCGACGGCGTCGTCATTTTGAAAAAATAAATTTTTAGGAGCGGCTGGAAAATGCGACTATTGCTGATGGAAGCGAAAAGTGGAAATGAAATAGTAAAAGAATAAGCCGCTGAAAGGTGAAGAAAGTGTAAAGTAAGAAAATGCAAACACTACCGTTACGAAAAGCAACACAAACACCACTATGTTAATGGGGACTAAAATCACCCTTTCCCAATTAGTCTTATGAGGGTGATAGCGGCCAGGGTCGGGCGGAAGTAAACCGAATGGCCTCGCGCGGAACAGAACCTAACATTAAAGAAGAAACCCCCTCCTATCATAATACGTGGGGACCGGGGCAGGATGTGAGGTGATGTTGTATAGTCGGCCGGGTGCTAGTAAAAGACGGGTCGAAGGGAAATGTTTCAAAACTGCCGTGCATCCTTGCTCGTCAACGAGGTCGCCATCATCTAAATTAAACAAACGTAAAGATTATTTACAGCGCGGCGTGATGAGCGCCATATCACAAAACAAAAAATTTCAAAGCAAACTATTGCCCGCGAGAAGTGTGGGGCGTATGGGGTCCACCTTCTTCGTTTTCGAACGTGTCCGTTGCCGGTCATGGGACAAACGGTTTTAGACGTGTTATGGAGATGGTCTGCGGGCGGCCGGGCGCATCGAGTGAGTCGATGGTGACAACGTTTTCGGCTGTGCGAGAGGCGTCCGTGATGAGGAAAGGCCCGATGAAGTCGGGTTGAATTTTGTTGGCTTTGCGCGTATTGGTTAAGAGAACTAAGTTGTTGACGACAAAGTCGCGTTTTCAAGCTTTGCGATCAAAATATTCTTTGCTGGCGGCAGCTGCGGCATCGAGGTTAGCTTTAATTTTTTGTGCATTTTGAGTTGGGCTTGCCTTAGAATATGTTGATAGGCGTCATAATTCAACGGCAAGGTGAGGCGGCGGGCGCAGTTGTAGTCAAAGGTGATGCGCGGCTCATATCCTTGTAATAAACTGAATGGCGAATGGCGTGTAGCTGTATGCGGCGTGGCGTTGTAGGCGAACACGGCGTAGGGCAAGTAGCGCTCCCAGTTGTCTGGATCGTCGGCGGTATGCTTTTTTAGTTGGACGATCAATGTTTGATTGAATCATTCGACCATTCCGTTGCATTGAGGGTGGTACGCAGTTGTTTTAACCTTTCGGATTTTGAGAAGTTCGCATATATCTTGCATAAGTTTTGATGTAAAACATCCACCTTGGTCGGAGAGGAGGACAAGTGGGCTGCCGTGCGTGAGGACAACGTTGTTGATAAAACATTCCACTATTGCTGAAGCTTTTTGATCTGGTATCGGATGCGCGGACACGAATTTTGTGAAGTAAACCTGAAAAACAATAACGTACGGACGTTTCTCACCTACTGGCAAAATGTTGACGATGTCAGTTGCCACGATTTCAAATGGGTGTTTGGGTTGGATTGGCAGCAGTGGCGGAGGCGGTGATGTGTGCGGCATTGTTAATTGGCAAATTTTGCAAGTTTTAATCCAATCTCGAACGTTTTCTTCCATGCGGGGCCACCAAAAGTGAGCTTTAATTGCTGCTAGCCTAGGGTTTGTTCCTTGATGATTCAAGATTTTCGCGCCGTGGAATTGGTGAAGAGTTTGGTCGACCATGGAGGCGGGTACGACTAATTGCTTGACCTGTTTAAGTTGACGGTACAAAATTTGATCTTCGAGGAAGAAAATCGGTGGATGTTTGGCGGCGTTATCTGTGCTGAGGGTGGCGATAATTTTTGTTATGGCTGGATCTGCGGGCTGAGCTTTCAAAACTTCCTTGTGAGCGGCGATCGTAATGGCTCGGGCCGGGGGCGGTTCGTGGTCGACAGCTGTAGGTATTGAATTAGAGAGTGTGGGTTGACTGATGGTCTTTTTCGTCATTGTACGGGTGATGGCCTTGATTTCGGCGTCAATTTCCGTGGGTAGTAAAGCCGCTGCTGGGCGTATTTCCGGTACCATTACGTCGGTGTCCGTAGTTGCACCAGCAGGGTGAAAATTCTCACAGAAAATCGTGGCGGTCAAATTTTCAGCGTTCTGGACTGGAGATTTGTTGCGATCGTCCTTCCTGGACAGGAAATCGGCACAAGCGTTGTCTTTTCCCTTAACGTATTCAACTTTATAATCGTAGTCCTGGAGGCTGATCGCGAAACGTTGGAGCCGTGAGTTGCGATGTTTTTCGTCTTTGAGCCATTCGAGCGGCTTGTGGTCGGTGCGGATAATAACTTTTTGGCCGTACACATAGTGGCGGTACATCCGGAAGCCGTAGACAATGGCGAGGCATTCACGCTCAGTTGTACTGTAGCGGGTTTCGGCATCGGTGAGTATGCGGCTATTGTAGGCAATGACCCATTGATCGTTTCCGTTTTCTTGGTACAAGATTGCTCGGATGGCGGTTGTGCTGGCGTCGGTTTGGATAACGAATTGAGCTTTGCCGTCGTAGACCGGGTAGCAGAGAAAGGGCGAAGACGTAAGGGCGGTTTTTATACCTTCGAATGTGGCATGGTGTTCGTCCGTGGCGATGTATTGAGCGTCTTTACGTAGAAGTCCGTACAAAGGACTGGACAATGTTGCCAAATTCGGAATAAAGCGTTTGCACCATTGGACTAACCCTAAAAAACTTTGCATACCTTTTTTGGTCTTCGGGAATTCATATGCGGCGATCGCTGTGACTTTCTCCGGATCGGCAGCAATTCCGCGGGCACTAAGAAGATGTCCCAAAAACTTGACTTGCGGCAGCAGGAATTCGCATTTGTCTGGCCGAAGCGTAAGGTTGGCCACGCGGAGGGCGTCGAATATGATTTGTAGGTGTTCCAAATGTTCTTCGAACGAATTCGAGAAAATAATAATATCGTCAATATACACGAGGCAAATCTTCCAAATGTACGGGCGGAGAATTCTTTCCATTAAACGTTGGAATTCGGCGGGCGGGTTCTTCAAGCCGAAGGGCAAAACTTTGAATCGAAACAAACCTTCTTGGCAAATGAAGGTTGTTTTATCGTGGGAATCTGCGTCGAGGGGTACCTGCCAGTACCCTGCTTTGAGGTCCAACGTAGTGAAGAATTTCGCGTGTCCCATTGCGTCCAAATAATCGTCGATGCGCGGGATCGGAAATTTGTGGCATGGCGTAACGTTGTTTATTCCGCGGTAGTCGACAACGGGTCTCCATGAGCCATCTTTCTTTTTTACCAAGAACAGTGGTGCGGCCCAGGGCGAGCGGGATTGTTCGATGAAATCGTTGTCGAGCATTTCCTGAATGTGACGGGGTACAATTGGTCTTTGTTCCATTGTGGCACGGTAATAATGACGGCATACTGGCCGTGCGGTGCCGGTGTCGATACTGACAGTCAGTTCGCTGGTGATTGTTGGTTTATCGCCGGGGAGGCTGAAAACATCGCAGTGTTGTCGAAGCATCTTGAGGGCTTTTGCTTTTTGCGTGGCAGAAACGTAAGTCTTTTCAGTCATTTTGTTTAGGGCGTATTCCAGCTTTTGTTGTGCGGTGTGGCCAGGGAACGATTTGTCTAGTGCGGCCGGCTCGTGGTCAGTTAAATCGCGGTCGGCGGCAGCGGTTGCTATCTGACAGTCGGCGTGGGTTTTGGAATACTCCAGCGTGTGCTTTGCCATCGCGATGAGCTGATTAGGTCGGAGTTTGATACTGTTTGGCGTATTGTTGATGAAGAGGAGCGGACAATGACCGTTGGTGATGTTGACCACTGCAGTTTTGACTGGAAGTTCTGCGGCAACGTTATCCGTGGCGAGGGGTTGTACGATCACGTCGGGCACTGTCGCCGATGTCATGGGAAAAACGCTACTTTTGACCCATTGTTGGCAGTGTGGCGAAATCGAAACAGAAGCTTGGGAGACGAGAAAAATTGGTTCGGCTAGCTCAGTAACCTCCAGCCGCCGAGAGGGCGGTTGGTGTGGACTAGGTTGAGCCTGCCGTATCGGTTGTTCAACTTCGATTTCTTCGGGTTGGCTAAAAATATCGGATTTATCATCATAGAAACTTACTCGTTGGTCCTCTGGTATTTCTTCTAAGACGTTGTCGTTAGCGGCGTTTAGAAACAATTCCGTTTGCAGGCGGACCGAGGCGATTACTTTGAACGGCAGTTTAACGTCCTGAATTTCTATATAATTGTCTTTGAAATTTAAAATGGCGTGGATATCTGGGTGCGCGAGGAAGTCGGTTCCAATGATGCATTGATCGTTTCCATCGTGGTCAAGGATTACGCATTTGATCATGTGCTCTCCGAATGCGGATTCCATCGTAACGACTACCGGGCCGTGAGCGTTGACTATGGCGCCATCGGCTACTTTGATTTTTCCACAAATTGGGAGTTGGAGCGATTGCTTGTTGAAAGCGCGTTTGACCAATCCTGATGAGAGGACGGAACATTGGGCACCTGTGTCGATGAGCGCGTGTGCTTTAATGGCTCCGATTTTGATTGGGATTTGAAAAGCTCTTGTAGATGCGTACTTGCGGACAAACGATTTGGAAGACGGCGTGAGGTTATCAATTTGACAAACGGACGAGCGGATGTGGCAGGGGTCTTGAAAAGCGCGGCCCGTTGCGTTCCAACAGACGATGCCGGGGCTAACGATGGGCGCGGCGGAAGCTATTTCTTTGGATGGAATAACCATATTGGCCGTTGACGTTGATTGATTGTTAACGCGTGTTTCGAGCGTGGGTATTGACGCCGTATTTGGTGCCCGAAGGGCGGGTAGGGTTATTTGCAATTCTGAAGATTGAGAACTAGCGCGCGATGAATCTGTCGGCGTTGTGACGTATGGAGCCGGTACAGCGTTGTAATGGATATGTTGTTCCCACGGTGCCGGGAATTGATGGTTCGGGTAAACGGCATAGGTATTCTGAACAAAATCATGTGGGCGCTGTATAGAGTTACCTTCATACAAATGGTTTCGCACGCGGCGGGCGTAGTTTGTGCCTCGTTGGGGCAGTCCTCCGCGGCGGGGTCGCCAATCGCGCTGTCCATGGATGTCGTTTGAATTGTTTCGGAAGTCAACTTGCCGTGGGTGGGCGGCATAATTTGGGCGGTTTGATTCAAGTCGGGTTGACTGTTGGGCGTTTTGCTGCTTGAGCCAGACGCAATCTTCAGTGTTGTGGGTGCGGGATTTGTGGGCATCGCACCAAAGACCTGTAGGTTGCTTCGTGCGTGCCCGGTCTCTACTGGCAGATCGGTCGAAACGATTTGGATACGGCTCTCTGTTTTGAGATTGATGGCGCGGACTTTGTTGCCTATTGTTGGGTATCGTTTCTTCGAGGCCTTGTTGAGATTTCCGTTCTTCATAGTCGCGGTCGTATTGTTGAATTAATTGTTCCAATAGCATCTCCGTGCGCGGCGGCTGCGGCCGCGGTGGCTCAATCACTTGTGGTTGAAAGGAGACGAATTTAGTGGGTTGCGGCGCCGAATTTTGCATCCTACGGTCCATTGAGGGAGAGCGCTCGCGGTAGCGGTTTTGAGGGCGGTCCATGCTGCGGCGGCGTTCAAAACGGGGGTCAAATGGTTGCGGCGACTTTGGTGGTGGTGCGTCCTGATCAGCTTGATTTACAAGAATGGGTCGTTCCGTGGTTTCGATTTCGGCTTTAGTCGCATTGAGGACACTACGGGCTTTAGCTACGGCGTCAGCCAATTGTTGAACATTCGTGAAGCCTTCTGCTTGTTCGCCAATTGTTAGTTGATAAAAAACAGGCATTTTGGTCAAAAAGGTGTCAATTACTTGTTTGTGCCGAAAAGTTTGATCTTCATGCTGATACAATAATTGTACATAAGTCATTACCTTACTCAGAAACGCGGCGGGTTCTTCTCCAGCTTCTGGGGTGATTGACGCGAGTTCCCGTTTAAGAGTCATCGGGTTGCAATTGGGCGCCAATTGGAACATGAGTAAGTGTTTGGCGTCTTCGTACCGCGTCATATCTTGGATCATATCGCTCGGCGTATCGCGGGTGAGTCGGCGTAGGGCACTCATCTTTACGTGATTGGAGGCGTCGTAACTGAACTCATTTTCCAGTCGGATGAAGAAGCCTAATAGGCGTTTATTTGTTGGGGCGCCGTCGATAATCAGCGGGTGCATATTGTCCACGATTGTTTTGATGCGGCTATCTTCCTCGCGATGAGACATGCGCGGCATGTCGTACCGAGGATGTGTATGTTCATAATAATCCTCGGGTGGGTAATCTGAGAAACCGAACTGGTTGGCCGTGGGCGGTGGGCGTCTTTGAAGCGCAGAACGGTGTAAATCCTCGTCGGCGCGCGTAGTGCGGGCGAATTCGTTATTATACAAGGTATCCGTCGACGGTGCCTTGGGTTTGACTTGATTTGGTAGCCTGCCAAAGACTGGAGCCGGTTCAGTTTCACGGAGAGTTTCGTTTGGGATATAAATATCTCTTGTTTCCTCGCCGTGAAACCGTGAGGACACCGGCGGCGGTCTTGGTGTAGGCGGATTACGCGCGTGCGTTGCGGCGGCGGTTGTGGAAATCAATTGTTGCATTTGTTCAGTGAGTACGGCGAAACGCGCGTTGGTGGCCTTTGTTTGTTCCTGGATTTCGCGTTGAACATGTAATTGCTGGGCTTGGAATTGGTCGGAGACGGCGCCGATAATTTGATCCATCCTTTGTACCATAGGAACATTGTTGGTTATGCGCGCGGCGGCTGTGTTGAGTTGGTCCAGCGCGTCGCGTGCTTCAATTCGAAAATTTTGAACTTCATTGGCGTTTGTGATGGCTAGGCTGCTGCGGTGAGCGTTTACTGAAGCATGGGTGGCGGCTGGGGCTTGCAGTGGTTCAATATTGACAAAGAATTCGGAGGAGTCGGTTCTGGCGACAAATTGGTCATTATTACTTCGGGTCGGCGCATTCGGCGGCGGCATTTGCGATGCGGGCGGCGCGTTAAGGCAATTTTCGGCGGCGGTAAGAAGGTTTTGATTTAGAGACCGCGGGGGTTGAGAATTGATCATCGCCGCGGTTGCGGGAATGAGCGGTACTTGCGGTTGTGCCTTCCCGTCCAGCGCAGGAGTGCTGAAATTAGACAAGGGTGGATTATGGGGCGGGAGGCTTACTGTGGGTACCGCTGTCGATTGCGTAATATTTGATGGTCGCGGCAACAGCATCTGATCAAAACTTAGGGCGCGGCGTGCGGCTGTGGCGGCTTTCGGAGAACTGGATCGCGACGGAAAGCGAGTGAAGTCAGGCAGTGTGTGGCTTACCGTTGGCATCTTTTTTCGCAAGGTATAATAACCTTTTTTGTACCCTTTGGCGCAGCTACGGCGGGGTCAAATTTTGAACTATTTGGGCTTTTCGGATGCAACGCAACGGCGGGGAGCGGCAACGTACAATCCAAACGGTCACCCATGTTGTATCTTGGTTTTGGTCGGGGCGGAGATGGTGCCGCGTGAGCAGGATTGGGATCCCGAGGTTATGTCCTTAATGATCGTGCGTCCCACACCCACGTTTACCCGATAAATTAATTACTGGTACTTAAACCCCAACGCTAATTATCCCAACAATTAAAGAAAACCCAATTTCTTTAATTGTCTCCCTTAATACGCAATACCGAAAGGCGAGGGAGTTTTCCTACCTTTTACTATTATGCAATAATATACGAAACTTACGTGACAAAAGGAGATGGGCGAGGCGAAGAAAAATAGAAAACAATAAATCAACTCCCACGCACGGGCAAGAACAAGAGACGAAAAGCGTGGTGGGAGGCAACGAGTGCGTACTAGTGGTGGCCGGCGGGGCGCACAACTAGTAGATAAGAAAACGCAAAAACAAAATATAACGTTAATCAATAATAATTGAGAGAGACCAGCGCACGCGTACCGACGTGCGCTACAGTAAGATGGCTGCTGGTGGTCCGTGTTGCTCTCTCCACTTGCCACCTGCGGGCCTCTGACGCGTTTTAACAAAACAATAAAAAATCGGCGGAAAACACACTACAACAACCGTGATGTAGGCTGCTCCTAGCAGTGGGATTGGGGACCCGTTGGCTGCGATAGGACGAGCCCTGGTTTGTGTAAGTGTCAAGTTGGGCAGCTGGGCCGCTAACTTGTGGTCCAGGAGTGAGAAAACAGCTCCTGTGTCGACCAGTGCCTTTGCTTCTACCCAGTTGTTAAGGAGAACTTTGATATGGGGTGTCCGAATATCATTTGGGTAAAAAGCAGAGACCACATGACCGGAATCAGGTGTGGTGGCACCACTAGTGTGTTTAGTCTTACTGGACCGCTTTGGAATCGGCAGATCCATACGACGTAGCAGACCTACTAGAGCGTACCCAACGGAGGGTTCCAGGTCATTTAGAAGGGTGGACTCATCCTGTACTGTGAGTACGTGGTCTGATTGGTCCCTTGGGCTCTGAGTAGCTCCTAGTGATTCAATCTCGGTGTCTGATAGCGGTGGCGCGGTTGGCACGGGTGATGCCGGAGCATCTGAATCACTTGGCTCATGGAATCGGCCTTTCTCTAGCGTAACTGGAGAGTTTCCAGGCGGAGGTCGAGGGCACCCTGACCCGTGCAAGGTCGACGAATGACGACTTGCCCATCTGGAGGAAGTCCGGTATCTCCGAGTTGACCCACGTGATGAGGCAACTGAGGAAGCCTGTGAGTGTGGCCGAGAGATGGACGAAGCCCGGGACCGTGATCGTGATCCCGACCTGTGTGAGTTCCTTGAGAGAGCATGGGTGTTCTCCCACCAGGGGTCAATCTGGTCAATCTCCGGCATGGTCAGCAGGAGGGGTAATTCTACCGCGTCCAGCTGACAAACATTACATTGGTAGTCAAACATAATGTTCTTGAAGTGTTCTAAGAAGTCCAGTCCGAGTATAAGGTCAACAGGTGCCCAGAAGGGAGACGTAGTCTTGCACACATGGAGATGTATATCGATCCGTGTGTTTGGCTGGCGGTTTCGGGGCAACATGATTTCATATGGTCCCGAAAGGATGATATGCACGGCTTTACCATTGATGCTCATCAATGGGTTAAAGTCGTGATGTTGCTGGAATGCCATGACCGCCTTCGGACTTTCTTTAGCCAAGGCCTTATGAAGACGTTGGCTAATGATAGTGCAGGGGCAACCCCTATCAAGGAAAGCAGGAGTTTCCTTGGCATCCAGCAGCATGACAAAACATGGTGTGATCCAGTCAAGCTGGGAGGGCACATCGTTTTGCACGTAGTGAAAACCAATCCAGCGTTGGACTTTGCGGTAAAGACCCAACGGGGAGAAGCGGCGAACAAACCGGACCTGTTTGTTCCGCAGACGGTAGCTGAGATAATAAGATACACCAAGATAGGCAAGGTATCCGCCACTGATCAGCACCGTCAGGGTAATTAGGATGTTAAAGATCAACTGGACCGGCCCGCTTAGGACAGCATGCAAGCCCTGGGCGAGGGTGTGTTGTTGACCTGTAATAACATGGTTTGCTGCCAAACCGACACCTTCCAGAGAGGCCTTGATGTCGGTTCCTACCCCTGCAAAAGCCTGGTAGATGGCATCTGGTTGCAGGGATAGACCAGCGGTAAAGTTTACCAGCTGGTTTAATACCGCTTCAATTTGCTCAGTCTTGTAAACGTACTGTTTAAAGAAGGCAAAGTTTGAAGGGGTCATTGCCAACTGGTCATGGAAGAGCGCTGGTGCATCAAAGTGATTGATGTTGAAATGCTGTTTCCAGAAGAGTTCCAGTGGGATGTGGCTCACATGGACCATGCCAGATTCAGTAAACCAGCCCGAGCGATTTCGGAAAATCCCTGTAAAGTGGTGATGACACGGCACAATTGGGCTAGATTTAATGAGATCTGGACCACCGGGGGTGGCGAAATAGATGGTGCCGCCGACCTGTACAGGTAAGTACTTGTAGCGAACGTTTCCCACCCGGTACAAGTGGTAAACGTAGGTGGCGTTGACCTTCTGACACGGCCATATTAGCAGTGCATCGCCTGTGAATTCCACGGTCAGGTCATTCCTCTGGAGGAATGCCCGGGCACCCAAGGTAGGGTCGAAGCGAAGCAACTGCCAAGTCAGATCAAGATAGCATTGAGCGTGAGAGCAGAGCTCAAGCCACGTGAACCGGAAACCATTAATTTCGGACTCCTTGATCTGCTGAGCCAGGTAGTTCAATTTGGCATTGACAGGATCGGGACGTGTGTCCTTTGCCATCTTGAACAAGTTTTGGGTCAAATTGTATCTCCCGTGGATGCGTAGGAGAACACCCTTATCCGTCCGGACTGTGGTGGAACGTAGTTCTGGGCACAGTTGGAAGACGCGGGAGTTTTCTGGGATCTTGAGGGCAACCTGTAGATCATCGATGATGACGTGGTTCCCTGACATGGACGCAGTGTAATTTCTCTTGGGGTGATAATAACACCGCGCCGTGAAGTTTTGTGCAGGCCAGACAATGACCCCGTCTAGAGTAGTGCACTGACCTGCAGTGGGACTGCATCGACCTACATAGCCTAAGGTGCTTAGGGCTGTAGTGCCATCCCACGAAGCGACTTGTCCCTCCTCAATGAAGAGGTTAGTCACTGTCTTGCAGACGTCGCTGGAGCACCATTCATACATCACTTCATATGTTTGGTTTGTGCTATAAAAGCCAGGGTGAATGCCGACAAGTTTTTGTGAGCCAAACATCTTAGTGCGATGTGCTAGCGTGCAGGCCGCAGGCGCTAGGTACTGAGTGATAATGACGTCTGCAGTGATGCCCCTAGAGCCGAAGAAACCAGTGTTGTTGCAGACTTTGCAGGTGCGCAATGTGCATTTCCACGCTGTGGTTGTAATCGGGTCTGAGCTAGGGACATACACCGTAACATTCATGCTCCGTTGGCTCCATGAAGATTGCGGTGGTTTACACTCTACACGTTGGGGTAAGTCATGTGGATGTCCGCTTCTTGAGAGACCACAAAATTGATACTGAGCCGCCGGTGCTGACAAACTCACCCCTAGAAACAGTTATGTTACTATGGTCAATTTTATTATCAAAGACAACTGTACAAATGTAGTTTGTAAGTGTTCACACATTTTCACAGATCTGGCCTGAGGGGCAGTGTCAGATTTCTTCTTCGTCGCTGTCAGATGAGATGGGTTCCTGACCGGGGAAATCAAGGACCAACTGACCACATGGGTGGATTTTCCGGAGGATACCGACTTTTGGCGACCGTGGGGCGACTGCCGTTGGGAACGGTGATTCCTCAACAATGCTGACATCTTCATTAACCGGACATAAGATCTCGTCGACGGCCATGTGTTCGACGACGGGCGACTTGGTCGCAGCGGTCGGAGATGTCTCTTGGGCTGGCGCCGGCGATTTGGTTTGGGCTGCTGCCGATGGTGTATTTTGGGCTGCTGCCGAGGATGTATTTTGGGCTGGTGCCGACGGTGTGGTTTGGGCTGTTGCCGGTGGTGTGGGATCATTTGCTGGTTCCTTGGCCGGAGGCGAGGAAGTAATAATGTCCATTTCTGTTGGCGGTGTAGGGGCAACAGGTGGCGCTGCTGTCGGTGATGTAGTGGCGACAGCAGGCAGGAGGATCCGACTGGCTTGTTCGACTGCTCGGCGGACGGCATCAACCAAAGGCGAGGATGGCTCCCCATCCAATAAGAACTTCTCGACGGGCGAGATTGTGATAGTCCCATTGGCAATGAACTAGAGTGCCTGTCGGGCGACGTCGGGTCGTAAGAGTCGCATTGATACAGGTTCCGCGAGCACCACGTTGGCAGCCATGAGCGCTTCGACATGCGATGGCTCGTTGAGCAGAGTCCACGGCAAATGCGGGTATTTCTTGGCCAGGTCAACTGACCAGATGGCCAACATCGCGTCTTGGACGGGCGATGGTGCTGTGAACAAGAAATCGATAGAGTCATAGACTGAGATAGATTTCTGGTTCCTACTCTAAGATCACCTGAAGAAGAAGGTAGTGTACCTGACAAATTCATGGGCCCGACCTGGTCGAGGACTTCCATGGCCGAATCCGTGGGGATCGAAGGCGGTGGTCCTGGAGAGACGATGCGGGCCGGTGGCGCCAGAGACGTCGTATTTGTGGCTGGAGCTGACTCGACAGTCGTGGTTTTGGGGATGCAATACGATGCTAGGATGTTAGCGTGGCCAACAAACTGCGGTGTCGTCGAGGGGTCCATGGTGACTGGCATTGCATACCTTGGTGGTGGTGGTGGCAGCGGTATGTCCGATACATTTATCGGTACGTGTACCTGAGCTGGTTGGACCACTGAAAATCCAATACTGATTACGCAGACAGGATAACACTGTTGTGAAGGATCTGTCAGGTGTTCAGCAAGTGCCTCGTCATCCAGATCAAGAGGATCTGGATGAGGAGGGCCATCGGTAGCCCCAACGGCGTGGTTGCGACATATGGGCTGCCGATATTGGTTCCCCATCCCGTTAGGAGGGTGATAACCATTTCTCTGATGATACACATTTGTCCCCTGGGAAGAATAACCAGTATTTTGGTAGTCATTCTCACCCGAGTTTGCCGGATTGCGCTGGGGACAGGCAGTTGGTCGGTGCACTCACACTTGTCGACAATGAGGGCATGGCCTATCACATCCGTCTGTGGGGTGGGCACCTGTACGGCAAAAATAACAGCGACCACTGTTAGCAGTGTTGTTACCGGGAGCGGCACCAGTGGGACGCTGGGCCCGGCAGTCGGCGTCGCTATGTGTACACAGTCCGTGGAAGGAGCACGTTTGAAGGTGTGCTCCCGACGAGCGTCACCTGGCGGACTGATTTGGTGTCGACGGCTGTGGAGGTGGCGTCTGTTGGATTGGTGCTGGTGCACGTTGCTGGGCCGTAAGCTTCGCTACGTGGGCCGTTAGCCTGGCCATTTCCTGTTTCAAGCGGCGAACCTCATCGGCGGAGGATGACGACGTTTGAGTGTTGCTCTGACGACCGTTAGCGCTTCTGTTAGGCATATCGGGATTATATCCGGCGTGTTTAGGTCCTGAAGAGAAAACGGAGTTAGATGGTGCAGTGTACCGAATCTCGTCCCGAAAGATTTGGGATTCTGCGCAACAGGCTGCCTTGAATGTCTCTTCAAGAGTCATAAACTCCCTAAACTTGATACTATCTCGGAGGACCGGTTTCAATCCTCGCAGAAAGATAGGTTTGATGATAGAATCTCTGACATCCGCCGCGAGATCTGGATACGCTACCCTGGATAGTCTCTTGAGGTGCTCAAGGTAGACTATCGCGTACTCTGTAGGCTTCTGCAGGCGATCTTGGATCAGCTGCTGATGCAGATCAGAGTCGTGCCCTACCGGAAAATCTCTCCGTAGAGAAGCCGTAAACTCTTCGTAGCGGGTAGGTATTGGAGTGCTGCTGCTAAAGTCCAGGTAGGAGGCGAGAGCAGGACCCGTAAGGCATGACTCCAGAAAGGCGATTTTATACGCATGATCCATTTCGCTTACACCCTGGAGTGTAAAGAAATGAGTAAGATGCGACATAAAATCTGTGATAGACTCACCAAAAGCATGGGAGAAGGTTGGAGGGGCCATAAAGCTGGACATGGGAGGGTGCCTCCGACCATTCATGGCCTCTAACTTTTGGTTGAGGGGTCCAAGAGCATTCTCAAACGCTGCCTGGACCTTGTTCTCGATCTGTGAAGGGAGATCAGTTTCCGACTTCATGTCCGAGGGTTCGTTCTCCCGTAAGGTGGTTAGAACAGACGTTCTTGCCCGTGAAGCAATTAAGTCAAATTGAATAGAGAGCGGCTCACTGGTCTGTACAGGCTGGGTACTGAGACGGCAGGAACGATGAGGTGTCTCTATTGTGTAAAGTGAAAGTGAGTACTACTTTTGAATTCGCTGCGAAAGAGCGCGTGAATTCGAAAAACGCGTGCGCGACGGCGTTTGTGACGTAAACTTGATTTAGTTTAAGACTAGCGACCACGAAAATGGAGCTAGAATGGGAATACGATTGTAAGATGCAAGATCAGAGTACACCAGGGTGACGCAGAAGGGAATTTATCTGGTCGCCCATGATGGATATAGGCATGGCCTTGAGATATGGGGGAATCGATCCCGACCAAAAGGATGTAGAGTTGGGGCCTGGACCCGGCAATTAGAATAGCCGAAAAGGACAGAAGAATAGATATAAGAGGAGAGAAAAGGCGGTTTTTCTGCAGAGAGATAAGATGAGGGATGAACCCGCTCAGGAGGGATTTTTCCTGGAGGTTTGACCATTTGAACTAGTTTACAAACCTTGGGGGGGAGGCGGACTCGTAGCCGGTAAGATCCTACTCACCAGGAGTAGCGCATAAAGTGGCATAAGGTGAAAAGGATGTGGACAACTGAAAGTGAACTTAAAAGGGAGCAATAAATAGGGACAAAACTAATTTACAAACCCAGTTACGCAAAGGGGTTGCGCAGTTACGCAACGGGCCTCACTCCCCAGGAGGGATTGCGATCTCTGTACAGTGTGATGGACTATACAGGAGGTTCCGTGCTGGACGACATTCCCAAGTAACTTACAGCCATGTCGGAAACGGGAGCCCGCATTCCGAACAGAACGGACACTCTCCAGGAGTATTATATACAGCTGGTGGCCGGGTTGCGGATCACTGAGATGTAATGAGGCTCGCAGGTCACACTGTGGAAGAGAGAGGGAGCACGGGTACCAAGGGTGCTATTCTGACACACTCAGTGAGTTAAGATGAATTACTCTGGATGTTTTGAGGGCACACCCGAAAACATCTAAGGGATCACGGGTGCAAGGTGTCCCTGGGTGAATATTGAGTGTAAATAACTGAGGCGGACCCAGTTATGTATTGAGGCGTACTCAATACCTTCGCTGAGGCGGACTCAACGGTGCCTATTACTTTACATGACTAACAGGGGGTGGACCGCGGAGGCGGACTCTGGGTCAGTGGCGACTCTAGCATGGGCATCGTTAAGCCAGTTAACGAAACGTTCAAGTGAATGAAAAATGACAGGGGGTCCTATACACTCTAGGCCCAACTGGAGGCTGTGCCGAAGTCCCTTGGGAACCACTACGGCGGGGACACTAAAGAAGATCTATGTATGACAGCTCGATGAGATGGAAGAGAATGAGTGAATTTAGATAAAAAAATTTACAAGAAGGCTGCCGAACACTTGCAGACGTCAGACACAGGCAGTACCGACTGCAAATGCCTGCTGTCTACACGAGTCAAACAACCAACCCAGCTGAGCTGAGGCCGAGTGTAACTCGTTCAAACCTGCAGTTAAAGCTTGAAGGCAGCCACGTACTGATCAACAGTGCCGCTACCGGGGTGGACAACCTGATCAGTACACGGACTAGAGAGCATCTCAGGTAGTGTATGTATGTGGACTGATGTTTCCCAGGCATCAGTCCCCAAACACACACGAACCCTTTGGCAAGAGCAGTAGGTGATAGGACCATGCGCCAGCGACCACCTACGACTCAAGTGGAATACTCATAGGACTGACAGTAACCTGGTGCTGACGTCAACGGTAGGGGGTGTGAACCAACACATGACCTTGGTGCTGTCTACAGGTGCCTGGGATAAGATTATTCAAGAATCATGTCGCAGTTGCAGATGCCAGGGGTGAGTGCTTAAGGCCAGCAAAACCCCTGCAGTAGCACGTAATGTTACCGTTGCAGACGTCAGAAATAGGATCATGTAACCTCAATTCCTGCTGCGAGAGCATGATACATTGTCATTGCTGACGTCAGCAATAGGGCCCTGAAGCCAACTATCGGCATACAGCAACACGTGATGGTGCCGTTGCTGACATCAAAAGGTGGAACCGAGGGTCTGATACCTTAAGTCAATGACATGAGATGCAGTTGTTGCAGACGTCAGATGTGGCACCCGTAAGACCTGCACATCTTTGAATAGTGACACGGTGCATCACCATTGCTGACATCACAGATGGGGGTGCAGGAGACCAGCCAAACCTGTTGCAACAACGTGAGCTTCAGCTGTTGCAGACGTCAGGAGTCAGTACTGCAGGAGTATTAACTTAAACAACAACACGTAATGTCACCATTGCTGACGTCAGGAGTAGAACCCGGAGGGCTACCCACTCCTTAAAGCAACAGCAAGTGAAGCGGCTGTTGCAGACGTCAGTGGTTGCATCCGTGAGGCTGAACCACACAACAACAACCAACCCGTAACGTTGTTGTTGCTGACGTCACAGAGCATGACCCGTAAAGTCTATGGTCTAGATGCAGCAACCCGAAAATAGAAGAGAACAGATTTTACAGTAAGTAGAAATGAAAAAAAAGAGAGAGAGACTTACGTAAGGGTGTCATACTGTAGTGGTGGCGGAAAAAATGAAAAAAAATATTTTTTTTTTACCACTCAGATGACGGAGGAGGGAACAAAATGGGGGAAAAAATAACCACAAAAGCAGAAAATGTGAGATTTGGACACACACCTGTTGAATGTGTAAACAGTAGGTGTAAAAATTTTTTGGGGCCGGAAAAGTGAGCAATTCCGACAGTTTCCGCCGACAGACACAAATACTGTACACAGTTAACAGATCGCAGCCACATATGACGTCCAGAATCATACGTGGAGGGTGTACGGTATCATGGGGGTCATGGACCACCACCAGTCAGAGAGGCCGTAAACCCCTACAGCTGTGATACCAGTACCCGCGTATGGGTATACTGTAGTTACAGTACGGAAATGGACACAGGCGTACTGCAATGGCACCCACCCTGAGGGTTACAGTATACCACCCAAAAGGAGAGAGGGGGGGAAGTAAAGGAAAAAGAAACAAATAAAGTAGTTTACAACACAGACTAAGTATGTAGAATATACAGGATTATTCAGAGGAGAAATACAGAATACTCAATATATAACTCAACTCTGGGGCAAATAACTCGACTCTGAGGATAAAGAACTCGACTCAGGGGGAATTTATTACTCATAGGGGCGATACACATGCATGAGATAATTATTTACACATATAGGTCACATTTAGATCACTCGTAAGGGCGATTTCTGTCTTACAGTAATTAAACTCGATTTTAAGGGATAAATTCCTGACCTACAGTAATAACTCTCCGTGGCACGGGAAAGATTTCCGACTTACAGTAATAACACTCGACTTGAGGGGAAGTTTCCGACCTACAGTAGCGGTAATCCGAAATAAGGGACAATCCCGACCCATTAGGCAGTAAACCCGAATTTGGGGGGGGGGGGTCTCCGACTTATTGGATGGCTAGTACCCGATTTTAAGGGGGCTTGTCCGACTTAAAATTGGAATTGACCCGACCTGGGGGTAGTTCCGACCCAAGGGTGAAGTTTTTTTGCACTTAAGGGCAAGTGCCAGACTTAAGGTCGATTTTCCAGCCTCGCCATGTCACGTTTTACGCCATGTCATGTTTTATGCCAGTTTTGATGGGGGAGCTGGGGAGGTTTGGGTATCACATCAGATAGTACCGTGTTTTAGACGTCACATTGATGGTGAACCATATCAGATTGATCCTATTACAGTGAGTAATAGGCTGTGACTCCTGATGGATACTGGCATTTTCCTTGACGTTGGGGGACTAACCTGGCGAATGGTGGCTATAGGGAGACCCATAGCTGGTGCTTTCTGGTATTGTCCTGGGGTCTTACTGCAGGGTAATGGACAACGCCGCCAGGCTAGGTGCGACAATCCCCGAGTCCTGCTCAGTGAGAGTGGGGACAGGGTCACCCATAAAATGACCTAATCTGTGGGACCCGGTTATGGGCCAGACAGCCCCTTTTTAGCCCGAACCTGAGAGGTGGAGGCCCTACTTATCTGTGGAAAACCTGGGAAACCGACTTGAGAAGGGTTTCCCGACAAATGCCCCACAAACAACAATAATCCCCTGAGAAGACTCACCTAGTCCTGTTTCTCAAGCGATTCGACGAATCGGGCGGCAAGTCCCTGGATACTTTCGGTCTTCTGGCACTGGCGCGGGGATGCGATCCACACAAGTCCTAGCGACGAGTTTCGGCTATCGGGAGGCGATTCTTCAACGTTCTTCTGCTAACCGGAGCAGTCGGACACCTGGCACTGATGGGCAGCAGGTACTGTAGACAGGTAAGCGGCAGACACGGTAGAAGGGTATAAATTTATGCAAATTTATATGCTATAAGGCGGTGGACGCAGTAAGAGTAGGTATTCGAATTTATTCAAATTAGGCAACAGGCGGCGGACGCTGACAACAAAATCGGACGCAGGGGTAAACCCAGGAATGAGCGAAAAATTACAGCTGCAGCTTGGGTGGAGTTTCTCGGCATCCAAGCTAACTTCTGCAGCTAGACGCGATGCAGAAGATGCCTATGAGCACATAGACATTTTTTCGTTCACATGCCTTTAGCACTGAGGCTGGCTGCAGTGCCTATGCTAAGCATATGAACGTCTTTAGCTAAACTTCTTAGCTAGTCGTTTTTGCGTAACAAAAACGACGCTAATTTTTGGTGATAAGAGGTGCATGGAATGCACCAAAAATAGCCATGTGCTCGTGGAGCACGACTGGCGGAAGTTTTTAGCTAAAGGGCCTACTGTAGCCTGCGTTCATAAAGAAATAAAAATACAACAAAACGAAACATAGAAATGCATGAAAAATATAAAAACGAACACAAAATGCAAGTGTAGAAATCAAATAAACGAAAACATGAATGAGTAATAAACAAATCATGCAGAAAAAACAAAATATTGACATGATCGGAATCACGTGACGTTGGGGAATTGAGCGGCACGTGACAAACTTAAAGAAACGAAAAAATATAGATATTAAAGAAAGAGGTAAACTGTTTCATAGTAATGACATTTGTTGTATTCACAATGTTGCGTTTTGTTTTTGATGCAAAAACTTGAAATTTTTGAACTGCATTTAGGAATTCCATTGAGACTGCTTTTCACAGAATTCTCATAAATCAGAAAACACTAAAATAAGTACTGCATCCAAAGGTTTGTACCGTATTACTGAAAGTAGTGCATTCTTTTACCATTGAATTTTTCAAAAATTTTAAAGAGTATTGGATTCTTTAACCGATGCTATGCTTGGTTTTCAGCTACTTTTACAATAGTGTTGACAGTATTCCTGAAAAAAATAAAATTTTCATTTTGGATTTTCTTGTTTTTCCTAGGGTCAAATGAAATTTACCAAAACTTTTGTAACTGCTTAAATGCATCTAAGGCGAAATTTTTCATCATCTATCGTGACGCCACCATTTTTGTAACTATTTTCAGACTTCATTGTTATGCGTGCACTGGCACACACGATTGATTCAGTGTTTATAACGAACATTACGGCAACAGAAAAACTTGGGATGGCGAAAGAAAATCTGCCAGCCAGCTATAGGAAAAATTGTTCCATAGCAGACACAAAAAGTCTTAAAAACATTCCTCTATTTTATAACCCCCAATCGCAACTAAAAAAAGATGCATCCCTTATGATTGTGTCCTTATTTCCCGAACGTCCCGATTCCCCGAGTACTAGGAATATCTGAATCCAGGAAACTGCAATCATTCGAGTCAAATCCTAAACAGCAGATCCGACTGAATCCACATAGAATCCGGATCCAGTATAAAGTATTGGAAAGAATAACCGTGTTGTTTGATTTTTCAAAATCAAGCTGTATGAATTTATATTTCTTAGCATTTCAAAGGTTATTAATTATTGAACAGGAATCACTGGAGAAATTCTGCACCAAGATGTTTTCCTGTTTCAAATAAACATACATTTTCAATAATTTTGGTTTGGATTTTCAGTCGAAAAATGATTGTATTAAATAAGTGAAGGAAGCGTGGGGCAATATCAATGGCACCATTTTCATCACAATAGGAAAATTCTATTACGATAAAAAAGTGGGATTCCCCTTACATTCATATTGCAGTAATTGCGATTTCCAATTCTTCACAAGAATAAAAAAATGTCGCTTGACAATAGGTTTTCATCGAGTGACATATTTAACAAAAAGATCTTGGTTATTTATTGTTTGACAATAATTCAAACTTTAACGACTGGACTATAGTCTGTTTATCTTAAAATGCTTCTAAATAATGAAATTGGAAAGCAAGTAGTAAAAGATTTTCACGATTTTCTGATGAACAAGAGTGAAAAATTTTATAGTAGGAGCTCTATCTTAACGATTTTGACAGTGATACTGATTTGTGTCACTTTTCTAATTGGAAGCATTTCATAAAAAACAGACTATAATTTCTATTATGGTGCAAATTTTGTGCGAACTTTTGTGGAAAAATTTTTTTGAACCTTACAATTTACAATGTTTTTAAGAAAAATTAGCAATTTACAAAATGCAATTTAAAAAACCTTTGTCTATTTTCGGGGAAATGGGATTTGAAAATTTTGGGGAATACAGGGGAATTCCCATAGGGGAAAAACGAAAATCAATGTTTGATTTAAAGCACTCGTGGGGGAAAAGGGAGTTCTTGTACATGCACTTGCTTGAATTTATATTGATCTCAAACTCAGAATTATTAATTCTGTTGTGAGTTTTCAAATTTTTTTTATTAGTCCTTGTTGAACAATTTAGGTCGTCATCATAATTATTTACATCACTTCTGTTCTGATTGAAAAAGGCTTATTTGTTAAGTGAACGTTCAAAATATTCCAGCATTACTGCCCACAAAAGAATTAATATCAATGTAAAAAGGTTCTTATACTTTATATTCGCTATTCTTGGAAAAATTTTTCTGTTTTAAATCAAAAAATCTAATTAGGGATGTCAGGTTTACAATTATTGTTTTGTTTATGCACTGCACTTTTCTCCCATTCTTTCTGTCCCAATCTCTCTTTTTCTATTTTTTGGCCCAACCAATCTCCACATGATTATCTATAAATAGAAATGGAGAACGGCAGGGAATCCTGCAAGGAATAACATGTTATTGACTTCATGCATGGTGAACATTATTTCTATAATAGCCAATCATTTTTGTCTATAAAGGCGTGGCCATGGAGTCATGGAAAAATTTCTGTTAGGCCACGCCTACATTGAAAAAAGATTTTTTAACGTTTAGGTCAATATGTAATACATAAACCCGATAAATATTATAGAATTTTACAAAATAAATTTAAAATAAGTACCTATGTGCACAAGGAATACAAGAAGAATAAAAAAAAATTGCGCAACATCGCACATAGGTCCGCCTTGAGTGAAATTTCACAATGAATGTGATTGATTTGGCACTCCAGTTGTAACTGTATGCGCCATTTTGGAAAGTGACATACTTTCTTCGCATGGTGCGTCCTGATTGGCTCACGCTATTCCCAGTAAGACCCTAGTGTTCTCGTAAGGAAAATGTTTCAACCTGCTGATTGAAACAATTTGGCGATGGGTTGTCCCAATGAACAATGGGGACAATGTTCTCCGCTGCTCGTGAAATGTCAGACATTATGAATTGACCAGACCAAGGTAGTCCTAATTTTTTCTGCCTAACAACTTTGACCTGGCCTTTTCTTTGAACTTATGTTCCTCGGACTTTTTATTGAAGTATTTCTTTGATTTATCCATAGCACTCTGGATATTTTTTGCAATATCCTCGTACAAGTTGACTAGGTGATTTTTCAACATAAATTTGTATGCCTCTGCATTGACATCTGGCATTACAATGTCATAAGCTTTCGATAAGTTTAACCAAAAGGTTGCCTCCTGACCTCAAAGCAATGAAAAAGGGGATTGCCCTGTTGCTGGGGCATAGCATTATAGGCAAAGACCACAGCTCTTAAATATTGTGGCTCATTGTCCTTTTCCTCAATTGCCACTTTTCTGAGCTGCTTAATAAGTGTCTGGTTGAATCTTTCAACCATACCATTTCCCCGAGGATGTTGCGCTGTTGTATAAATTTTCTGACACTCTAATAACTTGCAGATTTCTTTCATGAGATCTGAGGTGAAAAAACGTCCTCTATCACTGAGTAATCTCCCTGGAGTCCCATGTCTAAATACCACAGGCTATAGTAAGTATCTACAATGGTGCTAGCTGACTGATCAGGGATCAGCTCAGCTTCAACCCATTTTGTAAAATAGTCCTGAAAGACTATGACATACAGTCTCTTCTCACTTAGTGGAGAAATTCCCACAATATCCACTGATACTATGTCAAATGGGCCTTCTGGAATTATTGATATCAGTAATAGAACTTTAGCATTTCCCAGGTTAGCCATCTGACAAACTGGACAAAACTTGATCTAGTGCCTGACATCCTTTTCTATTCCAGGCCACCAGAACCATTTTTTAATCATGGTAAGACTTCTCTTGAACCTTTGGTGAGTCATCATAACAGCACTGTGGTACTGGTGCAAAGTATTGTCTCTTAGACAGTATGGAATGACCACTTGATCATCAGCTCCTTCTCCGACTTCTTGGTATAACACGTCATTCTGGATATAGAATCCACTGTGATACTTGGTTGTCTCATTTGGACCCAATCTATCAAAATAAGATTTTAATACCTCATCTTTTCTCTGCAAGAGGGCCATAAGATCATCTCTAATTAGCCCCTTTGGCAACTCATTTTCTTTGGGGTCTGCCAAATTAAATTCCAGTTGTTTTTCCGGGTATAACCAGGTACTCTTTTTTCCTCACCTTTTTCTTGGTTACCTTCTTCTTCCTTTACCTGCCGGTGATTGCCATCAGGTGGAATTTGAGCCTGATTACTCTTTTCCGCTTCTCTTGCCATGCTACTTGTAGTAACAGCATTTAACAAGTTTCCCGACGAGATGGTTTCTGGATCACCCTCAGAATCCTCAGGATATATCTGAGTGAATCTTGAATTTGTGTCAAGTCTTTGACTTTCCCAGCTTTGATCCTCACTTTTCAGCTCTGGGTATAATGGATTACCATTTTCAGGATTCCGGTCTGTCAAAATTCTGAATCTCTTCACCCAAATGAGATGCATTTCCTCAATTTTTTGTACTTCCAGACCTTTCAGATTTGACTCTCATCTATCTTCTGAGAACATATGTTCCCATTTTTGAGGTTTTTTTCGGTCTGATGGTCTGGTTCATCTATTCTAGAAAGGAAGTCTGCCATAGCATTTTGCTTTCCAGGCATATACTCTAGTTTGTAATTGAACTGAGAGATGAATGAGTACCATATCTTCAACTTACCATTTGTCATCCCATTCACCTTCATTGAGAGCAAAGGTTTGTGATCTGTTCTTATGATCACTCTATGATCTACCAGATGGTGCTTGTATAGCTTTAAATCATAAACTATGGCCATGCATTCTCTTTCCGTGGCTGACCATTTTTTCATCGGTTTTCAAAATTCTGCTATTGTAAGCTATTACCCAGCAATTAGACTTGGTCTCTTGGTAGAGAACTGCTCCCAGTGCTGTTGTATTGGCATCTGTCTGAATGAAAAAGTCGGCAGACCCCCTATTATAACCTCAATATGAAATGGGGCTATTTTAGGGTACATATCCAGCAAATGTTGCTCCTGAGGGCTAGGTGGTGTGCCTCTCTTTATCAACTGTACTGCTGGTACTACACTTTGGGCTGCAATAGCATTCATTTGGATAATGCTGCCCAATACCACATTGGTGCGATTCACTCTCTGATCTACTTGTACCACAGGATTCATTTGGGATTGACTAGCAACCATCACACCAGAATAATCCTTCTGGGGCTGCTGATTTGTGAATTGACCCTGGTCCAGAGACTGATTCGGTCCCATAATAGCCTGAGTCAGCTGGGGTGGCTGTAATGCAGCTTTTCGCTGGAATTGCTGCATCTGCTGATACTGCTTCTGCAGTTGTTTTTGCCTTTTGAATTCCAGAATTTCATTATAGTCAGAATTCTGTTCAAAATTTTCATGGTTATCCTGATATCTGGGATAACCAACATGATAGGCACCTCTGCCTCAGCTATTAAAGTTTGCATTTGGGTAACGTCCTCTACCTCTGTAGTTACCTCTAGAAAAATTGTTGAAGCCTCCCCTATTAAAGGTAGGGAAGCTAGCTCTGCCTCCACTCCTGCATTTGGACAAAACTTACAATGTTTGGAACTCACACCATGACATTGTAGGATCTCGGGAGACTTGACCCCCTGGCCGGTGCTGGGTATGGTCACATCAGACCAATTGTCTGTTTGTCTACCATCAACCTTTTGCTGGAGTTGATCAAATCTCTCAACTTATTGTACCATTTCTTTATAAAATTTTAACAGAAGAGACTCCTTTTTATCTTTTTCGGTCTGAGCCCTAGGGGCTCCCTGAACTGGAATCTCCTCTATTTCAGGCGAATCACTTCTGGACCTTTGGGTCTAGGCTGATACTTGATTACTTTAACTCTGATATGGTTGCTGAAACCTTTCTCTCTGGCTTTGCTGAAAACCCTTCAACTGATTCCTAGTAACTACTGCAATTTCAGGGTCTTGCCCACTCTGCATGGCTACCTCATTGATAACAATTGGATCCTGCTGAGTAGTTTTTGGCCCATATCTTTTAAAGGCATTCTTATATCTTCGTTCAATATCATGAACTTAGCTAAATCATACCAAGTTCTAATGGTATGCTTAGAATTTTTCAATTCAGACTGAAATGTTGGATCACTTTTGTACACAAATGTGTCAATAATCAGTCTCTGCTTTGACTGATAGTCTAAATCTTCTTTTACAAGTTCAACTAAAATGCTGACTCTCTTTAAAAACTCAATGGCCTGTTTGTTGGGTCTTTGTTTGATCTTAAATAATTCCCTAATTAACATTTCCAGGTTACACTCTGGTGCAAAGACATTATTTATGGCTCTTCTGGCATCCCTATAGGTCATGTTGACACTTGCAACAGCCTTCGGCCTACCCTTAGAAAGCCTCAGCAGTGCTTCATACTTAGCTGATTTGGGTGTATCTCTATGAAATTCCCCTTCTAGTGCTATCAAGAAGCTAAGCACTTGATGATTTACCATAACTTCTTCTAAAAGTCCGGGTTACACACCTTTAACGATATTCCTAATAACAATCTCTTGCACCAGATTGATTGTTGGCATTTTCCTCTGATCATATGCTGCTGTTAGAACTGGATCCATATCAGAGTTCAAAGATTGCAACTTAATTTGGTTTGGATCTTATTGCAGTGGTACACCTCCTTGATTTAATGATAAATTGTCTCTGTCAAATCTGTAATCCCTATATGGGAAACATGCCAGTTGATCTGGTCTAAGGGTATCTGGATCAATAATATTTCCTCTACCATCATAGACCACTCTTGCCAAAGTCAGATTCTGCTGAGCTAGCTGGTTTTGATTCCTTTGGTCTGCTTATTGCTCAGTTCCCTCAAATTGAATGTCCATAGCTGGACCTCTCCAACTTTTGGGCTCAAAATTTGATCTTAGCTCTTCATCAAAATCTGGCCTATTTTTAAGTACTGCGCCTGCATATGTTTCAGCTTAGAAACAGTTGTCTCTTTCTGCACCCCTATAACGTGGTCTAACCCGTCTATCCAGCTTATGTTGGCAACTTTTGGCTTCCCTCTTAGTAGTATAGAGGGGGGGGGGGCTGAGCATAAAAAGCTCCCCCACCCATGTTAAACACAGGCGTTGGACTTAGAAAAAAAATCACAACCTCCCCGACACACAAAACATAGCCGACCTTCCGCCAACTACTATGACGTCATTTTTCCGGCTGGAAAAAAGCATGACGTCACACCTGGGCTAGAAAGAAAAAAGTTGCCGAAACTTGGCCCACCCACATCTCCATCAAAACTTGAGATAATGTGGCATATATGGTACTTTTCGGAATCAGCTCAATGAGATCTATCGATTGGTACCCAACACGACCCATTCAGGACAAAAGTCCAAATTTTGTGCGAGGGGTTCTGAAAATTTCAATTGGTGTGGGCTCTACCATCTATGTTATTTGCTAATATGCATTGCTGCTGCCTCCGCCGCCACCGTCGCCCATTGGGAGTGGGGGAGGAAAGTTCGCCTAGCAAATAAAGCTGAAGCTGCCGCTTCAAGCTTTACATAGCTAGCCTAAATAGGAAAGTCATGCTATATATCAACAGAAATTGTGTACTCATTCGCACTGATCACAAGATCAGTCCCAGCGCCAGCCATGGGGAGGCTAGTATCCATGTGGCGCCAGTACTTTCATAGAAAGTACCCACAAATTGGAGAATAGTCATGCAGTACTTGAGTTAAAATTACCAGAAGTCTTGCACTACACATAGTTGCCTGATGTCAGACCGTCATTGGCCCCTCACCATGCACCTAACATCCTGCACACACACACATATGTGCTCAACTGCAGGCCGTCATTGGCTCCTCACCATGCACCTGAAACCCAGCATAGAGTTGCATGACCCTAGGCCGTCAGTGGCTCCTCACCATGCATCCAGTGCCTTGCTGAAAAATCACTAAGTTCAAAAATTGAACTGGCAATTCTTTTTTTTTGTACTGCTGAAATATTCTCTTCCTTGTGTTAAAGTAAGAATGTCTACACAGTAGACATACAAATATAACCATAGTTGAAAAATAGATAAATGAAAGGAACATCACAAGTCCAATCGTACAGTTGTTATGCCATCTTCTAGGACTTTTCTTTTCACATAAAGGTATGGGAGACCCTGTTTTTCTTGGACATATGTCCAGATTTTATTATCTGGTAACATTTTGAAACCAATGTTTGTTCCAGTCCAGGATTTCATTGTTTCCAGTACAGCTGCATACTTTTCAAAGGAGAGGTCATTGATCTTTTTCATGACCCCTTTACAGCTGATCTTCTTTTCACCTTCCCCTACCCCAATATATGTTTTTGCTGAAAGACAACACATGGATGTCCCCTGCCACTCAAGTTTTAGTAAACCAGGTATTCTTTTTTGCTCTGGTTTTGTAACAAACCATTTTGGGTATACTTTATCCATACATTCGTTCCTCAGTTCTGGTTTTACTATATCTAAGAGGTTAGATTCAGATATTGCGAGGTAGATGCTGTCAGTGTCTGTTTCCATGCACTGATAATTTGCTGGATCAAAATATTTTTGTAAGACATCATAAAAAAATTCCAGCATTCGAATTTTGGCCCAGTTATAAACTGAAAGGCCAACTACAATAGGAAGGTCCAAGACAATTTCTTTCTTCCTCATGTGGACTTCATAACAGCTATCTGTTATACATTTGAGTTTTTTTATGTATGGGCTCAGACCAAGTTCGGCAGCTTTTTCATAGTCAGTGTATATAACATCAACATGGCCTTCTTTATTAGTTAGAGTTTTTCCATAGCCAGTGTTGCCTAGCAGCTTAAATGTATCTGCTGTCATAGACAATTCTGGATTAGCATCTCCTTCTTGTCTATGCTTTGTGACCTTGTCTCTGAATGCTTCAAAGGGTGTGGTTTTGTCAAACTGAACAACCTCCTGAATTTGTTCTAGGATAAGACCATGTTTTACGAGAAACTGAATCATTGGGGTTGAGATCATAAGCTCTCTCAAAAAATAGCTGCTGATTAAGTTCTTTCTAGGTTGTTTCAACTGATTGGTCTTTTCTGCATATTGCTTCATGAGGTCACCAGCATCATTTTTACCCACTTCTGCATGCTTTATGATTGGTGGGAAGTCAGCATATAGTTCTTTTAGAGAATCCGGTGTATAGATATCTACTTTTGCAAAGCCAAATACAGACCCATCCAAAATGGCTCTTTCCATACAATTTTTATCTACATATTTTTGGAACTGGTACCTTCGGAAGAAATGAGGGCAGTTTTTGCTTCTTTTCTGTATATATTTCTGGTGTTCAGCTTCCCATTGGCACTCCCAAATAGTTATTAAATTATAGCCCAATGATCTTATATAGGCCTCTTTTTCCAGTCGTTTAGTATGCTCTTCAACACTATCTTTTTCTGTGTTTGCCTTATTAAGTGTACAGTTGTGGCAATGCCAGTAACACCCATAAAACTCATATACTGTATTGGTATCCTGGCAGTAACCATCCACAGGCAGGTGCTTGGGGCCTATGCATTTCTCTTTACCATTCCCCAGATGCTGAATGAAATGGGCATTTTCCCAGCTTTCTTTTTCAAGCCATTCAATTGAGACTTTTTTAGCACTATTTATTTTATGGAACTTATTTTCTTTGAGAATCCAGTGATCAAAAAAGCCTGTTGGTGTTGGCATTGACTGAGCCCATAGGTACAGTGCATTAAAGTCCAAGCCGATTATAGTTTTGACAGGTTTTTTGGGGTTATTTCTAACAAAAGTTTTATCAGAAATAGCTAAACGGGTCATTACCATCGCCAAGCCACCACGCATACTTGACTTGAGAGAATAATGTAGATTTTTTGATTTTTCTGAAAAAAGAGAAAACTGGGTGTCTGGTATACTTTTGAACAAGTATCTTTCAGTTACTCCAGGCAAAGACATAGCTTCTGGTCCTAATAAAGCTTTGCCATTATGGTGACTGCTGCTAGGAATGGAATGACATCTCTAAGGTTATAAAATATTAGAAAATCCATCAGTGTTTGTATTTGATTATCAGATTTCAGACAGATTTCATAGTCATCTTTAGTAATGTGTTCTTTCCTAAGATTACTATAAAAACCTTCAGGTCGTGTTAGTGAAGTTTCATTCAATTTTTCAAAAGAGTCGACGTACTCATATGGGAATTTGGCCTTAGTAAGAGAAGCCCCATATGCTCTCATAAATGTGTCAAGGCTGAAGCCAGGGGCTAAATATAATGATATGTCCAAGAATTTAAGATTTTCAGTAGAGAGACATAAAAATGCACCATTTCTTAAAATTGCTTTTGGCCACGGACTTTCCTTATTTTCCCTCACTTTGGAAAAATATTTCTCTTGATAAGATTGATATCATACTTTCCAGAGTTAAATCCTCTCAAGTCAATTTCAACTCTCAAGTCAAGTGCAATACCTCTCAAGTCAATTTTTAACACCAATGATTGAGTTCAAATACCCTTTTTCACATCTCGAATCTTTTTTGCTATCATATAATTCTTGTACATATGCTCTGCAACTTGATATCATAGAGTCTAAATGTTCCAAAACTTAATTATATTGATTGGACAAAATTTCATTTTGCCTAAAGCTAATCAGTTCAAGATGCTTTAGCATTTTTTGTACTAAAATATCAGGATCATACTCCACAAAGCAAATTGGGGTGAACCCAGGAACATTTGTTGCAACAGCACATGAAACTGGTTGGTGTTCAGTTATAAAAGTTAATTTTTCTGAATTCTGATGAGGTTTTTTTATAAGGAGTGCTTCAAAGTCATACAAAGCATAGAATGGACAAAAATGTTGAGTTTCATTCACAAAAATCTCCAACTCTTTTAACTGGTCAAATATTGACTTTTTGACCATATATACACCACCTGGGAATTTATGTACAGTTTCTCCCTCATGACAGTGATTTTTGGCATGGTCATTAAGTTTTTCCTTTTTTCTGAATAGTCTGTTACAAGAAAGACATGAATATCTCTTTGCATATTGATCTAAATTTACAATATAGCTGTAATGAGCTTTTCCATTTTCAACAAAAGAAACATCGAAATTAAGAAGATTTTTATATTTTTGTACTACATTTTTCCAGCACACTGCTATTTCTTTTACTATGTCTAAATGGAAAACCTGTACATCTATATGAAATTATTCTTCAATCATTTCTAGATCAGTGTAGGGAACTCCAGGAAACGATTTTATAATTTCGGGAATTTTTTTCTCTTGACAATATTTGATAAAAAGTTTGAAAGCAATATTCTTATTTTCAAAACTTCCAGTAAGGCATTGAGCTATGCAGCGAAACAAGCAAAGATTATCAGTAAATTTATTTCTTTGACTATCTTGGGTCATACATAGGAGGTTATTTTGTTGGTGAGAAACTATTTCTGGCAAGCAAAAATTTTTACACCCTACCACAAAATTTTTTTGAGGTATAACATAAAATTCAATATTGCTTATAAGATACAAAGCCCACTTTGTATCTGGGCGAGTAAATTTTTCCTCAAAATCAATATTCCCCATAGTTTCAACTAATTGACTCAAATCCTGTCCATTTTTTATGAGAACTGGTTGATTTAGGATTGTGAAGTTATCGTGACATGCATACCAGTATTTCAACTCACCTGATTCTCCGTTTTTTAATAGGCATCCAATCGCACCATTAATTTTAAAGCACTCTTTTTCACTTTTGTAAATATCGTCCAGCATGGCTTTGACATTGCCATGAACAGCTCCCCATCAATAATTGTATGTATGGTCCAACATATTTAATGTTGACCTGCTTGTTCTAATCAGGTGCCAATAATTTTTTATTTCTTCTTGCACTTCCTTGGGGATATTCAGTTAAATCTGGTGGTGATTCCGGATCATCAGAAATGGTTTGTCCAGTTGTACCAGGTATTTCACATCCATCGACATCCATTGGAAGGTTTTCTTCTGGTTTGATCATTAAACAACTGCCACTGTGCTTTGAGGCAAGTAAGTATTTTGAGTTGGTAAAGTCAGTGGTACAATATAGGCAGTGGTTGTCCTTATGTTGCTTCTGATAGTGTTTCTTCAGGCCTTTTACCTGTGTGAAGACTGAAGCACACTGAGGACACCTGTACTGGCAACCTTGATGAACTGCTCTTACATGTTCATTTAGATATCTCTCTTCACCAAACTGCCCTCCACATTCGACACAATTGATTTGTTTCTCCATAATAATCAATAATAACATAAAATTTAAAATATAAAGTTTCGAAGTTCACCTTTCTTCAAGTTGTTAGAAATCACAAATGAGCGTTCCTCAAATTTTTTTGCTTTTATACTCTTATGGGAAGGATTACTGTAGGCTTAGTGGAACAGCAAAACCTATTGATCTATTCCATCAAATGTCACATCTTTCTCACTTTTTCTCATGATTCATACTGAAATAAACTGTTTTTTTCTGGTTTTTTCTTATCTCACTTTTTTGATCTGTCTCTCAAGTAAAATTTAATCAAAATGCACATATAAAAACTTTCTTGCTTACGTCACTTTTCTTTAGACAAGCAGTCACCTCATGAGTCATTTTCTCAACTATCTTTGTATAAAAGTATTTTTTGCCTTTTAGCCAGCCTTGATTCACAACAATGAGCATGTGAATCACTTGAGCTTCAAATACTGTACCTCACTGCTATTTAAATTTGATCTCTTTGCTACATTCACTAGTGGAAAAACATGCCAGACTTAACTATCTTTTCATCTACATAAAATGTTTCATGTAGTGGGAAGGTTTTCAATCAATAAAGTTTAGGTAAATAAACAACAACTGACTCTCTTTGAAAATTGATTGGGTGTTTTTTTGTATTGCTGGCTATAAAAGTTAGCCGGCTCTCTAAAATGAAGAAAAAAATGGATGCTAACCACACTATTCAACATTTTCTGGCTTGTCTGGAAAGGCATAATGGGAAAACAGTTTTTACTGAGATATGGTATTGTGTGGCTCTATTGGCCATACTAACAATACTGACTCTATTGAAATTGTTAAGGAGATATTTGGAGAACCTGTTCACCAAAAAACCTAAAACTAGTAGGAAAAGTGTCAGATTCAATCTTGCAGATGTATAAATAAAAGTTTGACAGCAGCATGCTTGAAAAAATGGACAAGCTCTTTGAAAGCATATACTTCAACCCAAGTACAGGGTATTGTAGTGTTCAGAACCTGTTACGACAGGCAAAAGCTAGTAATCTAAGGGTCACTCTGCATTCTGTTAAGGAATGGTTACAGAAACGGCCAACATATACTGTACACAAGTATGCTAGGCGCCATTACCCCAGGAATGATGTTCTAATTACTGATATTGATGAACAGTGGCAAATGGATCTTGCAGACCTCAGTTCACTCGCCAGGCATAATGATGGATACAAATTTCTTTTAAATTGTATAGATGTCCTATCAAAATTTGCATGGTCTATATCCTTGAAAAATAAAAATACATCATCTATTTTGCATGCCTTCCAAACAATTTTGAAATCTGGCAGAAAGCCACAAAAAATACAGACTGATGCTGGTACAGAGTTTACAAACAAAGCCTTCCAGGTCTTATTAAAGAAACTTGGCATTAGTTTTTTCATAACTGCTAGTGAAACTAAGGCTAGCATTGTTGAGCAGTTCAATAGAACTTTAAAGGAAAAAATGTGGCATCATTTTACTCAAAATAATACATACAAGTACCTAAACATTCTACCCCACCTGCTAAACTCTTACAACTCGACTAGGCATCATAGGTGCTGCTCCCATTGATGTTACTGATGAGAATAAAGCTGAAATTGTTGAAAAGCTTTTCAGGAAATGTAAGTCCAGTGTACAATTTAAACTGGTCCCTGGTGACAAGGTACGCATAAGCAAAGTCAAAAGGACTTTTGAGAAGGGTTATACTCCCAATTGGAGTGATGAAGTTTTTGTGATTCGTGAGCAAAAAGCTAGATATCCTCCTGTATATACGGTAGAAGATCAGCTGGGAGAAGTCATACAGGGTGTATTTTATGAGCCAGAATTAGAGAAAGTTGATGAGATTACAGATGTCTGCATTATAGAAAAGATTATACGAAAGAAAAAAAGGGCTGGGAAAACTGAATACTTTGTTAAATGGAAGGGTCACCCAGATAAATTCAATAGTTGGGTGAAAGATTTGATAAAACTATAGCTACAGTATGAAAATTAAACAATGATTTGCAGGTCTAAAAATTTTTACATGTGCCTGATATTTCAGTATATAAGCAACTTCAAAATTATTTTAATCATTTGATTAACTAGAATGGAATCGAAAAAAGTTAAAACTCCTATTGAACTCTGCGCTCGAAACTTGCCAAGAGCCATGTATCCCTTAATGATTGAACTATGTTACTTTTGTCAAAAGAACAGCTCTGAATGAGAGTGTTTCCAGTTGTCTCAGGGCAAAACATTCTTTACTATTGAAATGTGCCCAAAATGTCTAGAATACAATAAGGCATTGCAGGAAGCTGGCACCGCTGTACTAAAGAAACAGTTAGCTGATAGACAGGCACTCATCTTGAAGCCTACAGTAAACTAGTGAAATGGGATTTGCAAGTATTCTGTAACATTTTTTATGTATATAAGTTGTAAATTCTCCTTAGTCTTCAGTCTTCAAACTTTTCCTTCTACAGTTTAGTCACTTTTTCAAAATATAAGGTATTTTTTAAAATGTTGCACTGAGTATGGGCACTTTTCTCAAAAGACATTATACTCAAAAAGATGTGGCCAGATATGCCTCATATTTTTGGGATCGAATAAATGATGGCTACAAGCGTGAATCAAAGATTTTGGCTAAAGTGGCCAATGAGCTGGATCATCGTATGGGTAAGAGAAAACTGACTGGGTTTTGGCATTTTGCCAAGGCACTAGAGAGTTTGATGAAAACTTGTAGTGCTGGACCCCTTCTTTTTGAGATCTGGATGAATCTTACTCCAGAGGCTGTACAAAAATATGATGATGAAGGTATAGATATATCCTATTAATATTGTAATAATTGTGAGTAACTATTGTAATAAAAAATAAAGACAAGAAAAAAATTAAAAGAGAAAAAAATTTAAAAAAAAATCAAAGCACAATTGCTGGTATTTCCAGCATGTTGCATGTTATAAAAGTTGAGAATCTATTGAAAAAAAACATGGCTATAAAATTTAATCACCCCTTTACATGTATTGTTGCTGGCCCTACAAAAGCGGGTAAAACAACCTTTGCAAAGAATTTAGTACTAAATGTGAAGTACTTGATTGAACTGGTTCCTGAACATATTCACTGGTTCTTTACTGAGAAGCAGCCAGTCTACAATGACTTGTCTGGCAGAGTCAACTTCTATCAGGGATTACCTGACATGAACTTGATTAGAGAGCTCAGTCCTGCACCCCAACTTGTTATACTAGATGATCTCATGCAGGAAATGGCTAAAAATAAGCACCTGGACATTCTTTTTACTCATGGATGTCATCACATGAATGTGTCTGTGATACACATTGTTCAAAATGTTTTCTTCGAGGGTCTAAGAACATCTAGAATAAATGCAGAGTACCTCGTTTTGATGAAAAATCCTGCAGATAGGCTCCAAGTAAAAACTTTGGCAAGACAGTTGTTTCCTGATAAAGTAAAGTACTTTCTCGAGTCCTTCGAAGATGCCATGTTTAAACCATACAGTTATATAATTATTGATCTTTCTCAAACAACACCTGATAAACTTAGACTCTGAGCTGATATTTTCTCAAAATTTTCCATGATATATGTGCCAAAAGTATAAAAGTTGTCTATTCTTGAGTTTTATAGTCAAAATGCCTTGTGATCATCTTAGACATAATATTGATTACATCAGGGTACTAGCTAAGGCTAAACCCGAGCAACGTAAAGCTATTATTAGCACCACTGATCGTGAACTAATACTTTGTTTGTGTGAATGTATACTCAACTTCCTCGAAGGCAATATAAAAGTTGACAAAAATACCTTGAATAAATTAAGTCCCCACAAGGGACATTTATGAGTATTAGCAGATGAGAAAACAAGTCTCAGCAAAAGATGAGACATTCTAGAACAAAAAGGTAGATTTTTGCCTGTATTGTTGGCACCAATCTTAGGAATAGCTGGACAATTACTAGCTGATGCAATTATAAAAAGATGATGCATACAAATAAAATGATTCTTGAACCCCATGACATTGGTCATAGGGAGGATATACTGCTTTGGATAAAGAAATGAATGACATTTTAACTAATAAGTCATTGCCCTCTGACAGAAAGATAATCTTATACAATCAAGTGTTGCACAGATATAGGCAGGCTACGCAGGATCAAACCAGACCTTATGAGTTGACTGTTAGTGAACCTGTTGCAGAACACCCTATTCCTGATCTGGAAGAAATAACACCGAAGGAAAAAAAGGCTAGACACTGCTGAAAGCACTGTTGATGTTACCCCAAGAAAAGATGTGCTGTATGAAGAAACTATGAAAATTAAACCAAAAAAGTGGCAAAGTCAAGTTAAAAGGTTATATGATTATGCTAAAGATAATCCACACATGGAGTGGTCGGATAAAGAAGAAATGATTCTGAAAGGCACCAAAATAAGTGGAACCAACATTGTTGACTTGATTTCTGATGTGGCAAGAGTTAGTCCAAGGCCCCAGCAAGCAATAGGGTTAGAATTGTTTGTAAAGAACCTCTTAAACGAGAATGTGCCTCGAGATCTTTTTGTAAATAAGTCCAGGTTAAATGTTGGAAGTGAAAGCGATGAAACATTTGCTTCCCCGAGTGGACCCATAGATGGAAAAAAAGTTAAGGCACCCAAAAGCATTACACCAAGGTCTAGATGGTTAGAATTTGGAAAAGTATAAAAGTTGTAATTTACAGCATTTTTCAAACTTATAAAGATAAGACAGTACTTTAATCCGGAAGATTATGCAGCTTGGCTTCAGTACTACACTGAACAAGCTGAACAAACTGGCTATGGTTTCAAAGGCTTCAAAGGCACTCCATATCAGGGTGGTGGAGGTCTAGGAAGCTTCTTTAGATCATTATTCAGAATGGCCATTCCTGTTATTAAGTCAGCTGCTGGCCATATTGGTAAGCAAGCACTATTCACAGGTGCACATATTGCTGGAGATTTAGCAGAAGGTCGATCTATAAAGGAGTCTCTAGAAGAACACGGTCGAGCAGCACTCTCCAAGTTGGCTCACAGTGCTGGAGATGCCCTGCAGACTGGGAGAGGGTTGGGGACTATACCAAAAGGTATAAAAGTTGAGAAAAATGATATATTCTCAAAGAAAAAGAGAAGGAAACATGGCTCTAATTGATACAATTTCTAGTATTAGTACAAAGTCTGAATTGGACTTTTTCACTGTTCCTCCCACACAGGTAGTAATTAAACGAGGCTACTGGGATGAAGTTAACCCAATAAAACCTTCACTAATGATGGTCCATATGAATTTCGTATACCTCCAGATCCTCACATGATTCAGCTTAGCAAAAATTATCTGTACATGACCTTGAAAATTACTTACACTGTTCCTGCTGGTGGAGCTGCACCAGTAATTGCACCTATCAATCTGATTGGTAAAGCATTTTTCCGACAAGTGAAGCTCTTCCTTAATGGTTGTCTTATTCATGATAGTGGGGATAAGTATGCCTACAGAGCATTTTTTGAAACTGATTTAAATTTTGGTTTTGATGCTAAAAATAGTCACTTACAGTCTTCTTTGTATACTATGGAAGCTGGTCCTAAAATAGATACCGCAGATTGTCAGGGTTTTAAAGACAGAGTAAAGTACTTTGAAAATGGTCAAACAGTTGAAACAACAGCTCCTCTTCATATTGATCTTCTAATGCAAGATCGATATTTACTCAGCAATACTGAGCTCAAACTGGAATTGATTTGCAATAGTAATCCATTAGTATTACAGTGTCCAGCTGGTGATGCAGAAAATGCAAAATTGGAAGTTTCCCAGATGAAACTCTTCATCAGGAAAGTTGAAGTTCTCGACAGTGTTGGATTGGCTCTGGAGAAAGCAATGTTAAAGACATCAGTCAAGTACCCAATTAGACGAATCCAAATGGTGAATCTTCATATTGCTAGTACAATGCAATCTACACCTCTGAATACTCTATTCACTGGTCAGTTGCCAGGTAGGATGATTATAGCATGTGTCGATGCGGATGCATATTGTGGAGAAATAAAAAAATCTCCATTTAATTTTAAATGTTACAGTATAAGTGAAGTCAAGGTTGTCTCTGGTGGTCAAGCTTTTCCAGCGACTCCACTAAGACTTGATTTCGCCAACAACAAATATATTCAAGGGTATGATCAGCTCTTTGAAACTCTAGACATGGCTAAAGATAACAAAGAGAATGGCATTAGCAGACTTAATTTTAAAAATGGACAGTGCTACTTTGCCTTCGATTTTACACCTGATGAAGATGATAGTGGACATTGGGACTTGATTAGAGATGGTTCCACAAGTATAGAATTGACGTTTGCTGATAGGATACCCGACGCAGGTCTAGAAGTTATTGTTTATGCAGAATTTGACAATTTGATTATGATTGATAAAAATAGACACATCTTTAATGACTATACTGCATGAATACCTCTGAAATCTACATCTTGATCAATAGAGATCAAGCTCTCAGGCAAATCTTCAATGGGGTATTTCCTATAGACTGTTTACCACCTCTTGACACTGTACCCCCAGCATTGGTTGTAAATCTGGACAAGCAGGATGAACCTGGTTCACACTGGGTAGCTCTGTTTGTTGATAAAAAACATGCATGTTGTTATTTTGACAGTTACGGCCTGGAACCACCTCAACAGCTTAGGAATTACATCAAGACTATATCTACTTCTTACAAGTGGAATACCAAATGTATTCAACAGTACCTGACTGCTACATGTGGTCAGTTATGTGTATACTTTCTCGTGTAGATAGTCAGAGGTATAAGAATGAGGGATATTGCTGCTAGTTTGGAACAAAGCTATGCTGATGAATTTGTCACTGGCTTCATCAACAGTCTCTTTAAAATAAATACTCCCATATATGATGACGCATTTTTATTCGACCAGCTCAATAGAATATAAAAGTTAGTTTTTACCATAATGACATATTGAAAAAAATGGATTTTTCACAGTTTTATGTAACATTACCGAGCAATGCTCAGAGCAATCCGAGTAACTCGGCTTCAAATTTTAGTATCAGGTTGCCTCATAGATTGATTTTGCAAGGTGAATGGGAATGTGCACTTTGTGAATTCGTCTACCCAAATACGTGGTTCAATATAACACCTAGTGATAGTGTAATAAAATTTTATGATCTTATACCAATACTAGGCAATTACTAAAAGTACCTTCTACAAGGTATGAATCTGTAATAGACTTAATTGAAGCTATTCAACAATCCATCAGGTTGTTGAGTGAACAGGAAAAATCGAATTTTCATATAGAAGATTAGCCAGAGCAGTTGTCCTGAAAGTGAACTTGACTAGAATCAAGAGCATAAAATTAAGTGATCCTTTACTCTACCTGTTGGGCTTTGAGAAATCACAACTAAAAACAACTTCATCTGAAAAATTAAAAATTGCTGCTGCACACCCTGCTGATATGAAGGCTAGTCTCGAAACTATGTATGTTTATTGTAACATCATTGAACAACAGATTGCTGGTGATGTTTTAGCCCCCTCCTCTGTATTGTTAATATAGAGGGAGCTTTTGGTGACATTATAGATAAGATATATATAGCTCCTCACTACTTGCCTTTACTCATGAAAGATATCAATTCTATCGAAATTTCAATCAGAACAGATCAAGACAAACCTATAAAATTTGTCACTGGTAAAAAAATTGTGAAGTTACACTTTAGAAAGCGAAGTTTATTCTAAAAATGCAAGTGCAAAACATTACTGTCATAGCTGAACTTGGCTGTCGACTCAATTTGGACTCACTTGTTAAAAAATTGGATGGCTCTAACCTGACAATGGGAAAATTCAGGTCACTGATTTGGCATGTCCATGATCCAAAATGTTGTCTACTATTGTATGAAAATGGGAAGCTCATATGCTTGGGCATTAAGGCAATTCAGCAGGCTGTGAAAAGTATAGATTATGCAGCAGAAATACTGCTCAAACTCGGTTAGCAGCCAAGACCCAGGAAATTTAAAATGTGCAATGTTGTTGGGTCATATGCCCTAGATCACTGTATAAATGTTGAGGAATTCTATAACACTCATAGGGGTCAATGTGCTTATTCTCCTGAATTATTTCCTGCACTTAAATATACAATTAACAAGCAAGGCTTATGTGCATTGATTTTCACAATGGTAAAATTATTATTACATGAGCAAAGACCTACGGTGAACTGGAGAAGAACTTCAAAGAGTTACTTGTCAATTTTTGAACTTGATGAGCAAGTGTTAGTATATTCCAATTACAGTACTACCCACTGGTATTAATATATCATATAGAAAGCTGAAACATTCATTCTCTGCAATGGAGCCTTGCAACTTATGTGGGAAAATTCTTACACATTCTGTGCATTATGCTGTGTGTAGATATGTTCAAGCTGGAAGATATAGAGAATTGGGTGCTGATCCTTCACCAATTAAAAGAACGAAAAGGCTGATGAAGAAAGAATCCACTTGGGATCACAACTATACTACGAAAAAGTAGAAAAAACAAAAAAAACAGGTATTGTGGGTACTTTCTATGAAGGTATTGGCGCCAGATGTGTACTAGCCTGCTCGCGGCTGGCCCTGGGACTGATCTTGTGATCAATGCGAATGAGTACACAATTTCTGTTGATATAGAGCATGACTTTCCTATTTAGGCTAGCTATGTAAAGCTTGAAGCGGCAGCTTCAGCTTTAGTAGCTAGGCGAACTTCCCTCCCCCACCCCCAACGGGCAACGGTGGCAGCGGCAGCAGCGGCAATGCATATTAACAAATAACATAAATGCTAGAGCCCACACCAATTGAAATTTTCAGAACCCCTCGCACAAAATTTGGACTTTTGTCCTGAATGGGTCGTGTTGGGTACCAATCGATAGATCTCATTGAGCTGATTCCGAAAAGTACCATATATGTCACATTATCTCAAGTTTTGATGGAGATGTAGGTGGGCCAAGTTTCGGCAACTTTTTTCTTTCTAGCCCAGGTGTGACGTCATGCTTTTTTCCAGCCGAAAAATGACGTCATAGTAGTCGGCCGAAGGTCGGCTATGTTTAGTGTGTCGGGGAGGTTGTGATTTTGTTTCTACGTCCAACGCCTATGTTTAACATGGGCCGGCGAGCTTTTTACCCTCAGGCCCCCCTCTATACTACTCCTCTTATTGTCCTCTGTGGCAGCATTAGTGATAATGTCGAATAAGGCTTCAACAGTCCCTTTCAATTCACATAACTGCATTGCGAATTCTTGATTGGACATCTTGGAAGCTTTTTCCCGCTGCTGGAGTCCCTCCTGATCTTGTCAGATCCTCCCTTACCATTGTCGTTTGGTATCAGGGTCTACTTCCTCCAAATTTTGTCAAATTTCAGGCATAATAATATCCCATTTTGGTCCTGCTAATTGGACTTGTGGTGGTGATCATTTTATGTTCAGTGGCAGCAGTCCATTGGCATTCGGGTTTGGGTTTGCCAGGCCTGCCTGTTGTTGGTCCATGGCAATTATTGGTGGGCCGACTACTGGCACACCCACATCCTGGGGCCTAAAATGGATTGCCTGCTGTTGCAATGGCTGCACCCTCGCAGGAGTCTGATCTGGAATCACTGGGTCCAGAGCAGCATGGCGATGCTGATCTCCATTTCCCAAATTGACTAGATTCCCAGCACTCGCCATTCTGGTTCAAAGTATTACCGCTTGGTATCCTTTCATTTGGCATTTTAAATCCTGCTTATTTTCTGTAGATTTCTGAATTAAATCCTGCTAATTTTCTGTAATTTTCTGTGGAGGATATTCTCTTTTCCTAGTCTGACTACAAAGTTCTGTTATGAGGAGTTAAGAGCCACCAATTGTTTTGCAGGTCTTTCCTTAGGGTTTGAAGAAAGAGTGATTTTGGTCTGAACTGACCTGTTAGAGCTAATTCCTTGGGTAAGCCTTGGAGATGGCACAACAATCTGGTTCCCCAGACCTGGGAACAACAACTATTAACTTACCTTTAAGTGAGGGGCCTCACAATGGGCCCTTGCAATCTCCTAGGAGAGAGAGTTTCCTCCTCAGGAATGGGCTTACTTGTAGCATCCCTATTAAGGTCTTCCTGTGCTTGGTGTCAGCAAGCAGCACTCCTGGGCTTTAGCCCTTCCCTTCAGATGATTAATATCAAATCTAAATAAATAGAATATCAATAAAATAATATGAATATTTTAAAGAATGTAGATACACCACTAATAATTTATGTAAATTAAAGACGAAGTTGTTGGGTGAAGGTTTATTATTGGACGCCAGCACTTTATCAAAAATGTAATAAAAAACGACTAATAGTGAAGAAGAATTTTTCACTATCACTTTCTTCTCCTTGTGGGTGCTTCACTTCCATGCATCCTTGTGGTGCTTCACTTCCATGCAAATGTCTGCACCACTGGTCATCCAATTCTTTGATTTGCATGTCAATTTCCCATCACAACTTGCCTTCAACAGGGTGCCCAACATGAGGAAAAATCTGCAAGTGTGTATAGGGCCTAGGGCCTATATACTATTTTATAGGCTTGGCTGAATCAGGAGCTTTTCAAAGGCACTTTGTATGTTTTATCCTGTAGGTCTATTTGCAGATGGCGCCCAATGACTATAGCCAGAGCTCAGTTGCACTAAATGGGTCTAAGCTTGAGCTCAAGATAATCTTGAAGAACAGGACGACCACTCCTCAGTTTTAGTGATTTCACTAACACTTGACAATCTCAAGTTCAGTGTTCATCATCAGGATTATCCCATGTTCAATGTCGAGGCTATTCCCTGCTCAATCTGTCAGGTTTCACTAACATTTTCTCATAATTTTCCTGTCTAAAGCAAATATACATAGAAATGTCTGCAATTCCCAAACTCGAGCATAAACCTTAGTATTAGTTAATCCTGAAGTGAGGTTTGTCAGTGCAACTGCAAGGAAGTAATCTTGACATTGGGATTAGCTGAAGCTGAGGATCAGCAATTAAATCCCAACGTTGAGATTATCCTCAGGCTGGGTTAACGCAACCAACCACTGGTTTTTATAGTGCTTATAGTGCTTTATAGTGACTTATGTGCTGAATTTTATAAGTTGTAAAAAACAAAATAACTATGATTGTCCATCCATCTCTATTTTTCACCTAGAGGGAGAGTCAATTTCGAATCCAGTCAGAAGCTAGAATGCTATTGGTTCACCATTTCCATACATTTGAATGGAGTCAGCCATCAGCATGATTGCATATAATTCTCATTCAGAAAAATTTTACTGTAGTTGACACAATGCTAGGGGAAGGAGAAAATGCACGAAGCTGCAGAATATACTTTTTCACAGACGTGGAAAATTTTTGATAAGAAAGAATGGAAATCCAATATTACGACACCAGGTTATGGCGACATCTTGCTAACAAAAAAGATGATGCGAGATATTCCATATGCGACATTCTATGACAGTCAAACAATGACTGTCGTCGGAATCGCTCAGACAAAGCCTAGGAGAGAACTTTTTTCGCCAAAATTGCTGAAGGTTAGTTTAGTTTACTCACTAACTTTCAGTCCCATGTGACATACATTTCAGCAGAAAATCGTGAAAATTATAAATATTACTTGATTATTTCAGTGCTATAATTTCCGAGCATTCGAGGAAAACGGAATTATACCGTAATACCGTACTCTCCACTAGTTCTTGAGTTAAGCTTTCATTTACAACCGTTTTATAGAAAACGGAAAAAACCGCTTGTATTCAAATGTCGATCGACAGCAAGGGTATTGGTCATCTTATTGAATGCATCATTAAAATTTACCTCGATGACACTTTTGGGAGTATGTGAAATTTATGTTTTAAAATGCAACACTTTACGTGAGCATTAAAGTACCAAACAGAATAGTTGATTACTGTATAAACACTGATCAAAATTTAAGCTCAAAATCTGTTTTTTTGTGTCAAACAAAACGTGGTTTTTGGCACAAAAAAATTTGGAATGTCATGGCACAAAAAATTTTAAGCGTTTTGCCAATAAGCAGAAATTTTTTCGCTGGTCTGAGGCTAAATTTCCTTGATTTTTAGTGATTTTAGGGCTGAAAGCGCAAAATTTTCTCAGCGCTTCGCGCTGATCTGATACCACCATTCACTCTTTTATTTGCCTCGAACGCGAGTGAATTACCTTCGAATAGTACATTTATATCACTGCAGCAAACTTATAGCTTGTCCATGACCGGTGAATGAATAACAATTCTGAACTTCCACTGTTCATTCAGTGCACTGTTTTTTTCCACATTTGCACTTGCACATGTGGAAAAAAATCTGGAATGTGGAAAAAATTTTTGAGGTGTTTCCAATGCGGCGTTTTTTTGTGCACGGACATTTGTGCCAATTGGCACAAGAGGCCAAAAAAATTTGTGCCAATGGCACAAAAAAAACACTAGAAACATAAGGTGGTGACTTTGATCAGAGGGCATTTGATAACTGTTTGAGATCAGCAGGTCATTTCTGCTGTGTAGAGAACCTCACAGCAGGGGTTGTCTACACATCAAAAAAGACCTGCTGATCTTAAATAGTTATCAAATGCCATACTCTGATTCAAAGTCGCCCCTGATCAAAGTCACCCAAGGCTGGAAAAAACCTAACCTAAAAAATTTTCAAATTTAGGTTTTAGGTTTTTTACTAGGTTTTTTTAGGTTTTTTAAGGTTTTTAAACTTTTTTCTAGGTTTTATATTTTGTATTGCCCTACAATCGCTTACAAGACTACTTTAAGCCATATGAATTCTGTAAAATTAATGATAAAAGGCTAGCACACCTTTTCATATCAAAATAAAATAATGAGTCAAATGAAGAAAATTTATAAACTCAAAATTAAGTGCACAACACAACAGCATAACGTAACAACTAACAACTTGACACGACACACAAATCACAAAATCAAATGACCAACATTTATTTAGCTTTTATCACATAATTTCAGTCGTCGGTGTATCACTTTCCGAATCAATTCAGATAATATTTTCGTCATCGGGATTTTGCATGTTTAAGGGCAAAAAGCAAAAATAGTAACTGCCTGAAATCAGATATATGCAAGGGCAATAATTGATATAGGTAGTTGACTTATTATAATAGAAAATGGGACAGTTGCATAGATACTTATAATAAAAAATAAGGCAAGGTACATACTATTACCTACGTATTTTCCAGTGTTTATGCATAGTACATCGATACTGTATAGGTAGATAGTTCAAACCATGAAGTAAATAGAAATGTTTTCCACAGGTAACATAAAAGGCTTTATCTGTGCTTTCCTATACCTCTAGTATGCTAAACATTAGGAAATATGCATTTTTTTACAGAATTTCCAAAAAACCTAAAAAACCTAAAAAATCAGACCAACCTAGGTTTTTTAAAAAAACCTAAAAAACCTAGGTTGAAAAAAACCTATGTTTGCCAGCCCACCCCACTTACTGAAAACTGCGGAAAGGTTCTAGGCCAAAATTTTGATAAAAAGTTAACGTTCAACGCATTAATTTTTTGTGAAAATCGTGTCCACCCTATTTTACAGACAGCTAACCATGTCCGTGACATAAGGAAAAAAAATGTTCTTGTGGTTCACGACGACTCGAAAAGAAATGGAATGCTGAGAAAATTTAAATAACTTTAAAATTGTTCGGGAAGTTCAAAATAATTCAATTTTCGACTACGGATCTTATATAAATATTTAAGAACAATGTGAAGACAAGTAAAAATGAAGTCGAAAATTGTGTAAATTTTCGGTCGGAACAATGTACCATAACCAACGATATCGAATTTTCTATTTGAATGAATCAAGCACAAAAATTAAGGATTTCAGTTTCAAATCCGAATGTGACTAAATGAACAGAGAATATTCAGAATTTATTTCCATTCATCATTCATTGACAGCCTACAAAGCTTGCTGCAACGATGCTGTTACACTGTTTAAAGAGAACTCGTTCGCGTTCGAGTCAAATACGAGTAGATAATATATTCATTGACTCGGCGCGAAGCGCTGAAAATTTTTTTCCTTTTCGGCCCCTAAATTGTCTAAAAATCAGAGAAATTTAATGTTGAACCGCCAAAAATTTTGTGCCAATTGGCACAAACGCTCAAAATTTTTTGTGCCATTCCAAATTTTTTGTGCCAAAAACCATGTTTTGGGCAATTTTTGGCGAATATGTCCCTAGAGCCAAAATTTTTAAAAATCATGTTTTCTTGAGCAACTTTTCATTGTGCATCCAACGAAATAAAAACTAGCTTGCGATCACAAGTAGTTCGAAAGATATAGATAAAACAACTCAAAAATTGTCAACGTTTTATTCGCAAAAACATATATATCAAAATACAACGTCATCCTCATCTTCTTCTGGCACTTCCTTGCAAAACACTCTAGGTGACTTTGGATCGTACAACTTGCCAGCCAGCTTCAGAAAAACTTCGGTGCGCTCCACTTTTCGCTCGTTACAAGACTTGAAAAACATGATCTTAAGCCTAAGCCTAAGTAGTAGATCTTAAGCCTAAGCCTGAGCCTAAACCTATATGTCCCTCCCCACACACGTAACATCCGAATTAACTCATCGTCATCTTTTGCAATGTTGTAAATCCTGATTAAATTTAGAGCCATTTTGTCTGAAAATTCAAAAATATAAATCACGAAATATTAGAGACCGCAAGTTTATTTTTGTTTCATTAGATTCAGCATGATGAACTCTATCAGATAATATGTTTGTAAAATTTCGCTCTAGGGACATATTCGCCATATTACCCTGTTTTGGCACAAAAAAACACTGTTCCAATGTGGAAGGAAAATTTTGGGTTTCCGTATTGAAAAGATGCATTTTGGTGCATTTTAGGAGGTTCGAACCGAACCTCAAAATTTTCTGTAACTTTAATTAGTCGTTATTTATTACCAAGCTCAGGCGCCGCATTTAGCATGTGTACCTTCACTTACCATTTAATCTTTAATACTTGTCATCATCTTAAACGTATTATCTCATGTTTAATTGGCAATCATGAATATCATATCTTCATATTTAATGGAGATCCACATTTCCTTCATTTATTTTTTGAGAAAGATCAATACGTCAGCCTTCTAAACTTTTTGAAGCGTTTGTTCCTTTCTTAACGTATCAATTCAAAAGCTTCATAGAAGAATTTTTGGAAAATTTCTACACTTCTGACTCATAGCTTTTTGGCCAAATTTATGAAAGGTTACGAACAAATTAAGAGCTTTAAAATTTTTCGAATGATAAATTTCTTAAAATTAGGATTTATGAACACCAAATTTAAATCTAATTTTTAGATCATGGCTTTTGGCACAAAAAAATTGGAATGGCACAAATAATTTTGGGCGTTTGTGCCAATTGGCACAAAATTTTTGGCCGGTCAACCATTAAATTTCCTTGATTTTTAGACGTTTGGTGGCTGAAAACGCAAAAAAATTTCGGTGCTTAGCGCCGAGTCAATGAATGTTATATTTCGACCCGAACGTGAACGATTTCTCGGTATTAGTGTAGTACGTGCACCGGACTTCATATTTTGTGAACCATTGTGAAATTTGCATACATATGTAACATAGTAACCTAGGTAAATCGATATCGTGGAGTTCAAAAATCATGTCAATTTTTTCCTACAGTAAGCCGATGTCGTTCTACAGTACACTTTTCACATAAAACTCAAAAAGTAATATGAAAACTACGCAGTTAACAGCTTTAAAAAGTAAATATAACACTTCACACATTACAAATTTTACACATTACAAATTTTTTACACATTACAAATTACAAAATTAAATTTATACTTCCTGAGAAATTATTTATCCTGCACTTATTCTAAAATTAGTTTAGTTGTATTTATTTTATGATTATTTATTCATGGTATAAGAATTAAATCGTAGCTCAGGTAGGTTGGATGGTTTAGCTCAATCGGTTAGGCGCTCGCTTCGTACGCAACAGTCTGCAGTTCGAAACTCACCGGAGACGAAAAAATTTGCGGAAAAATCAACGTCGAAAAAGTCCGGTGCACGTACTACACGTACCCGATTTCTCTTCGAACAGTGTATTAGTATTGTTGCAGAAAACTTTATAGGCTGTCAATGACTGACGAATGAAAAGAAATTCTGAGTATTCTCAGATTCGGATTTAAAACTGAAATTCTTACTTTATGTGTATGATTGATTCAATTAAAAAATTGATATCTTTTGTAATGGTACAATGTTTTGACCGAAAACAGAAAGAATTAACATTGTTGACACAATTTTTCGACTAAAGATTTATGTAACTTTTAACTGGTTTTCTTCAGGAGAAAGCAATTGTAGACATCCACGAGTTAATTTTTTACATCGTCGTTAGGAAGATAGCCGAAAATTAAAAAAAATATAAATTTCCCTTGCAAATTCTATAAAAATATATGAATTCTTGCACAATTCGATTTCTTTTTGAATCGTATAAACCGTTTTCTCGATCAGTTTTTCTTTTCTCACTGACCGATTTTTATGCAAATTGGTGCGGTAAAAGTATCTTGATTTCATCAAACTTTTGGCATAAAACTTTTTGAAGGTTTTCAGTATGTTTTAAGGATGAAAATTTTTTTTGTGCAATTGGCACAATTTTTTTATCTCTTTGTGCCAATCGGCACAAATGTTCGTGTACAAAAAAACACTGCTCAAAACCAGTGTTTTTTGTGCCCGGCAGGCTTTTTTTGCACACAACAACCAGATTTCGGGCTATGCAACTAAATTTTTTCTGTAAAGTTGCACACTGCAACTTGAAGCCTGACTAGGCTAGAATGCAGAATGTGGTCCACGAAATAAAATGAAAGTAGAGTTAAGTTTATCGTCGATGACTTGAAAAGCAAAATTGGGTTGTCGCGCGAAGTAACGGGAATCCAGGAAAAAATTCCGATTGGAAAATCCAGAAAAGTTCGGATGGTCATTTTCTTTCTGGGATATTTACAGTTCTTGTACACGTTAATCGCATTACAGTGAGCTAAAGCCGATTAGGTACTTGCAAAATGCTCCGACAGACATTACTATTCTTTCTTAGGCTTAGAGGCAAGCCCGTATTTAGAGGAGGAAAGGTAAAGCGGGATGACTTTGATCAAGAAAGAGATATAATCCACTTTGACATGCGGTATTGTCGTTTAAAATAATTTTGGTTAGGTGAGTATATTTTCAAAGATCAATCATTTTCTAATGAAACTGCACTAATATTCTTCTGTTTTGGCTGGATTCGTTAGAAAATTTCAAGTTTCAAGAACCCTCACTTTGCGATAAAAGTAATCCACGCTGTGGGAGACTTTGACCGCTATAGTAACGTTATATCAAATTTCCGTTTTTCGACACTTCTTTGTGACTCCCTAGAGAACAAAACAATTTGTGAGAAACGGTCTTGACACGAGGTTATACAACCATTAATAGCTGACTGCCCGAATTGTGAGAGCAAAAACATGCTTTTTTCGCTGAACAAAAATTTATTGATGCAACCATTTATATGCGACAAATATGTGGGTTACTTTGATCAACAACACGAAATCATTAATTAAGATCTTCAGTAATGAGTAGAATCATACTAATAATAATAATGTCGAATAGTATCTTTGTATCATCGCAACTGACGTATAAGTTGCTAATGACTGATTGAATTTTTCAGGTTTATTGAGTGTGATTGAGATTGGGAACCGAAATTCTTATCTTTGGTGTTGAATTCAAGTAGAAAAATTGGCGTTCTTGGCACAATTTTTCGACCAAAAATTTGCACAACCTTCGACTTTTCTCCAAACGGGAAAAGGCCACATTTTTTCCCTATTTTCTTCAAGTCGTTTTTTCGCTTAAAAATGCTCATACAGATGCTATATTTTTTTAGTTTATTCAAATATTGTGCTATCTTTGGAGCCGTTAATTCATTGAAATTCGCGTAAAAATTAAAATTCCGAATGTAAAGTTCAATTTTATCAAATGTAATGGAATAAATTTCAATGAAACGATCAAAGCGCATAATGCCCTTGAATCCATAAGAAAAATCGACCGCTAAAGTCTCTGTTACTTATCTGTAAAGATTCATAGAAACAGATTAATTTAATTTTTGATTTTTTAAGTCCGTAACATTGAAAATTCAATTTCCAGATATTTATTTCAGAAATTAAGAATTTTTTTCTCAAAAATTGTGCTTTTATTACTTTGAAACGCTGTCTTTCTTAAACACGTAGTTTTTTGACAAGAGGTCGAATATTTTTTGTCATTTTCGCCAAGTCATTTCATATACATATACAATTATATGCTTTCTGCTTTTTTGAATTTTTTCGAATATTTTCATGCCTCTGCAGTCAGTAATTTACCGAAAAATGATAAAAACGAAAATTACTTATTTTTACGTCAGGTTATGTTAAGAAATATCAAAATTAGTGATATCAAAAGAGCAAAAGAATGTGTCAACTCTGCGATCAGTCGGAAGTAATAATATACCTCATTTAATTTATCTTTTCTTCCAGCAGAAAAATTGTCACATTTTGATTAATATAGAACACTGGAAATCAAATTGCAAAAATCACATTGAAAGCATGAAACTAAAATTAAAAAATCAGGTAGTCAACCAAAAATGAGGTTCTTAAAAGAACTTTTGTCATTATCCCATACCATGATGTTTCGATCATTTCCCAAGTGCAGAAAATTTGTATTCACAAAATTCTTAAGTTTTGAAAGACCACAAAAGGATTTTGTGAGTAGCGACTAGGAGCCATTTTGAGCGGAGAATATGTTTTGTAAAAATTTTCCACACATGAAAAAATTTTGGATCTTCTCATAATTGTGGAAAAACAGGTTTTTCGACAGCTTGCGGTTTTGCGTTTTAAACGTAACGTAGGAATTTTTCGCGCTATACTTGCCGTCCATATCCCTGAATCATTCTCGAGCAACAACAGCAATTAAACTCGATTGTGACGTGTGTCTTAATATGCTTAAAAATGTATTAGGAACAAGTAAAGTTAAATTTCTGTATAGTGAAGAATAGACATCCCCGAGGTCTAGAATTTAGGTAGGGGTAAAATCCGCGTTTTTTGCATGACCCGTGTGGGTTACTTTATTATTAAGTGGTTCCCTGCATGCATGCGTACAGCGTTCTGCTATATTACTCTTCTTTTTGTCACTGATTGTGCTATCACTAGCTCATGCACCCTTTACTCCCTTGATTTTTTAGTCCTCTTTAATTATTCTATAAGCAAAGTCAATGCAAATTACTGTTCAAGCATTATAAATCTGCATTTCTTTTGTACCCTGCAATTGTTAAATTTTCCGATTTTTCGCATCAAAATTAGCTTTGCAGTACAACGAAGCCCCGAGGTCTGGGGGGTAAAGCGATTTTTTTGGGACCGTCGATTCCACAAAATTTTGGGGGTCCCTGGAGGAAAAAACTCGATCTTTTCACCAAAAGAGTCCGCGAAACAGTTCAAAAAACAGTAATTTTTGTCTGAAGAAACCTTAAGCATGTACTTATGGCGCGAAGCCCCCAAAAAAATTGACGTTTTTGACCATTTTTTGTTTAAAAATTGACATTTTTCAACCAAGAATTTGAATTCTTCAGCCGGCGAGAACTACTGCCATTCTGCCATGCTTATGGCGTTTCAATCATTTTCCAATTGCTAAAAGTTTATGTTCACGAAAGCCGAAAATTTTAAAGGACTGCAAAACGATTTTGTGAAAATAAGCGAGAAAAATTTTGATTTTCGTCATATTCGTCAAAAAACATTTATCCATATTATGCTGATATTTAAAAGATATATATGCATAAGCTTGACCGACATTTTGTAACCGCGTAACACATACATGTAGTTGGTGGGGAAGTGTTATAGGAACCCCCTAGAAATCGTCGGCCAAATGGCTAGCCATTGGGTGATTTTTTTCCAATCCTGTGGCTAGCCATACTATGGTAGTCTTAGGGACTCCCATATTCTGGCCGAAAAAATACTGAGAAATGTCAGTTTTTTACAAAAAATGTCGATTTTTGAACAAAAAATGATTAAAAACGTCAATTTTCTTGGTGCTTTGCGCCATGAATAAATTTTTACGGTTTTTTTAGACAAAAATTACTATTTTTTGAACCGTTTTTCGGAATTTTTTGATGGAAAAATCGATTTTTTTCTTTTCAGAGACCCTTAAAGTCGCCCAATGCCCCCACAGACCTCAGGGCCCCGTTACATGTATGGCGCAACAGAAATAATACCAAGAATCATACATGATTTGAAAACTGGCGCGAAGCACCAAAATTATTCTGGTATTTTTCACTTTAAAACGCATAAAAATGCATCTCCGAACGGGAAACCTTATAATCTAATCAAAACGGCCGTCAGGCTCTCGGTAGCACTGTGCAACTTTCTGAAAAAATTTGATTGCACACTGCAAAATTTGTTTGCTGTATGTAAAAAAATCTGCTTGTTCCGTCTCGTTGCCAATGTCACGCAAGCTGATGTGTATTGTTTTCTGCTTACGCGGAGATGGGCGCGTTATTGTTCGATATACAGTCCGTACGTTTCTACACATACATCAAGAACATTCAACACCATCTACTTTGTTTCTTTTAATATACAATCAATTACCGGAATTTACCCGCGGGTATCAGGTAACGTGGGTACCCGGGTAATTCAAGTACCCGGCACTCTATTCCCAACCCATATATACCCCCCAGCGGGAATATCTGCTGAATTTTCATTGGTCTTTCTATCAACTTCTTCATCATTCTCAATAAATCATTCTTAAGCATCTTTTTGTCGTGTTTAGATTACATATTTACTATTCAATGTTTTGTCGATGGAACGGCTACTAGTTGTTCTATCGCTTTTAAGTCCCTGGAACTTTGCCTCAGGAAAGATACATCGCATTTCATTCGAGGTAAGTATTTTTTGCTTTTTTTCTGACATTTTCACAGACCATTTTGAAGGATGACAACAGGCAATTCGTTCATCTTTTGGATTTTGGTTTTTTGATCGAGGGATTTTTGTACGTAGAAATAGCCAATTTTTCTTTGTCGACCGATCGTGTAGACGGTGACTTGGTAAGAATTTCGTTTAGAAAAAGGAATTGTTGGTCGACCACTACATAATTTATTTTTAGATTGGCTTCACTTTGAGTAAAGGCGATGACGTAAATGGTCATTTGGTAAATTTATATATTTTAGAAATATAGTCTTGCGGAAGTTCTTGTTGATAAAAAATATTCTGATTTCTTACGTTAGATTCTTTGGGTATCAGTAAAAGTGATGTACTTAAATCAATCGTGAGCATGCATGTAACGGAGTCCCGAGATCTGTAGGATGGTCAATCCACTTTTTGAGGTCGGGGGTTGCCGAATACCTAAAAATTTTAGAGGGTCTCTAAAAAATCGATTTTCCACCAAAAAAGTCTGAAAAACGTTTAAATAATTGGTATTTTTTGTCTAAAAATACTAGAAAAAACGTTCATGGCGAAGAGCGCCGAGAAAATTGTCATTTTGAACCGTTTTTTGTTCAAAAATAGACATTTTTCAGTAGTTTTCCGACAAAAAATATGAGGGTCTTTATGACCTTCGTGCCATAGGATTGACAAATCTTGTGGGTGGAACCGCCCAATGGCTAGCCATACGGCCGACGATTTCTGACGGGGGGTTCCTATGGCTTTTCCCCCAATTACATATATGGTCGTGAGCAAAAATAAATATTAATTTTACTTAATTCATAATTTCCGATTTTCAACATTTCTAATCCAACATTGCCATCAATACTTTAATTATTCTTTAAATTTATTTTATCCGCCTATCATTTCATTTGAATAACTTTTTAGCGGGGTCCGAGCGATTGCATTTTGCGCAAAACCGAGTCGATCGACGAAGTTATTTATTTAACCTACGATTTCAAAAACAAATTTTTATTGCTTGATCGAGTTGGCTCTGATATTCGAAATTTACAAATATGTGCAATTGATAACACGGCAGATTTGGATTCGATAACGACAAACAACAGATGTTACCAAAAATCGACGACCGTAAATAGTGTGGATAAAAATGGAACGACCGACTTTGTCGAAATCGAGAAAAGTGTGCACGTCGAGCCACTGAATAGGATCCCATTATCGATTAACGATGATGGTTTCAGCTTTAAAGTAGTTTTTGCGCGGTTATATCAGAATAACACGATAAATTATTGCTAAGGTTTCTATTTCCATTACAAATTATAAGGTATTCCTCTATCCACTTACGCTTGAGCACATTTTTTCCCGCCCGAAGGGTATCTTTGTAGAAAGCATTTCACTCACCAGTTTGTTTTCCCGTCGTTTTTTATTGTTTCTTTTAGTTTCTCGTCAACTTCGTTCGAAAAATTGACGAAGGCCAATACTATTTCGTTTATCACAATTGTCATAATTATGGTATTAATGTTAAAAATCGAATATCCGCTTCCTATAAGGTAAGAGGCCAAGTATAGGTTTTGATTACGGTGGTTCGAAAATACTCCAGTGATCTTCTGTCAGTTGGCTGTTATACGATCGCCAGTTTGTAAAAATATAACTATATTGCCGAATTTTCCTCAAAAATTTTTGTTTTTGTTCGATGCTGTGATAAGAAATAATTACATCGGCTAAATATTGAGAATTAAGTCGTATCTCATTTCGCCACTTCGAATTCCTAAGAAATCGATTTCTTTTGATGTCAACCATTCCCCTTGATTTTTCTAAATTTCGTACATCTCTTCGCACTTCAAGGCAACTTTTGTCGCCAAGAACGAACACAGTTACCTTTCGGCTGGAGAAATTATTAATCCGCAATTATACTTCGGACTATCTGTACTATTTTTCGTAACAGCTATATTTTGGACGCACATCCTTAGATCTACTGGGTAACGCAAATCAATAATTTTCATTATTTTCTATTATGGTTTTCGCATCATTTAGAGACACGGTTTACAAAGTTCACTATTTAATGGCGGCATTGGTTTATTTGAAGACTTTGTCGTTGTTGTTCCACGGTGTATGCTCTCTAAAACGCCATTTATCTCCTTGAATTCACTGCACCGCCTATGTGATACCCTGACGCTAAGCTATAGAACATGAGTAGATTTTCCGATCGTTTGAAGCGATGAAAGATACTCTATTTAAAATTCTAATCAGAAGGAACTTACCAGTGCCTCATTCTTGTTTTTTTTCACTGATTTGTTCTTCCAGCATACGTAAAATGCAAGTTTATAAATTTTGTATTGTCGAAAATGAGACTACAGAATCATTATGAGATAATTTTCTTGTATTTACAGATCAACTATTATTTCATATCGACTATTGGTCAACAAAAAGCTGTATGGGCTGTCGTATTTTATATAATGCACCTGTAAGTTACTTGAAGGATTCTTTCTTCGTTAAAAGCAACTCTGTAACATAAATTGACAAGGTCCGTAATTTTAATACGGATAAATCTATGATTTTGGCAGGTAGTACCTTTTTTGATCGTAAGCGTGTCATACGTCGAATGTCAGAATGTACTACAGTATTAATCATGTCCTCTCATTCGTATTTGGTCTCTTTAAGTAGAGATGCAACGGTTACCTGAACCATTTTCAGCTATCTGAACCTGAATAAATTGTTTCTCTGATACCCGAACCCGAATGGTTGTGATAAATTTTTCGGGTTTATATGAGACTCTCTATTCCTGGAAATCGATCCATCAATAGTAGCATTTACTTATCAATATTTGTAATTGCATTTTAGCAAATCAATTTCAACAAATAATAATTTTTCCGCAGCTTCAAGAGTACAATAGAGTTAAATATGAATATTTTATCACATGAGAAGCATTGACCTAATGAGAATAACCCATATGTAAGTCGTGTTTTTTCCATACCAAGTATTTACGTTTCTGCTCAACTGTTTCAACACCTGAAGGGTATGCTTCCTTTTCGTGCGAAGTTCATACAATATTTCAAGTTTTAAAGCTTTTTAAATTTACTTCTTAATTTCGCTCCCATATATGTGTCAACATAAAGGATGAGAATTCCTCCTTCAGGGTTTTGTCGCGTTGTGTTATTATTTGACTTTATTTTTGTGCCAAACTTGAAAAATATTGAAAATCTATAAATATAAATAAATCTGCATTACTTTATATCTTTTTTCAAGGCATCGTATAGTTTTACCATGACCCAACTTAAAGCTCTTCCTCGTTTACCATATTGACACTTTTATTTGTTTTTCGTGAGTTCAAGCTTTGCATAAAAGAAACAGTAATTTTTCTTCCTTGTGGTATGATGAAATTATATTCAAAAGATTTTGCAGCATTAAAATCATTAACATTTGATCCTTTATCCAGATTGATAGTCTTTTGTCACCTATTCGAATCTTTCCGTCAATATTTGAAGGATGATTTAGATTACAGGTTATTTACCATGCTTGTTTGTTAATGAAAGAGTACAAGTTATAGATGTCAACCTAACTAATTTTCTCAGTTGGCGTGCCATCAGTGTTGCATTTAGTTTCACAGTATAATTTGACTGAATTTGTTTGACCACCAAAAAATGCTAAAAAAGGAATATATTCCAATTAAGCAAATTTATAGAATTGATAATCCTAGAATAGTGCAGGTTGTCCAGCAACCTGGAAAAGCCTAGGAAAAAATTCGTGCCTAGAAAACCTATAAAAGTCAAGGAATTTCAATAAGGGTTGCTATGATGCAGTTGTTTTTTTGCAAGATAAGCCCGAATTATTGAATGATGAGCCAAATCTATTTTATAGAAGATCAAAACCTCAAAATTTTCCGATGCTCAGCGCCGATTTTAATCATAAGTATCATTATTTAATCGGGTTTGGCTAAAGTATGGGTTTCTAGAAAGTCTAGTGTAATCACTCAATCAAAATTTAATTGTTTTATTGCTTCTGTGGTTCGCTTTCATCTCTATCTATTAATATTTAACGTTTTTAATAAGTAATTAGAATTTTGATGATATTACTACGCTCGCTAACTTAATGATTATCATGAGTTATAACTTTATCATTGATGAACATCAAAAAATATTTTAAAACTTTACATCTAATAACGATGTCCAGATACTGAGCTAGTAATGCAGTAAGATTTATTGCTCTGATCGAAGAACAACTAAAGCATAATACCCAGACATGCACGGCAAGTTTCCCAGGGGGGTTGGGGGTGGGTGAGCAAAAAAAACAAAAAAAGTTTTACAAGCCTGTTTTTCATACAAAATATGCACAAAAATCATGAAAAAAGCTGTCTTGAAAAAAGTTCAGGGTGGGGTGTTTTGACAATTTTTTTGGCCCGGGGGGGGGTGGCCAGGGTCTCAGATACGGGGGTTTACCCCCCTTCCCTCTATGTGCATGTATGATACTACCCTTATGAAAGATGCAATGTTTTGTACAACATGTATTTTTTTACATGAGGAAACGAATTTCAGAGAATTTCTTTTTTTTATTTTTAAAATTTTCCATGCGGCTAACAGTGCACTACAAAAATTCATTCAAGAATAAGAATTGGTAATATTAATTGCAGCAGCGATACAAAAGGAAAAACCAAAACATTAGTAAAAGACTTGAAAAAATCAATAGTGAGTGGTTTACGAATGAATCATACACTATAAATCTCATATCAGAGTTTCATATTTTGTGGTGCATGGTCTAGAAGGCCAGTGAATTTTATATTTGTCCAAAATCAAATTTTTTTGATAGAGCTCGAATACACTCTTATTACTGATAAAAACTGTATGCTGAGAGTGATTGTTCCAAATGAGGAATGTTCTGCTCAAAACAATTTTTTTCTAGTGTCACTGTCAGTTTCAAGTTGTTTTGTGATCTGATGGTAGACTGCATGATGGCATTCCAACTTCAAATCAGATTTTTGAAAAGCTTTTTATATGTAGATGAAAATACGGTTTAGGACTCTTCTTCTTTCAAATATAACTAGTTTAAAAATTGCGGGTCACACAGAATAGGAGAAATCCGGGAAATCTATGACATTCTTTGAGAAAAATGTTTTCCAATGGTGTTAATATTACCTGATGAGTGAGATGATCATGCTGTTTTAGCGTTTTTAAATAAAAGTCTCACGTAAACTTAACATGCTTTAGTTAAGTAGAAAAACGTTATAACTAAAAAAACCTCTGAAAATATGGTGAGTCTAGAATAAGATATTTTTACTATTGCACTGATATTTAATTGAATTTCCGATTTTCCGATAGCATTATACTCAGGCCATTGATTCAATTCTCTGTTGTGACAGGAAGTTCATCATTAATCAAGTATCCATATTTCGGATTATTACCGTCAAAGTGCAGTTGATGACAGATTTATTTAAATTTTGCTGCATTTAGGCACCAGTTCTAGAATACATTACGTTGTAGACAAATCGCAGCATCGAAAAAATGTGATAATATTTTAAAATCAATTTGGTGAAATTTTTATTTATCATGTCTGCTTTATAATGTTGCACGTGTTTATAGCTTCTGGTCAGTACTGGGCAATGACAGTTCTTGCTGGTGGAACAATCTCAATTTTTAGTTGATATGGTAAAATTTTTCTGAATCTTACTGGTCAACCCAAAATTGATTTGACTGCTGTTGTTTTGACCGAATTTATGAAAAAAAGTTGATTCATGGCGATATTTTTGGTTTTATACTTTGCTAGCGGCATTATTTAGCCGATTGAAAACATTGGAACATTACTCAAGCTCCCGTATTTGATGTAGGAATTATTTTGATCCGAAAAAACCCAGAAAATTCTGGAAAAGTGACCAGGAAAACTTGGAAAAGTCAGGGAATTTCATTTTCTAAAACCGCTGTATACCCTGATAGTGCATAGTCCTTTATATCATTTGTGCTGTACAACTGCTTGAACAATTCCAATTCCCACATTAGGATGGCTTAATAGTGCCCAACTCATATTAGAAAACTAAATTTTTAAACAGTACGCTCATAAGCGTCTGATGCTTGGGTTTGAGCATCCATAACCATGCCAATATTCGTGATATTCGGAAATCGTTATCGAATTTATCAGAAATACCATCAACATTTTATTAAGTGATACGAGCTTTAGCACTATTGTGCATAAACCACATTCTATTGAGCTCATTGTTATGCTGCAAACCTGGCCACATCGCCAGGTAGCTTTCAAAAGCATCAACCAAAAAATAATGATTCCATGTGACCAAATTCATGCCTAAATCCAACCCCTTGGAGATTTTAGCCTGAAGAGCATTCTATAAAATTAGAATCAAGAAATTAATGTCATAAAAATCTCGGGTATCTTCATTGAATAACCCTAACTATTAAATTTAAGGTAAATACCCGAACCCATAAATGAAATAGCACCGCCCGAATCCGAGGAAATTAGAATTTACTACATGTTGCACTCCTATCTTTTACTGTCGTCAGCCAGCTAACGACAATATGGAAATCAACTATCTTTCATAAATTCGGACAAAGTAGCATAAATCATGCGAATTTCAAACTGGAAGCTAGTAACATGAATTAAAAACTTGAGAAATCTGTGAAAAATGTTCTTTACTTCGCAATATTTCCGTGCCCAGGTAGATTCTTTTTACTGATATGCTATTTAAATGATAATAACCGTCCACTCGTAGTGAAAACTGTCGACTATTGCTTGGATTACACTGCACTACACCCCGAATCAATTTTTCACAGAATTCTTCTCGGAATTCGATTACCTAATAGTTCATTTGTCCCGGGGTAGTAAATGTTTTTCAGACCTGTGGTAGCGGCAATACCCCTACCTCCGATTTTGTTATCTGCTCTGTAATGCGAATCGTTTATTATTCAGATTGAAAGGTCTCATGTTATTTGGCGTCATTATTCTTATTGGTACGGGTTGGACTTTTTTCAAAAATTTTCTTACGGATCGTGACAGAAAGCTTTTCATGCTAGTCATTCCTTTACAGGTAAGTGATATCTTATATCGTATGTTCGACTGATAATATTATTTCCCCATAAATATCAAACAGCAATCATATATTATATCTGTTTATGATCGTTTTTTCAAAACTTCCTGGTTGCCCAGTGATGAACTGAAAACCAGAAATGTTTCGCCGTGTTCCGTGGTTTAAAATGCTTCCAAAGCGTTCCCATAAGATCAAGTCTTTTTCTGTACGATAAAAGTCTATTAATCGACATTAATATTTATTTAGACGACATTTATTGATTTTTTGATCAAAAAGCGTACTGATCGTGCTTTTGGTCGTCTTATTATATTTCCATGTTCAGGTTTTAGACAATATAGCTCTCATAATCAAGGAAGAAAGCGAAATCGGGCTCGAATCGCACAGTTTTGGGCTAAAATTGTTCATTTTGATCGACTTGATATGCTGTGCTGCTGTTATATTGCCTGTTATTTGGTAAGTATAGGTATATCCCAGGCACCGATCCCAGTCACTTTGACACTAGTGATTTCGCTATGCCTACAACCAACGTGAAATGAAATAATGTTCGCTGTAACAGTGACTTTGTCATAAAAATCATCAATCCAAAAGTATAGCGTGCATAGGAATATCAATGCAAGTAAGAATAAAATCCATATTCAACGTTAAAGTTTATTGATCAACTTCAAATTTGTTGCATTATTATATTGAATAATTTAGAGTGTTAATTAACTTAATAAGAGCATCAAAACAAATACCAATTTATTTTGAAATGATAGATGCAGCGGCCATTTTTTTAACTTTTTGGTTTACGATCATTTGGTAAAAAAACAGTTGTTATCGTTTACTTCATCTTTGACATGGATATTTAATTTTTTACAGCGGGTTGGGGTTTCAACTTTTATGATGATTTTATTCTAATTTTTATCTCATTCGAACTTAAGATAAGATAAAGTGAAACAGAAAGATTTTTCAACTTCATTGTTGATGAACATAAAAAAACATCTTAAAAGCTTACTTTTCACTTTTTTCCGTGCCCACATGCTAAGAGCTAAATTTCGTACAGTGTCCAAAATTTAATTCAGATGGAATTCTAGATTATTCCAGCTTTCACCGACACAATATTTTTGTCGGAGAATGTCATTAACATATTTAGGACTACAATTTTGAGAAAGTTTTGATAGATTTATTTTCCTTATCTAAGACAAACTTTTCATAAGACTCACATGGAGGATGCGTTTTATAACATTTATATCACCGTGCATGACTAGGTTGGGACGATTTTCAGAAAATTTCGATTTTTACCTTGATTTTGAGAATTTTCGATGCCTGTGACAGCATCATGAAAAAATACAGCAACTGTAAACCATTTTGGGTGAAAGAGGCTTCTTAAAATGTTTTTCCACACATGACCAAAAAAATTGATCCTTTCCAAAATTTTAGGGAAAGGTCCGTGTAAAAAAGTGGATGCAGGTCGATGATGTACATAGGGGTAGTTATACCCCCATCAGGCCTTAAAAATCGTCAGATACCTCACCTAGACCTCTTTGACGAACAATTTTTTGATAACTTTCCAGCTATTATATATCATAATAATGCCTTTTTCTTTTTGTTCTTTGCTCAATGACCCTACCCATGAAAAGTCACAGGCAGGACCGCCTCCTGGAAAGTTCTTGCCATGCATGTCTGCCCCCTTTGGAGCAGTCTTGTGCGATTGGCCCGGGTTAGTTTTGTAAGAGTTGAAAAAGATGGTCATCGATGAATCTGCATCATAAAGAAAAAATTTATTGAACAGGATCAATAAGCTGCAAGCTGCGATCTCGATGCTTCGATCAATTCAAAATAAATAAAGTATAGTGGATTGTGCACGCAACAATTTCCTGGTTAGTTTAGCAGGAATTATTTACGTATTTTTCTCTTGACATGACCGTGATTGTACCTTCCACCCACTTTGGATAAACAATTTGAACGGGAATTTTTCCTAGTTACATCACTGAAAGACTTCAGCATCAGGACGGGATCCGTACTATAATCGAATCAAATTGATTCCTCCAACTCTGATTTTCGTTGCTTTTCATAACTTTCGATTGTTGATTTTGTTTGATATGATAGTATTGTTGATTTGAAAGCAAAATTTTAAGAACACAGTAGAAAAACAATTATATGTTATTATTTGTATAATATATAAGGGATGAAAAGGACTAAAATTCAGATCTGACTTTTTTCCTTTCTCAAACTTACTCTTCTACTCCGCTTTAGGGTCTTGCACTTAATGTTTGGTGAAAAAATTTCAGGTCAATCAGACACTTACAAGAAGCTTCGAGAACTGATGGTAAAGCGGCTTTCAATCTAAAGAAATTGAAATTGTTTCGACATTTTTACATTATCATCATATGCTATATTTATTTGACTAGAATCGTCAACTATCTAGTCATAGTAAGTTTCAGTCAAAGTGTTACTCTCTATGAAGGAAAAGTGCAAAAGTGAACTAGAGCCAATGCTTATTAACTTTGACAAATGAATTAGTTTGCAATATCTCTCTAGTCTTATATTTTTTAAATCAAGTTCTATTCGTATGAAAGTTCAGTGTTCCTAATGATAAATTTCAAACCGAAAAATTGATTATGAAACATTTATCTTTTTTTGCTTTTTAGTCTATGATGCCGTTCAAATATAGTTACGTGGTAATTATGATCGTCGAAGTTGGTTCGTGGGTTTTCTACGTAATTACTGGCTACAAATTTAAACCGGCAATTAATAATCCATATTTTAAATTGACACAGAATGACGACGACGATGATTACGAAGACGTGTAAGTTCGATTATAGTAATGCATCATGATTACAGACTGTGAATTAGGTTTAAAAATGCTACCTTCGCTTGAAGCTTAAAGGATCGTACCCATGCCCCGCCTGAAATTCATCAGAATCTTGGTCATTGCTATGCAATTTATTCGTGCTGAAATTCAATAGTTCCGCCAACATTGCAATTTTCACAAACCATAGCTGAGGTTGGCTCAGATTTGATTAAAAATCAAAATTGTCGACACTACCGGTCCAAAAATAAGCTTAATGAAAATCACTTCATTATCATCAGAGAATATAGTAATAGTTGTTTATAGTCCGTTTTTCGTAAAATTCTTGTGAATTATTACCTTCGTCAAATGCAGAGCCTTTGCATATAAAATTTTTTGCTCCAAAAATTGTCAAGGGTTAATTGAGTATGCCAGCAAATTTATAGCCCTATTCGACCCGTATTTAGCAAATTACCAAAGTATGAAAAAGCCCTCTGTTTCAAGTTTTAGGAAGCGTTTCATTGAAAACGGGTTATAATTTTGCCTCCAATAAATTCGAAAGAAAATTTTTCTCCACAGAGAACCGGATACGTAATTATTTTTTTAAGAATTCTCCAATCTGGTGCGCTCGAAAATGTCATGCGCGTTAACAAAACTTCGAATTCAAAATCATCTGCAGCGGGTTTGAAAAATCGTGAGGACTCGATCGAGCTAGGTGATGTCATAGTGCATGACCAGGAAATGAGTCACGAGTTAGATTGACCAGATGCCATATGATCTATATTTTGCTCATTTTGACTTTTTCATCGGAATTATTAAACCCTGTTTGTACAACGACGTGTACTTTTATAGCATTATTTAGAAGGACAATTGGTAAACACGATTTTTCGTATATTTATGCTGATTCTTTAGTCAATCAGATTCCTTTCTACGATGTTTTTTGAATTTTATGCTACTGATTATTTCATGTCGAGTGCTATTTTTTCACGGCACAAGAATTTGCTTGCATTCGTCATGGGTTCTGTTTTGTAAATACCTAATGTGTAATTATGCAGTCCATTTTTGAAAAAAATTAACTTTGGATTTGTTACACCCCACAGATTTTATGGGAGAGATCTGTTGCAGTTTTATTTATTTTGTTAAGTACTGTTGACTACACCGTAGGGTTGTTTGTAAAACAGCAACAAAAAAGGTAGGTTGTACTGTCGTGCATTTTTCACTCAGCATGGCATTTTATACTGTAACGTAAACGTTGATCAGGGCTTCAGCCCACTGTTTTTTTTCCCCCAAATCGTGCTTTTTCGGGAAAAAAAATTCGGAAAGGGGAAAAAAATTTTGGGCTCTTTTCCCATTTGGGGAAGAAAATTTTGGGGATCGGATACAGAAAAGATGCATTTTGGTGCATTTTAGAAAGTCATAATCTCAAAATTTTCTGGCGCTTCGCGCCGATTATGACTTTAACAATCATTATTATGCATTACTAACCCCTGGCGCGGCTTTTAGCATGTCTACTTTCATTTATCATATAATCTATAATAATTTTCATCATCTTGAACGTATTATCTCATGTTTTCATTGGTAATCTTCAATATTTTATCATGATATTTAATGAAGATTCGCATTTTTTCCTTTTGAGAAAGATCAATACGTCAAGTCTCTAAGCTTTTTGATGCAATTATTTCTTTTCTAACGTAAAATCAATTTAAATGCTTCATGGAAATATGTTTCGGAAATTTATACTCTGCTACTCATATATTTTCGACCAAGTATGAGAGTTTACAAATAAATTATATACTGGTTTTAAAATTTTTCAAGTAAAATTCTAGAAATTACGACTTTTGAACACAAAATTCAAATCTACTTCTTGAAATAAACGTTCGGAAAATTGATTTTCCAGCGTCGCAGAATATCATACCCAAAAAATTTTTCCGGCGCGGCGCTTCGCGCCGGAAAGATTAACATCCCTTTTAGGTTCTCACTTGTCAACATAGAGGACTTAACCATCAATTTCTCATGTAATTCAAAGTCATTATGCTTTTGGATAGTTTGCTTGAAAGTTTGTTCCAATGCTTGTAGATTAAACTTTGAACTCGAAAATTTCAATTTTTTCCTCAATTTTGATGAATTAACGGATCTAAAAACTTCAGAAGGCTTGAAAAAGCCCAAAAACACGCAAATAAAGCGTCTGTGAGCATTTTTAAGCGAAAAAAACGACTTCGGGAAAATGGGGAAAAAAATTTTGATCCCTTTCCCCATTTGGGGAAAAGGCCCGGGGGAAAAAAACAGTGCTTCAGCCAGCAGTTTTTTTTACTAAGCATTGCGGACAGAGGTCCCCAAGCATACCTGTACTTGGGGGTCCCCCCCCCCAACTCGGCCAACCCTATACCCAAAATCATTTCCCCCCCTCCGTTTGAAAAAAAAATTTTTTTTTTTCAAAAAAGTGTATGTTTTTTGGCCTTTTTTGGGAAAAATTTCGACTTTTTCCTACCCCCCCCCCCCCCCAACTGGTCGGAGGTCTTACAGGTATGTCCCCAAGGTCAGATTTTTCAGGTGGGGGTAAAGTTGAACATTTACCGGGGTAGTGTGGCTAAATTTCTATTAAACACTTCATTTTGTCGCAAAATTAGGCACCCAGCGATCAATTTTTAGGACCTTAGGTACATACCTGTAAGACCTCCGATTGGGGGCACTGTTTTTTTCCCCCCCGGGCCTTTTCCCCAAATGGGGAAAGGGGTCAAAATTTTTTTCCCCATTTTCCCAGAGTCGTTTTTTCGCTTAAAAATGCTCACAGACGCTTTATTTAGGTGTTTTTGAGCCCATACCTGTAAGACCTCCAACCAGTTGGGGGGGGGGGGGGGGGGGAAGTCGGAATTTTTCCCAAAAAAGGCCAAAAAACATACACTTTTTTGAAAATTTTTTTAATTTTTTCCAAACTGGGCGGGGGGAATGATTTTGGGTACAGGGTTGGCCGAGTTGGGGGGGGGGGGTACGCTGGAAAATTCCTTGACGCTGGAAAATCAATTTTCCGAACATTTATTTCAAGAATTAGATTTGAATTTTGTGTTCATAAGTCGTAATTTCTAGAATTTTACTTGAAAAATTTTAAAACCAGTATAATTTATTTGTAAACTCTCATACTTGGTCGAAAATATATGAGTAAGCAGAGTATAAATTTCCGAAAGATATTTCCAAGAAGCGTTTGAATTGATTTTACGTTAGAAAAGAAATAATCGCATCAAAAAGCTTAGAGACTTGACGTATTGATCTTTCTCAAAAGGAAAAAATGTGAATCTTCATTAAATATCATGATAAAATATTGAAGATGACCAATGAAAACATGAGATAATACGTTCAAGATGATGAAAACTATTATAGATTATATGATAAATGAAGGTAGACGTGCTAAAAGCCGCGCCTGAGCTAAGTAATGCATAATAATGATTATTAAAGTTATAATCGGCGCAAAGCGCCGGAAAAATTTGAGATTATGACCTTCTAAAATGCACCAAAATTCATCTTTTCTGTATCCGATCCCCAAAATTTTCTTCCCCAAATGGGGAAAGAGCTCAAAATTTTTTTCCCCTTTCCGAATTTTTTCCCGAAAAAGCACGATTTGGGGAAAAAAACAGTGGTTGGGGGGGGGGGGGGTAGAAAAAAGTCGAAATTTTTCCCAAAAAACATACACTTTTTGGCAAATTTTTTCCCAACTGGGGGGGGGTGGGGGGTTTTGGGTACTGGGTTGGCCAAGTTGGGGGGGTGTCCCCCCCTAACCCCACCCAAGTACAGGTATGCTTAGGTAGGGGTAATACCCCACCCCCCTCATACCCCTCCCCATGGGGTTGTCTGATTGCGGAGCAGCGTTTTTTTGTACACGAACATTTGTGCCAATTGGCACAAACGGCCAAAACAATTTGTGCCAATGGCACAAAAAAATTTTTTCTACTAGAAATATACTGAAAAAATGCGGAAAAGTTTTATGCCAGAAGTTTGATGAAAAGTTAACGTTTTAAACGCATTAATTTTTTGGGAAAATCGTGCTCCTCAACCTATTTTTCAGCTAAACCATTTCAGTCAGATAAAAAAAAAACTGTGCAAGAAAATATTTCACGACAACTTTTGAAGAAATCGAATACTGACAAAATTTTAATAACTCTAGAATTGTTCAGGAAGTTCAAATTGATTCACTTCGACTTACGACGAATATGAATTATCGATATACATTTAGCAACACTGTAAAGACTAGGGAAAATGAAGTTAAAAATTGTGTGAATAATATTGTACCATTACCAACGATCATACTTGTAAGACCTCCGACGTTGGGGGGGGGGTTAGAAAAAAGTCGAAATTTTTCCCAAAAAAGGCCAAAAAACATACACTTTTTGGCAAATTTTTTTAATTTTTTCTAAACTGGGGGGGTGGGGGGGGTAAATGATTTTGGGTACTGGGTTGGCCAAGTTGGGGGGTGGGGTCCCCGCCAACACCCCAAGTACAGGTATGCCAACGATATCGATTTTTTTATTTGAATCAATCAAACACATAAACTGAGAATTTCAGTTTTGAACCCGAATTTGACTGAATTAACAGAGAATATTCTCATTCATTGTCATTGACAGCCTATAACATGTGCTGCAACGATACTAATACACTATTCGGAGAGAAATCAATCGCGTTCGGGCGGGTCAAATACACCGTTTTTTTTCCTCGAAGATTTTTTCCACATGACAACCGGACCCAAAATTTTTTTCCTCATTTCCCAAAAATTTTCCACATTTTTAAAAATGCTTATAATGTGGCTACGGATGCTTTTTTGTGCATTTTAGGAGCATACCCAAGCATTTTGTTGTATTTGTAGTCAGAAACCTGCAAAAATGAGTAAAAATATTGAGAAAATTCTCGTTATATTAGTCAAAATGAGCTCATGAAGAATATATTGGTGTTCAATAGAATGGTCCGGCGCGGAGCGCCGGAAAAATTTTTTGATTTTCACTTTCTAAAACGCTGGAAAATGAACCTTCATAACGTTGGGAAATAAATTAAAATCAGACTGATGAAGTGTAATTTGCTGCCCATTCCGGCGCGAAGCGCCGGAAAAATTTTCGGGTTTTTGTATTCTAAAACGCTGAAAAATAAATCTCTCCAACAGATAATTCGTGAACAAATGTTTTAAAATCGCGTTCTAGAGTAATGTCTTCAATTTCCACCTTCAATAAACGCAAAAGTTCAGATTGCAAACGTTTAAAAAATTCCAATTATCGAGAGGAAAAATTGAGAGACTTGATGAAAAATCTCTATTTTCGGCGACATAATTGACTGTAAACGATTAGAAAATGAAACGAGCTAACTTGATTGATAGAAACTGTTGAGCATTAATTAGTAAGTCGAAGTAGATATGCTAGCGGCCGCGCCTGATAGATAATAGTTATAATTACCGGCGCGTAGCGCCAGAAAATTTAGAGATTTTGACCTTTTAATGTTCACCAAAACACATCTTTTCGGTTTAGAGTTACTGTCTCAATGGGGGGGTGGCCGCCCCCCTTGTGCACGGCCCTGATTTCGTTGTATTTGGAGTCAGAAAGCTGCAAAAATGAGGAGAGAAAATTCTGGTTATGTTAGTTAAAAATGAGCTCATGAAGAATATATTGGTGTTCTACAGGAGCAGGTGAAGCATGTTAATTGTTAACGATAGAGTTCTCAGGAATTTATCCGCTCTATTGAAATTTCTGTGATTCCGATTAGAATCATCTAATTTTATTTAGTTCTTGGTCCGGCGCGGAGCGCCAGAAAAATTTTTCTATTTTCACTTTCTAAACGCTGGAAAATAAATCTCTCTAACAGATATTGATGAACAGAAGTTCTAAAATCGCAGTCTAGAATGATGTCTTCGATTTCCATCTTCAATAAAGGCAAAAGTTCAGGTTGCAAACGTTTGAAAAATTCCAAGCATCGAGAGAAAGAATTGAGAGAATTGATGAAAAATCTCAATTTTGGGCGACATATGAACTGTTAACGATTATAAAATGAAACGAGCTAACTTGATTGATGAAAACTGTTGAGCATTAATCAGTTAGTCGGAGTAGATATGCTAACGGCCGCGCCTGATAAAAAATAGTTAAAATCATACCCATGACCGGCGCGGAGCGCCGGAAAATTTTGAGATTTTGACCCTTTTAAGTCCACCAATCTTTTCGGTTTTGAATTCCCCAAAATTTTTTCCTCAATGAGAACCATACCCAAAATTTTTTTCCTCATTTTGAAATTTTTTTCTTCAAAAGACCCCATTTGAGGAAAAAACGGTGGTCCGGCACCCGGCAAGTTGCCGGATGGTATGGCAATTCATACTTCTTCCGGCACCGGAAAGGCCGGATGACAATTTATTCTTGATTTACTATGTTTAAATACTTTGAAATCTGTTCAATATTTTGTTTCAAGAGAAATCGCATATGAAAAATATACATGATATTATTTTCCAAGTCTACTCGGAATCATACGTGTACTCACACCTGTACTTGGGGGGGGGGTTGGGTGAGGAGGGACCCCCCCCCAACTTGGCCAACCTGTACCCAAAATCATCTAACCCCCCTCAGTTTGGAAAAAATTGAAAAAATTTGCAAAAAAGTGGCCTCTTTCGGAAAATTTCGACTTTTTTCTATCCCATCCCTAAAATTTTGGATTTACCCCCTCCCGCCCAACTGATCGGAGGTCTTACAGGTATGCGTGTACTTCGGGAGGTGGGGTTGGGGCAGAGGTCCCCAAGGTCGAAAATTTAGGTAGGGGTAAAATCGTAAATTTTAAGGGTAGTACTAGTGTGGTGACCTTTTTTTTTGCTCCCAAGTTTTTGCCAAGGAGGGGGGAGTTGTACTACTGTAACCACATAGAACTTACATAAATGAATAATGCCCCTACTTTATGCTTTTTACAGTCAGAAAACATTTAGTAGTTCAACTCCATTTTCCAGCTCCCAATCATGCAACTTTAATGCACTAATTATACGTACAGAATAGTAAGACTTTGAAGACTGTTGTGCCAACTGATTCCTGCACATTTCAAGAATCGGGCACAACATACCTTTGGAAACATTGTTTAAACCAGCAGTATGGGCTTATCCCATCGCTGATTAGGCTTGGAGCAGTGCTTCCATTTGAAAGTCCTGATGCTGAATGTGACTTTAGTATTATTATTCCCATTAGACTATGAACTACTAGTTTCAAACCAAGTACCACTCCTGATCCACGTCAACAGACCTCACATGTCTCAATTCATAGCAGGAAAGTATGCCACAGCTTGGGTAACCATATGCGCACAGAAGACCCAACGCAGAAACGGGGAAAAGGAAAAGAGAGCATGAAGAGGCAAAATTTTAAGAACATAATGTTTTTCTTCCCAAGGGGCAATTTTTTGATTAATCACATATACATAAGTCATTATTTCATCTCCCAATTATATTTATAATGATTTCCCACAAGTAGTATATATTAATGTTTCCCTTTCCTTTCCTAAAAACCGCTATATGGCACAGAAGTTGCATACTTTCCCATTATCATTTGCTCGGTAAATGTGTCAAAAAGAGCAGTGAGTAATTCCTCAGAATCACACATTGTGCAATTTTTCTCGAATTACTATAACCTACTGAGGAGAAGGTGAGGTCTACCAAAATTTTTTGCTATAGTGAGCTGTTTTTATGGGGGTAGTAAATGAATTTCCAAATCTAAGACGGGGGTAATACCCCCCCCCATGGGGTGCTCTGGGTTGGGGGACCCGTCCCCCCCCCCAACTTAGCCAATCATATATTACCCAACCCCCCAGGCTGGAAAAAAATTGAAAAAATTTGCAAAAAAGTGTATGTTTTTTGGCCTTTTTTGGGAAAAATTTCGACTTTTTTCGACCCCCTCCCCCAAATTTCGGATTTACCCCCCCCCCCAACTGGTCGGACCTCTTACACGTATGCTCGGAATTATTAGTTGATGATGTCAGACGAACAAGATGTTCTTGATCTAGCATTTTTTAATGCTTTTAAGAACAAAAAAAACATACATTATACTCAGCAATCAAAAATTAAACGACCGTCATGATTAAAAACACAAAATTTTGCCTCAACTAAAAAAATCGATATCTCTCGCATACATTGTGTATGCAAAAACCAATCAAACACGCGCTTCAATTGAAATTACATACAAAGTATGCTTTCCGGCATCCGGAAAAGTATAAACTGTTTCTACTTTTCCTATCCGGCGAAATTCCAGTCTTCCGGCAAAAAAATGAGACGGCAGCGTGGGAAAAGGAAAAAAATGACGTCATCCGGTGCTGAATTGCCGGACGATTTGTCGGATGAAAAATCTAAAAATGGACTTTTTTCAGATGCCGGATGAAGTATGAATCCGCCTTAAGTCTGAGCCTAGTCCGGCCCTAAACCTAAGCCCAGTGTTTTTTTGTGCCAAAACATGGTTTTTGGGACGAAAAAATGTGGAATGGCACAAAGAAATTTGGGCGTTTGTGCCAATTGGCACAAATCTTGCGACTGGCTGAAGGCTGAATTTCGTTGATTTTTAGTCATTTTAGCAGCTGAAAACGCAAAATTTTCTCGGCGCTTTGCGCTGAGTCAATAAATATAATATGCTAGTTACTTTTGTTTGTCTAGAACCTCAGAAATTGTATTCGAATAGTATATCTGTATGATCGCAAGGAACTTTGAGATTGACAATGACTGAAAAATGAAAATAAATGGTTAACTTCCACTGTTCATTCAGTGTGATTGGAAACCAAAATTTTATTTTTTGATGTTTGATTCGAACAGAAAAATTGACATTTTTGGCACAATTTTCCAACCAAAAATTTACGCGATGCAACTTTCGGCTTAGTTTTTTTCTGGAGAAAGCAATTATGGACATCCTTAATTTATTTGCATCGGTGTTAAGAAGAAATTCGTAGCCGAAAATTAAAGCAAAATATATAGAAAGCTTGAAAAATCCTATAAAAATATCTGAATTCTCGCAGCATCCGATTTATTCTCGAATCGCGTAAACTGCTTTCTCCATAAGTTTTTCTTATCGCACTGACGACCCCAGATAAAATAGCGTTGGCACGATTTCTATGCAAATTAGTGCCGCGAAAGTATCTTTAGTCCAAAGTAAAACATTTGGCATAAAACCGCTCTAAAGTTTTCAGTATGTTTTTAGGCTGCAGGCACAAATTTTTTTGGCCCTTTGTGCCAATTGGCACAAATGTCTGTGCACAAAAAACGCTGCCTAAGTCTAAGCCAGAAAATTTGCCAGAACAATTATAAGAATCAATAAATATTTCCGATCAATCAAGTTGATGACAGATCTCGCTCCTCAATGCTTTTTGTTTTTTTTATGCACGGATGTCGGCACAAAAATCTTTTTCAGGAACGTAACAAAAACTACGGAAAGGTTTTGGGCAAAAAGTTTGATTGAAATATAACCTAATTAAAGCTTGCTACGTTTAACGCATTAATTTTTTGTAGAAATCGTGCCCAACCTATTTTTCAGCTAAACAATTCAATTGGATAAGAAAAAACTGTGCATTATAATAAATAGTTCACGAATATTTAAAAAGAAATGAAATGCTGAGAAAATTTAGGCTCGGAAGTTCAAATTGATTAAATTTTCGACTATGAATATGTATCTCCTATATATATTTAACAACAATTCAAAGACTGCAGGAAATTAAGTCGAAAATTGTGTTAATTTTTGGTCCAAACATTGTACCAACGATATTGATTTTTCTATTTGAATCAATCAAACATAAAAAGTAATAATTTTAGTTTTAAATCTGCATCTGAGTGAACAACAGAGAACATTCAGAATGTCTTTTCATTCATCAGTCATTGACAGTCTATAAAGTTAGCTGCAACGATACTAATCCACTGTTCGAAGAGAAATCGTTCGCGTTTGGCTCAAATATACGATTAAGTAATATTATTTTTTGGGTAATATTAATTTTTTGATTAATAATTTTGATTTTGATCATTTTTGATTATACGATTAGGAAACATTAATTTTTTGCATTTTCAGCCCCTAAAACGTCTAAGAATCAAGGAAATTTAATGTTTGACAGCACAAAAAAACACTGCATCAGCATCACCGTTTTTTTCCTCGAAGATTTTTTCCACCTTAAAACCGGGGCCCAAATTTCTATTTGAATTTTCCAAAAATTTTCCACATTTTAAAAAAGTTTTATTATGTAGCTACGGATGCTTTTTTACGCATTTTAGAAGCATACCCAAGCAGTACCGAGACGTTAGAGCGCGGGGCAATAGAGCGCGGACATTGACATTAGAGTGCAGGAAAATAGAGTGCGGGGACATTAGAGCGGAGGACAATAGAGGGCGGACAGGGACATTAAAGCACGGACATTAGAGACAATAAAGTAGCGGATGCAGGGGGTAGAGGTGGCTGCGCCTCCTAAACTCATGGTCTAAAATTAAAAGTTATAAAGGCAATTTTTAAACGGAAATTATGCGAAATCTTCAAAACTTAATTAAATACTTTAGCCGAAATTATTTCTTTTCTTTTATCTATCCTCTATTTTCTTGCCAGTTGCCACATTGTTTCATCCTTTCTTTCGTTTTAATTTTTTTAGAAAAAATTTTAAGTAAAAAAAGAAAAAAATCGTTTGCATGTCGGAGCAAATAATTCAAAACAAATGTAAGAATTGTAAATAAAAAATTTCCGCCCCTCTCCCGAAAAAAATTCTGCGTCGGCTATTGAGACAGTAGTGCGCAGGACAATAACAGATAGGCGCAATAGAGCATAGAAATATAGAGAGCAGGACAATAGAGTATGGACAGTAGAGCACAGAGACATTAAAGCGCAGGACAATAGAGCACAGCAAAATTAGATCAAAGCAAAATAAAAAAAACGAAAATAAAATTATTGAAAAATATCTACATTTCAGCCCAAAAATTCTTTCTTTAAATATTTTCGTGTCTCTGAAGAAGTTCAGGTCAAAGCCAAAGCACTTTTCCATCACGTGGAGTATTTTGTCAAAAGTTGCGATAAAATCTCAGATATTTGACCTTTGAACCTTCGAATAAAATTGTTTTATTTCGTTATTTTCGAATTCATCTTGAATTTCTAACTCACATTCAGAATCACACATGCAATTTTTCGTCAGCCTTTGAAATAAAACTGCCTGCTCAGTATTCTTTTTGTATATTCAAGAACAGTTTAAGATTTGCGTTCATTGAAGATCACGCAAAGTTGGTTAAAATTTTTTCGAACCAATAGATGCGCTTTAATGTCCCTGCACTCTAATGTCCGCACTCTAGCATCCACGCTCTATTGTCCTGTGCTCTGAAGTCCGTGCTCTAATGTTCGGTCACTTACCCGAGCATTTTGTTAGGCTGCTGTGGGGTCACAATTAAGCAACAGTTCTAACCACAGGCTAACAACAACAACAAACACCAAACTCTCCCAGACGTTTCACCAGATATACACCAGAACTTTCACTAAACCTCAGGCAGAACACCTTGACACGTACCTCAGGAGTTCCTACCCAAGTCTCCACTCCTAATCTTAAAGACTCCTTCCACTACGCTCACAAAACAAAACAACTTACAGGTCCAAGTTGTATTGGGTGACGAAGGGCGATGCCAATAACAAATAATAAATAAAAATGTTATAAACAAGATGATGGCGGCGACACTCCATAAACAAGTCTTTTTTGACACTGATAAAAAGACAGCAAAAACGCGAAACAGTGGCAGAAATAACCTATGCAAATTTATCATTCTTTCCGGCCACTTTTCGCCGCGTCCAACCGCCTGCGCACCGACGCCGGAAGCTGAACACGTGCACCTGAGCCCACCTCAACAATTTCGATGTTTTTGGAGCACAGTTTTTTCCTCAATTGACCATTTTCGAGGAATTTTTTTTGAAATTGAGGCAAATTTTTGGTGTTTTCTAATACTGCCAAATTTTATGTGAATAATAATGAATAAAGATCCGATTATGACCGGATCTTAATCATTGACAACAGCGGATCCGGATCTTAAAAAATTTGGTTCAACGGATCCGGATCCAAAAAAATCTGGTTTAGCGAATCCGGATCCTAAAATTTAGGCGGATATTCCCGGATCCGGATACCCGGTCGATCCTTATTATTCCAGTGTGCGGTTAGAAAACGTCATTCTAGCTAATGCTTATAGCTTTTAATTATCAAGAAGAGATTATCATACCTGTAAGAGGTCCGACCAGTTAAGAAGGGGGTCGAAAATTTCCCCAAAAACGGCACTTTTCCCCCAATTTTTTCTTCGTTTTCCAAGTTTGGGGGGTTAGGTATAAGGTTAGCCAAATTGGGGGGTCCACCAACCCCCCCGCCAATTACAGGTATAGATATTATGGATAAATGTTTGATTCTGTGTCGTTTTTTTGAGAACTTGACGAAAAGCAAGATTCTTCTCGGTTATTTTCCCAAAATCTTTTTGCGGTCCTGGAAAACTTTTTAACATTTGTGTGATTAAAACATTTTGAGTTCAAGTAGGAATTCTTGCTGGTTGGCGAATCGAAATTCTTGGTTGATTTCCTAGTTTTTGAATTGTGGTTTTTCATTTTTCTTCCTTTTGAATTGTGGTTTTTCATTTTTCTCGAAATTCATTGAATTCACTGAAAAGTTAAACTTTAGGTTCATTTTCCAGCGTTGTAGAATATCAAAGTCCAAGAAAAATTTTCGGCGCTGAGCCCCGTACAAGTTACTCATACCAATCTTTTCATTTTCTGTTCAAAACTCAAAAAATTTGGTTTTAAAAGCCTAAAAACTGACGCGAATCGAATAAAATAGAAGAAAACTAGCCTTTGGTGGTTTTTTCGATAAAATTAGGCTAATTTATTGTTTTAGTGTGAGCAACCAAAAATTTATCTGTGCAACCAAAATTTTTCCCAAGTTGCACATAGCAACCTTGCCTGTGCAGAGAAAAAGCCCTGTGGTCATGTGCATACTTTTATGTCAGATTGTCAGCTGTTCAGAATCAGTTTTAAAATTTAATTTTTCATTGTTATCTTTTTATCAAAGTTTACTGTTTGATATACTTGTTATGTCATAATTATTAGTTGTTTTATGTCGACAAAAAAATATAAGGAATAAGGTTATGCCATTGAATTATTCTCTTTCTTGGCTCATGTAAACTCAATTAGATATTTATTTATAAGCAGGTCATAGCTCGAAACTTTTTTCAAAAAAATGTCGGTTTTTTGGTGGAATAAGATGCAAGTTAATGAGAAACGTCCAAAAACATATCAGAAAGAATTTTAAATGATTTTTAAGCAAAGAAACAACAAAAATTGATTTTTCCTCATGAGGAAAATTTTTTGGGGTTTTTTCCTCAAATGGAGCAAAAAGTTTTTGGCAAAAAACAACACTGTTTTGGAGTCAGAAACCTGCAAAAATGAGGAAAAAATTGAGAAAGTTCTGTTTAGGTCAGTCAAAATGAGCTGATGAAGAATTTGGTGTTCTACAGTAGCAGAGAAAGCATGTTAACGACAGAGTTCTCAAGAATTTATACGCTATTAACATTTCTGTGGTTCCAATTAGAATTATCCAATTTGATTTAATTTTTAGTCCGGTGCGGAGCGCCGGAAAAAGTTTTTGAATTTCCTCTTTCTAAAAGGCTGGAAAATTAACCCTCACAAAGTTGAGAAATACATTGAAATCAAAATAATGAAGTGTAATTTGTTCACCATTCCGGCGCGTAGCGCTGGAAAAATTTTAGAGTTCTTATATTAAACCTTTTCAACCTTCTGTACCACTCGGTACCAAATTCGGTGCACAAAAAACTAACAAGTAATTTTTCTGAACTGAACGCAAAATTTTGAGGGCCTGAATCGCCTCTCTTTCTTTATTGTTGAGACATCCGTCGGGGAAGACGCCCCATGCGAGATTTTCTTAATAGAATGAAAAATTCAAGACATTCCCCAATTTATGTTTACCCTAAATAATGGAAGAGCAGATTTTGATTCCTGTCTTGAGTGAAAAGTACCATTTACAATTTTTATAGATGACAGCAATTCGAATGCTCATTTATTTTTCTACCCGTATATGAATACTCAGCGTGCAGTTCAAAACTAAATGAACAACGCAAGAGCATCGGATATGCCTTTTCTTGGTGAGGTTTCACTTAAATGCTTCATCGATTGGACTTCATTACTAATTTTACATTGTTGTTCTTCTAGTTGGAATGGTGGCGTGTACGACTTTCGGTTTAATTGGAGTGTTTATTATTGGAATGGCATTTTATCGGTACATATGCGTTTATTACGTCTAGGCTGCAGTCATTCGTGTTCTTGGACTTCCTGATCTTCTAGTTCAAAATTTGAAAATTTTCGAAACCGAAAAATATAGTTTTCGGATATTACCTCTTTTAAATTTTGAACAAAAAATGTCCTGAGGTAACAAATATTCTGTTCAGAGGAAGTTAAATATCTGGACGAACTAAATTTTTGGGTAAATTCTCCTGGATGAGAATTTTCAAATTTTTTTGAAACCATAGTTTCACGTTGTTTAAATTTTCTATACATTTATACACAAACACAAATTTTTTTATCATGCAGAGCGTACATGTAATTGGGGAAGTGCTATGGGAACCCCCCCACCCCAGAAATCGTCGACCATATGGCTAGCCATTGGGCGACCGCCCCCCAAACATGCACATAGGGGGGGGGGGTAGGAGGGTAAACCCCTATACCTGAGACCAGGGCCGTAGCCAGGAATTTTTTTAGGGGAGGGCGGACAGAGCAAAAAAATTTTTTTTCCGGCGCGCAGCGCCGGGAAAATTTTCACGTTTTTACACTTTAAAAGGCTGAAAAATTAATGTTTCCATAACAACGATAATAAATTAGAATTAAACAAATGGATTGTAATACCTTCAATTAAACAAATTGTAATACCTTTCTTTTTTTTCTAAAATTTTTTCGGCGCGTAGCGCCGAAAAAATTTTCGGATTTTTATGTTCCAAAATGCTGGAAAATGAATGTTTACAGCAATTTTTCCTAGATAGGAGCTCTAAATTTTCAGTCTTAAAATGACGTTTTTATCAGTTTTCAATGCGGATTGCGAAGGCTCACGTTTAAAAATTTTTGGAAAACTCCAAACGAAATAAGAGAATAAAATTTTAAGAAGTGATCAAAAACCTAAATTAGCAAAATATTGGCTCTGAATTAGTAAAAGAAGAGATGAAGTGAATCAGTTGATAGAAACTGATGAAAGTTAGCTAGTAAAGTGGAAGTAGATATGTTAATGGCCGCGCTTGATAGGGAACAATGACTATTATACGCAGGACCGGCGCGAAGCGCCGGCAAATTTTGAGGGTTTGACCTTCTGAAGTTCACCACAATGCATCATTTCGGTTTTTAAATAAAAAAAGTGTTCCCACTGTGATAAACATGCCCAACATTTTGTCTTGTAACTAATAAAATAAGAGAGGAGGTAATTCAGTTGATTGAAACTGTTGAAGTTTAACTGGTAAGTCGAAGTAGATATGATAATGGCCGTGCCTGATTGAAAATAATGACTGTTATACTCATTGACCGGCGCGAAGCGCCGGGAAATTTTGAGTTTTTTCTCAGTGATAACACAAAATCGACATGTGACAAAGTTCCAAGGGAGTGGCGGCCGCCCCCTCCCGCCCCCTAAATACGGCCTTGCCTGAGACCCTGGTCACCCACCCCTGGCCAAAAAAATCGTCAAACACCCCCATCTGAACTTTTTCCAAGACAGCTTTTTTTGACGTTTTTTGTGCATATTTTGTATTAAAAGAGGCTTGCAGAACTTTTTTTGTTTTTTTTGTTCACCCACCTCCCTATTCTCTGGAAAAAAGTCCATAGACCCTCCCTCCTGGAAAATTCTTTCCGTGCATGTCTGCCGCCCCTCAGGATTTTCCAATCCTATAGCTAGCCATATGGTAGCCGTTGGGACCCCCATACTTTAAGTCGGAAAAATACTGAAAAATGTAAATTTTTGAACAAAAAAAGGTCAAGAATGTTAATTTTCTCGGCGCCATGAATACATTTTTCGGTCTTTTTAGAAAAACTACTATAATTACTTTTTGTTGTACTATTTGTCGGACTTTTTTGTGAAAAAATCAATTTTTTTTCTTGAGAGACCCCTCCCCCCAAAATTAAGGGAATTACTGACCCCCGGCACAAAAAAAGTCGCCCGACCCTTCCCAGACCTCGGGGCCCCGTTACATGTATGATACAGAAGACCCAATAGTTTCTACTTTGAATACTAACCTTCAGTGGTTACTTTCTGTTGTATCTTGAATCAAAAAAATCGTAACTTTGTTTTTCGAAATTTAAAGTATGCAAAAAAGACGATTTACGACCCGCCAAGTCGATTACCCGACATACGGAATTACAGGGCCCTCAAAAAAGAAAAGTAGCACCACGTCCAAAAACAGCGTCACGCCATTGGCCGCTATGGACGCGAGGTTGGCCTCATCAGCGGAACTATTTCATTACCACCAGGCTAAACAACAAATCGTCGCGATGGAAAAGTATGTTACTATTTGCTTGACTGAATCGGATATATTTTTCAAAGAAAATAGACATTTTTTGATAATAAAAATATTTCGAGGAACTTTTTTAGTGCTTCGAGAAACATTCCTGTGACTGGACCAGCTTTTAAACTTGCGGGAAACAACTTGAAAATCTTCATCTTATCTGTTTAACGCGCACTTTACATTTAGCAAATGCTTGAAGAATGACGATCAATTAAAATTTTATAAAATTAACTAGTGACAAATTTAAGATGGTCTTTCCACTCCAGACTCTAAATATACCTACTTTCTAAAGCACGTCATAAATTTTTCAGTCTAATTCTCTTTACGAACTTTGAAATGGTTTATTACTTTTCAAGTGCCGATTGACTTGATTTCCGACCGATCTTATGACGAAAGAGTTCACATGTCAGCGATAAAAGGTCCAATTTTTTTGAGAAATTTACAACTTTGGCGCTCACAAAAATTACTCAAGTGCTGACATTGCTTGTGTTATAATTAAGAAATTATTGATTTTCCACTTAGAAAATCCATCACGAGAAGTCAGGCCGATGCCTCTTGCGATTCCGACTCCGACGTAGAACACGAAGAAGGCAGCATTTCAGTATACGAATGCCCAGGATTAGCACCCGTAAATAAATTGCTATTTTTTGAGCAGGAAAGTCCCGTGTAAAATTACTTTGCAAGAGGTCGTACAATATAGGAATATAACAACAACCTTTACTAATTTACACTTTAATCTTTCCGTGTAGTTATCAAATATCGCCAGCCATAAAATAGATCTCAAAATAATCTTAATTCGAAAATTTTCAGTTATTGGTTTGCATCCTGGTTTCAGAGATCATAAACGAGATAGTATTGAAGTTTGCTGTGCATTTCCACTTTAATTTTTCAAGCCATTCAATTGTTTGCTTTTTTAATTTGCGGTTTAACGATACCATAGGTGTAATTGAAGGGGTGCCATAGGAACCCCCAATCCAGAAATCGTCTGTCGTATGACTAGCCATATGGTGATCTCCCCACAAGATTTGCCAATCATTTGGCTAGCTAGCCATGCGATAGCCACAGGGACCCCAATAGCTTTGGTCCGAAAAAAACAAAAATTTCAATTTTTTTATTTAAAAGCATGGTAATTTTTGAACAAAAAAACGGCCAAAAATGTCAATTTTTTCCGGCTCTTCGCGCCATAAGTACATTTTTTAACGATTTTTTACGAAAATTATTTTTTTGAACCATTTTTCGAAATTTGTTGGTTCAAAAATTGTAGTTTTTTTTATTCAGTGCCCTTTAAAATTCTGGGAAATCCAACATTCCCCGCACCAAAAAAGTCGTTTGATCCTCCCAGACCTCGGGGCTTCGTTACATGTATGACCGTTACCATCTGCTTGATTGCAAAATGATTTTTGCTATCATCCTTCGTTTAATTTTGATTAAAATTCGAGATTTTTCTTTTCAGTCTCTCATTTTTATCTTGAAACTTGTTAATGAATGCAGCATTTCAATTACCGAACCTTCTACATGTCACTAGTTTGAAGAATAGAAATTTGCTTGAATATTAATTTTTGTTTAAAAGATATTCAATTGTTTTCTTCTTCGTTTGATTTCGTTCAGAATGAGCGAATTTTTTTATATTTTAGACGTCAAACGTCGAGATAAATAATCCGTTATATAAGGATCCGTCTTCGAAACTGAAAGAAACGTCGTCGAATAGCGATCATAAACAATCGACGAAAAGAAATTAGAAAAATTGAGAAAAATGTGCGGTATAAGAAGCTCAGCGATTTTCTGAATGGTATGGCTTCCTGCTCTTTACTTTCTCTCCTATACTTAACGTTACAGTTGCAATCAAATGTGCCGCTAAAAGTGTACTTGGTCCAAAAATAGACAAATATATGTTTCATACCTCTTGATCGTAATTATAATTTTCCTCAACCGCGGCTTTTTTGCCCTTTTTCTCTGTATAACATTCCGTTTTCTCTGTAAACCCTTTTATTAGTTTGTTATCATTGTTGTCGCCTTTTTCCTTGACTTTGAAGATTGTGTTTTCGTTGCATAGCCTGCATTTCCGCTATTGTATCGATTATTCTAATAGCAAGTTGCCCCTAATTTGCGCCATCTTTTTCTTTATGTCGTAGTACAAAATCTTCCGGTTCCAAAAATCTATATCCTTTTTCTATATTTATAATATAGTCTTCTTTTAAGAATTACGCTGGTACGCGATGAATGTGCAATATTATAATGGTATAACGCGGTCAATATCTCGTTTTTTGTATACATGTTTGATGTTTAGACGTTTTATTATGGGCACAAAACGATAAAATGATGGTTATCGAAATCTGTACAGAATAGCGTCATAAATCATTAGATGATGGAGGGTAAATTGAAAATACATAGCTCAAAAGAAACGAGGCCTTATTTTCGATTGGGCAGCAGATCTGCTCCTCCTGCACAGCCGCTACCCGGTACCGAGCCACTGCCCAATGCACAACCGCTCACCAGATATCATCGGTCACCAGATAACATAAAATAGGTTTACTATTATATATTTTCATAAGGATTTTCCAAAGTCAGAAGGTTAAAAACGAAATGAATGACGGTTAGCAGTCTGAATTGGGTGGCAGATCCACTACCTAGTGCACATCTGCTACTAGACAGGAAAAAAAGTGAAAAAGGTTTTGCTATTACTTTCATGAGGGTTTTACGAAAACAACAGAATATGGAATACGAGGCGTTCTGCAAGATGAAAAATATTTTGCTTATTACTTTTATGGAACCGCAAGAATGGTTGAAAAAACGTAATACTACAGAGAGCCCATTCCTGAACGATCGTTCAAGTCAATAAATGTCAGAACCGTCAAATTGGTCAGTAATGGTCTGTTTAATGAGTAAAATCTGGTGAGAGTCAATACGCGATGAAACTGTAGTTGTACTAATGTCAAGAGGACTGTAATAAAAAATAATTTATTTCCAAATGCGAAATTTCTGTATAAAGTATGACGAATAAAAATAATCAAGCACGCTAGAAAGCTTATATAAAAAAAATTACCAAACATTTTGATTCATTTAACCTTATCGTGACATATATGATATATAAAGGTTAAAATTTGTTATCGCGGCTAAAAGCAAGTGACAAAATAACATTTAAATGTTAAGGAAAAATTGACATTTGTAGTAAAATCACTATTTGCGACAGAAACATTATCCTTACGGATGCATGCGTATAAAGTTTGATTGTCTGCCAAAAATGACCAAGAAGGTCTTTTGTAAAAAATGACCAGAGCGAGCTGGTCATAAAAAGCATGTAGACAAATAAGGTCTTTCACAGAAAAATGACCAGGAACGAGCTGGTCCTAAAAAGCGTGCAGACAATTTGGAGAGTTGAAAAAATCTTTACATATCAAAAAAGGAAAAAAATTTTTAATTCGATGCAGCATTCTAGTTTATTGTAAAAATCATTTAGTCCAACCATAAGGAAAGGTACAAAAATTACGTTTCGAAATACATTTATCATATACTACACGAAATTTTTTCAAAGTTTTAGGAGTAACAACTTTATGATCTTGCTGATGCTCTATATGGAGACTATGTACATTTACTTCTTCTTTTCCATTGTTTTTTACAAAAGCAAAAACCATTCGATGAAGCGAATAAAAATTAACTTTTTTCATAGAATCTGATGACAAAGTGATACTGCGAACTTTGATTATGTGACGGTATTGGTCTGTAGATGGACTGTACAACCTGTAAGCGTAATTTTTAGGACCTCCACTGACAAATTCGGTAATGTAAGATCCAGAACCATATTCACGTAACTCGTCAGTCATTTCACCAATGCACCAACCAGTGGGTACTTGATATTGTCGTTTGTCAACTGTTGACAGGTAAATAATACTGTCCGTGTCAAAATACAATACTCGACTTTTTAATCGCTCGATGTAAGAATATAATTTTAGTCGAGCTTGAGCCATTGTATAAGCTGCAATAACAGCGTTAATATTCCCCATGACTTCGGCAAAATCATCATGTTGACAATATGTTGTTGACACCAATTGTTCATTGATTAGTCTAACATTCTTAATAATGTTGGCCACATTCATCACAAGTTCAAAATATTCTTTGGGTGCATTGTGGATAACAATCTTATCCATATTGTTTCGTTGACCAAACTAAAAACATAAAAATAATTAAATAAAATACAAAAACTATGCAAAGTTACCTTTCCCCAGAAAGAATTCAGCATTAATTTCGCCAAAGCCCTCTTTCCAGGATTTTTTAAAATTTTTGAAGAATCCAATAAAATATTCTCACTATTGTAGACCTCCATCTTGTATTCACGTTTTTGCTCAGCTGTCTGAGCTTAAGCAGGGTAGCCTTCACTTCTCTATAAAAATTACAATCAAATTCTGTCACATTTACATAATATAAAACTTACTAGTTTCATTTTCATAAAGGTATTGACATATTGAGTGAATAAACCACCAGTGGGGTTTCTGGTTGGATGATATTGCTCAATATTATCATAATACCAAACCTCAAAAATCTTGAGGATCTGAAACAAAAATAATATACATAGGAAAAAGAACCATTACAGTAACAATATACCTCATATCCCTTCTCTAAGGCTTTGTATAATTCTATCGTAACCCATGTACCATCTAATGCTCTGTCTTGGTCATTATGCCCGCATGTTGTCTTTTGTGAATCATGCATACAAGTTTTGCATAAAGGAAACAATAATTTACCACCATGTCGATACAGTAGAACAGGATGTAAGAGTTTGGGAGGTGGTAAAACCATACACTTGATTAACCCCTCATAAGGCTGGGAAGTTGAGCTGACCTCTTCAAAATCTTCACTAAAGATTTTTGGATAGCCTGTAGGGTATTTCCCATATTTGTTGACAAATGGGTATAAGCTGCACATATCTACATAATTGATCTTTTGTGCAGGTGTACCATCTTCATTGTACTTAATTTTGTGATACAATTTTACAGCATTAGTGTGACCCCCGAAGAAAGCTAAAACAAGAAAACTTTTGACAAAATGGAAAAGAACAATTCAAGATTTTACCTTCTCGGGGATTTATAGGTTCAGGTATTTTGACTGTATCAAAAAATGTTTTTATTTCATGATCTGAGTGAAGTTGTTGTAAGAGTTTGCATTCCCACATTTCAACTATGCTATAACCGAGTAATTGAAGTTCCATAGCCCAATTAAAAGTGTGTACATATGCATCGACTGCTTTTGTATCATTATCAGCTGTTAATTGATGTCTATTTTTCATACATTTAGGACAACCATGCCAATAACAACCGTAAAATTCATAAATTGTGGTGCCTTAATGAACAAACATATAGATATTAAAATTTCAAAAATTTAAACAAAATTACCTGATAAACCATCAACCCTGTATTTTCCAATTTGAACTTCACCACCATTAAGTTTATGTCAAATATACATTTTTTCATTTTTATACGATAACCATTTCATCCATTTTAAGGCTATAACAGACTGTCTTTCTTCTTTACTGTAACTTTTGTACCGTATTACACCAATACTATTTGGCTTCAAAAAAAAACATCGGAAAACTAAGTTGCAAGCACTAGCAATGGCTATTGAATTTTCAAAAGGATCAACATTGGTTTCTTCCATAAAAATATCGCGAAATTTCATGCAACAAAACTTGCACATCACTATGACAGTAATCAAATAACTCATTATCAAAATTAAATTGACACCCCCCAAACAATGAAGCATTTAAATGCAAAAATTTATACTTTTGCAAACTTACTGCTTCAAGCTTTCCATTATACCAATCAAGAAATGTGGCACGAGCTGCAGGTTTCATAGCATTATAACCCTACATGTCCGGTGAAGGATATGGGCCAATATATCTGTAATTTTCTTTTCTATTAAAGAAATGCGGGAAATATCCTTTACATATTTCACTTATTCCAAATGTTTTCGGTAAAGCGGCCAAAGGCATTGGAAGAAAGTTCAGAGAATCAATAATTTTTATTGATGCTACTTTGATACACATCAACTCTAAACCTAAAATAAATAAATAGATGAAAATGAAAAAACTATAAACAATTTACTAATTCACCCTTATTAATGATATGTAGTTTATGATGTCCATTACGATACAAAAACTGCATTATAAATTGTCCATCGAATCCTTGAGAATTATGCGCTATTGCTGTAATGTTTTTCATGCTTTTTGCAAAAAGGTATTCACAGAAATCATTTAGACATGTAGAGCCTTTGAAAATATGCTCACATTGACCACATATATCGCAGCAAAAATTCCCCTCGCTTTGACGACACTGATCGCATAGAGTATGGACAATGCATAAATTTGGTTCATGTTCAAACACATCCCCTAATTCAGTTTGTGGTTGAATTTTTTCCTGCGTAGTCTCAAAAATATAAAAAACAAATTTTTGATTAACAGGACACTTATCGGTAATTCCTGTTTCATTATCAACTAGACACTCATCCTCATCAACATCTGTTTCAAATATATCTTCTTCCTCTTCAATTTGTTCGCTACCAACAGGTTGCATAAAACATAAATGTCCTAAAAATTAAAAATTTTCATATAAAATAAAATAAAATAATTATACCGTATCTAATACCTTTTTTAGGTACCCTTTTATTGCATGTTTTGCATTCAAAATAACTGCAATTATGAGGTTTAGAATGTGCTCATCGAATCAGTGTATCACATTGCTCGCACACTCTGAAACAGTCGCAAATAGATACCCCAGTTTTTTGACGTTTCGATTGACCTCTTTGAGTAAAAACAAACTTGTGTCAAGCAAAACACTCCTTGTCTTTAAAATATCACAGACAATCTTTGCATTTTCGAGCCTTAAATTGATTACATGGGGGTGTATTGTAATACAAAGGGCAAACGTTTCTGCATCTGTGTTCCATTTTGTTATTGTAGGCTAGATCACAATGAGGACAAAAGTAGCCACGGTCAAAAAAACCAGGCATCCTTGTAATGACGAAGTAATGGTTATCATGGTGGTAAATATTCAAAACAGAAAAATAAAAAACTTCAACCTCTAAATATTAAATCTTTAAATCCTTCTTTGCTAAAAACTTTGATTTGATAATTGGGTAATAAAACAGCTTGCAGTTGTTCCCACTGATGAAAACCGCAAGCCCCTTGATGATTAGCCAATCCTGCCAAGGTCATCAGTTCTTTAGCAACCTTTGCTTGCAGCAGATGTGACTTGTCAGACTTTCGAATACTTTCCCATTTGTGCTCAGCATTCCTATCTTTTTTGTCAATGTAAGCTCTAGCAACAACTAGAACTCTAGCAAAACATAATTCATCAGTGTTGTTGATTTGAATAATACAGCATTCATCTTTCAGAAAATCATTATATTTTAAATATTGATGAGCATTGTGAATACCTTAAATTAAAATAAATAAATAAAAATAAAATGTTACATAAGTAATTTTAATTAGCTTACCACTACCCTCAGGTGGTGTTACAACAATTGTACGAATTGTAGCTTGACAGCTATCAATTTGTATTTGCTCATTTGATTGAAGAACACCATTAAGAGTGTGTTCAATCAAATCTCCAGTTAAAGCATGTTTCCCTCTAAAACGTATCAAAACACAACCTTTCGTCAAATCTGGATGGTCAAAGGAAAACCCTATAAACGCATTATCAGCGACATTCTCAGAAATTTGCTCTACTATACATCGAAACATTGGCATTAGTTGAGCATTTAAATCATCCATATGTTCAGTATTACGAAAGTTCACAGAGTACTCGTGACCTTCCATATTAAAATGCATAATGTTTACGGTACTGGGTTGACCTAGTTGGAAAAAATCATCCACAACAAAAGATGCATTTGTTACACCTCCACTACCCCCACCACTACCACCACCAATTTGAATTGCTCCGTAAATTTCTTCCTCATCATCAGAACTGTAAGGCATATAACTTTTGTATTGATCATCTTCATCATCATCATAATCTAAAACAGTTCCTTCTTCTTCTTCTTCCAAAATATTATTGTTATTATCAAGTGTTTCTTCTTCTTTCTCAGAGGTAATATTCTCTGAAGACTCATTCACGATCGTTTCATCATCTTCATCAGAAGTAATATCTTCTAAAATTTCCATAGGCATATCATCTTCATCCGAAGTAATATCTTCTAAAATTTCCATAGGCATGTTGTCTTGGTCGGAAGTAATATCGTGGTAAATAGATTTCATTATAAAAATTATCCAAACTAGAAAATATAGAAACTATAAATTTAAAAAAATAGAAAACAACCTATTCATCAAAACTTATACAGTAATAATAGAAAATTTTAATGAATTAGCAAAAACTATTAATTTTATGGTAGAGATTTAATTATTGTTTACGAGCTCATTGTAGTACTTTTCTTTTTATGATGGGAAAGCTTTAAAGAATGCTATAACTCATGAACACATGCCCATATCATTTCTTCAGCTTATTTTACAAGCATATAACCAGATAAAACCAGTTGAAACACCTGCTTTACTGTACAAGTGTAGTATTTTTGTTCTGATTCTTAATACTATAAAAGAACTGTAATAGCTGTTTATAACCCTGTTGCACCATCTTTTCTTTTTATGTGGGAAAGCTTTAAAGACCCTTATAACTCATGCGCACGTGGCTATATTGCTTCTATAGCTTTGACCTTGATAATTACTATAACACATAAAACACATATATTTTTCTAGCTTTGATATCAAAGGTTACTGTAGCACATAAACATATTTTATTTTATTTTTGTAGAACATACCTCCTCCTCTCATATACTCCTCGGAATAGTAGAATACTGTAGGCTATATGTCTTGAATATTTATTATGCTTATAACTCCTCCTCTTACATCTATAAGCTATATATCCTGGTTATTTTATTATAATTATAGCCTCCTTTTACTCTAAAATTTTGAACACTTTATACATTTATCTGTTTTGTTGCTACAAAAACTACTCGTTTCTTTTCTCCCTCTCTCTCTCTCTCTCTCTTTGGTATATTCCTTCAAGAATTTTCGAAAATGGAACACCAGTTCACGTTAGATGAAAACATGGCTTACTAGTAGACTTTTTACATAATCAGAAAAAAATATTATACCCTTCATCAGTCTAGTCCAGAATTTTGAAGAGGTTGGTCGTTTTTCTATAATCCGTTTGTTTTCTGACAATTACTATGTCAGCTGCATTTGAAGTTTTTGTCAGAATGGTGCAAAATAAAGTAAAAGGTAAAAATTTTATATCTCTTCTTCTTCTTCTTCTTCAACTAGTTATTAAACTATACTTAAGGTAAAATACTAAACAACAAACAGAAATGCAAAATAGCTGACTTGTTTCGGACTCATTTCTCACCTGAAGCCAAGATTTTTTACAAAGACATAGCTAAGGTGTGCAACCATTTATTTTGTGAAGTTGGTTTACCCATGGGATGTAAAAAAGTACACAATTTTGGTGTTTTGCTAGATTATTACTGAGGGAATCAGATATGATCCAAACTCGTGCTATTTTTGTAGAAGATCTTTTTTTAAAGCTAGATACAGTTCATAAACTATTTATTATGAATATGAATAACTTGTGTGCTTTTCCTAGATGTGAAGAGTTGAATATCGTTATACAAAATGAAGCTTCATTACTATCTTAATGTAATACAATAAATATTTCAATGTTTATTCATCATTTTGTCATTATTGTAAAATTTTTCTATACTGTACGGTCTGTTTTGTATGGCTTCTAGATTAAAGAAATATATTCACAAGCTCAATGTGTTGAAAAATTCAAATTGTGTTCAAAGACATGCTTTTCTTCAACATTCTTCCCCCGATTTGATCTGTTGTATATGTGAAATTTGTCTGAACATTTTGAATGGTAATATTCCTATTAATTCAAACTTTAAAAAGAAATTGGCGAAACATAAATTATTGCTCAGAGGTTTAGCTACAAGACACAAAAAAAAAACAAGAAAAAAGATTTACATAATAAACGTGTAAGAATTGTTCAAAGTCGTGGAGAATTTTTACCTCTAGTACTACCTGCTTTATTATCTACATTAGCAAGTTTTGTTACAGAGAAATTATTATAGAATGAAATTTGCTAGTGAATTGGCTCTTATACCTCAGGAGGTTCTGAATAAGTTGAATAACTCTCAGGCTTCTTCTTCTTTGATGAGTGCAAATGAAAAGACGGGTATAGCTAAGCAAGTTGACATGTATCATAACGAATTAGAGCGCATTTTGAAAGATAATAGGTTAACACCCCAAGAACAATACAAAATGTACTCGCAAATATTTTCACAATATTTAACTTTTGAACATGAAAAATCTCAACCTTCTACAGTGATTTTAAAACAAAAAGTTATTGATGAGAATGAAGAAGATGAGAATGATAGTGATGATTTGAAACAAAAGGAACAAAATTGGCTGAACGATGAAAAGTTACTTAGTGGTATTCCTAAACAATTTAAACGCTCAGCATCCTTATTATTGGAACATGTGGGATGTAACCCTAGTATAAATGTTAACAAGCAAGGTGAAGTATTAATTGATGGAAAATTAATTGAAGGATCACATACTATTGATTTATTACATGATTTGTCTCGTAAACGTTCAAAAATTATGCAAACGGTTGGAGTAGATGAGTTTGTTAATGCTTTGAAAAAATGTAATGTACCCTTAGAGGCTATAGGAAACCCTTTAGGTAAAATGTTATTCACTTTACCTCAGAAACTCTCCTACCATAAACCTCCGGAAGAATCAGATGATCAAACACTTAGTAGTTTCAAGTCGTTGAATAAACCACTCGTGAAAGGTGTTGATTTATTTTCAAGTGGCGCCGAAGAAGATATCAAAGATGATTCATTCTTTAATAAAGGAAACTCGACAGAAAAGAAGATAGGATGAAAAGTTAGAGCACTTAGACGGTATACTCCTTTGTACTAGAGCCATGAACACCTTACTTTCGAAATTATACAAAAATTTACATGGAAATCATACAGCTCTTTCTAGTATTGAAAAATTATATGCTGGAGCTAGAAAACACCATTAAACAATTACACATAAAAATGTTAAAGATTGGCTTTCAAAACAAAATAGTTATACCTTACATAAACAAGTCAACAAAAAATTTTCACATAATCGTATTTATGTTACAGCTATGGATCAGCAATGGGAAATTGATTTGGCAGATATGTGTTCTTTAGCAGATTTTAACGATGGATACAAATTTATGCTTACATGCATAGATGTGTTAAGTAAATACTCATGGGTTGAACCATTAAAATCAAAACACTCAAAGAATGTTTGTGATGCTTTTCAAAATATTTTAAAAAGAGGTTGAATCCCTTGGAGAGTGCGCAGCGATAAAGGAAACGAATTTGTCAACAAAGATTTCCAAAAATTATTGAAAACCAATGATATACATTTTTTTACTTCTCAAAATGAAGACATTAAATGTTCAATAGTGGAACAGTTTAATAGAACTTTAAAAACTAAATTATTTAAATATTTTACAGAGTTTACCACTTATAAATGGATCGATATTTTACCCTCAGTTGTTTCCAACTACAATCACTCTGTTCATAGATCGATTAAGGAAAAACCTATTAATGTAGATTATTCTAACCAAAAAATTATATGGCAAAGACTCTATCCTGAAAGATTATACACTAGAAAGTCTAAGATTGATATACGAGATTCTGTGCGAATTAGTAAATATAGAGGTCTATTTGACAAAGGTTATTTACCTCAATGGAGTGAAGAAGTTTTTCAAAGTAAAGCATATTGTGAAGACTAGAAATCATATACTTTATAGAATTCAAGATTTGGAAGGCAAAGATATAGAAGGACGTTTTTATGAAAAAGAACTACAGAAAATTGATTTTAATCCTAATATCTAAGAATACAAAATTGAAAAGGTTTTGAAAACTAAATGTTTACCAGATGGTCTGAATAGAGTACTTGTGAAGTGGTGGGGTTATCCTGTAAAATTCAACAGCTGGATTTTAGAAAAGTATATACAAAACGACGACAATGACAATTACGATGAACAACTTCGAATTGAAATATTATGTTCAACAAGATGCACTATTATCAGAAAATTTTTTAGGGGTTTTTGCTTGGGATACTTTACTGAAGATAGTTAAAAGACCTGTGGCTTTAATTGCAAATACCGATACATCTTTTCAAAAAGGAAGTCATTGGATAGCTATGTATTTTGATAATGCTAACTCTGTATATTATTTTGATTCTTATGGTTTACAACCAATTATTCCTGCTTTTATAAACTATATTAACAAAAATGCTTCAATAAGATATACAATAAGGAAACATTTTCAAAATTTTAATAGCAGGGTTTGTGGTATATATACTTTATATTTTTTGTATTATGAAGTGCCACTTGTTCCTATGTATAAAATGTTTAAAAGTTTCAGTAACACAAATTTTGTTTATAATGATAAATTGGTTTTTAAGTTTTTTCATTGTAAATTTTCTGTAAAAGGTCACTTGCGAAATAAATTATGTACACGTTTGTAAAAAGTTAACTCCTTCTTTATGTATTTATATATATATAATTTTTACTTCACTTTAATAGCTCCGCCTCCTTTATATTTTTGTATAATTTTATTGGTTACTTTAGTAGTTCCGCCTTCTTATAAATTTATGATTGAGTGTTTGTTTGTAAAATAAAAAATTTTTTATTTTGAAATGGATAGTAGTAATAGTACGCATTCAGAAATGTCGCCCATTAGTGTTTGGGAGTTTTTTGGAAAACATCTACCTCAAAACGAAGCGGTTTTCTTCAGTCAGGTCATATTAATATACATTGTAGTCATTACAGCTATGATAAATTCATCTCTCTACAATAATAATACACAATTGTGGGTTGGTCTTTTGTGCGCTTGTATAGGATATTTATTACCTAGCCCTGTACGGACAGTATTACAGTCATCTAATTAATTGAAGACTGTACCTACAGCAACAACAAACAACATTATAAATAATGACAACCTTGGAAGATCAATTTTATATCACATTACCTAGTAATAGTGAAAATGGAAACAAGCCCTCAGATTTTTCAGCCCATCTACCTTACCATTTAAAACCAGATGGAAACTGGGAGGTAGGGCTAAGTGAAATAAAATATCCCTATAGTTGGGCCACATTTACCAATCATGGTGGAGATAATGTAATAACGTTAATTACTTATGGTGTTTGAAATAAGGTCAAAAAAATTGAAGTAATAGTTTTTGAAAAACATTACTTTACCATATCTGAATTAATTGAAGAGTTGAATGCAAAAATTGGAGCAGCTCTTGCCGGAACTAACATGGAAATCATGTTTTCATACGATGAACATGGTAGAGGATTAGTTAATTTGAAAATAAAAAGTGGTACAATCTTACGTAAAATCGATATAAGCAAGCGGTTAATGGAACTTCTTGGATTTAGTGCTACCAATACTGCTGCCTATGCAACAGCTGATGATTTTTTAAATAGAGCTGTGAATATTAACTTATATAGTGTTGGAGAGAAACCCCCAAAAAATTCTAACACACATATTCCACCATCCAAAGCTGTTTTTCTTGCGGAGCCTGGAAATAATCATTTATACATGTTAGGAATTCAACCACCAAATTTGAATGATTTACAAACTTTTTATGTTTACTGTAATATTATTGAAAATCAGATTGTTGGAAATACTTTAGCACCCCTTTTATGTATAGTAAATCTTCAGGGAAAATACAAAGATAATGTGAGTCGATTATATGAAACACCTCACTATATACCCATTCAATAAAAAGAAATTACAGTACTCAAAATTAATATAAAAAACAGTATGAATGAGCTTATACCCTTTCAGTTTGGGAATGTTATAGTTAAATTACATTTCCGGTGATGTACTCCTTTATTCCTATAATCATAGTATCAAATTTTTATTTATTCATTCATTCATTTGGACATGTTGTCATCAGGTTGAATTTTTGCAAATGCTCTTAATTAATTAATTCATTTAGTTGCTCCTTTTGATTTTCAAAGCAAAATATGCATACCCTATTTATCCCTGAAACCATTGATTACTGGATCAAAATTTATCAACATAGTATTCAAGATAATCAATTTCAATTAGGTGGTACTTTAGAAGGTTTTCGAGCAGCATACCCGTATTATTATAGACATCAAGGAGCTGGAGTTGGTAATTTTTTCAAGAGTTTGTGGCATCTAGCTATGCCTTTGTTAAAATCTGCAGGAAAGCATGCACTTGCTGTAGGTTCCAAAATTGCAGGCGATGTGGTAGAAGGTCGTTCTTTTAAAGAAAGTGTTGCTGAGCATGGACGAAACGCAGCTGGCAACTTATTACACAAAACGAGCGAACACATTCATAAAGGAAAAGGTTTAGGGAAGCCTAAATATATAAATTCTACAATACATATAAAAAGCAATAAAAAGTTAAATGATGGTCCTCATCAACAGCATCAGCATCAAAAACAACAACCTAAACATAAACATCTGAAATGACGTTCCTCATTCTTAAAAAAGACTCCAAGTAGAGTAGTCAGTTTCAAGGATATCTATTCAAAATGAGTAAATTTATTGAAGCTGCATCATCTCCTAGTAGTAAAATGGAGTTAGATTTATTTACCATACCTCCAACACAAGTTGCTATTCGTAGAAGTTTTTGGTCTGAAATTCAGCTACAAAAATCCTTGTACTAATGAAGGACCTTACGAGTTTGTTATTTCACTTGATTCATATATGTTGGACTTATCAAAAAATTTTATATATTTTACTATTCGAATTACAAAAGCTAATGGCACTGCTTGCAGATTAACAGCAGATGCCAACAACAATCTCAATGGCAACGTTGTGGCAGCAATTAATTTGATCAGCAAAACATTTTTTAAACAGATCAATATGAACTTGAATGGAAAATTAATATCTGACAGGTTTTAACATTTTAACATTTTAGTGGGGATAGATACGCTTACAGATCTTATTTGGAAACTGAATTGAACTATGGTCATGATGCTAAGTCGACACATGCTGCAGCTGCTGGTTATGCTTTTGAAAATGGTGATGTTCTTGATATAAAGAAAAACAAGGGTGCTTTGGAAAGAGTTCAGATGTTCAAAAACAGTGCAGTTGTTGAATTAATGGCTCCTATACATGCTGATCCATTTATGCAAGAACATTTTCTATTGAATCAATGTACTTTGCAAATTGATTTATACAGACATAGAGATGATTTTTGCTTGCAAAAATTTATATCTACTGACAACGAAGCTTATAAAATCGAGGTTAAAAGCATGTCTTTATTTATTAAAAAAGTTGAAGTTGCAGATAATATCAATCTAGCTGTTGAATCAATGTTACAAAATACAGCTGCAAAATACCCTATTCGTCGATGTCATGTTACAAGTCTATACATAACAACTAGTCGTCACTCAGCTCCTCTGAACTCATTGTTCACAGGTCCTTTACCTCGTCGTCTTGTTGTGGTGGTCATTGATGGTTCGGCTGCTAGGGGTGATTATTATCAAAGCCCCTTCAATTTTAAGCATTTCGGATTAAACGAAATTAAAATAACAAGTGGCACTACAACATTACCTACAACACCATATATGCTAAATTTTAAAGAAAACAAATATTTGCGCACTTTTGTACAATTATTTGAGGATGTAGGAATTGGTACAGATAACAAGGGTAATGAAATTACTCGAAATTCTTTTACAACGCATAACACGGTTTTTGTTTTTGATTTGACACCTTGCAGTATGGATGGTAATTTTTGGGAACTCCTACGTGAAGGAACCACTAGTTTACAGATGAATTTTGGCGAGGATATACCAGATGGCGGTATTGAAGCACTTATATACACAGAATTTGACTCTCTCGTAATGATTGATAAAAATCGTGAAACCTTTACGGATTATAGTATTTAAATATGTTTTATTTATATGTACATTTCATCTCATTTTTTTATAATAATAAAAATCACTTATAGTTGTTGTTGTTTATACAACCCTTCTCTTTAGCTATTGTTTAGAAATATTCTTTTAATTTATTCCTAATTATAAATGAACTTCCTTTTATTACTCCTTCTTTCCTTTATTTTCTCCTTTAATTCTACAGTACTATGTAATTATCTTGTACGTTTTTTTTACCCTAAGACCTGTTTGTGCACATTCTCTACATATCATTTACTCGTACATCTCTAAATATCTGACTACAGTAAACCCTTTTTTTATATTCCAGAAGTTGATGCACACACATACACACACACACACACACACACACACACACACACACACACACACACACACACACACACACTCATAGTAGAACTCTAAAGAAATTACCTCTACTATTAAACGCAATAAATACAAATTTTATTAATTTTAATTCAATTTAATTTATTTTGAAACAAAATAGAATAAAATATACATATATATACAAAATTTAAAACAAAATAGAATAAATTATACATATATATATATATATACAAAATTTAAAACAAAATAAAATATACATATATATACAAATTTTACCTAAAAATAAAAACATTAAGTTTCAAAATTTTTGCAAAAATTTTTACTTACATAGATATTATATACATCCTCAGCCACCACCACCACCGCTGCCATCACAGACCTTGCTAAAGGTTTCAGGCATATCCACTAAAAATTTTACAAAATTCAATAACTATTTTAGTTAAACAAAAAACTTTTACTAATATATCATTTTAACTGCTAAGTAATAAGTACAAGATCTATCAATAGTCTTTATTTTATCATAAATTTTTATCGTATAAAATTGTGTAAATAATTGAAAGCTTCTAGAATATTCTAGAAACGCTCTTTAGTAAGTTTTAGACAACTCAGCTATATACATACATTAATATACATGAATTAAAAATCTGTAACATACTGCGGCTAGTACAATTTAACTTACACATATTTATCTTGAAATACTGTAGTAGTAAAAGCTTATAGTAATTTTTACTCTCATTAAATATAAAATTTATATATCTACGATGTGGTTTAACTATAGCATCAGTACTTACTAGAAGCAGGGTAGTGCCAGTCCTATCCTCTCCTCGATGTAGTGATCGTCGGCGTTTCCCCATTCAGCCCTCGCACCTGGGGGGAGGATGTTCCACAGGTGTGAGGCTAGGTGGCCGTCAGCCAGCGAAGGGTTTTCGAACAATGGGCGTAGACGTTTCATAAAACCCCAAAAGGGTTCCTGTCTAGCCGGATATTGGACCCCTCGCTGGCTTTTCCACCAGATCTTGAAGTCTGCCGACGCCTCCTCCCAAAAGACGGACACCCATGCGTCGATGTCGGCCATCGTTAAAAATGGTTCTAAATTAATAATATTATAAAATAGCATCCATATTAATTTTTAAATCAAAATATTTGTAAAATCATCGTACCATAAGCCTTGTAGGCGGCTCTTAACGCCGAAATGAATGTAACGAATAGGGCCTCCATTGGTACTCTCCAGTGTCCCACAGGTACAAAAATAAGAATGACTCTTCTTCTTCTATTTTTTCTATTTATACCTCTTTACCCTCATTAAACCTTTTCCGGTTTTTTCTGCTTTTTGGTTGAATCTTTTCGGTTTTTCTTTGAAGGTTCTCGGCTCTAGGTTATTCTAGAAAACTATCAAAATAACAATAATCACCACCTTAATTGTTTTGGTATTGCGTCTCTTTAAAGGCTTTAGGTTCTAGGTTATTCTAGAAAACTATCAAAATAACAATAATCACCACCTTAATTATTTTGGTAAAGCATCTCTTGCTACTGTGTTTTATAGAACCTTTGACCTTTTCTAGCATTTCTAATTGTTTTTATGATCTAAATGGCTTCAGCTGTCTAACCTTTCTATGTTTGCTCTGGGAAACACTCTGTATACAAAATCGTATCTACCTCCATAAATCATGCAATATAATGTATTAATTTTCTATACGCAGAGTAACATTCATGTATGGCTACCCTTGATAATTTAGTTCTTTTCTTTTCTTCTTTTTCTTTTCTTTTCCTCTAATATTTTTTGTAGTATCAATTACTTTTTTACATCTAGAATATTTTTTCATCTCAAGTGCTCACTTTTCTACATGCGCTTTATGCCCCACTCTTTTGGGTCATTTTTCTATAAAAAATTTGATCATTTATGACCTTATAAGTATAAACCCGTAGGAATAATGTTTCAAGTTTTATAGACTCTTAGAGTTTTTATATGTGGAATTGAGCATTCTGATCTGAAAGATCATTCTAATTTGGACGATGGTTCAGTATGCAGGGCTTCCGATTAGCTTTTCTGTGAACCTGCAGATGGCGCACCTCTTATTTTGGAGCCCGAGGGCGCTTTTTTTGAATGACTTCCTCCGTGGGTGGAGGGAGTCATTTTTATAAATGCTTTCTTTCTCTTTTGTTTTCCATTTTGTTCACGTTATCATCATTATTTTTGTATTTAGAACAGTATTTTGGCGATAAACAAAAATAAAATAGTGTTTCAAAAGTTTTATAATAATAAGCTAGAATGTTGCGTCGAATTAGAAATTTCTTTTTGATATGTAAAGATTTTTTAACTCGTAAAATTTTCTACACGCTTTTTACGACCAGCTTGTTCTGGTCATTTTCTATAAAAGACTTTATTTGTCTACATGCTTTTTATGGCCAGCTCGCTCTGGTCATTTTTTATAAAAGACCTTCTTGGTCATTTTTTGGCAGAACATCAAACTTTATACGCATGCACCTGTAAGGATAATGTTTCATCACGTATTGACTCTCTCGAGATTTTACTCATTAAACAGACCATTACTGACCAATTTGACCATTCTGACATTTATTGACTTGAACAATTGTTCAGGAATGGGACCTCCGACCATATTTATGCCTGCAGGTGGCGCCCTTTTGACAAAGGGTGTCCAAGGGCGCAAATTTTTGAAAGGCTTCCTCTTCCCAGAGGAGAAGCCATTTTTATACAAGATCTCTTTTTATTTCTTTTCCATTTTTTGTTCACTTTAGTTTTCCTTTTCCATTTTCCGTTCATCATCGATTTTCTTTTTCCACCTACAGTAATACACCTATTACCCTAACTCCACTATTACCATAATCGAAAATTACCGTAATTCAGCTATTATGGTAACTCTAGAACTTGTATGCTTAACCGTATGACCTATAAATTGATGAAGAATTTGACTGTATATGTTTACCATATGACCTATAAATCGACAAAAAAATCGACTGTCTATGCTTACCATATGACCTATAAATCGACGAAAAGTCGACCGTATATGCTTACCATATGACCTATAAATCGGCCAAAAATGACAAATTATAGGTCATACACAAAAGATAGGGGTATCCTTAACCATATGACCTATACGGACCGGCCTTACTACTAAAGTGGATTTTGAGACCGAATGTTTCATGCTGTTCACTCTTCCTATTCCCCTTCATCGAAAAGGGCAAGTGTAAATGGGCCTTTAGGGTTCAGAAAAAATGTGTTGCCAAATGCATTTCATGAACCTCGGTGAGATTCAGTCGGCTATGATAATCCTCAGCATAATTTGTTGTTCTTGCTGGAGGATTATCCCAATTTGATTCTTGGTCGAGATGTTTCCCCCACATAGAAAAAGGGAATTGCCATGCTGAAAATAATCAGTCTTTGGTCTATTCGAGACCATATTCAATAAATTTTTTTTCAATTTGGAGGTTAAAACGATACAAAATTTGAAAAAATTTAAAAACCAAAGGAAAACAATATTTTCATCACCCGGATTGGTACAGGTAAAGAATGAAAAACGTCCGTCCAGGCTGCTTGTTCTGTGACTCGAGATGCTTGTGTGCTCATTTTGTTATGTAGATAAAAATTTTTCACCCGTTAGAATGTGGTTATTTTGATAATTTTATTACTTATCTTAACTCATTAGTGACTTATGTTTATGTATCCGAACATATTTACGCCTGCAGGTGGCGCCCTTTTGTCAAAGGGGGTCCGGTGGCACAAATTTTTGAAAGGCTTCCTCTGCCCATGGGGGAAGCCGTTTTTACACACAATCTCTTTTTATTTCTTTTCCATTTTTTGTTCATTTTAGTTTTCTTTTTTCCATTTTCCGTTCATCATCAATTTTCCTATTCCACCTACAGTAACACATATTACCATAATTCCACTATTACCGTAATCAAAAATTACCGTAATTCTACTATTACGGTAACTCTAGAACCTGTATCCTTAACCGTAAGACCTATAAATCGACGAAGAAATTGACCGTATATGTTTACTGTACGACCTATAAATCCACCAAAAGTCGACCGTATATGTTTACTGTACGACCTATAAATCGGCCAAAAATGACAAATTATAGGTCGTACACAAAAGATAGGGGTATCCTTAACCATACGATCTATACGGTCCGGCCTTACTACTCCCACTGGATGAGCTTCAAAGTCCGGCGTGTCCCAAATACAGCGTTTCTCAAAAGAGCGAATCTCAATACAGAAAATAGTAAAAAGTTCCATGTGTTAGGGTAAACGCACACATCATTTTTATATTAAATATGCAAATTAGGTATATCAAACCCGTTTTTTTTAGCTGAGAGTCTATTTTTAGTTGCATTTGGCCATATACACAAAAAATATCTGGCTGAAAAACATTTTTGCGAAACGTTTGAAACAAAAAAAAAAACAAAAAATTATCATGAAGATTCCCGATTAAAATTGTTTCGTACGCAGCTTCATTGCAAAAAAAGTAAATAAGATGAATGAAACAAAAATTAAATGAGCAAATCAAAATAAATGAGACAAAATTAAATAAGCAAATCAAAAGAAATGAATAAAATAATCCAGCAGTAAGGGCAAAACAAAAAACAAAGAAATGAAAAGTAAAATAATGTAATAAAAAGTAGGTAAACGTAAAAAACAGAACAAAAGTACACAAGCTGAAAAAATTAAAGAAAAAGAAAAAAGTGGCTCAAAGTTAGAAGAGTATAAAGAGGAATAAGTCAATAAAGGAACAAAAAACATGGCTGTATAATTATAGATATGTTAATAATATAGAAATAATAGATATGTTAATTATATAGTCTGTTTTTCTTGAAGTGCCTCCAAATTATGAATGTGGAAAGCCAAGTAGTATTTCAGATTTTTACGATTATCTGATAAACAGTATATAATAGAGCAATAGAAATTTGCGGGCATACTGAACCAACCTTTAACAATTTTTCGAGTGAAAAATATTACAGTAAGAGCTCTATGTAAACGATTTTAACGACAGCACTGATTTTTGTCACTTTTCTATTTGGAAACATTTTATTAAAAACAGACTATAGATATGTCAATAATAAATAAACCAGAATAAACAGTTGTATTATGTCGTGAAAACACGTGCTATAGAGCCGTTATTTTGAGAATCTTTTCTGAGACTTCGCTGTATTGAGTTTCGCTGAATAGGGGTGAAACGCCAAGTCCATCCGGGAGATAAAATCCACTAAACTCGTAATACGGGTGCAGACATGAAGAATATGTTTTTTCAACGGATTGCAATATTATTTTAAAATAACAACTTAAAACACAAAATACAACAAGGAATTAAAAACATCATATAAAGCAAAATTTGGTCCATTATTTTCACTTATCATTATAAACAAATCTTTATAACTTTCGACAAGTTGAATAAAATTTCTGACAGAATTAGAATATCTTGAACGAAAAAGCTGCATTCTGAAGAATCCATAATTTTTTCCTAAAAATCAATATTCGGCATTTTTGAATAGATATTTTGAAACAAAAATCGACATTGTCTGAATAAAGGCACCAGCTAAGTGAAGACATCCAACGACGTTACAGCTCATAATCAATGAACGTTCTGCCATCGGCCAATAGTTTTTTTGATCCGTCAGTTGTCGAAGATATCTGATTGACACTTTACTCAACCAAAGAAAATCTTAATTTCAGTCATTCATGGCATAGAATATTGACCAATAACCATGACAAGTTTTTCTATTTCTGAAGCAATTTAATTTTGAAACTTACTACGAAGTTATGTCTTGCGAGCTTTGAATTTATATACAATGTTGCCGAATGGGTGATTGATTTCGCTTTCAGAATTGAAGTATTCAATTTCAGTAAATTTAGTGTCATTTTAGTATACTAAAATGTGTGAATAATTGACGCTGCTGATTTGCTTTGAAAATGACCACAATATTATACACCATCTATTTTGAAATTGCAGACGCAGTGGTCGAAGTTTCGGCAAACGTAGCTTTATATATAGACATCGGAGTGTGAGGGCAGACCTCGCCTAGAAAGTGTCGTGTATTTGATCTCACCCCAATAGGTGTTTGGAATTCAACCAAGCAGTGACTTTTCAAGAAAATCAGGAACTTTTTCTATCAAAACGCAACAAACTGGTTTCAATCTCGTTGAGACCTGTTCAAAAAGATGATTTAAAACGTTTGGTGGAACTACGGTGGTTAAACTTTGATTGACCTCACCCTGCACTTTCATTGCTATAGGTATGCCTACAAGAGATTGAGATGACATTGGAAATTGGAATGATTCAACAAGTTGATCATCAAGGAATCTGCATCATGGAAAATAAGTTTTTAGATAATCAATAAGCGCTCTATAAGTTTGAATAGCGGTTGAATACGAACTCGTTGCATTGATCATTTCAGAAAACATTTATTTTGTACGCGCCTCATTATACATGTACCAGGATCGGCCAAAAACTTTTTGTACGAAGAAAATTTCTTTGTACAACAAAAAACACGATTTTTGCAAAAACTTTCTTACGGATAGACATGAGTTCATGTCCGTCATGCATAGCAAAAAGTACACGGCATTGAAAATTTTTTATCAAAATGCACTATTCGAGAAAAACGGTGAATGGATCAACCCGAATAGATGTCCCCAAGGTCCAAAATTCAGGTAGGGGTAAGACCGAAAATTTTAAAGGTAGTACTTGATATATGCCGTGACCTTTTTTCTTTGCTCTCAACTTTTCTGCGGAGGAGGGGGGTGGTGGTGTAATACTCTCACCACATAAAACTTACAAAAATGAATAATGCCACTACTTTATGTTTTTTACAGTCAAAAAATATTTACTATTTCAACTCCATTTTCCAGCTCCCAATCATGCAACTTGAATGCACTAATTATACACGAACAGAATAGTCACACTTTGAAGACTGTCGTGCCAACTGATTCCTGCACATTTCAAGAATTGGGCACAACATACGTTTAGAAACATTATTCGAGAAACATTATATTAGAAACATTATTTATAACTAGAAACATATTATATTTAGAAACATGAACCACGGCTTGGAACAGTGCTTCCAATTGAAAGTCCTGATGCTGAATGTGGCTTTAGTATTATTAATCCCATTAGACTATGAACTACGAGTTTGAAATCAAGTACCACTCCTGATCCACGTCAACAGACCTCACATGTCTCAACTCATAGCAGGAAAGTATGCCACAGCTTGGATAACCATATGCGCACAGAAGACCCAACGCAGAAGCGGGGAAAAGGAAAGGAGAGCATGAAGAGGCAGAATTTTAAGAATATGATGTTTTTCTTCCCAAGGGGCGATTTTTTGATTAATCACATATACATAAGTCATTATTTCATCTCCCAAAATGATTTCCTACAAGTAGTATATATTAACGTGCTGATATCCTTTCCCAAAAATCGCTATAAGGCCCAGAAGTTGCATACTTTCCCATTATTCTTTGCTCAGTAAATGTGTCAAAAAGAGCAGTGAGTAATTCCTCAGAATCACACATTGTGCAATTTTTCTCGAATTACTATAACCTACTGAGGAGAGGATGAGGTCTACCAAAATTTTTTGCTATAGTGAGCTGTTTTTATGGGGGTAGTAAATGAATTTCCGAATCCAAGACGGGGGTGATACCCCCCCATACCCCCCATGGGGTGCTCTGAACCCGAAGAATTGAAAAAATAGAATGCGGTCTTTTCTGATTTTTGGACCAGGAAATGTCGACACAATCTCTTTGCACTTTGTATAAACATATCAAAAAATCATTGTACGGAGCCAAAAATGTTTGCCTCGAACAAAAAAGACTCGGAGGTAAGATGGAAATTGTCAAACATTCTTGTACATACAGCAATCAAAAATTTAAGCCTATTAACTTGAAGTCCAGAGTTTGCATTGACCTCATACAAATTTTTACAAGATTCTAAAATCTGTCGCCATTTAGATGAGTGAAATTGAAGTAGTAACTCAAATGCAAAAAGATAAAACTTGTCAATATTCTAACTAACAGCTTGGCCCATGGCAAATGTTCGACCATCGGTAGTTCACTACTCACAATTCAACTTTTTGCACAACCGACTCGTAAAAGCTCGGAAAAACGAAACTTAATATTTCGCCCGCGTTTTCGTACACGATCAGATCACTTTTCTCGACGGCGTCTGTATCTTTGATCACGTGGCTCCACAATAATTTCCACGATTCGTCGACGTTGACCATATTTGTGAATAAATTGTGTTCAGGTCGATTTTTAATGAAATTTCCGATCAAACGATCGTAATCGGTCATCTTCCCATCAGATACGGTGCTCAAAATTTTAAACTCGGTGCATTTCGTTTTGGTAAAAATTTTCGACACAATTTTCTCATCGCCACACGCTTCGTTGTTTGTGACGAAATTCTGAGGCGTTTTTACGACGAAATTTGTCGTTTTCACTAATATCAACGGTCTGGAAAGAAAGAAAATTACTTCGGCCGTAATTTCCGACTTTTTTTGCGGATTCGAGAACAAGATTCGAGCGTACGATCGACTATAATCCATATATTTTCCGGCGGCAAAAAGTATAGGTTTTTCTACGGTTTGGCCGCTATCCGGGGCGACGTCTACCTTTAAATTCAAGCTGGCGAAAGTGGGAACTTTAGACTGATATCTGGTTAGATTACGAAAGTTCTTGTGTTGTCCGAAAATCCAGCTTGATCTAAAAATGGAATTGAAACATCAGATTTAAAATTTTCAAGCGTGTGTAGCAGCGCAGTCAAGGGGCCAGTTTCATCAAAGATACATAGGCTCCAGATAAGCTGCGTCTTAAGCCGTAGCTCAACTCTGTATGTTACACAAGTGCCGTTAAGATAAGAGCTCAGCTGCAGCTTAATTCATACACACGAAACATATCGACAAAGTTAAGCTGCATCTTAACTTACTTTCTTTCTCGATATGTTTTCTGTGCATTAGGGATGTAATGGACCATATGACCCGGTATGCTACTCGATACTATCGGATATTTTCAGACCCGATCCGAAAGGGGAAGAAAGATTCTTGACCCGACCCGACCCGTTATCTAGGATACCTCTGTGCATTACGTACCAAAGAATTAAGTTGATCATTTTCAATGCTAGAAGAAAAAGCAAAGAAAATTTTATTCTATGTACGCGATTGAAATTCAGTTATTTTTATATTTCAAAAATCAAAAATAAAATTTTCTCCGCAGTTTTCCTATGAAGGTAATGAACGAGAGTAGTGAATGATCGATGTATTGGCATCGACTGATAATTAACTTTTTTCGATATCGACCGAAGGTTTTTTGGGTGAGATATGATCGGGAACGGGGTCGTGCACAAGGGGGCGAGGGACGCCCCCCCCCCCCATTGAGGTAGCATGCAAACAGTGTATCGCGTAAAATCAACATTTTCTGGGGCTATTGAGTAAAAAAAAGTTAGTCCGCCCCCCATGAAAAAATCCTGCGCACGGCCCTGATTGGGAATATCGTATTTTCAAAGAAAATTCTTGCATTAATCAGCCTTGCATGTGATTATTTAATGGGCAAGTGTAAATCTTAGGTCACTTTTCTCCTAGGTCAGTAAAACGTTGGATATAATGACAATATGATTTTTTCCTTCAATGCATTATGACACAATGGGTGATGCTGATGAGTAAATTTTAGCCTTCACCTGCTGACAAATTGAGCCTAAAAATCGTCCAATCCCGTAATTTATGTATAATTATTCAACAAAATCAAGTTAAAAACCAATCATATGGTGTCAAAAACACTTTTGAGATAAAATGCTGTTTCACATTGAGTTTCCCAAAAATACCCTAGACTATCCAGTCCTTGCTTTCTAGTTTTATTATACAGCAGGATCAAGAAAAACAAAAAGCAATTTATTTATGGTTCAAAGATTGTTGTTTTATATATACATATACGCTATGATTTGCATAAATTTAGGCTAATGATATTGCCCATCGGACATTGATTGATACTATCGGTGGGGTGGCCGGTGCATCGTCAACGGCAATTTACTACAATCAATCGTTTTCTACCTGAGAGAAAGTTTTCAAGGAGCAGCTTTCGTGATTATGCAGAAAAACCAATTCTAAAAAGCAATTTTTTCCGCGTACAAGATGTGCATATCATCTTCGACTATCGTCCCAGATATTTTCTGATATGATCGTACATCGTTTGATTTTCATTTTTTGCCTCGAATAAAAGACAAATTCGGTTTATTTCTCATTTCTCTTTCCTTATTTCATTTCTCAAAACAGCAGTTGGTATTCTAAAGCTATAAGACGAGTCATTTTTTATTTTTAAAATTTATTTACACTAAGCAATTCAATTATAAACACGCATGTCACTTGGTGAGTATGTGCTTGTGTTCCACCTAACGGATTAAACATATTTTTTTTATCTGCGACCCGTGTGCCATGAATTGCGTCAGAGGTTTCTCAACCGACTCGTGACCCAACTCGGTAATTTTATTGCTTGAACGTATACATCCATAGTGTGCATGAGTTGAACTGCAGCTATGCTACATCTGAACGGTAATGGTATAACATATAAAGTTGACCTACAGTTCAGCTTGAGCTTAGGTGTGTGAAGTATTTCTGATTAAATCGGCCCCTGGAGTAAAGACTTATCAAAAACTGATAATCGGAGTCAATAACATAAAGCGTCATAATCGCAGTCTTCAAGGAAGCGCTGTAAACAAACAATAGTATAGTGCGGATGAAAGAGATAGTGCAAAACCATGTTAATTTTAATGAATTAATATTTTTATTCCCTTTGGGACCTTCTTTTTCACTTTTTGTCAGTTTTTTGCGTTCAAATTTTGTTTTTATTTTCGTCTTTATACGCAGATTTTATATATTTTTTTCTACCAACTATTTTCTTCTTTCTACAGTATTTTCACTGATCATTATATTCGATCACAAAAAAAACTGAACTATCGCTTTTCACACAATCCATTTGGAAATTGGAACTAAAGTTTTCCAAAGAACTGTAGACAAGGAAATGTTTAGAAATAAAATTTCTCAAAGATATCAATTTCAAGTATAGGATCTAGGTTTCTGAGGTCACTTTGTTCACCTATATTTTATGGACAACAGTGACGTAATAGAAGGGTCATCTAACGTGGCTTTCAAACAATGTAGATTTCTTGGCGCCTTCAAAATTAACCCCAAATTAACCCAAATAGAATAAAAAGCGTGGAAAATCTATAGTTTGGAGAAAATTAAAAGAAAATATCATTTTGATATACTCGCACATTTCGTACGTTGCTACCCGACCAAAATTTTTTTAGGTTGGTTGTCATTTTTATACAGGATTATTTGATTATTTGAACAAAAAAGTTGCCTAAAAATATTGAAACACTTCCACACCGGTCGATTTTCACAAACGCTATTTTTCCCCTTTTTTTGCTCATCCGAATTTTTAAAAAATAATTTTTGGAAATTAAGTATTTGCCAAATTACTCAATTTTTTCCGAGCCAACGGCGACCACCAACGTAGCTACTTTGTAGCTAGGGTCGCTAGGCACTGTTCAGATATTGGAAGTACCAATAAATTGAATTACAGAATATTGGTGTTGGATAAGTTTTACGTAAAAACAAGCAATGTTGACACGTGGCTCCCATGATGACGCGAGCGAAAAAATCTTCATTGTGAAAATATTTCATTCGGGTGTTCTTAGATGCTCAATTTCTCGATTAAGACTGACACCTATAGCTTTGATAAAAATGACTATTGAATGAAGAGATTTTTTACTCTAAAAACTTCAAATGCACAAGTTTCTATAACCTGCATTTATCAGAGGTACCGCTCACCTCGAAACTGGTCTTATTCTCTGTAAAATATCTCTGATAGAATCTGCTTCGTCGTCGTCGTCCCAATTTTCTTGTTTCTGATCTTTCAACAGTAGTAACATAATTTCGCTTAAATGATTCATCATCGAATCGCGCACAACGCCACCGTATTGCTCGTAAAATTTTAAACGCACGTCGGATACGAATTCCCGCTCCAACGAAATTAATTCTAATTTTTCCATATGCCTCAAGTTGAACCACGGATTTAGTCGCCGAAATTCTTGGATCGAAACAGCCGATTCTTTAGCCAGAAAATTATCAATCATGAAAATTTCGTCGCGCGCGAAACGGCCCCGAAAAATGCGGCTTAAAGCTATGTATTCTTGAGAATCTTTGAAGAAAGGCGTTTCTAAAGCGATTTTTAATTTGGCGGTGGAATTGCGGCATCTGAAAAAGACACTGATTGAGATTAAGTATAATTATTTCGTCCGTGGATTGACTTTCATGATTTACACCGCTGCGCTGAGTAACAATTAATCAAGAAAAGAAATTTTCTGGCATGAACCGTTTCAACGTCAAATTGGTCGCCATTCATTGTCGATATTATACCAGCTTAGCGAATCTGGGTCATTTTCTAACGACAGTAATGCGAATTAAATTTAACCTGCTATGAATAGACATCAATATGATTGGATAATACGACGGTGGCGTAGCCAAATACCATAAAACTTCTTTGATATCGTGGAAAGGCTTATTCGAAACCAAAAGTTCAGCGCAAAATTTCCCATAATCTATGTCATTTTCTAATTTAACGTATTCTATGTCATTGACAAATTTTTTAACGTTTGTGGGGCAATTCGCGCCGTCATTCGACTCGCAATGTAAAGTTTGTAGAATTTTCGACAATTTAGCTTTTCCTTCGGCGGTGTCGCTTTTGCCGGAAGTGAAAATTTTCCTAGTTGGAACCTCGCCATCATTATTATTTGGAGGTAGGTAAACTTGTCGAAAAGCCGAATCCCACAAATATTTAGAAGAAAAGGCGCCTGTACCGCCGATGAGGATGAACACCGAAGATGCCGCACAAATGGTCAGTAGGCATAAGGAGCAAAAAATTAAGCCATAAAATATTCGCATGATCTGCATAATATGCACGATATTTCTGAACTATGACATTTTTCTAAGAATTCTTGTTACAAGCAGGACATGCGAAACCCAGTAGAAAATATAGCAATTATAAAATTAACTATAGTTATCAGTTGTTATAACTATAGTTAATGCAGTTGCAGTAACTAATAAATAACCGAAAGTTAAATTTTCTAAGAATGAGGTAATAATTTTGAAGCATAAAACTTCGTGAGATTTCTTTCCAAAAAATCACAATTTCCGAAAAAACTGGATTGTCCAATCTGCAGAATTACAAAATACAATCGGTATTTTTTCGAACTGACTACCCACTCTCAAAAAATACCACCCAATAGCAATCCTTCTAAAAGTAGCCACTCACCCATTTCTTTCAACTTGACTTACCCATTATGAAACTTCCCAAAATTTTGTGTACCAGAAGGTAATTTTCCGACTCGACCAGCAAGTCATTCTTACCAGTGTAGTAGAGTAATTCCCAAACCTAAGACCGAAGTGATACCTCATACAATCCGATGGGGTGGTCTGGTATCCACGGTATTTTTCATCTATTAACGTCAGTGAGATAAGAAAATGTATCGAAGAAAACGGTTAACGACTACGAAAGAAATAGAATACAGAGAGAATTAGCATATCTAGACAGAATTGGGCAGGGGGTCTATATTTTCTTTTCATTTTCGGCTAAGAATTTCCTTCGAACAAAAATGTATACAGATTAGGGGTGTCTGATGAAGTCGAGAGATGGCTAAGTGTCTGGTCGAAAAATTGTGCCAAAAATATACGTTTTTCCATTTAAATTATATGTACATCTAAAAAAAGAATTTCGGCTGCCAATAAAAATACTCAGAGATGCTTAATTACAGTGTTCTTCAGCTTAATTCTGATATCTCCAGAGCCGATAATTCATCCAAATTAAGGGAAAGATATAATTTCTTAGTACAAAGTTCAATTTTGTCAGGCATAGTGGAATATCTTTCAAATAAACAATTCAAGAGCATAACGACCTTGAACAACATATAAGAAATCAACCGTTAAGGTCTGTCTGTGATCACAAGAAGATAAATTAAAATACATATTGATCCACGTCAGGGAATTTTTTTTTAATTTTGACGGTCTGGAATGCCGTGCGCGCTAAATCGCTGGCATGATTCATCGCATCGGATAGAAAAACTAAATTAACAATCTTAGAATGACGTTTTCATTGTTTTTCAATGCAAATTTCACGTTTGTAACGCTTGGAAAACTCCGAGCGAAGCGAGAAAAAATGTGAGGGTCATACATGCACGTGGGGGTGTTTAGGGCAAATTTTGATTGACTCGCAGCAGATTCTTGCTGATCCCCAGCAGATTTAAACCCCCAGCAATTATTGAGATGAAAAAGGAAAATGAGCAAGAGGGAAGGGAAAATCGTCATAAAAATGATGCTGTAGCTTAACAATTTTTCTAAATAAAGCATACTTCATTCCAAAGAAGTAATATAAAACTTCCAAATGTTTTCAACATGCACGTAGGCGGTCAGGAGAAGGCAAACCCTCCTACCTGAGACCTTGGACACCCCTCCCTGGCCCGAAAAAAATCGTCAAATGCCCCTCCCTAAACTTTTTCGGAATCAGTTTTTCGATGATTTATATGCATATGTTGTATTGAAAATATGCTCGCGGAGCTTTTCTCATTTTTTTGCTCACCCACCCTAACCCCCCCCCCCTTCTCAATGAAAAGTTCGGGGACCCTCTTCCTGGAAAATTCTTGCCGTGCATGTCTGGTTGCAAGGTGCAACTCAGGGTAAATTTTGGTAGCACAGATAAATATTTGGTAGCCCACTCTAAAATAAATAAATTAGCAGAATTTTATAGAAAAAAGACATCAATTGCTATCATACCTGTAGTTGAGGGGGGCAAACACAAATTTTGGGTATGGGGCTAACAAAATTTCCAATTTTTTTTTGGGGGGGGGGGGTTAAAATCGAAAAAAAATTTTGAACATTTTCCCAAAAAAAGTCAAAAAAAGGTACTTTTTTCCAATTTATTCCAATTTTTCCGAGTTTGGGGGGGGGGGTTGGGTTATGGATTGAGCAAGTTGGGGGGAGGGTCCGCCCAACGCCCCCAATTACAGGTATGAAAGCTAGTTTTCTTGTTTTTCATACGATTCGCGTCGGTTTTAGGCTTTTAAACCCAATTTTCTGAGTTTTAAGGAGAAAATAAAAAGGTTGGCATGCGTAAAATTTTTCCGGGATTTTGATATTCTAAAACGCTGGAAAATGAATCTTCTCAACTTTCATTTCCTTTTCCCAGACAGAAGCTTTAATTTGTTAGGGACTTCAATGAATTTTCAGTCGGGCAGATTACAATTCAAAAACTAGTAAAGCCAACCAAGAATTTCGATTTTTCAACCAGCAAAAATTTCTATTTCGACTCAAAATGTTTCAATCACACAAAAAAAATTTAAAGATCGCAAAACGATTTTCGAAAAATAACAGAAAAAAACTTGCTTTTCATCAAATTCGTCAAAAAAAGCAGAGGATCAAACATTTATCCTTTATGTTGATAGTTAAAAGCTATAAGCCTGAGCTAGAATGACATTTTCTGAGCGCGCACTGGAATAATAGAGAAAATTTTCACTATTTTCCATTTTATAACGCATAAAAATGCATCTCCGTACAGGAAACCCTGTAACCTAATCAAAAGGGCAGTTGGGCTTCAAGTGGCACTGTGCAAAACTGTTTTCCCCCGGGCCTTTTCCTCAAATGGGGAAAGGGGTCAACATTTCCCCCCCCCCATTTTCTCGGAGTCGTTTTTTCGCTTAAAAATGCTCATAGACGCTTTATTCAAGTGTTTTTGAGCTTTTTCAAGCCTTCTGGTGTTTTTAGAGATGTTAATTCATTAAAATTGAGGAAAAAATTGAAATTTTCGAGTTTGATGTCTAATCTACAAGCCTTGTGGAACAAATTTTCCATTTTCCAACTATCCAAGAACATAATGGCTTTGAATAACATGAGAAATCGTAGGCTACTAAGTCTTTTATGATGACAAGTGAGAACCAAAAAAAGATATTAATCTTTCCGGCGCCAAGCGTCGGAAAATTTTTTTGGGTATTGACATCTAAAATCAATTTTTCGAACATTACTAAAATCATGGCGCTGATTACGTATTCGTAATCAGCGCCATGATTTTAGTCAGCGCCATGATTTTAGTAGGAAATAAGCAAATCTGGGAAACTTTTGGAAATGGGAAACTTTTCACCCTAAACTAAAGTGCCGAAAATTCTGGTTATGTTAGTCAAAATGAGAAGAATATATTGGTGTTCTACAAGAGCAGAGAAAGCATTTTAACGACAGAGTTGTCATGAATTTATCCTTTATTAATATTTTTGTGGTTCCAAATAGGATTATCCAATTTTATTTGATTACTGTGCCGGCGCGTAGCGCCGGAAATTTTTTTAGATTTTCACTTTCTAAAACGCTGGAAATTGAACCTTCGCAACGTTGGGAAATAAATTAAAATCCGACTGATGAACATACTTGTAAGAGGTCCGACCAGTTGGGGCGGGAGTAAACCCGAAATTTAGGGACGGCAAAAGTAGAAATTTTTGCCAAAAAAGTCACTTTTTTTTGTCAAATTTTTCCAATTTTTTCAAGTCTGGGGGGTTGGGTATATGGGGTTGGCCAAGTTGGGGGGTCCCCCCAATCCTCTCAATTACCATACCTGTAAGACCTCTGACCAGTTGGGGGGGGGGGGGTAAATCCTAAATTTTGGGGGGGGGGGTAGAAAAAAAATTTCCCAAAAAAGGCCAAAAAACATACACTTTTTTGCAATTTTTTTAAATTTTTTCCAAACTGGGGAGGGGGGGGGGTTAAATGAGGCAGTAGTTATTCAGCGCCTGACGCTGAATAACCAAGCATGTTAATTTTTTTTATGCAGCGCCGGGCGCTGAATAACATTTTATTATTACGTTGCTTATTGAGCGCCCGGTTCTATTATGTTACAATCAGGCTTTTTTTTTAGTCATTTTAGGAGCCTGGGCCCCTAAAAGTTGGGAAATGGCTCCTAAAATTTTAGGTCTAGGAGCCATTTTGGCTCCTGAAACTTTGACATATTCATTTATATTATAGTGAATTGTAGCTGTTTTCATTCAATTTTAGATTTGAAGTAAGTGTTTTACAGGCTCTAAAATCATAGAACTTCGAAAATTTTCCGGCGCTATGCGCCGGATCTTATTATATAATTTTTTTAGTTAGTCTATTCACTGTTTCTCTACAAATCAAACTTTCTGGAAAAAAATTCTCGACGAAGGGAAAAAACATGGGGGTTCGACATGGAAAAGATGAATTTTAGTGCATTTGGTGCAAAAGAATTCTGGTGATCAAAATCTCAATTTTTCCATTTTTGTTACTATTATTTTAAATATGGAGCCGAGTTTGAATTCATGGTTATTATGGAATGGAGGTGATTTTCATAAATTTCAAGTTTAATTTGAGCTTGTCAAACTTATGAAAGTATGAACATATTTTTTAGTTTGTTAAATGATTACATGTTTTCGAACCTTGTATGTTTATCAAATAAGTTATCCTTAAATTGATTTTCCAGCATTTAGAGTGTCAAAATCCGAAAAAAATCGTTGCATAGCGCCGGTAAGATATAGGAAACAACAGAACAATGAGAACAGAAGCTGCAATTTCAAAACCCTATACTTTTGAGTCGGAAGGAAATGAACTCAAGTGCAATCTTGGATGAAGACTTGTGCAAAATTAAACGAAATATCGCGTTTTTTGCATGAAAAATTTTCTTTGCACAAAGATTTCTCGGCCGATGTTTGTACGCGTGGAAATATGCCTGTAACTAAAAATGCTGGGTGGAAATCAAATTTTGAACAGTGATTTTTTAAAACTCGTATCAACTGATTGAATATCTACATAATTTAATTAAATAGTACGTTCTACAGTGTGTTACAAGCACGCTTTTCAATATTCTTCAATTAAAAATTTTTGGCTCCCAAAATTTTAATTTGGCCCCTAAAAATTTAGGCCTAGGAGCCATTTGGCTCCTGGTTTTCAAACCAAAAAAAGCCTGGTTACAATAAACTTCTCGCGTTGCACCCATACAGTTTATGTTCCATCAAAATATGAGTTCCATCATCCATAATGGAAAGATTCGAAGTACGTGCGCGTCAGATTCGGGTAAACCCCTCTGAACTGCGATCAAACTACGACTGGTCACTTGCAGTCGGTCCGGCTAAGAATGAATATTGACAGAAATAAAGAATTGGTCAGTCAAAAACAGTTTCTCATCAAGCATACGATTTTAATCATTCGGTGGATGTACAGCAAGCTTGAAAATCGTGAAACAAGTCATGAAAAAATTTAACAGAGCACACATTACGAGTGGTGGCGATCTTTCTATTCACCAAGTTCTGCTAGCAACAACTTAGAAGTTAAACAGTGTTATTTTGTACTGTATTAGGAGGTCACGAGTTCAGGATTACTTGCTTGTTCACTTGCACAAAACACTCCTAGAGTAGTTCTTTTTCAACAGGTTCAAGATTAACTTTATTCCATATATATTACCAACGAAGCAGATTACTTATAATTTTTTCGCTTTTTGTGTTTTATATGTCTCGAATGCGAATATTTTGTTCACATGACGGAAACATTAGATTCTTAACAATCAGATGAAGTAACCACTAGAAAAAATGGTCAATGTATCATATACATGGAAAATAGCTCAACTGGAACTACCAGACGGACTAGTTCTCAGCACCAAACAAGGGGCTAGATGTACCAAACGCATCTGAGCCTTTCTATTGAATCAGTGGCGTAAAAATTGACCTGTACCAAACTCTGCACCACAGAACTGACACACACTGCATCACCGCACCACAGAAAACAATAATGAACTGAACTAATTGAATAGCGTTTTTTCTTGCACCTACTTCTATTTATAGGTACCACTGAACCTTCAGAAGAGTTCAGGGCATCTCCATACCTGTAAGACCTCCGACCAGCTGGGGGGGGGGGGTAAATCCGAAATTTTTTTGGGGGGGGGGGGGTAGAAAAAAGTCGAAATTTTTCCCAAAAAAGGCCAAAAAACATACACTTTTTTGCTAATTTTTTTAATTTTTTCCAAACTGGGGGAGGGTTGGGGGGTGGGGGGGGGGGTTTGGATGAATTCGGGTACATGGTTGGCCAAGTTGGGGGGGGGTCCCCCCCCCCGACCCCCAAGTACAGGTATGCTGATTGCTGATGAAGTATAATTTGTTCCCCATTTTTCAGTTTTTATATTAACGCTGGAAAATAAATCTCTTCAATGGATATTCGTGAATTCGTGAATAGAAGTTCTAAAATCACAGTCTACAATGATGTCTTCAATTTCCATTTTCAATAAACTAAAAAGTTCATGTTAAAAATGTGGGAAAATTCCAAGCATCGAGAGAAAAAATTGAGATAATTGATGAAAATTTGTTTTTTCAGCGAAATACTGACTGTTAACGATTAGAAAATGAGATGAGCTAACTTGATTGATAGAAACTGTTGATAATTAGTTATTAAGTGGAAGTAGATATGCTAACGGCCGCGCCTGATAGAAAATAATGATTATTATACACCAGGTCCGACCAGCTGGGGGGAGGAAGTCGAAAAAAGTCGAAATTTTTCCCAAAAAAGGCCAAAAAACATACACTTTTTTGTAAATTTTTTTGATTTTTTCCAAACTAGGGGGGGGGGTGGGTTGGTGGGGTCCCCTCCCCAACCCCCCAAGTACAGGTATGTTATACACCCCTGACCGGCGCGAAGCGAAGGAAAATTTTGAGATTTTGACTTTTTAAAGTTCACCAAAACGCATCTCTTCGATTTTGAATTCCCCAAATTTTTTTCCACAATGAGAACCATACCCAAAATTTTTTTCCTCATTTCCAAATTTTTTTACTCAAAAGACCCCATTTGAGGAAGAAAACGGTGATCTCCTAACCAGCGTTTTTTTGTGCACGGACATTTGTGCCAATTGGCACAAAGGGCCAAAAAAATTTGTGCCAATAGCACAAAAATTTTTTTCCAGCCTGAAAACATACTGAAAACTTTTAAAAAGTTTTACGCCAAAAGTTTGATAAAAACATAACTAAAGGTTACTTTTGCCGCACTAATTTGCAAACACATCGTGTCAACTCTATTTTTTCTTAAGCACGTCAGTGCCATTAGAAAAACTGATGAAGAAAGTAGTTTATACGATTCGGAAAGAAATCAGATGCTGCGAGAATTCAGATATTTTTATAAAATTTTTCAGGCATTTTATATTTTCTTTAATTTTCGGCTACGGATTTCTTCTTAACACCGATGTACTAAATAAATTAAGGATGTCCATAATGATTTTTCCTTAAAAAGCTAGAACGGAAGTCACGTCGCGTAAATTTTTGGTTAAAAATTGCGCCAACAAGGTAAATTTTTCTGTTCGAATCAAAGACCAAAAATAAAAATTTCGGCTTCCGATCACACTGAATGAACAGTGGAAGTAGTTAACCATACCTGTACTTGGGGGGGGGTTGGGGGGGGGGGACCCCCCCCCCCAACTCGGCCAACCCTATACCCAAAATCATTTCCCCCCCCCAACCCCCCCCCCCCAGTTGGGAAAAAATTAAAAAAATTTGTCAAAAAGTGTATGTTTTTTGGCCTTTTTTGGGAAAAATTTCGACTTTTTCCTACCCCCCCCCCCCCCAAAATTTCGGATTTACCCCCCCCCCCCCCAACTGGTCGGAGGTCTTACAGGTATGTAGTTAACTAATTCATTTTTCAATCATTGACAATCTTCAAGTTTGTTGCGATCATACAAATCTATTATCGCATACAATTCTTTCAGATTCCTGACTCATGGCTAATATTACACTTGAGCAGTGTTTTTTTTGTGCCAAAACATGGTTTTTGGCACAAAAAAATTTGGAATGGCACAAAAAATTTTGAGCATTTGTGCCAATTGGCACAAAATTTTTGGCTTATCAAACATAAAACTTCCTTGATTTTTAGACGTTTTAGGGCTGCAAACGCAAACATTTTTCGGCGCTTCGCGCCGGATCAATGAATATAATATTTCCTATTCGTATATTTGACCCGAACGCGAACGATTTCTCTTTGAACAGTGTATTAGTATCGTTGCAGCAAACTTTATAGGCTGTCAAGACTGATGAGTGAAAAGAAATTCTGAATATTCTCTCTTCATTCAGTCAGATTCGGATTTAAAACTGAAATTGTTACTTTTTGTGTTTGATTGATTTAAATAGAAAAATCGATATCGTTGATATTGGCACAATGTTTCGATCGAAAATCAACGCGATTGTTGACTTTATTTTCTCTAGTCTTTACATGGTTGTTAAATATACATAAAACATAACATAGATATTTGTTCGTAGTCGAAAATTTTATCAATTTGAACTTCCAGAACAATTCTAGAGCTATTTAAATTATCTCAGCGTTCCATTTCTTTTTGGGATTCCGTGAACTACTTTGTTGCACAGTTTTTTCTCTTTTCACTGACATGGTTAGCTGAAAAATGGGTTGGGCACGATTTTTACAAAAAATTAATGCGTTAAACAATTATCAAACTTTTGGCCTAAAACTTTCCCGTAGTTTTCAGTATGTCTCTAGTGAAAAAAATTTTTTATGCCATTGGCACAAATTTTTTTGGTCTCTTGTGCCAATTGGCACAAATGTCACAAAAATAAAACGCTGCACTTGAGTAATTGACTCGGCGCGCAGCGCCGAGAAAATTTTCGTTTTCAGCTCTGACTAAAAATCAAAGAAATTCGGCATTCGACTAGTCAAAAAATTTGTGCCAATTGGCACAAACGCCCTAAATTTTTTGTGCCATTCCAAATTTTTTGTGCCAAAAACCATGTTATGGCAAAAAAACACTGCTCTCCTAAGCCAGAAAATTTGCCAGAACAACTCATCGTAACAGTAATCATCTTCATGTGGACCATCATATTAAAACGATGTACTAACTCATTGGATATCATCACGTTCCAAGCCATCCAACTCCATATTATGTCAAATTCAGTAACGTACCAAAAAAGTAGGTTCATTTCAATACGCACTCTTCATAGAAGAGAGAATTCCAGGAAAAATATGCCTCCCTTAAAAAATATATACAAAGATATTTATAATATAGACTATCTTGATTTGAAAATTTATTATCGGAGTCTGATGATAATGCTCGACAATTTGAAAATCGAAATTTACGGCAGACGCAATGAAAACCAAAAAAGTTGGTTAAATACGATACACTATTTTCATTTAATGAAAAACTCTGTTCTGTATAAAAACGCTAAATATCTTCATGATGTCGTGAAAGATGGTATTGAAAGAAATTTCAAGATGTTCTGTTTGCCGCCCCCCGACGGAAAAATTCTTGTATTTTTGTTACAGCAATAAGCTTACTAGTCTTTCATTACTGTGGTCAAAGACAAAAAAATTTAACGGCATACAGAACAGAGAAAATTTACCTCACTAACCTAGTAGAAGGTAGCTAAATTTCTCGTGTAGTAGCACTCAGGTATGCTTACAGTTCTGTCCAAATTTACGGCAAATAAGCATGCTTTTTCAACATTTTGCCTTTACCCGTTCTCACGAAAAAATTCAGTTTTTCCACGATAAAAAGTATTATCCCGAGTGGAAATTGCGTATCAATTTGACCCTACGACCATTCATTTTGGCTTTCGCTGCTTTCTCCCTTTTAAATTGAATAGGCTTTATTTACATTCGCATACTGCATTTCAAAATTTGTATTTTTTCGAAAAGCACAAAAACACGGAACTCGGTAATTGTACGTTTTCCTTTTGTAGCATTGCACTTGTTTATTGGGCATTGTGTTAGTCCAAATAATCAATTTTCTCGGAAAAACACATTATAACTTCACATTTCAACAATAATCTCCCGACATCAACTTATCGCGTAAAACGTGTCATTTAATGCAGTCAATGATTTGCAGCTTTCTGGCGAAAGCAACAATTATTGTTGAAATCTAAACGGCCTCGACGGATAAATTGTACTACAAAACGAGAGAACACGATAAATACTATAAATAACACGTGACAACGCGACCCGTGAAAGGCAGTGCTTTTGAATATCGTACACGAAAAGTTAAAATCAAAGTAACAATTATGCATGCCCGACAGAGAAGTATACATGGCCGCTTTAATTTAAAATGATAGACGCAGCGCAAACCAAAAAAGTAGGTTCTAGTTGATACGCAATTTTCACTCAGCGGAAAACTTTATACTGCAAAAAACGCTGAATTTCTTCATAAGAATGTGAAGGAGAAAATCATTGAAAAGCAGCATGCATATCCACTGTGGATTCATGGAACTGCGTCGAAAACGGAGTGCTCGAGAAATTCTGATCATTTAACCATGTTATCGAAGGAAATTTTCTGCTGTCCTGTTTGCCGCTCAGACGGAAAAATTATTTCATTGACTACAGTAATAAGCTTACTAGTTTTTTTCTGTATTGAACTTACATTCATGGAATCGCTGCATCAATCATTTCAAAATGAAATGGAGCATAGTAAGAAAATGTATGATTTCACGGCTCTTCAGAATAGTTAGTCATCGCAACGCACGAGGGAGAAAAGGCATAATAAGATGTGCAATCAGCCACATCCCGATCAAAATAATAATTTAACATCCGAAATCCAGCTCCGGCATGGCGATGAGTTTGGAGATGTATTTTTTTTACGAAATTCGATAAAAAATATTATTATATAAAGTACTGTACCAAATTCGAGCGCATATAGTTGGTGCGAAATTTCTTAGAATATTTCACTTGTAAATCAAAATCCTTGCAATGTATCCATATCCTGGAGATCAAAAACCAAAAATTCACTACGTTACCGCATAATGATGATGATGGCAATGATGATGCCATTTCTATGAAAATGACGAATATGACGACGGCTGACAAAAAATTAATCTCGACGCCAATCGCTTTAAGCGTAGACTGATGCGTCCGGTATTTCTATCGAAAAATTTAAAATTTTTCCATTGAATGATCGGTAAATTAATTTTCAATCTTTTATCATTGGTCATCGGGAAGAGTCGATCATACTGACTTCAGCATTGTCATGATCAGCGGCTAACCGAAAACTCTGAGACAGGATCAATTGGTGTCTACTCTGATTGATAGAGCTCATTTCGTAGACTTTTCCGTTGACGACTAAAAAAGAACATATTGTCAAATTTAGATCTCAGCAGTCATCAATCACGTGACCTTTTCAAATATAGAAAAACCATAGGTTTAAAATGGTATGTCGAGCAAAGAAATTAAACCATCGGGTAAATTTTTTTCGAAGGAAATCACTGAAATCATAACAATGTTAATCAATGATCAACGGTGTTTAAGGAATTGAAGTTAAAAATCCATTGTTTCTTCGTAAAGAGATCTCTATCTCAAATGAGAGCTTGGGCCGTGCTAGACATCGATGAAAAGTTCTATTTTTGAAGAGTGGAAAGCAAGTACACTATATCAAATTTCTACCGTTTCCTGCGAAACTGAACGTCGCCTAGTACTCAAAACTTCTAAGCCTAATTAGCTAACCCTGAAAAATTGTTTTGATAAAAAATTCTTCAGTAAAAACTTTGAGTAAACGACTTCGAGGGCGTTACTTATTTTGTGTCATTTGTTAAATATAATAAGCATTTTACAGAAAAACAAATTATTAATAATAAAGAAGCAGTGTGCATATCTAAATCATTTTTTCTCAATAGTTTTCTTACTATTTCGGATAATTCTGATTATTTTCATTTCGTAGTCAGACGAGCATTACAGTGAAATTCGCATCACAGTGTTTTTCGAATCACCAGTCAACCTCAACCTGAGAACTCCTAAAGGAGTTTTTCATAATAATTCAAAGCATTAACAAGACTTCAGATGCGTGCAGCGTTTGATTTAGACACTTCCAGAGGTCCAAAAAGCTTCATTTTCAGGTGGGGGTAAAGTCCAAACTTTGTGGAAGGGGTACCTATAAATATTCAACAAAAAAAGTTATTTTTTCCCCAAATTAGATACCTAGTGATCCATTTTTAGAACCTTATGTTGGGGTAATATCTCTCACACCTCTCACTATGTTGTCTGGATGCTGCTATTTTTTTGTTTACATATTTCAAACAAGACTGCAAATTAACCGTTCGAAATTTTATAAATTTTACAGTGAAGTATGGAATTCTCATGTAAGTTGGGAAATGAGACCAGATTTTAGAGTATTGTCAAGTTTTTTTGAGTGGGCAGCTGATTGTAACTTATAGCGCTGACCATGCTTTTTTTTAGTCATTTTAGGAGCCTGGGCTCCTAAAAGTTCGAAAATGGCTCCTAAAATTTTACTCCAAGGAGCCAATTTGGCTCCGAAAAATTCAGCTGAAGTTTAACCGAATTTTAGTTGTTTGCTATAATTATATTATATATCAAGCAACTTTACATGAATGCGTTTCTATTTTTAAGATCTCTTTAACAATAAACGATTTACTACCATTTTTAACTGTTTTTTCCGAGATAATTTTGTGTTTCAATGCAACAAACGCTGGCGTTGAGCGTGGTTTTTCTCTGGTGAACAGATTAAAGACGAAAACTTGGTCGCAAACAACAGTAAGGTCTTACTCGATCAAAAAATCAAATAGCAAAATTAGATTTTTCATCGATCATCAAATCAGGCTGAACATTTGGACGTCTTGATGCGTTTGCAGAAATGCCACAGCAATTGTAATAATTTTGATTTCGAAAGTGCTTACAAAATAAGGGCTAAAGATACGCGATATAAAGCTGGTGATTTTGCTAAGAAACGTAATGAATAAACGATTCGTGTTTTGATTGAAAATAAACTTTTTTGATGAGTTCCGTTTTAAAAGCAAATTCAAAAAATTTGCCCTATCTGTGATACAAATAAATTTGGATTAAATACAATCAAACTATACGAATTATATAATGCATTAATTTTTATCAAAAGTGTGCAAATGGCTCCTAAAAATGTCTGTTTGGCTCCTAAAAATTTAGGTCTAGGAGCCATTTGGCCTGTAAATTTTTGACGAAAAAAAGCCTGGCGCTGACAATTATACTGTATGCAAGTATAATTGCTAAAATTTAATAATGTCTAGAGCAGAATGACATCATAAATGCACCGTAAGCTCTTGACTTTGTTGACTAGGATTCGGTCGATATCCCGACATCGGTTGGGATTGATCCTAATCCTAATCAGGAGAAAAAATGGTCGGGGTCGGAACTTTTCAGCATCTGTTTTATGGGTGTGCAGAAAGTTATTAAGTGCGTCATCTCAACTTGTGCACGATCTTTCAAACCTTTTTTCGGCATGAAAGTGCTGACTACGTGTTTGCGATGAATTGATAATGAGCTGACTGAATCAAACTGTTTTGACTTCAGAATGAGGCCACTTGTGATGAATAATTTCCATTTTTCCACCTAAATACAATTGTATTTATACTTTTCTAAACTCACGATCAGCTAAAGAACTGAAAATCAACAGACATGTCATGTTCTGGAGATAGTATTTGGAGAGCTAAATTTCTTGGAAAAGTCAATAGGTATTTAAATCCATTCTCTAGAAATTTTAAACAGGGACGACAAGTATGTTGTTTATACCTGACACTATGCTAGGAAAGTAAAGATGCCCAAATCGGATTTGAACAGAATTTGACCGAACGCAGGCATTCCTTTCGCTTCTGAGGTAAAATTTTCGGTATTGGCAGAGTTCAGGAGCTATATTGAAACGTCCTGACTGTAGTGAAAATCTTCTTGCTGATCAAAAGTTCGACTCTCGATGTCACTTGTTTTTCATCTAGGCAAACAATACTTCCCACCATACAGTAACTAGTAAATTTGATTGTAATCCCGATCCCGAGCTACCGGTAGCGATATACCTTAGACATCGGCACAGGTACTTGTTATTCCACATCGCTATAGCATAGTATATCAATTTTCAAAGCACAATAACGCAAAAATCTTTTGGCATGGAACCAATATTACTGCTCATCCTGTTTTTCTAGATGACCCTATGACAATGCAGTATTCTACGATTTGTTTCTCTTTAAGAGCTTGAATTTTGACTATTTCCATTGACATACTAAATTTAAATCTCTCGAAGAAGCCTTGCGGTAAGAGGAAAATCTAAACCAGAAAGTCGTCAGAATTTCTCAAAAATTCAAATATATCTAGGTTAGCAATCTGCATGAGCCGCGCTATTGCGGCCCGAGGCGGCCCATAAAGTTTACAGTTTCGGCCCGACTGGTAAAATGTGCCGACAAAGAAAGCCCGGTCTATTTTTTCCTGAACTTTCAAAAGCTGAAGAATCAAATACTAAGTCGAGGCGAATCAGTCCTAATTGCTATACATGATGTCATCCATTAATTATAGAAGGATTTGTTTATGTAATATATATGTGATTATCCACCGTGCTGATGTCGTATTCGATTCTGCTTACACAGAGTGATTGAAGAATACCAGCAGACTGCCCCATCGGGAGGGGTATGAGGGGGGTATTACCCCGCCTAAAGTCTTAAAAATCGAGCACTGTTTGGCTAATTTCAAGACAGAATGAAGTGTTTGCTGAACATTTAGCTTACACTACCCCCGAAAATGATCAACGTTACCCCTACGTGAAAAATCTGACCTTTGAGGACTTCTGAATACCAGTACTAACATAACGTAGGGAATTAATTTCATGACTTCCAATTTAAGGCTGCTCCTACTCGTCGCCAATTCAGAATTTCTCGCCTAATCAGCTTATTCAAACGAGAGAGTGGTTACTACTTTTTGAGGGAAATAGATTTTACGAGATTTCACTTTAGATCGAATCAAGTGAAACTTGAATGCTAAATCATGCAGTTTTCCATGGTTAGAGATCTAAGTTCGAATTACTGAATTCCCTTTCATTTAAAAAATGTGAACAAATGAATTTTTCTACTTGCTGCTATCATAGGAAGGGCTATGAGGGAGGTATTACCTCTAACCAAAATCCGAATATGTATCAAAATAAATATACCAAAATATCCAGCATGATACGCTGTAAATGACTTTGAATGTGCGCTCGGCTGCAGATCCACAAAGTTCACAGTAGCATATTCATGTGGTAATTTTGTCTATATCTCTATTCGCAGAAATGATATCATTAAAGTTCACATTTTGAAAGGTTATAATTTAGAACTGTCTGATTTGATTAATGATTAGTAATGAATTCATACTATCACAGACAGACAGCAAGCATTATAAAGCTTATAGTAACTCACATTATTTGTATAAGAAAAATTGACAGCATTTCAATGATTAACGATTAATTTGAAGTAGTTACGAGTATAAAAGAACAGCTTTCCATGGAGGGATGCCTATGCCCTCAGGTCCGGTACAGCCCTGAATTTCTTTCCTACCCAAGCGCGGCCTGGCCCGCTCATAGGCTAGGCTAGACTGCGCCGTGGGCGCCCATACAAAACCATTATTTGGACAGACGTAAATTTTCTTCAGATGATGGAATCTACAGATCTCAAAAGATTTTCGTCATATGGCAAAGAATATTGTGGAGTAAGATTTCAGTGTAAGTATCTTGTAAGGCGACTTGAAATAAGGCGACTTGTTTTTACTAAGAGGTACTGGAGTCGGCTCAATGTCATGTTGATACCGGACTGGTATCGGTGCAGTGGGTACGCCGGTATCTGTACCGCATCATTAGTTATATTAACGTACAAAGAATTTAAATGAGATAAATATTTAAACTCGGAAACTTCCTGTAGTAGTAAAATTTACATCAATCCAAAAACCTTCGTAGGTTTGAAATGAAATGAAATTCACAAATGACTAACAAAATTAAGGAGATGACGGTTTAGATTTTTTGTGGAACATACATTTGATACATATTTTTGATACATTTGATACACGTGATAAGAAAATCCTTTAATATACTCCTTACCATTGGCTTTCTCCGTCCTATGAAAATACCACAATAAAGTTGTCACCATAGCGCCGGCTAAGAAACTGACGAGGGCCAATAAAACTGCGGTTTTTGTACTTATACCTTGTACGTAATCAACACTTGTTGACGAAAAGCTTTGACGTCCTTCCATAGAATGGTCGCCTTTTTCATCATCGTTATTATGGTACTGTATTTGAGCATCATCTAAATTTTTTGTCATTTTTGGCGGACAAGTTTGGCGACATTTTACGTTGAGCCTGTTATTGTTATGGGGTCGAAAGTTGGGCGGTGAATCGTTCTGGGGGGATGCTAAAAGATGGAAGAAAATAGGTAGAAGATATGATCAAATATTCGTAAATTGAAGATCATCGTAACATAAGACTTTCAAAGTCATATACGAGCACAAAACTAGACAAACTATATCAAGTAGCTTGGCACAACTGCATTTCCGGATTACAATATACTGGGCTGAAAGAACTTTAATAAAGAATATCGATAAAAGCCTCAAGATCCACATCTAAATTCCCTTGTCATACAGAATTAACATGTACAAAATTGTAAATTCAAGCCTTGTTCTAGGTAAGGCCTGATAAGCCTTTTCTTAAAGATTCAAGTCGGGCGCATAGAATTCAAAAATTATAGATTGAAATCGTGTAAAAAATTCGGGGATTTTTTTGCGTAGCCCGTTCTTCTTCAAATGCTTTCAAATAATAAAACTGGAAAGCTGATTTTTTCACAATATCTTCAAATTTTTTTGATGAACCAAGTGTCATATTGGACGTAATTAACCTTGAATAATTTTTCGAGTAAAAAGATCTACGGCAAAGGCCACGTGAAAAGTATTTTGAGGACAGTACTAATCTATGTTACTATTCAATTTACAAGCACTTTGTAAAAAGCAGGCTGATCAACATCGAGCTCTGTACAATAGTCAATAACAAAAGCAATCATTAACGGGATGCAGAAATTTCGGTTCTCTATGCCCATTTCTTGCTTGGGAATTAATGCCAAAATTTCCGACTATCGAAGCAAAACTTACACTTCGACAAAGTTTCAACGTCACCATGGAACAATCGACTTTTGACATTGTAGACCACGTTCCTGTTGATATTAACTATAGGGCTTCCGGCGCCGGATGTTAATGAACAATAAGTAGTCAACGGACACTGAAAAATTTACGTTTTTCATGGAACACTACAATGTGTGTTTTTTCAGCTTTCTATGCGAGTTATACCACCGAAAACGCGGATTTTCCTGGTTTGCAATGAACTAATGACAGACTCTTCACGTAAGACAACAGTAACTGAAAAGATTGTATGGGAACGAAAAATCTGAAAATCAGAAACACGAAATTTCTGAGGCCTGCACAACTTTACCATAGCTAATTTAGAAATTACACACTTGGACTAGTTGCAGAAAAATCATACTCATACTCGATGCTATTGTTAACTATAATTATTTGATCGCAATAAAGTAAGTTCTTCTTCAGTTAATACACAAACCCAAAAATATAAAACTTGCAGTTACCTTCGATACACCATACAATGCGTGCAGTCTACTGTAGCTGCAAGCCATTATTTCACAATTGATACTGAACGACACATTCCTTTGATCGGCAAAAAATTCAGTCAAATATTCTACCATTTGAAAACCTATTCTCGTATCGCCGTTGACGAAGTGATGGACGGTCGAAAGGCCACGCCCTCTATCGTCGCGACCGGGACAACTTGAACGAAGAAAAGTGGTGATGGTATACTGTGATGAAGATATCATCGTTTCTTACCCATTTTGGAGGAAAAACCGTCGTTGCTGGGTTACTAGAGAGTCAATTCGTTGTTCGTCTCTCAGATAACAATTTAGTGGGAATGATTTTAAATCTGTAAAATACTGATTCTGATTAATGTATATTATCGGCTGCAGTAGATCAAATACAGAAAAAACCGTACAGTAATGAACATTGTGCCTAATAAAAAATTAGGGTTTCTGAGGAGATTAAAATTTACATGCAGTTTGATTTTCCAGTTTTATTCATTATTTTCTAAATGTTTGAATTTCTTTTTGTAAAATTGCGCGAACTTTCACTTTCAATTTGTAATTTATGATCTGCATTAAAAGAAAAATGACTCGCGATTATTTCAATAACGACCCAACAAACGCTTGACCCATTTTATCTAATTGAAAGAATGCATCTATGGAATGAAAAACTATGTGATGCATGAATTCAAGCAAAACTCAATCAAACTCTACAAACTTTCGAAACTCCATGACTAGTTAACAAAACTCGATCACAGCTACATTTAGAAAAATATTGTCAACTTATTCAGCTAAGTAAATTTACTTTTTGAATTCGAAGAGATTCCGCAAAGTCTTAATCAAATATAACAAGTTCTAAACGTTTTAGATTCTTGTCATAATTTATTTGACGCACTCACCGATCAAACTTCGAACGTCGTTTGACGACGATAAATCCGGAAAAACACCTTGCAAAAAGATTTTTCTGTAGGCATCAACTCTATCGTGTTCCTGATATAAATTAAGGCTCCGGGCGTCTTCGCTTATGGTAATTATCATTGAGCCCAAAGTGCCCTGGAAAGCACAAGTTATTACACAACATTCGCAAAAAAATGATCGAAAATTCTGTTCTATTCCGCATAAAGATTGAAATTCTCCAATAAAGGTAGGATACATAGTATTTTCTTTGTGACTTATTCAATGTAAATTTTAAGATACTCGATAATATTGGATTGAACCTGGTGTGTCCATCCTCATCCATGCTGGGTGGGGGTGCGTGAACTCATAGGAAGAGTGTGAAAAAAACGGGAAATTCATAGAACATCCATGTGCATTGAATATTTTTACTACCTTTTGGAGGAGAGATTAGGAGTTTGGGTAGAAAAACTGAAATTTGGATGTTACATCTACAAAAACGTTTGCTTTTTTTATCACTATTGAAGAAAATTCTGACGGAAAATGAGTTCAATTATGTTAGTACTAATTATTCCTCTCGTTTTCCATTGAAGATGTATTGGAGATATTATGGTTCAGATAATCACAATTTTAGACTCACCTGATTGACATTCGGTAATACGGAACACGATAGGTCATATGTTTGGGTAAAACTTTTTTTGATTTGAAATTCTTCTGCCGTTTGATTATCGATCGACAAGGCGACCTATCATAAAAACGGGATGTATCTATTTTGCGAAGCTTAAATGTTGATGATCGAAAATAGCAATTCTCATCAAAAAATAAAATCACGTACTTAGATCAACAAGAGAAAAAAATCACGAAAACAAGTACGTATGGGAAACTCATGAAGAAAGAAGTCGAAGAACCACTCTGCGTTGCATACAGTACCAGTTTCTTCTTATGAAACGCACCTACTTTTAGTTACACACAAGAAAATTTGAATCAAAAATGACGAAGAAGCGCACAAAACAGGTCACAAAACAAAAGTTCACGATTGGAACAAAAGGAGATGATGAAGAAATTTACAGAAGGGAAGTTACTATAAGCGGTAGCCCAAAAAAGTAACAAACAATATATTGATTTAGTCTGTCATAATAAAATGCCGACTTTACTTAACATAACACTCTGGAAAATTCGATCGAAATCATGTTTCACGAAAATGATTTTTTTATTGCCTTTCAGTCAAACCTATCTCTTACTGATAACTGATATGCAGTCCAATCATGCGACCGTCGGTCAACTCGCATACCGCAACAGCCATCGCAATAATTGACCTTCAAAGTCAGTTGACTATGGACATCGTCTCGGATACTGTCGCATTCTGTCTTATTTTTGATTATATCGCTATTATTATTGTGATCATTAATATTTTCATTCATGATGATGCTTTTCATCGAAAGACGACTAGTAATTTTATGCAATTTCTGGCCCAATAACCGAGCGTGCCTAGTATTGTATCGGAAGCTAATTTGCATATGGTCCGATTGACAATCTAGGTCCATCAATGTTTCAATGACGTCTTTCCAATCGATATGGTCGAAATAGTTGTGATCGTCAACCGATAACGATCGGAAATTATACTTTCTACGAGTAATAGTTTGACTATTATCGACAACCGCGGTAACAGCATCTATAATATACGAGTACATAATAAGTAAAATGGTGTAAATACTCTGTTGATACTCCAAAAAACATTTTATTCAAGTGTTACAGAGGTTGAAAATAGTCAAGAACAATAGTTACACTAAGGTATTTGTTTAAAGAGGCAATCTTCTTGATTTGGGATAAAGTGTGGTTTCCAGAAAAATGTTCCCTGTACAGCATCCTAAATTAACTTTCAATTTTTCTAGGACATACACTTTTTCCTGAGGCCCTGAATACAATAATTTTTCAGATTAAAGCCAGAAGGACGTTTCATTATTATTCTCAATAATAGTCAGCTTATTCCAATTGGAAAATACAAAATGATACGGTTCCTAATCAAACTCGTTTTCTTCACATTAGATTACCAAAGAAGCCGGGGCCAATTGCAATACATGAATCTGAGCTTTAACCCGAGCTCGGTTCTAAGTTCCAAACGTCAGGATTAGCTGAACTCAATGTCAGTTTTAACCTGTATCGGTTGCAATAAAAATTTCGAGCTCGTTTTCAGCTAAACCTCAAGTTTAAGTCAGAATTCACTCTTAATGAGGGAAAAAGTATTAATTTCAAAAACGCAAAAGAAAAGAAAACGAATGAAAAGAAAACAAAAGAAAAGAAAAAGCAAAAGAAAAAGAAAAATATGAAATTTGACCGGCAGTTTTGCTTTTTCAAACTGGAAATCATATAAAATTTGTAGAAGGCCTACTATAACCACCTTTTTTACTTCAATGAAATGAATGAAGAGGCTCGGTTGTGGACATGCATTCAAACCATACAGGGGCTCGGACTTAAACCAACTAGTCCACATGCTCAACTTTTCAATTGTGTTGACCATTTTTTGCAACCGACCGCGGCGAACTCGGGTTTAACTCGAACTCAAAGTTTAATGAAAAAATTAGCTCATTGATCTTACACGATCTAGATTATCAAGCGGTATCAAGAACATACATGTAATTGGGGGAAGTGCCATACGAACCCCCTAGAAACCGTCGGCCATATGGCTAGCCATAGAAACCCTGTCTTTTTGGTCGAAAAAGTGTGAATTTTTCCGGCACTTTGAGCCGTAAATGCATATTTTTATGGTTTTTACACGAAAATTACCATATTTTTAAGAAATTTTCGGACTTTTTAGTCAAAAAGTCGAAATTGTTTTCCCTCAATGACCGCCCTTAAAATTGCCCCCACCGACAAAAAAGCGCTTTTCCCTGCAGACCTCGGAGCTGCGCTACATGTATCATCTTTGATGGGAAAGTTATACATACTGAGAATTTTTCATCTCGTTCTCGGTTGGAATGTTAGCTGAGTACCGTTTTCCGATTTGTACCAGAAGTCTTAAATTTTCACTGTCGAAATCAATATGGGGCAAAAATGTCGTTTCACGGAATTCATTATGCCTAGATTAGAGTGAAGAACAACCAACAGAAAATCACACGCTCTTCGAATAAAAGAAAATTTCTTATCATCGCTTTTTCCAAAAATAGATGACAAAAATCAGCTCATTAATCTTCTTACCCTTCGTTTCCGTCGCGAATAAAACACAGAACGATAATAAAGCTAATGACCACATTTTTAGCCAAATCGCTAGATTTTAGGCGTATCCGACTAGAAGCTACTCGTAACTAATTAATTAGGGACGCATAATAAGCGAAAATTTCTGAAAAAGAAAATTTAGTAGGTCCAGTGAGGAGTAGGATACATGACATGCTGAAGTTCTTGAACAGGGGAGTCTTTCTTAGTTCTCGGAGGCGATCAAATCCGTCAGAGAATTCATTGAATGAATTACTCCGAATCTACCTTGAAAATTTCAGGATGTGTTTAAAATGATCAAAATTAGCAGAAAAATTCTGATTTTTGTCCTTTATGGCAATTTTCGAAAAAAATTAAGGCCTTGATGACCACTTTTGGAGCAAAAGTACTCCCTTTTGGGAAAAGTTTCTGCTCAGAAGTCAAGGATGGCAAAAAATACACTTATCGGACGCTGGGAACACTATTTTCCTACACCTACCATCATACTAAAAACTTATCGCCCAAGCGGAAAAATGTCTGCAGATAGCAAAAACCGCATCGCAACTACCACCGCCACCTCCTCTTTTTAGTCTGAAAGAAAATCTATTTTTAGTTGTTTATAAATTTTTCCAACAAAAATGATAAATAAACGAGTAGCAAGGCTGGGAGTAAAAAACAAGATTTTTTCACTTTTGCTCTGCTTCTGTTGCAACAGCGACAGAGCAGACTAGACGAAACCCAAATGAAAGTAAAAATACCTATGCACTATAATCGACTATTGCTGTTTGGTTTCAAATGTGGAAAAAAGATATAGAAGAGAAAAAACAAAATAGAAGTTGCGACACAAAAGACAAAATAATGTACAGCAAATACAGGAATAACCAAAAATATAGAATGATGTGCAAAAAACCACATGCGCGCGTTCATCCGTATAATGTCTGAAAATTCACAGACACTCTATCGAGTCAGGACAGACTGATAAAAAAGTTTGCACCTCTCAATTTTTTTTATTGTGTCGATAGAACATGCCTATCAACACGGTTTATTTACGAAATGGTACGAACAAATGCGCTCGCCCATAATTAATAATTTTTTGCTCATTTAGTGGAATCAGAACTTTTTGCGCGATAACCATGATCCAGGTTCTTCGTAAGATATTACAATCATACCTGCTCATTATAAATTTCAGAAAAATTGATGGCGAAAAAACATCTCAGACGTGCGACCTGAAAATATGATTTCTGCGTGTCTATCAATGTCGCGTTTTTTAATGTGGACGAAATACAAGACGATGAAATATACTCGTGCAGAACGTGAGAAAAAAATCAAAAAGGTTACGAAGCACATACAGGGTGAACCACAAAAAGGCGACCGGTGCTGATTTTCATAGCTTTCGATGAAGCCTTTTTAATGCGGTTTGCTTCCCTCGATAGCTAAAACATCTGGCATAAATACTGCAAAGTTTTAGCCATATTGCTGGAATATTGACTGGCTAGAATCAAAAATACTGAACGTCGATTTTTAATGCAAAAAAAAACAAAAAAAGTTGACAAAAATTAACATTTTTTCACAACGGAAAAAAATTTTAAAAAAATCCAATCATAAGAACCATATAACAGGTGAAAACTACAAAAGAGCCGTTTCAATGTGTCCTCCTTTCTGTTTCACCCCTAATGTTAATCGTTTTTCTAACTGGTCAATCGCAGAACTAATTTTGCTTTGACTTTTTTGGCAATTTCAAAACAAAGGCTCTTGATTTTAGCAAAATTTTGCCCACATTGAAACAAGAAACTGATGACTTTTACGTGTAAATTGTAAATCTGGGTGGTTTTTTCAGCATTCTTGCGTGTAAACATTACAAAACGTTTTTCACAATAGGACAACTTTTACTTTGATTTTACAACTTTTATTTTTTGAAAAATGACCACTTTTACAACATTCCTGTTTACGCAGAAACCATAAAGACTAGAAGCATAAAACTTGGTCCTTACAACAAAGACAAATAGAACATTCTAAGGCAGCAATGTGCATTAAAAAACTTCATCCGTTCGAAAGTTAGCACGGGTCTCCTTTTTTTGGCTCACCCTGTATAAATATCGAAGCTCAAATGTTATGTGTGACATGTTCTATGTTTGATTATTTTTGAAGGAAGAACAAATCTACAGTAAATTAACGGTGAGTTAAAATTCGACAATTGAGCATCGTTTTCACTTTCAATCGGTTCAATCATTCGGATAAAAGCAGACTGCATCACATTTTTCCGAACACAAGATCAAAAAGTCAAACAATGATTAGCGTTTTGAAACTATTAAATGTATTTCACTGCGACCCTTTAGTTTCTAAGTTGTGAGAGAAAAATGGCTGTAATAAGCATAAGTAGGGTTTTCGTAACACTTTCGTAACAAAAGCATTTAATCAGTATAATTGAATTGACAGTGTATTCGATCTTACGTGCCTAATGCAAAACAATAATGCAAGTCACAGAGAAGAGAGAGAAGCTTAAATTCACAGTTCTCACAGAAACATGGTACTCACATTTCTACGCAGAAAAAAACTCACAGTTCTACATAGAAAATTCAGTCAGAAAATGATATTGGTGGATGAACATGCAAGCAGGATGTAAAATAAGATAAGAATTTGAGTACTCCCTAATTCCCATTTCGACAATGACGATGAAAGATTCAAACTTACCACGCCAGCCGGGCTTTGGCTATACATATTCAAAATCGGAGAGCTTCAAAATATATAACCGGGTGTCTAGAAAAATGGGAGCAACATATGCATGTAGTAAAACAAAAATACATTAATCATGAAAAATAACAAACTGTGGCTTTCGTCTCGCGCAAATTGCGCAAACAGAACATTTTACGGCGATCATCTATCAGCAGCTTGTGTGAGCTCGCGGTAGTAAAATAACTTTTTTTGCCTGATAAAATGTACATTATGGGTTAGAATCTTGACAAAATGATTTTGTTTTTTGAGAAAAATGTGAAGAAGCCCATAAAGAAGCTATTCCCAAGTATAGTATAGCATTTTTCCAAAAAAATGGTCTAGACACTGGAAATATTTCTCCACCGAGGGAGAGATAGTACACACATGCGTGTTTTCAACACACAAAAACTGTTGGTCGTTTACGACGAGGCCGTGCCTGACACCCGTTCCCTGCTCTTCTCACCGGCAACCGAGCTTTGACCATGGCATAATAAACCAAGAGCATAAAGAAAAACAACAATATCTTGTTTTTCTTATTCACGCGAGGCTACTGTTATTATACCGTATTTTGGATTGCTTGATCGAAAGAATCTGTTGGAGAGAACAATAAAAGGAATTGTAATCAATCTAAAGAAAATAGTTTCCGAACTCGCCGGGACTGACAGGTGATCTGAACTCGCCGGGATAGAAATGAAATTATCCAAGAAGTTCCAGTTTCATCGATGATTTAAACAGTTGACTAAAATTTAGTATTCTGAAAAAACTGAAATCTTTATCGAAATTCAGGAATTTTGTGCTAATACTCATGATTACGTGGATAATTCTTCGGAGCGAAGCGCTAACTTCCAAATCTTGAACTTTCTACATGTACATCTATAGTCTGTTTTTCTTAAAATGCTTTCAAATAATGAAAGTGGAAAGCAAGTAGTATTTTAGATTTTTGCGATTTTCTGATAGACAAAATATTATGTAGGATTGGAAATTTGTAAGCATACTGACCTAACCTTTAGCAATTTTTCGAGCGAAACATTTTACCAAAAGAACTATATGTAAACGATTTTGACGACAGTACTGATTTGTGTCACTTTTCTATTTGGAAGCATTTTATAAAAAACATACTATACATGTATGAATCATCTACGAATCATTAGTTTTTCATTGTCAATATATTCGATTTCCTTACATTACATTTTTCCGATTAACGCGATTCGAATAATACATGGAATGGGGGTTACAACGACATTTTGAGGGAGGGTTCATCACTTGCCAGAAATTTCTGGAGGAGGTCATTGAAAGAAAAAACTTCGATTTTTTTGAGTGAAAATTCGAAAAAATGTGTGAAAAATTTTAAAATGATCATTATCTACTAAAAATTGGCATTTTCAGTTTATTCCGACCAAAAAAGGGGTATGGCCAAGTTATGAGAGGGGTCACAATATGGCAAGCCATGCCGAAGATTTTTTTGGTGGGGCTCCTTTCGAATGAATTTATGCTGATGCATGCAAAACCGAATTCGTCGCGAAACTTACCAGGTAAGACCTTGTTGTGTAAATGCTGAATCAAGGTTGAGGACTATCCAACACAGTGATATGGAGAACTCACCCCATTAAATTTGTTGAGGCGACCTTTGCCCGCTACTCGGGGCTTCAGTAAAAGTTAGGCTCGGTCCGGGACTTGAACCCGGGACCTTGCGGCTACCGTCCGCACGCTCTAACCAACTGAGCCAACCGAGCAACGGGAAAGGTGCTCTCTTTTTTTGCAACAATTCGTAGTTGAGGTGGTTGCTGTGACCACTCTCAACATCCTTCCGCCGTCGAGTTTGACGGACCGTCAAGGGCCACCAGTGTTGGGGCGACCTTTTCCCGCTACTCGGGGCTTCAGTAAAAGTTAGGCTCGGTCCGGGACTTGAACCCGGGACCGAGCGACTACCGTCCGCATGCTCTTACCAACTGAGCCAACCGGGCAACGGGAAAGGTGCTCTCTTTTTTTGCAACAATTCGTAGTTGAGGTGGTTGCTGTGACCACTCTCAACAGGTTATAGAACAGAAGTTTTAAAACATAAAAAGAAATATTTGGGGCATTGGTCAATTACGTCCTTCTATCTATTTGATCTACCAATTTCGATACTAATCAAAATTGGATTTTCCTTTATTCGCATGATCGAAAAGGCGAAATTTGACCGCGATATATGCATATCTAACCAAAATGAACGGCTACCTGCAAGACGAAATTTGAGCCTTAATTTAGCCATTATATTAATAATGATAATTCTATCCGTTAGATTAAGTCTGGCTTCTTCTTTGCATAATGATTATTGATCAGCCAGTGTATTTATCGAAAAAAATTTTTCACTTTTTTTCTACAGCTAGAAAACGAGCTTGTCAGGAGAAAGAAAGGTCTATCGTATCTACCGCCTATTTGTAGGTCAGAAAATCGAAAGAGATGATGAAAAAATAGGTACAACCCCGTCGTCATCTATGATTTGAGAAGAAAAAGGAAAAAATGATGGGCACACCTTGTGATAATTCACAGTCTTACTACGAGAAAGAGATTGACGAAGTGAAACATTTTATTCGGGGGGGGGGGGGGAATTATTATCTGAATCAAAAAATAAAAAATAAATTTACTGTCCTGATGAAAATGATAGCTTGACAGAGCCCACCTCATTTTGCTCAATGTTAAGCACATTTGTGCATTGGGGGGTACGCAGGCCTGGCGGATTCTCACTTACTACCCACGCATTCTGGGCAGATGAGCATTTACTGCCTGTGTTTGGTAGCAACTCACACATGGTTCAAAAATCGTTTTAACCAAAAGCTCGCGCTTTTTTGACAGGAACCCAGTTACTGCCAAAGAATCTATGCTGTCTAGGCTTTCTTTTCTCGTGTTTTCTGAGGAAAACAGTAATATACTCGTATATTTACTACCCTGACAAAATCCCAGTTCACTCCTTCAAAAGTTTCATAAAAATCAAAAATGTTCCCCTTCCCTTCCCCCAAAGTAAGACTCCTATTTAAACTTGGCGCCCATTCTACCTTGGGATCTATCACACTTTGATGTCAATTGCTTAGAAACAAGTTTCTTTGATGTCTTATTCTGAGGTTCACTGAACGTAGCACGTTGATGGAATCTTTAAAAAACATTAATGTAGCAAATAGATTTTCAGTATAAGTTCCTTACTATTTTCTCGTAATTCGTTAAAGACAAAGTGATGTTTCATGTCGATGTCTGTTCATCACCAAATACAAAATTCAATTATAGTTCACTCATTCAATTCAATACAAAATAATCCGTAGAAAGCTGTTAGCAGATAATAAACCTGCATCTTATGCCAAAATAGTTTTTTCTCGAGTACTGCTACAATAAACTGAAGAAAAAAGTGTCCGTGCACACAGATTTTTTATCATTCATATGAACATCTTTCTGAGCTCCGAGGCTCATTCGGGAAGAATCGACTATGGTGCCCTCTTCCATTTTCCGTACAGCTTTCTGTCCGACCGATTTTTTTAACTATTGTGAAAACAATTTTCTTCAACCAACCGTCTCTTTTTTATTGATAATCATTAAAAATTTTCAATGACTAAATCTAGACATTTATTATTTATCAAGCTCTAAAGTTAATTCATCAAGTTTCCTACCATCGGGTATGATCGCCAAAATGAGACACGCGTTAAATTGCACCACAATCGATCAAATGACCAACATTCAGGAGTTATACAAAGTCGAGAAGGATGATCATATTCAATCCGAAGGTGAACAAAAGAAATCAAAGAGAAAACAACGAAGAACAAAATTAGATGCAAGAAAAATAACAAATGATGATAGAGAAAGAAGGATAATTAAAGTCACCCAACAAACTGCCTTCGACTTAGTCTAACCGATTTTTATGACTGCCTTTTGCAAATTTCTATTTTAAAAGTTATTGTATTCTAGAACGCACTGAACGCAAGCGAATAAGTTTGGCATATAAGCGTCGGGCTTTACGATTGGGTGTTCGATCCATTCATTTCTGAAATATGAAAACTTTCAAGTTTTTGGTAAAAATATATCTCTTTTGGAGCAAAACTCGGGCTTTATAGAAAAAATGTAGCCTCCGTAGGATTTGTGTCGTGAAGTTTTATTCTAAAAGCATTTCTAATTGCACAAGTTTGTATAAAATTTGGAATTCTTCTATAAATACTCATCTAAATGATTTTGACTCTTTTGAAAATAACAAAGGTCAAATATAAGCAAACAGCTGACGTTTTTATATTTTTTGACAATGCTAGCGACGCATGCGAAACTGGAATCTAAAACTCACTAAGCTTATTCACTAGGAACGGGTAGCAGTATACCTGTAATGGGGGGGGAGTGCTATAGGATCCCCCAGAAATCGTCGGTCATATGGCTAGCCATTGGGCGACCTCCACCAGATTTTTCAATCCTATGGCTAGCCTTATGGTATTCATAAGGACCCCTATACTAGTTTTGCTTGGAAAAATACTAAAAAATTTCAATTTTTTGATGAAAAATGTCACTTTTTGAACAAAAAACGGTCAAAAATATCAACTTTCTCGGCGCTCCGCGCCATTAATACATTTTTTAGTTTTTTTAGACAAAAATTACTATTCTTCGAACAGTTTTTCGGACTTTTTTTGGTGGAAGAATCAAATTTATTTCCTCAGAGACCCTCCCCACCTAAAATTTTGGAAATCAGTGACCCCGGCCCCCAAAAAGTCGCCCGACTCGCCTCCCAGACCTCAGGGCCTTGTTACATGTATGGAGAGCAGGGAGCATTTCTGTAGGTAGAAGAAGTTCGCGGTTAGCCTATTTAGGGATTCACAAGTTGTCAGTAATTCTGTTTGGAGGACATGAGTCAAGCCAACTGATCAGCGAAGTCATTTTTGAGCCATATTATATTGAACAAAAATTGTTAGGAATATTTACCTCCATTTTCCAGTTTTAACCTGTACTGCTCGAATTCCACAGTTTTGAGCGCCGCCCACGTCACTGACGATATCGTCACCGATCATAACTACCTAAATCACCAATAATTTAGCATTGTGTTTTTGTATTGTGCAGTTTGGCTTATCCAATATTTTTTTCTACTCATACAACTCAAGAGATTAAGCAGTGAAAAATTACTTCATCAGCCTTTAGGTTTAAGCTGTCTAGGGCCGCTAGAAAATACTTTTCCGTCGGCTTTCCGAATATTTCAGCCGTAATATCGCAGGCGTATTCTAAAGCTTTGGTAAAAGCCCCCAGATCCAACATTAAGCCATTAGCTTCTTTATAAAATTTCCTATAAAGAGTAACAGACTAGATACTAACAGAGAAGATATCATTTTTCTAAACGGCATATCTTATACCCTGTACCCATAGAAAAAAGTTTCGGTTCGGTCGAGTTGATCAATAAACGGAACGCTTGATTGAGATTATCATAAGTGAAAGAATCAGCTGCGTCACCTACAACGACGCAATTCGGTTCGGATTGATCCAAATTTCGGAATTCATCTTTCAGTTCTTAAACGGTTGATGTAGAGTATGATAAATTTAGAGAAAATCTACTACTTTACTTGGATGTACCAACAAGTAAGGCCTTAACATGCGTTTTTTTAATTCTTCCGCAACAATGGGAGCAGGGGTCAAAATATTATGCAAATTTACGTTGAACCCTAATTTTTGCAATGTTGCTAACAACGACGACCTTGTGTGCTGCGTTTCGTTGCTGCACAGTCGGAAAGGGATTCGAAGTTCGACCAGTCTGAAAAACAGATATGGATAAATGTTTTAACATAGGAAGAGAAATATATGGCTACAGTAACCCGATGAAATTGAACATATTGCGTTTATTTTTTTCGAGTATGTGAAATCTGTTGAATTCTTTTCGACATATTTATACATAACAGCATAACTGCACTTATTCACAGCAACTGCAGTTCGTGGTGCTAATTTTATTGGATCAATTTTGAAATATCTGAAGAAAGTAACACATATATTCGTGGCAAGAATTTGCCAAATGTATCTTTCCACAAGGTTCTTAAAACTGAGAATCATATAGGGATGGGCTTCTACTACGCATTAATGAAAAATCTATAACTTCACGCAAGCCTGGAGCCAGGAATTTCTGTCGGTAGGGCCACAAATTTTTTTCACTCAATTTACTGTAAAATTGACATTTTTAACTTGACTTTTTATTGAAGGAGAAAAATTACCAACGGTCACTCACTACTTCTGCTTTTTTAACACTTGAAACATCTCGGGTGCATGGCCCTCCAACCCCTCTGCCTGCAGGCCTGACTTCACGGACAAAAACTCACCTGTCTATGGCATCTACGGAGCCAGGTATCGCTGTTCCACCGTCCAATCCACTATCGTATAAAACACCATTGACGTCTAGCAGAAAACCTTTGACTTTCTTGTTCAGCCAGTCAGGTTTGTTGCTAATGTTCATCGTAAGAGATAAACCACACGTTCTAGAGCCTGAAATAATTTCTTGATTTGTGCATTGTTTACTGTATAGTAAAAATCGATTTCATTGGGGCAAATCTTGGTTTTTTGTGGTTTTTGCAGCGTTTTTTTTGTGCACGGACATTTGTGCCAATTGGCACAAAGGGCCAAAAAAATTTGTGCCTAAAAACATACTGAAAACTTTTAAAAAGTTTTATGCCAAAAGTTTGATAAAAACATAACTAAAGGTTACTTTTGCCGCACTAATTTGCATAAAAAAATCGTGCCAACTCTATTTTATCTTAAGCACGTCAGGGCGATAAGAAGAGACTGATGAAGAAAGCAGTTTATACGATTCGGAGAGAAATCAGGTGCTGCGAGAATTCAGATATTTTTATACAATTTTTCAGGCATTTTATATTTTTCTTTAATTTTCGGCTACGGATTTCTTCTAAACACCGATGTAAATAAATTAAGGATGTCCATAATGATTTTTCCTGAAAAAACTAGAACGGAAGTCACGCCGCGTAAATTTTTCGTTGAAAAATTGTGCCAACAAGGTAAATTTTTCTGTTTGAATCAAACACCGAAAATAAAAATTTCGGTTCTCCCAGTTCAGGGTTTTTTCCGTACCCGTCGATCCATACCGTACGGAAATCTAGTGAAAAAATTTCCTTACCATCCTACCAATTTCCATACAATCATTATTTTCCACTTGCTTCATAATAGTTCAAAGTATACATAGGTCCTAAAAGCAAGAACATGCTCGCTCACTGTAAAATTGATAAATTTACTTCACTTTTATCAGAAAAACGAGTAAACGCTAATTTTTTTGAACTTCATTCAAATCGCGTCAGTTCTAAACTTTTGCGACTGGCTTTCATGAGTTTTGGAGGAAAATAATGAAAATTCTGGCAAAACTACCGATAAATTTTCATTTTAAGGCTTGTAAATTGTTGGAAAATGCATTTTCAGTTTATTCTTATTTCATAGGTTATCGATCGTAATCACTGTTTTTAAGCATAGTTAATCATAATAATAAACGGTCTTTTCAGATGAATGAAACCATGAGAATTAAGGTTGCAAAAGATTCAGCAGCAAACATTCAATCTTTTAGTCCAAAATTGTTAATGCCGGCGCGCAGCGCCGGAAAATTTCCTAAATTTCAATGTTCTAGAATGCAGGAAAATGTATCTTTTTCAAGATGTTTAATACAAAAATATGCAACCGATAGTTTGGATCCCCAATCAGATAAAACATCTGTCATTTTTCTGCTGTGATGATGTTTGAATCATATTTCAAATGGGAAGTTTATGTTCACAAAACGGTAAAATATTCAAACACTGCAAAAGGATCGAGAAAGAGAAAAACTGTCAAGAAGCAATATAAGGTCGAACATTCATCCATGATGTGTTGATGTTCAAAGGTTATAAACAGAAGATAGGGCGACATTTTTCAACTGTGAACCAGAACTAACATTCAAAATTATAAATGATTCGAATCCGGCGCGAAGCGCCGAAAATTTTCAGGATTTTTTGTTTTAAAATGCATGAAAACTATTTCCAGACAGGAAATCCTATAACGTACAATCAAACAAATTGTCAGGCTTTAGGCTGCACTGTGCAAACTTTTTCGTACCGGCCCAAAAAAATCCGTCTGATACGGAAAAAAGCCCTGTTCCAGTTTACACACTTTCAAAGTAAAGTTAAACTTCTGAACTTCGATTACGAATTGGCGATGATGTAAGTTGTCACTTTTCAAGTAACTTTTGCACCCTGTTGCTGTACGATTTACCAGTTTCTTAAAGTATCTACATCTTTTGTGATTCCATTTACAGAACTTATTATTCGTACGACATTATAATACGTATTTCTTTTTGCATTTCTCTTTATTTTGTTTTGTGTAACAGCAATAAATATTTTTTATTTATTTCATTTTTCATAGTTCACTTTCACACTCATCATACCTATAATTGAGGGGGGACTCCCAACATGGTCAACCCCATACCCAAACCTTCATCCAAACTCAGAAAAATTGGGAAAAATAATTTTTTTGGGGAAAATTTCAGAATTTTTTCGACCCTCCCCTAACTGGTCAGATAGACCTCTTACAGGTATGACAATCATCTTATAACGTTATACACACTTGGGTATAGTGGACGATTAAAAGCAGACATGCACGGCAAGAATTTTCCAGTGGGGGAGGGTCCTCGGATTTTTCATCCAGGAGGGTAGGGGGCTCGGTGAGCAAAAAAAACAAAAAAAAGTTCTGAAATCTTATTTTTCATACAAAATATGTACAAAAATCATCAAAAAAGCGGTCTCGAAGAAAATTCAGGGGGGTGTTTGACGATTTTTTTGGGCCAGGGTCTCAGGTATGGGGGTTTACCCCACCTAGCCCCTATGTGCATATATGATTGAAAGGGGATTAATGGGGCGGGGCTTAGGGCGCAAGCAGGATTTTTTAGGCCAATTAAGAGCCATGGCTCCTAAAAATTTGGGGGCAAAAGCCAAATTGTCTTGTAAAAATTAGAGTCTAACAATCCTTTTGATTAGGTGAGTTTCCTGTCCGTATTCTATGCCTTAAAATAATACTGAAAATTTTCTGGCGCATCATGGCGGATTTCGAATAATTTATAATGCTTGGTATCATTTCTGTTGTATGGTTGGAAAATGTCGGCTTGGCTTATGCTTATGTATAGCTCTTATGTATCAGCATGTTATGGATGAATGTTTGACCTTGTCTTGTTTTTTTACATATTTGATGAAAATCTAGATTCTTTATTTTCACAAAATCGTTTTGTGGTCCTCTAGAATTTATAACTTTTGTGAACATAACTTTTAGCTTTTGGAAAATTATCAAGACATCATCAGCATGGGAAAATGGCAGTGATTCTTCTGTCTGAAAAAGCTATTGAAATTCTTTGTTGCTTGCCTAATTTTTGAACTTTAGTTTGCCCGACTGAAAACACGTTGAATTCACTGGAACATTAGACCTTTCATGCAGGAAATAGATATTAAAAAAATATTCATTTTCCAACGCTAGGAATAGACAATCAAAATCCAAAATTTTTTTTCGATGCAGAGCGAGGACATTAATTACCGATCTCAAAGTCTGAAGTAAAATACCTATTGCGCTTTTTATGGTTTATACATTTGAAAAAAAAATAATTTAGATCGAAAATGTTAGAAAAATGCTTCCACAAAACAAGTGGTGAAAATATTACGATCGATCATCAGCAGTTGCAGAAGAATGTCCTGAAAAAATTAATTTTTTGACGTTTTAGAGGCTTCGGAATCAAAATTTTTCGGCACTAGGCGTCGAACAAGTTACTTTAGCCAGACTTTTAATTTTTTCTCTAAAACTGAGGAACGTTTTAAAAGTCTGAAACTGACGCGAAGTGAATGAAATACAAGAGGAGTGACTTTTAATCACTTTTTAATGAAATTACGTGAATTTATCATGTTTAGAGAGGGCACCTGATAATTTATGTGACCAAATCTTTTCCCAAAGTTACGCTTTGCAACCTGGTTTGTGCAAAAAAATTCTGATCATTGATTTGAATATTGATTGATCTAATAGGTGAGCTGTATTAGTCTGTGTGTGATTGAGAATGTATTCCAAAGGAGGTTAGGGGCAGACATGAATGGCAAAAATTTTCCGGGGTGAATGTCCTCAGACTTCTCATCGAAGAGGGTAAGGGGCTGAGTGAGCAAAAAGAAACAAAAAAGTCGGCAAGCATGTTTATCAGTACTTAATATGCATTAAAATAATCAATAAAACTGTTTTCGAAAAAGTTCTGGCCAAGCTTTTTTTTAGTCATTTTAGGGGCCTGGGCCCCTGAAAGTTTGGAAATGGCTCCTAAAATTTTATGTCTAGGAGCCATTTTGGCTCCTAAAATTTCGACATATTCATTTATATTATAGTGAATTGTAGCTGTTTTCATTCAATTTTAGATTTGAAGTAGGTGTTTTACAGGCTCTAAAATCATAAAACATCGAAAATTTCCTGCAGCTTCACGCCGCATCTTATATAATTTTTTTAATTAGTCCATTCACTGTTTCTCTACAAATCAAACTTTCTGGAAAAAAATTCTCAACGAAGGGAAAAAACATGGGGGTTCGACATGGAAAAGATGAATTTTGGTGCATTTGATTGATGCAAAAGAATTCTGGTGATCAAAATCTCAATTTTTCCATTTTTGTTACTATTATTTTAAATATGGAGCCGAGTTTGAATTCATGATTATAATGGAGGTGATTTTCATAAATTTCAAGTTTAATTTGAGCTTGTCAAACTTATGAAAGCATGAACATATTTTTTAGTTTGTAAAATGACATATTTTCGAACCTTGTACGTTTATCGAATAAGTTATCCTTAAATTGATTTTCCAGCATTTAGAGTGTCAAAATCTGAAAAAAATCGTTGCATAACAGAAGCTGCAATTTCAAAAGCCTATACTTTTGAGTCGGAAGGAAATGAACTCAAGTGCAATCTTGGATGAAGATTTGTGCAAAATTAAACGAAATATCGCGTTTTTTGCATAAAAAATTTTCTTTGCACAACGATTTCTGGGCCGATGTTTGTACGTGTGGAAGGATGCCTGTAACTGAAAACGCTGGGTGGAATTCAAATTTTGAACAGTGATTTTTTAAAACTCGTATCAACTGATTGAATATCTACATAATGTAATTATATAATACGTTCTACAGTGTGTTACAAGCACGTTTTTCAATATTCTTCAATTAAAAATTTTTGGCTAAGTTTTTAATTTGGTCCCTAAAAATTTAGGCCTAGAAGCCATTTGGCTCCTGGTTTTCAAACAAAAAAAAAGCCTGGTTCAGAGAGTGTTACGATTTTTTAGGGTGTTCAAGATCTCAGGTAGGAGGGTTTATCTCCCTACCCCCTATGTGCATGCGTGGTTTGGGACCCCAAAACTTGGTCAACTACTCAAATGTTGGGACCCTCCCACACCAACTTCCGGTAGCCCTCAACACTCCCAACTTGAGAAAGTTGAGCACAAGATAGCAACTTTTGGCCTTAGGAAAATTTTCGGTTTATTTTTGATCCTCATCAGGATTTTGGAAGAGTGGGTACCCCTACCCCACGAATTTCGGGTTTATCCCATACCCCAAGCGACCTGCGTTCTCACAGGTATAATTTTTGGCTTCTATAAATTTTGGATTTACCCCCAGCTGGTCTGAGGTCTTACTGGTATGTTCAAATAGTTAAAAAAATGGCATTGCTGGCGCAATTTTTCGATCAAAAATGTATGCAGCTGACTTCATCTTCGTCACAAGTGAGCAGTTTTAAACATCTTCTACAGATTTGATAGAAACAAAAACGCAGGTGGGAGGAATCAAAGGGAAGCATAAACTAGATAAAAAATCTTATGAGATACGTGAATTCCTTCAGTATTGCATTTTTTACAAATCGTGAACTGTTTTTTTGGATAGTTTTTCGTATCTCACTAGCATGCGATTTTTTAGTTGCATTGACACCAGACATGCACGGCAAAAATTTCCAGGGGGAAGGGTCCATGGACTATTCTCTAGGGGGTAGGGTGTGGGTGAGCAAAAAACAAAAAAAAAGTTCTGCAAGCCTGTTTTTCATACAAAACAACCACAAAAATCATCAAAAAGACTGTCTTGGAAAAACTTCAGGGGGCGTTTGACGATTTTTTTTCGCCAGGGAGGTGGCCAGGGTCTCAGGTATAGGGATTTACCCCCCTACCCCCTATGTGCATGTATGATTGACACAAATTTTTTAGCTTCTAATGCTAAACGGCACAAATATAGTGTCCACAAAACACACAGCTTGTCCCTTCAAAAAGTGAAGTGTTCGATCAGTTCATGTCAACCTGAGATGCATGGTGAAAATTTTGCATTTGGGTGTAGGCATGTGCACGGGATTGAAAAACTTGTCCGCTTCCCACTCGCATCAGCTTAAACCAATCCCGTCCCGCTCCCATCACTGGCCTGGTCTTCCCGTCCCGCGGGAATCCTGCAAACTTTTCATATAACAATAAAATTTTTGTCGAACAGCCTAATACTTTCTGCAAATTTTGATATAATTAGATAGTAGATGTATATATTTAATATTCATGCTTAACTTAATAAATTGATTTGAACTCGTGGCCTATCTTTCATTTTCGTAACGTGAAAATATTTATATAAAAAACAAAAAGCCATTAAAAACCAAAAACTGGCAATTTTAAAACTGTTTTTTCCAACTCTGAAAATAAAGTTATGGCATCAACAACGTCATCAGTAGGGCGTTCTTTTTCTGGAGAATTATACATATCATCACAAAAATCCATCAACATATTTTTTGTTGGCACAAAATCAATAAAATTTGTATTAGACAGCATCACTGATTTTGTTTTATCAAATTTTTTCGTTGCAGGAGAATACAGTAAAAGTTATTCTAGCTTGAGCTCAACTAAATCAAGCGAAGCCCTAAAAAACTGAAAATACTAAAATAACTTTAAAATAACCCTAAGTACACCTTAAAAATAAAAACCGTAGATTTAGGTCAAAAATCTAATCCTGGCAACACTTTCTCCGTTTTTAAATTTGAAAAAATTCTCTGCCTGCTACATTACAATACGGTAAAGGTATCAAGTTAAAACAATAGTTCTTTAAGCTAATAAGTTGAAAAAATTTGCAGGAGGAATGGAATATCTTTTTGCAGGAAAAGCGGGAAATACGTGCGGGAAGAAATTTCAGCAATTCCACCCGCTCCCGTCCCGTTTTCAAAAGAGTCATCCCGTTCCCGCCCGCGTCCCGCTGCGGGAAAAGCGGGCGGGAACGGGATCCCGTGCACATCCCTATGGGTCGGTAAAACATGCGGGTTAGAAGGAAAATTCAAGGTAGGTTATACGAGGGGCATAAATTTCCTTCTGAAAGATCAATTTTGGCACAAATACCTGTTCTTTGGCTATTTTTTTATATAATCCAGTAAGGTAAGTCGAAGGGGTGTAAATAGTCGTTTTAAAAAATTCAGGTTCAGGTATTCTGGTATTTTGGGTTTCGGGTAAGAGGGTTTACACCCCCGACCCTCTATGTGCATCTATATGCAGGTTAGGCGATGACATCAAATGAAAAATGAAAAACTATATACGATTCCTGCACCATGTTTTATCCCTCATCGGTGCGACTATAGGCAGATTTTTTCGGTCACTTTTGAAGACTATTCTATACTACTTTACCGGTCAAAGTGAATTCGAACGAGCTATATCAGATGGAAAGTTGAGTGATTATGACAAGATCTTGCGACTTGGTGAGAAATTTATATTTTTGTGATAACAACGGAACAATTTTCTTACTTTGTATCTTGGGTTCCAGAAGCATCGCTAACCGATTCCACTTCCCTGAACTTCGTTCTGAAAGAATCGCCCGACAGTATAGATTGGGTCATTGGAAAGATTTTAGAAAAAGAGTTCGGCATCGACCAAAAAACTTTGATCGTAGAAAATCGACGGATAGAAGGAAAGAAGAATAAGAGATTAGGAATATTGCGGCGATATTTGGAGCAATACTTGGCACAAATTTTAGGCTACGAACAGTTAAAAGCAGTAGTCGAGGGAAAGAGAACAGATTTTTATAGCTGCGAGAGAGTAGATCACGAAAAGCTGTTAAATGAAGTAAGTGCATTGTGCAACTATATTTTTAAAAATATTTAAGCGATTTTTGGAAAGAGATTTTTCAATTTTCACTCATGTATCGAAAACTGTCGAATTTTCGCTCTCCAATGAGAATAATTTCTTATTTTCAGCTATGGACAGTTTTACGTCCCGATCAACTTCTCAATGCAAGAATCAGTCCTCAATGGGCCAGCGAGTTGGGTTTCCAAGGAAACGATCCCGCAACGGACTTCCGCGGCATGGGGATTCTAGGTTTGGAACAGCTATTGTATTTTTCGAGACGCTATAACAAAATCGCCGTCAAAATTATGGAAAAATCCAAGAATCAAGAAAAGGGATACCCTTTCGCTATTGTCGGTATCAGCATGACCGCGCTTGCTCGAGACTTACTAAATTCCAACATTTTAAAACGTTATTTCGTCACGATTAGAGCCTGTAGATTACAAATCGGACCTAATGTGGAGGATTTCCATGAATTTTATTGTAAGAAAAAATCTTCCTCTCAGCTTGAAATGCATCATGGAATAGAAAGTAACTTTATTTTAAGGCAGAATTTTTTACTTATTCGATGAACTTTGGTACGAAAGTGAACCAGAATCAATTATGCAATACGTGCCTTTACGAAACCGATTTCGTGATGATTTGATAACGAAATTAGGAACCGATGAAGGGGTTAACGACATGTGGAAGCTTTTCATTTGAGTTTCTGTCTAAAGCTTTGCCTCGTTATCATCTTGTGTCATTTTTATTATTGGTTGGTATTTGTTGATTGAATGAATATGTACTATTATCAGTTGCTCATACGTCTCTTAGTGCACTAAATATTGGTGCACTAAGAGACGTATGAGCAACTTACGTGCCATACGGCACTGTACGGCGAAGTCTAGTAACGCCCTTTATTCAGAAGTAAGCAAATAGTAAAGAGGAGAATGAAAAAATGAACGGACGAAAAAAAGAATTAAATGAAAACGAGAAACTGATAACAAAAGTAAGTAAAGTAAAGAATGAGAAAAATGATGTAGTAAAATAAGTTGGAAAGAAATCAGGCTTGTATCTCCATTGCCCGACCACCCCTTTTCCCCGACCAATGCTTTAAATTCCCGATTCCCCGAGCAATGCAAAGTTTCTGGGACCACTATTTTTTATAATAATCCCGATTCCCCGAGTATATTTATGGCACATTTTTTTCGTTTAAAATTTCTCTTAATCAAGAGAGCAACTACATACAGGGTGTTTCATAGAAAAGAATGCAATCGAGTCATCCGCTAATCTAACTGATTTATTCTTCTGAAAAGATAAAAATTATTCGGATTAGCCAAACTCTCCCATTTTAATAAATTAAATTTTCGATGTTTGGTAAGAATAAATGTTGCAGGACTAAAATCTTCGATTTTTGACAAGAAATTAAAGAATTAATAAGACTAAATCAGACATTCGTTGCTTTATAAACCTGCTGTGGGCTTGAAGTTTTGTAAAGCACCGTGGGAAAATAATGTGTATCTCAGTTTAAATTTTCTTGCAGGCAAGTTTAAATTTTTCTTACTTAATTCATAACATTAGTCGGGGAAAAGGGATGGTCGTGGAAAGGGCACACAATCGAAATCAGAAGAAAAAGTATGGAAAAAATAGCAGAAAACGGAAACAATAGCATACGACCCCACCTAAGAGCTCGGATACCCCCTGGTCCAAAAAAATCGCCAGATGACTGTACTTTTTTGGAAAAAAATTTTAATCACTTTCCGCTGTGTATGATAATGCTAACGGAGCGCTCTTTCTTTTTTGCTCACCGACACCCCACCCCTTCGATGAAAAGTTAAAGGACTCAGCGTGAAATTATGCCGCGTGCATGTTCGTGTCAGGCGGATACCTACGAAACAATATTTGCACCTCTTAAACTTTCTTTATTTTGGACTCGCTGTTAAATCTGAGATTTGGCAGACTGGTTTAGCCTCATTGCGATTTTTTTCGATTCCACTCCCCGCCAATTTTTCGATACAACCTTTCTGATTTCGTCGACCGACACCGAGTTTTATTTTTAAATCTAACAAATAGAACTGAGTTTCGTAAATTTAAAATTTTAAGAACGATTGACCGCACTTATCGTCATACCGTCAGGTAGACTTCCGATTCCAAAAGGGCGACAAATTTGATTCATAAACGATGAAAATGCATAGATGCATACAGCTAATCAATAAATGCCAATATTTTCAACAGATTTTATTCTAGATTCATAACGAAAAAAACTAATAATAAACAGAACAAATTATATCGAATTGACGCTATTCAATAACAGAGAAAAATGCTCGCAATAAACGATTAAACAAAAAGCTAGGAATTAAAATTTTATGCACCATTTTCTACATGGAATCATACGATATTTTGACGCGTGAATTGGCGTGAATAAAAAGATGGCATTACTATGTGAACAATACTGAAAGACTTCATTACGAAACACTTTTACTGACGAAGTGTCTTTATAAGATTGGCATTGCGAGTTTACGTATGCCCAACTTCGCTGAAATTCGGAGGATCGACGATTCCGCTATCACACTGAAAATAAAACCTGAATGATTTGAAATTTTGAAGAAAACATGACTAAGAATGAATATATAATGCTGCTGCGCAAAAAAAGCTGACATTGAAAAGTTAGGGATATGATCAGGAAGTACTTCTATTAAATCGCAAAGCGTTTCAAAGTTTTTTGCATGCTAAAAATTTTCAAATGATTCTCAGAAAGATCGCATGATTTTCTGGAGTTTTGTTACCTTTTCGTGTACAGGTAACAAGTCCGTTGAACTAGTAGTATCTTCATCTAATGTTCCGGCCGAAAATAAAACATTCGATTCTTGGGACGTGCTGAATCGAGAATTACCATCTTCAAGACTTCCTAATTGCTCCAATAGTCGAGTATTTTCCTTTTCCATGTCAGCGTCAGTTTCCGAAAGGCTAGACTCTTCCGAAACTGAAAAATTTGAGTCGATTAAGAGCATACAAACTCAGACAGTCAGTCGTGATTAATGTAAGAAAGTGAAATTGTTGTCGAATGTCAAAATGATTTTTATATGAGAGAATAGCTTACTAACACTCAATTCAAAAATTTTGCATCCTTTTGAGATAATCATAACATTAAGAGTCACGTGTCATGCACGACTCAGAATGCTGTAGAACCCACCGTCCGAAAGATAAATGCTGCTGTGTCGTGGACGAGTGATTTTCGACACTAAGGCTGCTAAATCCGTGAATGAACTAGTCGTTATTTGTCCGGTGGTCAAAAACTAAATGAAGATACACACTTTAAAGTTGATATATAAGAAAATTGATCTATTTGAAACAAGGAGCTTATTTTCGATAACTGCCCAAAAAAGAAAAATTCCGTATTGCGTCTCTATCTTTAGTCTTTCCCACATTTAAACTTTTAGCTTTCTGTTAAAAGCAATCGACCGGGGGGGATTTCAAGAATCTCATTTTGAAGATGTTTCAAATGTCAACAGATAATTGTTGCCAAATTTCGGCAAAAAAACCACAGAAACGGATAATTTCAGAAATTTACTTTGTAGTCCTGATGAAATCAGCTTACCGGCGGTGGATATGCTGCCCTGGTTAACGATTCCTTTTTACTCAACAAAGCTGCGGGTGATGTGGAACTGAAATTCAAAATTTCGTCTAGTTTTCCATTTTTCGCCCATTCGTCGAACAACTGTTTACCGTATTCGTAAGCGTTATTCTATAGAAAAAGGAAATCTAACATAATGAAATCAACTCGATGAGGGAACATTGCATTACAAAAATTTCTTCGTATTTCGCGAAATCTAAGGTTTGATATTTGTCGATTGGTGCCCGAACGTAATGACAATAGGAGGCTTTTTTGACGATTTCTAATTGACGCACGCAGCTGACGTAGGCTAAACGGGACTGAATTTCGGCCATATTCAACACCTTAGAAAATCATTGAAAACAAAATTGCACGCTATAGTTTAGTCATGCATAGAATTTATAACAATTCAAACACATTATAATGGACGTTTTAAAACAGTTAAAAAAATCAATTTGTTGCTTTTTTGCATGCGATTACTCACGACTTTGCAACGATTTAGGGCCAGTTTTATTCTACGAAAAGCATGGTGAGAACCAGTAATCAGCAAGATTTTGATTCTCATGAGGGTTGTTTCAGGCTACGTGTTACTCACTTTAACGGGTTCCGTGAATGGCATCCATTTTTTCCATAATACCCACCAACCGGATAATGAATCTCCATAATTAGTCAAATCGGTTTCGTCTTGGGCCCCAACATCCACAGCGATGACCGTATTGATGCCTAAACCGCGCATGACGTCGGCTAGAAAGTGTATGTATCTCTACATCATGAAAAATTCAACCAAATATGGTAAACAGAAGGAAACATGCACAACTGTCATGCAAAAGGTAGGACAAAGTGTCCTCGGCGAAAATTTAGCAAACAACTACGACCGATATTAAAAAGCTCGGAAAAGGAATCAGGTTTCCCGTAGACATACCATAAGCATGCATTTACAGTACGAAAGTTTTAAACAAACGAAAACCAGGGACGTTGTTGTTGCAGAGCTAGCTGTTTTCCGGCTATATGCCTCATGTTGATTAGTACTGTTTTTAAACAGTTTTGATCCACAACGTATATTGATGATTTGGAAACGTTTGTTCGGCTAAAATAGAAAAGGAAAAATAGAGAAGGTGCCAAATACTTTATCGTGAAAGGCGCTGAAACTTTCGTCAAAACCTCAAATCAAATTAGCTTAGCGTGAATATTAGTCGAAAGCCGAAAAATTCAAAATTAAAAATAACCTTTGAGTAGCGTCCAATGCGGGATGGGTCAAAAAAGTACCATTCCTTCTCTAGTGATAAGTTCTGCTGTAGCTGAACGATCATGCTTTTTTAATCCATGTTAATCAGAAATGAATTCGCCGCATATTGCGTAAAGCAGCAACCGTGAGATTCATTCAAATTATAACTCACTGAAATCAAAACACATTATGGTCATTCCAGTGTAGTACATCACATCAAGCGAGCGTGTTCAATGTATCGTACTAGAGCCCCGTATATACTAGTGGAGCTTAGGAATCCTTCGCGACAAGTCGATTTCTGAATATGTTAGCGGAATTCATGCAAACATATTCATGGTACTATGGTAAACTGATGACCTTCTGCATGAATACGCAAAAAATCGGAACACTTTTATCGAGTACGGATTTCGCCAAGGATTACTAAGCGCCGCTCTCCTGTTGAGTTTTAGCTATCATAAAACTGCAAGTCACTCCGCAGGGTTATAGCGACTATTGTACGATTTGAAGTTATAGTAAAAACGATTCTTTTCCAAAAAATAACTAATATAAAGTTTATAGATTATTTTCCATGAAGCTTTCAAGCATCGTCGGAAGGGAAACTAATAAATGTTGAGCATCAACTATGCATAGGTTTCGTTTCTAAAAAATTTACATCCCAAATTCTAGAAAGGACATAATTATAGACTCGGGAGTCCGAACCTATTACGCGGGCCTTCATGAGTTAGATTCAATTTATGAACTTATTTCACGGGTCAAAAATAAAGTAGAATATAGGGAATACGGTCTAAAATCAACATTCTATTTTGTATTCCTTATAGATTGATATAATATGTTACAAAAATAGACCTAATGAAAATTATTCCCACGAAATTTCTCTATCTTCCTATTTCTTTCGTGGCCTAGAAATACTGAAATAGAAAAAAGAGGCAGAAATGGAAAAGTAGCAAAATACTACATGCGTCGTGCAATGCTAAGGCATGCGAAAATTGGGAAGCGCAGTATCATGAATATTATCCGTTTTTGGAGACCGATAAGATGGTGCGAAACAGCGATCGAATTAATCTTATGAAGTATAAACACTTTGAAATAAAAAATATTTGATTCAGTAATTAAATCGATCAAAAAAGTACTCCAAGAGAGGAAGTGCCTCAGTAAAGTCTCAAGAATTCATGATTACATTCCCAGTACTTCTATGTATGACCATTCAAAGTTTCACAACTCTACAAGGCAAAAAAATTAAAAATTCAAATTTTGAGCTATTTTTATATCCGAATTGTTAATTTTCAGATTATTTTGCATTTCTGGTCAGGCATAAAGCATTTTAAACGGGGAACCATCCAAAGTCTTCTACTACAACAATGTCTATGTTATGAAGAAGTGCACAGGTTGAGTAACATAAGTGCTTTTTCATGCTAATCTGGTTTTCAAGAAATAGTAAAACACGAATCAGAGTCACAAACCTGGCAAATTGTTGACGTATCCACCGTCCAAAAGCAAATGACTATCACCGGGGTCGCAAACCGGGGGCATATAACCGGCTAATGACATGCTAGCTCTGCAGTAACGCCACAACGAACCTGGCGAAAAAGCGAAGAAAAATCTGTAGAAAAAGGCGTTCACGCACCTGGTAAATTATTGATGTAACAACCGTCGACCAAATAATGATTGTTGACGGGATTGCACATAGGCGGCAGAATGCCACAGTAGGACATACTGGCTCTTATGTAGCGCCACGCTTCGCCTGGTAAGACGAGATGAAAAATTTTGAAAATATACTTTATCGAAAGCACTCATCTAAGAAAGAAAACTTCTTTTCAGATAAATTTTAGAATTTTGGCAATATTGCAACAACTTTCTCTTGCCTTTTAGTTTTCTTAATATTATCTAGCCGATTTCTGTTCATAATATAGGATGGAAATAAAAATGAAATAATCGAGAAAATTCTTTTCTGCGATGGAGCATGACAACAAACCGTAGAATTCACGTCTTTCAGAGAAATCGAAAAATCACGAGTGTGTATGAAAAGAATGAGGCGAAAACTCAAGAGACACGTGTGATATAAAAAATTAAAATATATTCTCATAATATTCCGCTAAAGCTAACTGAACCCTGAGATTTTTGATCTTACCGTTACGATGAATTCGCATTTCCGAAGACGAAATATCCGTAGTGACGTTGAAATATGGAATCCATAAATCTTCGATCTGGCAATCATTAAACTGATTTTTCAGCGTGCTATTGAATGCAGCACCTACGTCAGAAATTGTAATAATGACATATAAATCAATGGAAAATCCGCTACCTAGATTGCTGCATAATATAAATCTATAACGGTATATTGAGCTCCTTTTTCATTATACCAGTGAATTGACAGATTCCTAAGAATTCCTGGTCTCTCGTTCATAAAATAAAATTTGGGGTGAGGTACCATAAGAGTCCCCTCAAAAGTCGTCGATCATATTACCAGCTAAACGGCGACACTCTCCACGATTTTCCAGTCAAATCGCTATCATAGGGTAACCCCAGCCATAAAAAAACCGACCGATGTCTATTTTTGATAAAATATTCATTTTTGAAAACTGTCAAAAGTTTCACTTTAAGCTATTCGTGCCATAAATACGAATTTTTACTGGTGTTTAGATTACAAGAACTATTTTTAATCATTTCTCGATTTCTAGGCAATAATTTCAATCTTTCTTTCCTCCAATGACTCCGCTCAAAATTTTGTAAAACGTTTCAACCAATCTATAAAAAACTGCCGCTGAAGCCCAAACGCACTCAACTTCAGAGCTCCGTTAAATGTAGACTTCGCTAAATATTAACAATTTCAAATTGCAGTATGGAGTGAAAAATACACGAAACAAACACAAATGCGTTCATGAAGTTTTATGGTAGAGAAGCTTCTAAAAAGTTCAAATGTATGGAGGAAATTTTTAAATTCGAAATTTAACAATTCTCTTACCGGTGAATATAGCTGAACTCGGATACGTTAAATCAAGCAATTTACGCCAAAATTGGGACATTTCCTGTATAAAAAATGAAAACTCAAAAGCCGAATGGGGAAAAGACAATTCATAAATGATTGATACCCTGAACCAAGTTTTTGCACGGTTGATCAGGTGTGTTACGTCTGGGTCCATAGAAAACAATCCACCGACAAATGATCCGATACTAACTCCGCCTATGACGTCGATGGGCACGCCAACATCCTTCAGGGCTTTCAATATTCCGACGTGAGCAGCGCCTCTAAATAAATACACATTATACTCACTTTTTCGACAAAACATAAGTGTCCAGTGAATTATTGTATCTGAAAATCGTACATAGGATGACGAAAAATTCGAGAAAAATAAAACATCATCTGCCTTATTATTTTCGAGCACGATGACTATGAACACACGTAGGAGACAAAAAGCAATTTCAAAACGGATTTAACGGTTACCTGGCTCCGCCGCCGCCCAATACGACACCTATAGCTCTTCCGGTTAAAATCCTAGCCAAGCGTGAGAAATCCGAAAACTTATCGATAGGCTGTGAGAAAAATTTGTTGTTAAGCATCGAGCTAGAACAAACTATTTGAAATTTAGTTGCAGAAAATTGAATTTCATAAAAATAATTTCGAAGATGTGGATCTCCACGTTTTAATCAAGAACTTTCCTAAGCCGGCAATTTATATGTAAATATCAAACATGCTTGCGCACTTCATCATAACCTACAAGCCAGGAGTGTGATACCGGTCGGTATTAATATGATATTTTAGTAACTGACTATTGTTGTGCTGGAACGGCGCACTCGCATACGTTGCGGCACCTTCAGATGATAATGCGATGAAACCCAACCTCGAACGTCCAACCATTCTGCCGTGCGCCTTGGTTGTTCGACGGATTCGTCCCATAATATAATGAGTTCTTTTTGAGCACGAACCGCCAAACTTTCCAGTTGTTTTTCCACCTTAAGAATGATAACAGTGATCCCAGGTTATGATTGAGAACTAATGACGTTTCGAGCCACGCACATATAATAGATGTTGTTTATCACTATAATTTTTAAATAATCATTCAGACTAAACGAAATGTGAAGTTTGAAGAAAAAGTAGACAGTCGAACGCGAAGTGTTCATCTCTCTAATTTTTTTTTCAAACTCTATGAACTTAAATGGCTCAGGGAGTACGGTATCTTATAATCTATTCTCAGAACTGTTCCTTAACACATGGGGTTTAATTTGATGGTTTTGAAGAATATGGTGAGATTTTTGATAAGATTACTCAACAACGCCGTGTGAACTGAATGTTCTTTGTTTTTTGCAATGTTTTTTGTGTTTTTGTGCGAAATATGGAATTATTCCATTTCGTTTTTATTCGACTCTCAAGAAATTGTATAAAACGCACTAGAAAAGTGTAGTAAAACAAACTTTCTCTGAAGGATTTCAATCTAAGTTTTGTTTCCTGAAAAAAAGATGAATCGCTTAGTTTTAGAATCAAAAATTATATCTTGAGCAACAAATTACTTGACATTAGGGGGAAGTGCCATACGAACGCACCCCAGAAATCGTCGACCATATGGCTAGCCACTGAGCGATCCCCACAGGATTTGCCAATCCTATAGCTAGCCACATGGTAGCCATAGGGACCGCTATACTCTTGGTCAGAAAAACATTGAAAAATATTAATCTTTTCGGCGCTTCGAGCTATAAATAGGTACATCTTTCAACGGTTTTTAAAACAAAAATAATGATTTTTGAACTGCTTTTCATATACTTTTTTTGCAAAAAATCGAATTATTTTCCTTAATGAATCCCTCCCTTAAAATATTGGTGAATCGATGACCCTCAGCGTCAAAAATGTCGCCGAATCCAACCAGACCTCGGGGCTTTGTTACATGTATGCTCGACAATAGGCGGAAAGTTAACTACTAATCGAGAAATTTGTTAACTTCACGTTACAGACTGAAATTGATTCAGAATTTTTTGACACTTTTTGATTTTTTAGTTATTACTTTTTCGACGCTTCAATATTCAAAAAGCGATACTAAATTTTGTTTATTATTTCGAGTGATCTTTAACTCTGACACAACTCTTAGGAAAAAACGCAATGATAAGAAATGAGCCACTGCCTTCGTACGTCTTCCAAGAGCAATTATTTTATTCTACAATAAGATTATCCGTGAGAAACTGTATTGTAAGAACTGAAGACCCGATTGAGCAAATAGGCCACTGGGAGAAAGCAGCAGAAGATACTGCAATTTTCTATTATCTCAGTTATCATAACACCAAATTGAAGGGCGAATGCTGACATCATACTCGTGCAACTTACGGGTCCAACAACAGGTTCATCTTCGCCATTCGCGACGATTAAAATACAATCTGCTTGACGTATACAGCGCCGGCTCCAATTGGTCAGTTCAAAATCACACTGATACAGAACGATGGGGTAAGAATCTTCTTGTTGACTGAGCCAAGTCATCAAGTGGTATTCGTTAACACTAGAATAAGCCAACATTGAGAAGCGCAAGTATAAGATAATCAAAAATATGGAAGCTGAGAACAACTGGCCCGCAAAAAATTAGTATAGATTGTTACGACAATGAATTTTTGCGCATTGCGCCGGATCGCATCAAGCGGACGTCATTAAAAAAAAATTCGCACCAAAATTTCTTTCATTCAGATTATAATCAGGTAAGCAACGCACAAAATGATACTCAAGTCCAGATTCACAACAAAGTCATCAAACGTATATCATGTAATTGGGGGCATCCATAAGAAACCACCTTAAGTCGTCAGCCATATTAAGCACTTCCCGAAGATCAGCCAATCATATGGCTGAAATAGGCTAGCTATAAAAACTTTATCTTTTTGGTCGAAAAAAACTGAAAAATTTCAAATGTTTATTCAAAAATGGTCATTTTCGAAGAAAAAGGGTTCAAAACATAATTTTTTCTGCTCATATATACATACATTTTATTTACTTAAACAAATATAACTATTTGTGGACTTAAAAAGACCTAAAAATCGAAATTTTTTCTCTCAATGAGCCTCCAAAAATTTCGGGCAATGAATTGCCCTATCAAGCTTTTTTCCGCACAGTGCCAAAAAATTTTTGGAAATTTTCCGCACATAAATTTGGGCGTTTCTGCTGCTGGCATTGATGAAAAGGTGCATTTTGGTGCGATTTAGAAGGTCAAAATTATATATTTTCCGGCGTTCCTATATTTACTACAATTACGCTGAAATACGGCCAAAAAGCTTGGTTTCATTTCTCAGTTATCCTTGATTGCTTCTATGATTCTACTGTCGCATATCATATTAGACATACATGCACATATAGGAGGTAGGGGGTAAACTCCCTTATCTGAGACCCTGGCCACGTTCCTGGCCCAAAAAATCGTCAAACAGCCTCTCTTGAACCTTTTCCAAAACAGTTTTTTTTGATGATTTTTGTGCATACTTTGTATGAAAAACAAGCTTGTAGAACTTTTTTTTTGTTTTTTTTTGCTCGCCCACCCCCTACCCCCTGGACAAAAAGCCCAAGGACCCTTCCCCCTCGAAAGTTCTTGCCGTGCATGTCTGTATTAGAGTTAGAAAAACTGAAAACTTTATTTCAAAATATGGTGAAAACTGGAATATTTCGATGAATATGAATTAGTTGATTTTTCTCTTATTTCTAGATTCATTCATTTAATAAAATCATGAGCTTTGGTATTCAAAAATTCTCCGGCGCTACACGTCGGAAAAGTTAAACACCGGAAAAGGAAAAGTTACCTAAAATACCTCATATCATTTTTCAGCCGATAATATTCATTATTTTGGTTAGATTTTGTAAGAAATTGGGATTTTTTATTGATCTTCATACATTCTTATTCTTGCTGAGGTTTTCTGAGCATCGTGAACACAATTTTTTTGCTGGGCGATAATGAAGACGTCATTTTATACTGAAAATGTAAAGCTTTCCTTCTAGGGATAAGTGTTGGAAAGATTCTTTTCCCAGTGTTCTAGAATATAAAAATCTACGATGTTATGTAATTCTTCAACTTTAATCACAGAAATGTTAGAAGCAGCTGTTTTTTGCTCAATTATTCTGATAATGTTGTTGAGTTGGAAACATTATTCCTGTGATTAAAGTTGAATTTCAAATGATTTCAACTTGGAACGAAAAAAATTTTTCGTGTGCGGAAAAAATTTTGAGTTATTTCCGCACGATATGGACAACGGCGTGCGGAAAAAAATCTGAACCACAAAAAAACCGCTCTATCTCCACAGACCTCAGAGCTCCGTTGCATTTATCGTGTGTTATGTCTCTCCAACAATCAGGTAAACATTGGGAAAGGCGTTTTTGCCTACTTCGATTATAAACCACGTACGTGATGGAATAATAGAATATACTTTAGTGCACGCACCTCTCTAAAACATGGGCTCCCAAATTTTTTACAATAACGTCGGACGATAACTCTAAAGTAGGTTTGATGGAATTCAATGCATGCCAGAGCTCTAAGGTAAACGTGGCGACTGGTACGTTCTCCGATACACCCATAACAGCGATTGTATTTAAATTTGCCACAGTTGGTAAAGCTTCCAAGTTTCCTTAACATCAATAGCATTTTCAAAAGGAGTACTCTAATTATTTTATTCGAATTTTACAAACCGACGGTCAACCTTTGTTCGTGCTGCTTTAGGATACAATTTCCGAGTAACTGTATGATACGCGTTAAAACCTATAAAGCATAAGGAGTCATATAAAGCAGAGCTTCAATCCGCATCGATTTTCTTTGAGATTGAACAACAGTCTTATAGCTAGCGATAAGCGCCATATATTACAGTAGCTCAACGTGGGCTAAAATGAAATCTTTTTGTTTGAAATTTTCAAATCGACATTTCTAAATCAGGCACAGTTCCAAAATCGTAGAAGAAAATTAGCGTTTAACGAAAAGTACCAGGATGTATAAGGAGAGCAATAACAAAACACTCACTTGAGGATATTTATACTTGATGAGATTCAACAAACCCGCAGGTACTTTAGCAAGCTCAGTATATCGAATAGAGAGAACGGTTGTCGCGCGAGGTTTCAACGTTAAAAGCTCCACCTGTGATAGGAATTAGTCAACTTCCTTCATGAAAAAAAAATTCAAAAATATTACCGTTCCAACTAAATCGCCTCTACCATATTCTTCCACCAGTTCTTTAGAGCCGTCGTCCTTAGTCAGCACAGAACGTAAACGTCCGCTTAACACGACGTATAGCGCATCAGATTCATCGTTTTGCCTTAAACGACCTATGTTAGGGTTTCATAAAGAAATACGTCTAGACTTGAATTGAAATGTAATGTTGCATATATCGATCCAAAAAGAAGGAAAGGGATATTCATAAGAACTTCCAAACTTCCAATCAGTTCATACAAAATAAAATGTCGACATTAGGTTCGGAGTGAGCGCCTCACTGTTAACTATTTGACATGTGAAACGTAAAATTACCCATTCATTTTTATTAGAGTTGTTACTTGTATAAGGCACGGCCAGCGTCACACATTTCTAAGCCTAAAGCGAAATCTATCGATCGTACGAAAGGAGATAATTGTAGAGTGACCCCGCGGGCTACAGCCAGAACTATTCTTGGCTTTTCGCTAAGTAATCTGAAACAAAATTTGCATGACGACGGGCTTCACTCGTGAAACAAAGTTTTTGAATGACCTGTTAACGATAATTCTGCTCTGCCACAAACATTTCCCGCAATTTCCCGATGAAATACAGTTAAGGTAGTGTTAGATCCCCGAGAAACTGCTTCGGAAGTAATAATCAAGACTTTAGAATAGCACAACTTATTTTTGGATAGCTCGATCGAAAATTGACTTATGCAACGTGTCGACTAGTCTCACTAGTAATTCAGAATAAACAAAAAAGCTTATATTCCGAATACTCACTCATAAAAATGATCTTTCTTGATAATCGCTAATCGCGAAAATTGTCTGGTTTTACAAGAATAGAACGATGGTTCTCCAGTCAAAACGGCTAGACAGCCCGCCATTTCTTGACAGTGGACAATAGACAATAACATTTCGCTCTCATTAACCGTATTTCTTGTCAATTCGAGCGATCCGTTCAACACGTATATCAAAGGTACATTCTGAAAAATTTGTGAGCATAATAATGTATATGCAAAAATCATGATCACAACTGCACTTACTAAGGATCCTTGTTCACACAATATGTGACCCGGCTGAAACGTTTCGATAGTTAGTCGACCAATAAGTACTGATTCGTCCTGAAGAAAGACGAGAAAATCAATCGAATAATACATACTATGAAAAAAAGAAAATCGATTCCTCCGATACCGTTTGATGCAGCAACATTGTGAAATTAATCAAATAACGATTTAAGGATATGATGCAGACTACCCCATAGGCAGAGGTATGAGGGGGGTATTACCCCTACCTAAAGTTCTAGAAATCAATCACTAATCGCCTAATTTTGAGATAAAAAGACGTGTTTGGTGGATATTTAGCTACGCTTCCCCCTGCAAATTTTCAACTTTACCCCTACCTGAAAAGTCTGACCTTGGGGACCCCTGATGGGATGCCATGCCAAACTGATTGATAGGAATGCAGACAAAACTGGGCAATGGCGAAGGTTCTTTCTGGTAGGAGAATTTAAATTCTCGATTGGTTAGTTGGCTGCCTGCTTGTTTCCAGCTCGAAATCCATTCAATTTTTACTTTTTGCACAAATGTATGAAAAATGACTGATTTCTAGATGTTTTTTACGGTTTTCTAACCGAAAACTGAATTTAATAAATATAAGGGATTAGGAAAACTAGAGATATGTGTGGTCCCATCACTCTTTTTAACCCTAAGCTGTTCAGTTGAACCAGAGATCCCCAATGTCAGACTTCTCCATACATGTAACGGAGCCCTGAGGTCTGGAGGGGGGGTCGGGCGACTTTTTTGGGGCCGGGGGTTACTGATTCACAAAATTTTAGGTGGGGCGGCCTCTAAAAAAAAAAGTAATTTTTGTCAAAAAAAACTGTAAAAAATGCATTCATGGCGCGGTGCAAAGAGAAAATTGACATTTTTGACCATTTTTTGTTCAAAAACAGACTTTTCATCAAAAAATTGACATTTTTCAGTATTTTTCCGATCAAACGTATGGGGCTCCCTGTGACTACCATATGACTAGCCATAGGATTAAAAAATCCTGGGGGGTCGTCCAATGGCTATCCATATGGTCGACGATTTCTGCGAGTATTCATATAGCACTTCCCCCAATTACATGTATATTCTCAGGTAGGGGTGAAGTTGAAAATTTGCAGCGGTAGTGTAGCCAAATGTCAACTAAACACGTCATTTTGTTTCGAAAATAGGCAACCGGTGATCAATTTCTAGGACTTTAGGTAGGGGTAATACTCCCTCATGCTCCTCTCTGTGGGCAGTCTGAGTTGAACTTCTGTGGCAGGAGCTCAGATACTACCAAAGAATTTTAATCATTTACGCTTTCTCTGGAAAGATTTTCTTAGCGAAAACCTATTACCAATATATATTTACTACACAAACAAAATCCCAGTTTACACCCCCTACTCAGGCTGACTAACCTTAACTGAAAAGTTAGTATCACTGTTTTTTCCACGCAATTTTTTCCACAATAGCCTTAGGGTGTAAAGATGCAACAATTTTTCAACACGTGGGATTTTTTCAAAAACGCGTTTTCTTCTCAAAAATGTTTACAGTTGATGTGCGAAAGCATTTTTAAAGTTATTTTTGCATAAAGCTGTTCAGGCCTGTAGGCAGAGGGTTTGGGGGGGCCATAGCCCCCCCCCCCGAAATGTTCCAAGTGTTGAAAAAAGCAAAACCTTTGGTCATGAAAATGAAAAATTCTAATCAGGAGTGCCAATCTTACAGTAAATCGAGTGAAAAATGTGTAGCCCCCTCTAAAAAATCCAGGCTACAGGCATGAGGCAGTTAATCACATAGCAAATTCTCAAAATCAAGGAAAAAATTAAAATTTTCTCAAATTAAGCAATAAATGTTACGTATAAAAAGCTTCTCTCACAAGATTTTTATGCTTTAAAGCTGTTCTCGGACAGAATAATAAATCTTACACAAAATTCAAGTTAATAATACGTACAAAATAATATCCTGCAGCAAAAAACATGTGAAAGTTGGAATAAATTTTAAAATTTCAATCGAATGAACGTAATGAAGAACTGACTGGATGAATATTCTTCAAAATCTAGCTATCAAAGCCTGGAGATTAGAAATGGAAATTAAGCTCCTAAGATATGATTTGACGTTCATCAAATGATGAACTAGGGAAAATTTCATATTTCAATTTGCCTATGAGCATCATAATTCCTCATATTCCACAATCAAGAAAAAATAAGAATAAGATCAACAGAAAAGTTGGATTACTAATTATTCTTTGAAAAGTGTCAAATATTAACGTTTAGAGATGGAATAGAACATTACATATGCACTAAAACAATTGGACACTAATTGAATAATGGTATACTAGACTTTGCTGGGCTAGAGTCATATTTACATACATAAATATTGTCAGGCTTATTTTCAGATTGCATCTTTTTGATTTGGACCGCCAAATTTTTCTTCAAAAAACGACTGAATCATAGGAATCAGAGGCGAAATTTCCCGACCTCTGTCGGTCACCTCGTGCTCAAATCCAAAGTTGTTGAGTTTTCTATAGAAGGATATACCAGAATTGTGAGAGAAAATTAAGATCTTGAAAGTGAAGCTCAAAATCAGCATTTATAAAACAGTACCAACTACACATAAAACAACATAGGAATGGGCATGAGGGGATTGTATTCCTATACCTAAGATCTCTAAAATAGGTCAATGGGTATCCAAATTTGGAGAAAAGTGGCTGTTTTAGTGGGTATTTGTGTACACTTCCCCTACAAATTTTTTGTGCCCCTAACGGAAAATCTGACTTTGTGGACTTCTGGTGCCACATCAGTGATTGTGATGCATTCAGCAACTATGATCGTGATCTAAAAGCTCATAATTAAGTCATTATCATGTATTTGGCTGTAAAAGTTGAAAATTTTTTCAATGCTGAACTTTTGAAATTTCAGGAAAATGCACGTTTTGAAAAGCTAAACGGAACAAACAGCGGTACCGTTAAGAACCGGAATTTTCATAGAGAGCATCGGCTCCCGTTCTGATATTTAAAGTTATTTAGTTCCAGTTCTATAATTTCAATCGGTTAAAATCGGTTCGGATTAAGCGTTGCACTTTCCTTCGAGCAAATGGATTTTAGGGAATGTGGTGAATAACAAAAAAGATGACAAAAAACTACTTCTTACTTATGTATGGAGTGGAAGAAAGGAAAATATTTCAAAAACATGAAAAATCCTCACTTCTAAACCAAAAACCTTGGCCATATATTTCAATGTTGAATCGCCACCAGATTCTTTGACTTCGCTTTCTTCAGCAGTGGAGACATGCTCTATCGGAGAAGTAAGATCCTTTATCTCGCTGAGATCTAAATGTCCAACTGGTTTACTATACAAATTTGGCAATCTCTGTAAAGTCGCGGTAAAAGCTGAAGAAAAATATTGGAGTTACAAAAATGCGATAAAATTAAAGTGCAGAGAAGAGCTTTAAGCTTTCATAGGCATTCCACGTTTAGATTTCATCGCTCACCAAACCAGAAACAAGCATAGTAAAAAATGAAAAAATGTTAGAGGCTTTCACCTATATTTCGGATATTTATCCCATCTCGTTTAGCTTGAATCCCGAAAAAAATATTCGACAGACTTCGAATTTTCCGAAAAATTTTGAAATCATTAAAATCTCCATTCAGCCTGACTGATAAGCATATTACGTGTACGGAAACGTGGAGCTTCATATGTAGCAAAAACCGTTGCTTGAGAAACATTTTAGTTGAGTTAAAACATATTCGACGGAAAATTTTCAGATTGTTTTGCGGTTTCGATACCGAGTAATGATTACCTTCAACAGCGCAGCTAGACGAACGATTGGTAGCAAAAGCAGCTCGGGCTTTTGCAATAGTATCGTGCCTACTTTCTAGTTTTCGGGTTGGTATTTCTTTGATAACCTTAAGAATTCGTAAATCAATTTGAAATTAATTCGGATTATTTTTCCACACGGCAGTCGACACAAGACTCCATTCTAAATATTTTGAGGCAAGTCACTCATTTATTCTTCTAGTAAATGGAACGACCATTTCACGCATGATAATAGCAGCGCTTCTTCACAGGAGAAACGAAAACATTGAAAACTATTAGGATTTGGGAATATTCCTACACGTAACGGAAATTGGAGGTCTGGCGGATCATCGGGACTTTTTATGGATGGGGTTAAAGACTACCTAAAGTTTAGGGAAGAGGATCACTGAAACAAAAAATATCGGAATTTGGTCCCACAAACCAGAAAAAATGCGTCAAAGATAGTTCTCGTGGTCTAAAAATCCATAAAAATTCGTACTAATGGCGCGTTGTGCCAAAAAACTAACATTTGTGATCATACTTGATGGAAGACGATAACTTTAAAAATAAGCTTTTTGAGTTTTCTTTTCATCTGGAAGGATGAATGTACCTATGCTTAGCTCTATGATGAGTCATAACATTGCAAAATACTTAAAAGATCGCTAGTTCTTGGAGGCCTATGAAACTTCGGCAAAAATAGGGTTTACAATTTCTGCTTCAGCAAAAAATTGCGAAAGATAGACAAAATAATTGCCCATCAATATTGAAAATTTTCAAGGTATACCATTTTAGTTAGTTCCTGGGACAATCCCAAATAAACGTGAAGAGTAGCCAATGTGACCCGTTGCAGCGTTAAAACTATAATTTGAATAACTCGCAACCAACTTTCTTGATATTTTTCGAATATATCGTTAAAGACTTGAGCGCATAATCTGAAACGTACTCATACATTTTACAACAAATTCCAGTACGTCCAACAGTTAAAATAGCGTATACTTGAGAACAATCGAGTCTACGTCGGCCCTAGCCGAGCAAGTTTTGAAAGGTGCTGTACTCCCCTGAAAAAGCGGGTGCTCATAATTCTTAAGCTAAAACAGATTATTTTACCGTTAAGACGTCTAATATACTGAGCAAGCTATAAACACTGTCGCCCTTGGGGACAATTTTGACCGGAAATTCTTCGTCGTGTTCCTCGAAAACAAAAATAACAAGTATGTTCTCAAACCAGTCATTCAATGGGCAAATACTCTTCTCCACGAAAACGCAGAACATACTTTGATGTATACGGTAAGTTGGCCTTGCTGTACAACATAAATACTGTCGTCGCTATCGCCTGGTTTAAACAATGTATGCCCGACGGGAACTTTTATAACTTCCATATGTTTACAAAGCTCCAAAAATAGCGGCGCTTCGAAATGACCAAAAACACTGAAATACCGAAATCCGGAAAATGCAGGAAAACGCACGTAACTAAAGTTCCATAACGTCTCAAAATGATTTACCGTATATTTTTCAGCATATAGACAAGTTCGGGCGGCAAATCGGAATCCGAAATGGAAGTGTCGGCTTCAAAAAAAGCTGCTGGCGGTCTTTTTGTGGGCCTAGTCGCTGTTTCCATGTCTAATCGCAGCATCCTGAATCATAATTCACGAACAGATAGCTACTAAATTAAAATGTTGTCCAGCTATGCATCATAATGATAAAAAACAATCAGTATGGTGATAAATTTCATGGAAGACTATTTTTCAAATTTTTTCTATTCTTAAAGAGAAGCAAGAGTTGCGTACATCTGATAATTTTCGTTCCAATATCAAAATATCTACCTCCTGGCTATTCGCAACAATCGTTCACGTTTCCGCATTTTCGGCTTTCCGTTAGAAGACCCGCTATTTCCGAAGCTTTTGACCTACGTATTTATGATAGTGCTACAACGTAAATATAATTCTGATCTGAGACTTCTAGGATAAATTTTACAGGATGTCCAGCGGTTTTTCAAAATGAAATTTGCCGACTTTCGCGGGTTTTCCAGGTTTTTCGGTGAAAAAATCAACTGCTTGTTATTTTAAAAATAGTGTACCATAGAGAGACCTGAGCAATGTGCTGATAGTTTTAATCAGCCTAATAGTGCCTCAAATAAACTAGAAAACCAAAAACAACAGCTAGAAATCAACCGTTTTCCACACATTTGGTCAAAACAACAGTTTCACAGTTTAGAACTGATAAAGGTAAGTAAAATTCAGAAATTAGGCAGCCAATCAAAAATATTTTCTCCGACCAGCAAGAACTTCTGTCATCGCCCAGTATTGACCAGAGGCTGTAAACACGTATAACACTTTAAAGCAGACGCTATACTGAAAAATTCTATTAAATTGATTTTAAAATATTTTCACAACATTTTTTTAGATTCTGCGATTAATAAGCATAACATTTTTTTCCTAAAATAAATTTTCTTCAATATTACAGTGCTTATTTTTCAACAATTCAATTTCTGCTGCCACATTTCTTGTTCCAGTAGCTGTCTATTTTTCTTTAAGTAATTCTGTAATTCTGTTTCAATACTTTGACAGCTTCTTTGTGCTGAAAGTTGCTGTTTTTTAAACACTCGGCACGAAGAAGCCGAGAGTGGCAAAAAAGGCACTCATACAATTGAGTAATGCGTTGGATGCATTCCACAATTGTGTAAAGCCCCCAATTTTTTTCGCAAATAAGATTTTCCAAAACACATTTCTGCTTAAAAAAGCTAACATAGCTGCTGTAGAATGAATAATAATTATTAGGGATGGGACAAATTCACTTTCTTGACTGTATCGGATCCGGAACTTTAAAAAATCGCTATATCGGATCGGGATCATATATAAATACATATTGTATATATAAAAATACAGGCCTGTAGTCAGGGGTGGGTTGGGGGGCAAGGCCCCTCCCGAAATATTTTTGGTTTTTTTTCAAGAAAAAGTCCAAGTCAGATGTGCCAATTTTACAGTGAATTGAGTGAAAAAATGTGTGTCCCCCCGAATGGTAACATACAACATTCCACCCGTAGGATTGATGTTGTAGCCAATCCACGGGTCCCGATCCCGGCCATTTTTGTTGGGCCCTGGTCGGGATGGTTACACCTACTCCGACATTAGCCAATGGTAGAACAGCTAGGGCACCACACAGGAAGCCCTTCAACACCTGTACTATAACAATATATGTGACTGAAATGAATATGTTTGATTTTTCGAAATCAAGTTGAGAATTCATATTTCCTAACAGTTTAATATTTATTATGATACTTATTGGAATGAGACGGCGGTGAGCCAATTGAAACAAGAGCTCAAAATCTTTAGACTAGACTCTTTTGAGAGGTTCTATCAGCACTATGTAGAAATTACCGGCGAAATTCTGCACTAAACAAGTTTTTCCTGTTCCAAATAAATAGAAACAAATAAAAAATTTTAATACTTTCGCTTCAGATTTTCAGCCGGAAAATGATGGTGATAAATAAATGAAGAAAGACTGTGAGAAAAATGCATGGTTTCATATTCATCGTAAGAGGAAAGTTCTAATTTTAACTATTCATTTTCATAGAAAATGACGATTTTTAGTCACTTTAATATGAGGTGAGACACCGTAGATTCGTAGAAAGAATCAGAGATAACTGAGTCATAAAACTACACTTCTTTTTGACCATATTTCAGCTTAACCACCGGAAGAATTTAAAATTTTGAACTTCTAAATCACACCAAATGCACCTTTTGATCATGAATTTTTCCACATGACCAAAAAATGTGGCAGAAAAAAGCCTGTTTGGACTGTTTTTTCTTATTCAGGAGGTAAAATGACATCTGCAAAGTCAATAACGGATTAAGACTTATGATGTAAACTGTTTTTTACAGACAAAACCAATGAGAGTTCACATTTACAGTCCTACCTGAAATGGTCTAAATTGTGATACAGTTAAAAATTATTGTTCATGAGATATAATTTGGCTACTCTTGGTTTGGAAATTTGGACAAATCAGTGCAAGCCCAAGTAAATATAGTTCCCACAATGACCGGATCTCAGTCTTGGGCAGCGTCGGATGCGAGTCCGGACGTCAGAAACTTCCAATGATTGGATCCGGATCTAGAAATTAGGGCGGATCTTCGCGGATACAGGTACCTGTCTCATCGCTAATACTTATTGAAGTGACACTAGCGTTTTTAATGGTGTACTCACCCCAGGGAGAGTTTTAGTACCTGTTTTACTCCTAGACTACATAAATTTTATGTATCGAAAGCATAATGTAATCTTAATCTAGCGGCTGAATACTCATCAAAATTTAAAGTGTATCAACTGCATTTTGGCGATAATAATCCGAAATATGAATACAGGATTAACGATAAACTTCTGCCCCAGAACAGACCGTTGTGTCAAAGATTTGAGTGTGTTGTCGGAAAATCGGACATCTAATAAAATGTCAATACAATAGTAAAACATGCTTATTCCAGACTTCATTATATTTTCATAAGTTTTGTTAACTAACAATGTTTTCCTACTAAACCAAAGCATGTGCAGTTTACGCGAAATGATATCATTGCACAGCCATTTTTACTGCCACAAAGTGCTTAGACTGAGAGTTATTGTCTATTATCATGTTTACAAGGAAAAATCTCTACTAGAATTAATTCATTTTTTTGTAGTAGCGCTTCTGACTAAGGTGCACCCTACCCCTGTAACTCACATGCCAAATTCTCAAAAAAAAGGAAAATATAAAATTCGTTTCAATGTCATCATGTGCAAAAAATATGTTATACAAAGCATCTCTCATAAGGGTTTATACTTTAGCTGTACTTCAATGCGATCAGAATATAAATCTTACTGCATTACTAGCTCTCAGTATCTGGACATCGTGATTAAAAGTAAGCTTTCAAAATATTTCTCAATATTAATCAATGATGTTATAACAATCATCAAGTTGGCAAACATAATAATATCAGCAGAAAAGTTGAAATCCCACGTACTCATTAAAAAGTGTTAATAATTAGAGACGTAATACAACCATAGATGCGCTAAAACAATTAAATCATATATGAACATTTGGGGTAGGGGGTAGACGCTTACCTGAGACCTTAGACGCCCATATGAATCGAAAAAAATCGTCAAGCAGCCCACCCCAACTTTTTCTAAAATTTTTTAAAATTATTTTTATGCATATTTTATGGAAAACATGCTTGTGATGTATATAATCTTTTTGTTTTTCTTTGCTCACAAACCGCTCACCCTCTCGATGAAAAGTCCGAGGATTCTCCCCACAGGAAATTTCCTGCCGTGCATGCCTGAATTAAATGTTAATTGGATAAGGGTGACTGAACTACACATTAACAGATACTCTGTGCCTGGGGAATCACGCGACTTTTTTGGGGCTGGGGTCACCACTTCCCCAAAATTTCAGGGCGGTCCCCAAAGTACAAAAACTTGATTTTTTCATCAAAAAAATCCGAAAAACGCTTCGAAGACACTAATTTTTGTCACAAAATCGGTGGAAAGTGCATTCATGGCGCGAAACGCCGAGAAAACGGACATTTTTGTTCAACAATTGACATTTTTCAGTATTTTTCCGATCAAAAGTATTGGCGTCCACCACATGGCTAGCCATAGGATTTAAAAATCTTGGGGAATCATCCAATGGCTAGCATTTCTATAGAACACCCGCTCCAATTACATGTTCGCTCTCTTGCTACCAATTTGTTTATATGGGTTTTGTTAATTTTGAAAATATCGGGTCCGGGTCCAAAAATTTTTTAAGAATATCGGGTTCGGGTCTAAAATTTTAATAATATCGGGCTCGAGTCCGACAAAATAGTCGGGTAATTTGGGGTCTAGGTACCCGATACATCTCTAATGAAACGTTTGTGCCGGAAAATTTTGAGGTTTTGAACTTCTAAAACGATGGCTTATCGGGCAATAATTTGGACTTAATCTTACAAATTTTCATTAAAATTCCCAGACTTTTCTAGGTTTTCCAGGTACAATCTTTTTCCCTGACTTTCCGACATTTTCGAGGTTGCTGGACATCCTAATTTTATAACGCAGATTGTCAGTAGGATCTCGTCAGTCAAAAAAATTGAGAAAAAAGGAAAAAAATTAATAGCTTAGTGCCCGATAACCCCACTTTTATGGACTGATATTAGACATTAGTTGGTACTAAAAATAAAATATTTTTTCCAATGCAAAGCTCTCCCGGTGTACGATAACGAAGTATGTATTTACGATAATGATATCAACTTACTTTACGCAAGACTTTTTTTGAATAGAGGAGTACTTTATCCCGTTTGCGTAGCTTGCCTGTAGATGAGTCGATATTGTCAACTTGGTCTTCACCGTTGAATGAACAGCGTCTTGATTCTGAAAATTGGTACTAGACTTGAAGGAAGCACGCCTTTCCTGATATATTTTGGGTACAGTCACTGGGCTTGATTGATTAAAAATTCGTTTGATATCCTCTAACTATCAGAATTTCATGAAAGTGAACGTTAATCAATTTCCTGGAACTTGTATTCAACTTTGTATGACTGTCGACGACCATAATTAGCCGAGCACACCCAAAAGATGAGCAACGTTCTGATATGCTGATTACAAGCTAGAGAACCAGAAAATCAGCTATGCGAATCGACTCATCTTAATAAACTTACGTATAATATCGAAATTAGAGAAAAAATATTCAACAAAAATTAAAGTAGGCAAACAACCAAAAGATTTCATCCGTAAACCTGCTAGAATTTCGGGTCGGATAATACATGTAACGGAGCTCGGATGTCTGGGGGGGGGGTCAAGCGACTTTTTTACAGTGGTGTCATCGACTGTTTAAAATTTTAAGGAGGGTCCATGAAGAAAAAAAATTTAGATTTTTTCGTTCAAAAGGTCCGGGACAGGTTAAAAAATAGCAGTTAGTGTCTAAAAATTGTAAAAAAATTACAGATGTATCGGGTACCCGGCCGCGAAACGGGACCTGAAATTACCTGATCATTTTGTTGGACACAGACCCGATATTATTAAAATTTTGGACCCGGATCCGATATTTTCAAAATATGCAACCTGACACATCTATTAAGATCATATATATATATTAGTTACACGAACTATTTATTGTGTCTCAACCATACATGTAATTGGGGGGGAAGTGCTATGGGAACCCCCCCCCAGAAATCGTCGACCATATGGCTAGCTATTGGGCGACCCCCCCCCCCAGGATTTTCCAATCCTATGGCTAGCCATATGGTAGCCCTAGGGACCCCCATAGTTTTAGTCGGAAAAATACTAAAAAATATCATTTTTTCCATGAAAAATGTCAATTTTTGAACAAAAAATGGTCAAAAACGTCAATTTTCTTGGCGCTTCACGCCATAAGTACATATTTTATCATTTTTTAGACAAAAATTACTACTTTTTAAACCGTTTTTTCGGACATTTTTCATGGAAAAAATCGAATTTTTTTCTCTTCAGGGACCCCTCCCACCAAAATTTTGGGAATTACTGACCCCCGGCCCCAAAAAAGTGCTCCAACCCCCCCCCAGACCTCGGAGCTCCGTTACATGTATGGTCTCAACCAAACCGTACGATTTTGAAATGATGTATTCTCTTTTACATCCGTTTAAAGAGGCAGTTTCTGAGAAGTTCGACCCTGACTATGATAAGTTAAAAATTGATCATACACAAAAATCGGGTAAATTGGGTAGACTTACATGCTGAGTATCATCCTGGAATTTATTCTGCATGAAAGTCAAAACTGGTATCCTAAAGTGGAATTTTCCAATTTTTAACCATTTTATGTCATGTATGCACGCGATTCAAGATATCAATATGTAAAAAATACATAATTCTATAGTAAAACATTCCTAATATGCAGTAGACAATTTTCAACAGTTTGGTTTCAGAAAAATTTTCTAATTCTAGACTTCAAACGTTTTACACTTTCTTAAATTGTCAAAAAGAGGTGAAAAAGCGACAAGATCATTTCAACCTCTTTCTGGGCACCTTCTCATGAGATGCCGCAGAATCTTTTCTCATCATTTTTGCTGGTCCTAATGTTCAACATATTGCTAGAATTTCCAACCGATTTGTTAACCGTTTTGGGAGTTGCAGCGATTGGCACACACCACTATCATTCAAATATCTTTTTATCTTTTTGAATCCGAATAAAGTGTCAATTAATAAAGTTGTGAGAAAAAGGGATTCATCATTACCTAATGCATTAGAAGAGAAAATGTGGCATGAAATCTTGATAAATTTTCATTCATCTAGCTTTGATAGTTGCTGCAGAATATGCTTCTAATAAGAGATCAAAATTTTGAAAATTTCAATTATATTCCAGAAATCGAGTCATTCCTTGACGTCTATTTGCAGCAAAACTGTAAGTTATTCAGAAGCTCTTTACTGCGCTGGAAAGACACAATAATCGACTATCATTTGATTTATTTTCATATGGCAAACATCATGCAGTGTGAAACAGGGTGCCCTTAACCGTAGAAAACTTTCTCACGCCTTATAATATAGGCTGGAATCATAAAGGCGTCATTCACTTTCAAACATTGCACTCGCATCTCTGATTTTTTCAATTAAATTACGGAAAATATGAATTTTTTTCACCTTTTCCGAGACACTCTGTTGCACAACTATTACGGATAGATGGAAGAAATTGTACCAGCCATTCGAACCACATCTTCTCTCGTCCAATCTGAATGTTTTGAGTGTTTCCTGCAGCCCGTTGATAGGAAATTTAGTGACATTAAACGGCATTTTTGTATCAATTTTCAAGATGTGCAGACACCTACAGCTCCCAAAATGGTGCGCAAACCTGATTTAAATTTTAATACAATGTGTTGGGCATTAATGGCTACAGAAATCAAGAAAAAAATATGCCGAATCATAGGAAGGTGCGCAAAAAAGCTGCAAATGATTTTTTCGGGTAATTTCGGCCATGTTTGACACTTCAAAATAGCATAAAAGGTATAAAGAGATTAGAAAATATGTTTCATACCTACAGCCAGACAACCCCATAGGGAGGTGTATGAGGGGGGTATTACCCGTACCTGAAGTCCTAAAAATTGATCCCTGAGTGCCTAATTTTGAGACAAAATGGAGTGTTTAGTGGACATTTAGCAACATTACCCTCGGAAATTTTCAACTTTATCCCTACTTGGAAAATCTGAACTTGGGGACTTATGCTTACAGCATATAATGAACATCTGGCTACAGGGTCAAAAAACGTAAAAGTTCCAAATTTTGGAGCAAATTTTGAACTTAGTGCAATGCTGTCAAGATACTCAGCATGTAAAACTACTCAAAAAATATTATTTTCAGATATTATAAATTTTCAACTTATCATATGTCAGTGGAGTAGGAGATCTATACAATCTTTCAGAAATCGTGTCTTGATGATGCCACATAGATTAGCGTGTGAAAAAATACAACGGACCCGAATCCGAAATTACCGAACTATTTGGCTGGACCCGGACCCGACATTCTAAAAATTTTGGACCCAAACCCGATATTTTCAAAATTTGCTACCCGATACATCTCTAAAAACGAATTTATAGCGCGAAGCACCAAAAAAATTGAAATTTTTTGTCATTTTTGTTCAACATGACCCTCTTGTATTAAAAGATTGACAATTTTCAGTTCTTTACAACAACAAATGTATGAGGATTCTTATAACTACTATATGGTTAGCCATGTGATTAGAAAATCTTGGGGGATTTCCGTGGGGAGTTCTTGTGGCACTTTCTCTCAATTAGTGATGTGCCCCGGAGAAATTTTCATATCCGGATATCCGTGTTTTTTTCACCTTCGGATATTCGGATATATCCGGATATTTTTAATGTTGTTTGCACAGAGGTAAAAAGAGGTCACATAGTAATGATACACTGGGTCAACTACAATACTACACAATAATATTCAATAGGTGCAATAGTTTTCGTGTTATATTTACGTTAACAACCGTGATTGTTATAATAATACATATGTTACTTTTTAGAACTGCAATATCTCAGGAAGCACTGCAAAAGTATAGCTTTTTCATACTTTTTTCTTCTCGTTTTCAATGAAAAGTGAAAAAGCTTTTCGGTGGATAGATTCAAAAAATTGACATGCTTTTGCTACGTCTCTCTTGAATTTCCAAAAATCCAGTCACATATGGAAGTTGAATCCGGATCTTGTATTTGTTCGGTCTGGATTTAACTAAACGATCGTTGGATCCGACAGCTCCGGTAAAATCTGACTTCTAAGAACTGAGCGACTTTTCTGGAAAAGTTACTTTCAAATCACATTTCCGACTTCGATTGTCTGATGTCCTTAGCTGTTCAAAGTAAACAGAACTTTAATCTTTTTTATGCTTCTTAATCGAAGACGGACTGCATTAATCACTGTTGAAGTCGTTTACACAACGCTTTTACAGTAGGATTCTTAGTTTGTTTAGGATTGGTTTAGTATGCCAAATATGATGTGAAGTATACAGGTTGAGCCAAAAAAAAGGCGACCGGTACTGACTTTCATAGCTTTCAAACGAGTGAAGCTTTTTTAAAGCGGTTTCCTGCTGTCGATAGATAAAACATCTGGCATAAAACTGCAAAGTTTCTACCAGATTGCTCGAATATTGACTGACTAGAATAAAAAATACTAAACGTCGATTTTTTGCAGATAAATATCTAAAAAATTGAAAAAATCAACATGTTTTACAGCAGAAAAGTACAATAGATCCAATCATAAGAACCATATAACAGCTGGAAACTAAAAAAAAGCCGTTTTAGTGTGTCCTACTTTCTGTTTCACCAATAATTTTAATTGTTTTCCGATCTGGTCAATTACAGAATAGATTTTTCTTTTTTCCATTTTCAGAACAAAAGCTCTTGATTTTGGCGAAATTTCGCCCGTATTGAAACAAGAAGTTCATGACTTTAAATTACGTGTAACTAACAAATCTGGGTGATTTTAAAAGTATTATTGTGCGCAAACAGCTTTACAAAACTTTTTTTCACAATAGGACAACTTTTACCGTGATTTCACAACTTTTACCTTTGAAAAATGACCACTTTTACTAAATTTCTGTTTGGCCAGTAACCACAAATGGTAGGAGCATAAAATTTGGCCTTTGTAATAAAGACAAACAGAGCATTTTAATGCAGCAATCCGCATTATAAAAGCTTCATCCGTTCGAAAGTTGTGAAAGTCATCACCGGTCGCCTTTTTTTGGCTCACCCTGTATAGCAGGGTTTTTTAGCACGGTGCTAATGAGTGAAAGAGAAAATTTTTGAAAATAGTTCGAGAAGAAAGTTAAGAATATCACAATATTGTGGTGAAAAAACCATAAAATCGCCGTTTTCACAAATAGTTCTAGAGATACAATGAAAAGATGTAAACGTTTATCGAAACAGAATACATATTTAGCGATTCCTAAAAGTATTACCGCCAAACTAACTACTGAATATTTACTTCTCGGTCAATTAATCAAGTGCATAATGTAAGAATGAACTGATTTAATTAGAATCTGATGAGAGTCTTGAGAGTCTTATTCCTTTACAAAGTTATCAAGCATAATTCCATGAGTCAATACAATAAAGGCATGTTATCAGAATTTAAAAAGTCGCACACTAGTTTGACACCAACGAAGTATTTTTTGTCAACAGTGTTAACTGTACTAACGAAATATTTTTTCATTAGCACGAATGCTAATGGGACGTGTGCTACAAAACCTGTAGTGAATAGTATATGAACAGTACATACAGATATAATTTGTACCTTTTGTTGTTGAAACTTTGTGTAATAATGTAGCAACTTCTCAGTCCTTTACTTCTTTTTTAAACAGTGAAAATATCCGTATATATCCGGATATTTTTTCACATCTGCATATATCCGTTTTTCAAACTATCCGTCCGGATATCCGACGCACATCACTACCCTCAAATCTAACTAAATACAAGTATGGGTCGAGTTAAATCATCAGCTTCAGGCTTAACGATCAAAATTTCACTCGAAACAGTAATTTAGGTGCTATGAAGAAAATCAATGTCCTACTTGTAATGAAATGAGAATATTTGAAAATATCAGAAAACTTGTTTCTCTTGTAGCTTTACTATTGTGAAAACATAATACCATGGTATTTTCAACCTCGTCAATTTTCTCTGCTTTGCACCTCAATAATACTTGTAAACAGGGTTTTTTTTGACCTACGAGTCACAAGCCAAGTGGCTTGTTGACCTAAAATTTTACAAGCCATTCCAAATTTTTACAAGCCAATTTTATAATATCAGTATACGTGAATAAATTCCAATGCTAGGTTATTTTTTAAAGAAATTTATATATTGATCATCATGACAATCGATCAAAAAAGAGATGTCATTCAACATTTATTCAATAACATTTTAGAGCCCTTAATTCATTAAAATTCAGGAAACACTTGAAATTTTTGAGTTTGATCAAAGTCTAATCTACAAGCATTGTGGAACAAATTTTCCAGCAAACTATCCAAGAACATAATGACTTTGAATTACATGAGAAATCGACGGTTAAGTCCTCTATGATGACAATAGAAGAGCCCAAAAAAACTATTAATCCTTCCTGCCTGAAACACCGGGAAAATTTTTTGGTTATCGACATTCTGCGATGCTGGAAAATCAATTTTCCAAACACTTATTCAAAGAATTAGATTCGAATTTTTTGTTCAAAAGTCGTAATTTCCAGAATTTTATGTTTGAAAAATTTTAAAACCATTATTTTATTCACACACTCTCGTGAACTTGGCCGAAAAGATATGAGTAAGAAGAGTAGAAATTTCCGAAAACTACTTCCATAAAGCTTTTGGATTGATTTTAGGCTAAGAAAGGAATAATCGCTTGAAAAAGTTTACAGACTTGACGTATTGATCTTTCTCAAAAAATGTGTCAAGGGAAATGTGAGTCTTCATTAAATATCAAGATGAAATATTGAAGATTACCAATTAAAACATGAGATAATACGTTTAAGATGATTGAAACTATTAAAGATTAAATGATAAGTGAAGGTAGACATGTTAGAAGCAGCACCTGAGCAAGGAAATAAATAATAATGATTATTTAAGTTATAACCGGCGCGAAGCGCCGAAAAATCTTGAGATTATGACCTTCTAAAATGCACCAAAATGCATCTTTTATGTATCTGATATGATCAAACACATGACTCAAAAAATTCTGACAAGCCATTTTGGCTTGTTGAACTAAAATTCTACAAGCCATTTTGTCAGTCCAACAAGCCATGGCTTGTAAAATGCTAAAAAAAACTATGCTTGTAAAGCTGAATTTTTACCATTTTTGAAATACAGTCTTCGACAATAGACAAGGCAACTCATCACAATTATGCCGATGGAGAAAGTGAGCCAATACGTCTAAAATATGAAAAAAATTCGGTAATATTTAACTAACCGTCGACGTTTATTCAAAATATAACCTCTAAGCACCACATAAACCATTCGTTAGGGAATACAGTCATTTTAACATAGCGTCAATCCGTAATGTTTAAGACACTTTCGGTAAGCTGCAATAGAAGAAATATGAAAAATGTTGTGAAAACCGGAAACGCGAGAGACGTGTTTCATCTAGGGATGTCCCAGGCACTGGCACAGGTGTCATGGTATCTGGCACTGGCAGGTGCCCACTGGATTTGACACCAGCAATTACTTTGAATATTACACACATGTCGATGAGCATAATACATACTTAGATACAAAAAATAACGAAATGGTGTTGAAATTGATTTATTTAGATCATAATTCATAATCAACTTTCGCAATCCTCAAATTTTTGAACAAATACGAAATCGTAGTACATTTTGAACAAATGTACTACAATTTCAGGCTTTCCAGGCAATAACCGTGCACTAAATGGTACCACTTACACTGAATGAACATTCGCTACATACACTTGTAGGAAGGGCACATAAGGATCCTCGCTCAAGGTTTGCAAGCAAATGATATTCATTCTTCTTAATCATAGGTGGCGCGACAGCGTCAACCTATAATATACTTGGCCCCCAAATTTCATGTACCCCCCTCTAGAGCCAAAACGGTAAGAGCTAGAACCCTCGGGTTTTTTGCATAATATCGGGCATAGGGGCAAACTATGGGGTGCCTTTTGTCATTTCGCCTCTATCTGCAAGTGGTGCTCGGTGGGGCCCCAAAAACAGGTAAAAAACGCACTTTTTAAGGCCCCCCAGTTCCACCATGCCCAGCAATCGGTGTGCCATATCCAACCTCCATACTTCGGCCTAAGCATCTTGGTGGTGTAATCTCAAATGCGAATTTTTTTTTGTTTGAAATATGGCCTCAATTCAATTATATGGTTGTCCAAAGTGCCGGAAAACGCCATATTCCCCAATTTTGTTATATAATACTTATGGGTTCAAAAAAATTTTTTTTTGCAGCGTAATGCACTACCAATTTTTTTGCAGTTTCAAATATACCTGTAGCCTTATTGGGGTTTTTGGGCTGCAAGGGTTTTCGACTATTGGGAATTTGATGGACACGGTCACTTTACACGAAAAATTATCCCGCGTGTAAACAAGCGTATTTCCGTGATTTTTCAGTGGAGGGAGTTTTCGACCGCGGGGAATTCAATAGACGTCCTCACTTTACACAAAAAAATTATCCAGTGTAAACAAGCGTATTGCCGTAATTTTCTTGAGGAGGGGATTTTCGACCACGAGGAATTCAATGAATGTTATCACTTTACACCAAAAATTATCCCGTGTGTAAACAAACGTATTTTCGTGATTTTTTGCTGGAAAGGGTTTTCGACCACGGGGACTTTGATGAATGCGATCACTTTACACAAAAACTTATTCCGGTTGTGGACAAACGTATTTTCGTGATCCCCCGGTGGGCGGGGTTTTCGATCACGGAGAATTTGATGAATGCGATCATCTTACAAAAAAAAAAATATCGCGGGTGTAAACAATCGTATTTTCGTGATTTTTATGGAAGGGGTTTTTACTGCGGGGAATTCAATGGATGTGTCACTTTACACAAAAAAATTATTCCGGATTTAACCAAGCCTGTTTTCGTGAGTTTTTTGTGGGAGGGAATTTCGACCACTGGGAATTTAATGAAAGTGATCACTTTACACACTAATTCATATTGAGTGTAAACAAATGTATTTTTGCGATTTTTGAGGGAAGATGTTTCTGACCATGTGAAATTCAATGAACGGAGTCAATTTACATGAAAAAAGTCATTTGTGTAAACAAAGGTATTTCTGCGATTTTTTGGGTTGAAGGATTCTAAACCATGAGAAATTCAATAGATATGGTCACCTTTCAGTATTTTTACAACGTTTTTTAAGTACTATGCGGTTTACACATCCTTCACTTTTGCCGGAGGTGAGAATTCGTTGCTTGAAGTTTTTTTTTATTGTTTTTTTGAAGTGCAGATGACCAAATTTAAGACTTCAATGTGCTTCTATGAAAGTTTTCGTGTATGGTTGAGGCCCACTAAAAAGAGGTGAACTAGTTTATTAGAAAATGCCCCAATGGGGCAGAAAAAAGGATAATATACTTGCTTCGACAGTTGCCATGGTAGAAAAAGAAGTGGACTAGATTTTTGAGAACTTGGGTCAAAGTTGGAAAAAATTCACTTTCTTTATATTTGATTTTCATTCTTTCTCAAAAAAATTGTCTATGTCTGTGGAAAAGTATATTCTGCAGCTGAGTGCATCAACACACTTTCCAACCAATGTGCATTTCTGAAATTTTTAGGAGGGTACAGGCGTGGACCTTGGTGTTTTAGGATTTTGTGAGACAAAAAATTCAGAAAAAGTTGACCAAAAAATTTTTTGCATAACAAATTTTCCAGTTTCAAAACCCTTGTGGAAGTTTATACCCCCATGTCCCCTCTCACACATGTTTGCTTCCAACTGTGTTAAACATTTTTACTGAATTTGGTGTCAACAAAAGGAATCAACTGAGGGAAAGTGGCACATAAAATCCCATTCAGCTTTTTTAGAAAATAGAGATACAGCACAAAGTCTTCTAGGAACTAAATCGATTGTGCAAGATACGTTTCATTCACTCATTTTATACAACATATCATATAGAATTCACTCCGTATGTTCTACTGATTACAAGCTACAAACAAATTTATTCTCTTCTATTTAACAAAATAGCATCATTCACAGTTTTTGGATTTAAACGGAAATTTGAAGAAAGAGTGCTTTTTGCGGGATTGCAAACGGGAAGCAATTTCACCCATCTTTGTCGCTCCGATTAGAGTCGAGGAGAACCGGATACGGGATTTGGCGCAGACCCCTAATATATGCATGGCTGAATCCCATTTACAGATCGGTGCCCAATCACTGTAACCAAATCCCAGTTGCACTAAAGGGGTCTGAGCTCAAGCTCTAGGTAATCTCGAACAAAAAGGCCACTCGGTTTGATTTCAAGTTCGGTATAATTTGAATGTCATTCGGATCATAACAAGCTCAATGTCGAGATTATCCCCAGCTCGAGCTGTCGGGTTGCACTAAAATTTTTGCATAATTTTCTTATCTCTAAAGCAAATAAATATAAAAATTTCTGCAATTCCCAAACCCGAACTTAAACCTCAGTTTTAGTTAATCCTGAAGTGAGTATGATTTGTGCATTGGAAGAAAATAATTTGGACATTTTGAATAGCTTAAACTCAGGATCATCAATTTAATCCCGATGTTGAGATTGTCCTCATGTTGGGTTAGTGCAACGAACCTCAGGTTTCTTTATAGTTCTGAAAATGACTATAATATGCCCCCTCACTATTTTTCAGCTAGTGTGAAAGACAGGAGTTTTGAATTGGTCGGGAGTTAGAATCCTATCGGTCTACCATTTCTTTACACTTGAAGTCAGGTGCATATAATTTTCATATAGAAAAATTTTACTGTAGTTGATGCCAGTTGAAGGACAAAATGCACGATGCTGCAGAATATACTTTTTCACAGATATAGACAATTTTTTTGAGAAAGAATGAAAATCCGATATAAAGGAAGTGAATTTTTTCCAACTTTGACCCAAGTTCTCAAAAATCTAGTCCACTTCTTTTTCTACCATGGCAACTGTCGAAGCAAGTATATTCTCCTTTTTTCTGCCCCATCGGGGCATTTTCTAATAAACTAGTCTTCCAATAGTCCAATGGATTTCCTCAGCAGTTCGCTGATCACTTCCAGATTTTCGTGTTCCATGTCAGCCAACATGTAGTAATTGCTAAACACTTGATTTATCATCCTGGTAATTGTTGAAGAAACAGATCCTGCCCCAAGGGTCAAGCAAAGTCAACATGCAATAACTGATTTTTGTGTTCCATGTTAGCCACCATGCTATCAATTGCTAAACACTCTATTTGATCTTTCTGGTAATTGTTGAAGAAACAGATCCTGTTCCAAGGGTCAAGCAAAGTTGACATGCAACAACTGATTTTCATGTTTCATGTCAGCCAGCATATAATCAATTGCTAAACACTTTATTTGATCTTTCTGATTATAAGTGGAGAAACGGATCACATACCAAGGGTCAAGCAAAGTCCACACAAAATTCAAATTAAATAGGTAAAAAACATGTATGATTGGCACTGACACCAAGCATGGCACTGGGACATCCCGGGTTCCATCGCAAAAAATTCTCATTGTCTTGCCAACTTCGAGTGTTGTAGTGTGTTTCGATCGATTTTATGCTATCTTGGAATTTCGTGTCCATTTTGGAAAGATGCCCGCAAGCAACATAGCAGACCATTCCAAGGTAATTACTGTAGGTTTCAAATTTGGTAAGTGTGCGTGTGAGTTTTTCTTATTATTCATTAGTGCCTTTATCTTGTTTTTCGTCTGCATGGGAGTTTCCTATTGACCACGCCCACTGTTGGGTATTTTTCTTATTATACTAGTGTTATTGGGCCATCACCATTTTGTATATAGTGTTTATTTTTTGTTTTGATAAATTGATAGGAGAACACTTCTCCTACTCCGAATTGGTAGTTAGCCTAACTCAGATTGAGAAACCAAAGGTTTAACAATTTGAATCTTCATTCTTGGGGCATTAGTAGTTCTCCTCCTTGTTCATTTGGGGTAAGCATCGGGTGGTCAAAATTCCATGCATTAAGGTCGATCCCTGGCTATCTCTCCTGCTGACTCTTCATTCTTTCCCGATTCACGGATTAGGACAGGTAATGGTCCGAGGAATCTGTTAACCTCTCATTAATTTCAAACATAACATGAGCATATTGGGATCTAGAATTTCACTGCAAAAGGTAAAGAATTAAAAATAAATGAAACCAAATTTTTAAGGTTTTGGGGAAGAGGTGAACAATCGTTTGAAAAATGTGCTTTTTCGACTAAAAAGTGGGCAAAGCACACCTGTGATCAACAAATTTTTGCTTTAAAGCAGACATGTAATTGATGGGTACCATAGGAAACCCCCAAGAAATCGTCAGCCATATAACTAGCCATTTGGTGATCCCCAGTATTTGCTAATCCACGGCTAGCCATATGGAACTAGTGCTTCACACTTAAAATTTTAGGACCCAGGCACCCAGTCTTTAGGGTACCTGGGTTACCAGGGTATTTCGGGTACCTGGGTAAACCCGGGTTCTATATGCAAGCATTTGAAAAGTCAGTGAAAGAACGCACTTCATGAAAATTTGCAGAAAACTCATAAAGTTTGAGGCGTGAGCCTTGCAAAATGCTAAGAAACAAAAGTTAGGAGAGACCAATAACACATTTTTTTCAAACGAACGTTACATCCTTAAGCAAATTGTAGTGACCTGGTCACACATCACAACTATTTGATGAATCCATTTCTAAACTATATATCCCACTAGGTCCAGGTTCAACTGTCCCTACTGGTTCATCATTGTCAATTTTGGTGCCTCTTTGGTCCTATACATAATGCATCTCTCCAACTTTTATTGTTTTCTTATACTGTATCGAGTAACCAGTATTTTACACAGGCATAATTTCTGGAAGACTTCTTTTGTTTCCATCTTGTGCTTCATCGTCAAAACACATAGATTTTCTGTTGCTAAAAATACGCTATAGTGATTTTTTGAGAGCCACAAGCGGCCTACGTTGAGTAGGTCCATGCACTGAATTAATAAAGGGAAATACGTTCATTCACTGTAACTGCACATAAATACAAGTAATAGTATATAAATATTTTGTTTATACAAGATCTTGTTGAGACCAGCGTATACATGGGTTTACCCATGTAGCACCTGGGTTTCATTCAGAAAATTGACCCGGGTACCTGGGTTGGGTACCCAAAATTATCCCGGTACACATAGGGAAGCACTATAGTGAACTCCATACTTTTGGTCAGGAAAATACTGAAAAATGTATTTAGATGAAAATGTCAATTTTCGAACAACAAATGATCAAAATATCAATTTTCTCAGTGCTTCGCACTGAGGATATGTTTTCTACAGTACTCTCTAAAACAAAAATTACTATTTTTCGAACAGTTTTTCGGCAGAAAAATCGATTTTTTTCAGGGACCGAATGAAATTTTGGGGAATTGGTGACCCCCCAAACCCTAGGGCTCTGTTGCATGTAAAAAAAGACAAAATTTAGACAAAATTTCAGTTTGGTCTCAATCCTGGCAGCTGGGGATCTCAGCAGAAAAATGTTGTGTCATCATAATCCTAATAATAATTATATTTTATTAGACCAAAACTTGCCTGCCAATGTAACTTATGTTAGAGATCTTGGAGTGTTAATTTCTAAAAATTTACAGTACAAAGATCACTATAATGATATATCTAGAAAAGCACACTCTAGAGCTAATCTAATCCTCAAATCTTTTTTCTCTAGGGATAAATCTATCCTTTCTCGAGCATTTAAGACCTACGTTTAACCAATTCTTGAATACTGTTTTACAGTCTGGAATCCATTTTATGCTTGTGATACATACATGCACATAAGGGGATAGGGGGTAAACCCCCATACCTGAGAACCTGGCGCCAGCGGGCCAAAAAAAATCGTCAAACACCCCTATCTAAACTTTTTCTATGACAGCTTTTCTCATGATTTTTGTGCATATTTTGTATGAAATTATCGCCATGGCCACCTTTCATCAACACCGACTGAATCGTCTCGGTCGGTAAAAATAATATTGAGGCCGATGCAAAAAAGGACACCGCTGTCCTGCTTAACTTTTGTACGACAACAATTCAACCATGTTGGAGGACGTTAAATCCTTTGCGCTCGAGGTAGGATTTCCAGTCGATGACATTGTAGGAGCTAGGCGTTCTGGCCCAGAAATAACGCGTGGTATATTAAATTACCATGTATCATTAAAGTTAAATGTACTTCGTCGTCAGCGAAGAGCGAGTTGATCAAAGATGAAAACCAACAGGACGAAGTTGATCGCAATAGCTGCATACGTGCTAGGCGAGATTTAACATTTGCATAAAGAGATTAGGGTCAGCATTTATGTAAGGAACTTGATGATAAATACAAAGCTGGTGATCATAATTAGAAAATTGACTATACACATGGTATTCTAATTCAAAAGCCTCGTATTTATACAGCATGAGTAGCTCCCGGATTTAACTCAGAATTTTTGATAGGAAAAAATTGAAATAGCACTGAATCAAAAAAACTAAAATGCATTCTATTCAATGCCCGTAGCATTGTCAATGAGCTTATAGAATTCCATGACTTACTGATGTCCTTAAAATTTGACATTATTTTCATAACTGAAACATGGTTATCTGACAAGATCCCAGATGCTCTCATTAGTATTCACACTGATTATGAGGTATTACGCTGTGATAGAAAAGGTCAGAATGGAGTGGTGTTGCTGCTGTATATCGGAAAAATTTAAATGTTAAAGTGACAAAAATACCCCCTGAAAAATCTCTACCTGATGTTGTAACATTTTAAGTTATTTTGACTGGTGTCAAACTTAAATGCATACTCTGTTATAGACCACCCAGATATGACATTGAACATATGGATAAATTTAAACTGTTTTTTGAATTTTGTGTTGCAGATAATTCTAATATAATTCTTGGAGACTTTAATCTACCATCTTTGAAACAGTATGGATATTCTTCTCATCATACATGTAATTGGGGGGGAGTGATATGGGAACCCTCCCCCCAGAAATCGTCGACCATATGGCTAGCCATTGGGCGACCCCCCAGGATTTTCCAATCCTATGGCTAGCCATATGGTAGCCCTAGGGACCCCCATAGTTTTAGTCGGAAAAATACTGAAAAATGTCATTTTTTTCATGAAAAATGTCAAATTTTGAACAAAAAATGGTCAAAAACGTCAATTTTCTTGGCGCTTCGCGCCATAAGTACATATTTTATCATTTTTTAGACAAGAATTACTACTTTTTAAATCGTTCTTCGGACATTTTTCATTAAAAAAATCGAATTTTTTTTCCTTCAGGGACCCCTCCCCCCAAAATTTTGGGAATTACTGACCCCCGGCCCCAAAAAAAGTGCTCCAACCCCCCCAGACCTCGGAGCCCCGTTACATGTATGCTTCTCATACTGACAATTTTACCCTTCCATTGCATAATTATTTGACAAGAAGTGGTTTTGAGCAATTTGTAACAAAACCAACTCGTGGCCATAATTTTTGGATTTAGTATTCTATAATTTCCCTGGTCTTGCAAATAATTGCACCACTGGGGAAAATTTTTCTACCAGTGACCATTGTGCTGTCAATTTTAGCATCAATGTTAGAATCAAGGATAAACTCATTTATGATGATAAATTTGATTTCAGGAAAGCTGATTACGAATCTCTTCAAATCTATTTGGCAAAAGTCAATTGGACAGATTTTTTTGAACAATGCATTACTGTCAATGACTTCTATCTCGTTTTTTAGAACTAATGAAGAAATTAATACTGGAATTTGTTCCCAAAGGAAAAAATTCTCAAAAACCTCTAATTTGCCAAAGTAAAATTTTAAGATTGGAATCGATACAGAAAAACTTGTGGAAAAATTATGTTAAAAATCGTAGCAATGCTAACAAAAATAGACTCAAACACAATTCTAAAGTCTTGAAAACTGCAATGATCAAAGATTATGCTAGAAAGGAAGAATGTTTGCTAAAATCGAATTCAATCAAGGATTTTTATAGATTTATCAATCATAAAACTCAGTTGAGACACACTATCCCTGCTATTGTTTCTGATGAGTCTGATATAACTGATGATGAAATGAAAAGTGAAATATTCAATCAATATTTAGGATCTGTATTTATCCTGGACAATGAAAAAATCCCTGAATATCCTCGAAAAGCAGTTTAATAAAGATTTATCAATCAAATTTGATTTCTTAAGAGTCCTATTGACTCTAAAATATTTGAAGCCTACACTGTCTCTTGGTCCTGATGGTCTGTGTGCCTTTTTCCTGAAAAAATTATATCTAAGTTTTGGCAGAACCTTTGAGAACAATTCTTGAAATTTCATTTAGAACTGGACAATTACTAGATATTTGGAAAACATCAAATGTAGTACCTATTTTCAAAAAAAAGGACCCAGCAAAGGTAGAAAACTATAGACCAGTTTCTTTATGTTGTGCCTCATGCATGTATTATAAATGTAGACCTGATGGCTTATTTTGAGTCAAATAATTTTCTGAATGACAGACAATTTGGATTTAAAAAGAAAAAATCATGTGTTCTTCAGCTTTTAAGTTGCAAAACATTATGGGCTCAAAATTTGGATAAAAAAGTAGCAACAGACTCAATTTATATCGATTTTCAAAAAGCATTTGATACTGTTTCTCATGAAAAATTGGTCGGAAAATTAGCTTCCTATGGCATATCTGGTTTTTTATTGAGATGGTTACATGGTTTTTTATTTAATAGGACTCTACAGGTAAAAATTGGCAATTGCTTCTCTAATCCAATTAAGGTTACTAGTGGGGTTCCTCAGGGTAGTGTATTACGACCAACATTGTTCTTAATTTTCATAAATGATATATTTGATGGTATCAGCAGTGAAATTTATCTTTTTGCTGATGATGTGAAAATATTAAATGCTACAGAAAATGCTGAAGTACTACAAGGCGATCTTGTCAAAGTTTATGAATGGTCATTGAAATGGCAATTATCTATTTGTCTGGAAAAATGCTCTGTTTTGCATCTTGGGAGTAATAACCCCAAAGTTGAGTATTATATAAACGATTTTCTGATTCCTACTGTTTCAGAGATGAAGGATCTTAGTGTAATATTCAATGAAAAATTGTCAGCAACTGCCCACTGTAATTATGTAGTTAAAAAAGATTGTCAAAATTTTTCTTTGTACAAGGGAAAAAATCTTTGTAGAGTACAAAAAAACAACTATGGTTGGAAATCTTTTTCCTGCATGAAGGGTCTATTTTTTCGGTGAATTCAATGAGTTTTCTGTGGGGCAAACACTAGAATCCAAAAATTAGGTGAGCAATAATGAATCTAAATGGCTTCTTCAGATAGCAAGAACCTCTGCCATTTTCCCATGTGAATGTTTCAATCATTTTCCAAATGCAAAAAGTAAAACTAATCTAGAAAAATCTTAATTTTTGTCAAATGCGTGGAAAAAAACCATACAATGTCAAACATTCATCCATAACATGCTGGTTTCTGAAAGCTATAAGCATAAGCTAGGATGACATTTTCTAATCGCACAACAAAAATGATACCAAGAATCAGAATGCATAAAAATGCATCTCCGCACAGGAAGCCCTATAGCCTAATCAAGAAGGGTGGTTAGGCTCTCATTTTTACAAGCCAATTTGGCTTGTGCCCCTAAATTTTTAGGAGCCGATCAGAATTTTTAGGAGCCATGGCTCCTAATTGGCTTTAAAAAAACCCTGCAACAAAGGTTTACAAAAAGACTTTTTGGTTATAAAGATTTAAGCTATAAGGAGCGCCTCGGAAAATCTGGCCTTGATCACGATGACTCTAAAAAAATGGAATGCTGACGAAATTTAAATAATTCTAGAATTTTTCAGGAAGTTCAAATCATGCCTGTAACTGGGTGGGTTGGGGGTGCTGTGACGTTGTCTACACAGCAAAAATGACCTGCTGATCTCAAATAGTTATCAAATGCCATACTCTGATCAAGGTCGCCCCTGATCAAAGTCACCCCACTTTACCTTATATATATATATAATTATATATGTTAAGCAAGATTAGGGAAAGTAAAGTTGTGTAAATTTTCGGTCGGAATATCGTACCATTGCCAACGATATCAATTTTTCTACTTGAATCAATCAAACACAAAAAGTAAGAATTTCAGTTTTGCATCCGAATTTGACTGAATTAACAGAGAATATTCAGAATTTCTTCTCACTCATCAGTCATTGACAGCCTATAAAATGTGCTGCAACGATACCTATACACTGTTCGAAGAGAAATAGTTCGCGTTCGGGCCAAATCTACGAATAGGAATTACTATATTCATTCACTCGGCGCGAAGCGCCGAAAAATTTTGGCATTTTCAGCCCCTAAAACGTCTAAAAATCAAGGAAATTTTATGTTTGACCAGCCAAAAATTTTGTGCCAATTGGCACAAACGCTCAAAATTTTTTGTGCCATTCCAAATTTTTTTGTGCCAAAAACCATGTTTTTTGGCACAAAAAAAACATTGGAAAAAAGTCGAAATTTTTCCCAGAAAAGGCCAAAAAACATACACTTTTTTGCGAATTTTTTCCAAACTGGGGGGGGGGGGGATGGGTGATGTTGGTACATAGTTGGCCCCAAGTACAGGTATGATTTGGTTGCTGTGTGCAAAACAGTGTTTTTTTGTGCACGGGCGAGCGTTTGTGCCAATTGGCACAAAGGGTCAAAAAAATTTGGGCCAATGGCACAAAAAATTTCTTTCACCCTAATAACATGCTGAAAACCTTTGAAAAAATTTACATAAAAATCGTGTCCACTCTATTTTATATAACCACGTCAGTGAGATAAGAAAAACTGATCTATAAAACGGTTTCTACGATCCGAAAATAAATTGAATGCGGCAAAAATTCAGATATTTTTACAGACTCTTTGTCATGAAGTTTCCCTTTACTTTTCGGCTTCCTTCCTAACAACTATATTAAAGATGAGATTAGGATGTCTAGTCTATAATTGCTTTCTCGTGAAAAAAGCTTCGCCTCGCATAAATTTTTGGTTGAATAATTCTGCCAAAAATGTCGATTTTTTTGTTTGAATCCAACATCAAAAATTAAAGTTTCGGTTCTCAATCCAGCTGAATTAACAGAGAAAGTTAATAATTTCTATCTTTTAGCCATCCAGTCATTGACAATCTCAAAGTCTGTTGCGATAATAAAAATATACTATTCGAATAGAATCCGCTTGCATTTTCGAAACAAAGGAAAGTAGTTAATATTAAACTCATTGAATCGGCGCGAAGCGCCGAGAAAATTTTGCGTTTTCAGCACCGTTTTTTTTCCTCGAAGATGTTTTCCACATGAGGACCGGACCCAAAATTTTTTTCCTCATTTTCCAAAAATTTTCCACATTTGTAAAAACGCTTATAATGTGGCTACGGATGCTTTTTTATGCATTTTAGGAGCATATCCAAGCATTTTGTTGTATTTGTAGTCAGAAACCTTCAAAAATGAGGGAAAAAATTGAGAAAATTCTGGTTATGTTAGTCAAAATGAGCTCATCAAGAATATATTGGTGTTCTATAGGAGTGGATAAAGCAAGTTAACAATAGAGTTCTGATGAATTTATCCGCTATCAACATTTCTGTGATTCCGATTAGAATCATCTAATTTTATTTAGTTCTTGGACAGGCGCGGAGCGCCGGAAAAATTTTTGGATTTTCACTTTCTAAAACGCTGGAAAATGAACCTTCATGACGTTCGGGAATAAATTAAAATCAGACTGATAAAGTGTAATTTTCTCCCCATTTCGGCCCGAAGCGCCGGAAAAATTCTCGGGTTATTCTAAAACGCTGAAAAATAAATCTTTCCAACAGATAATTCGTGAACAAAAGATTTAAAATCGCAGTCTAGAATGATGTCTTCAATTTCCACCTTCAATAAACGCAAAAGTTCAGATTGCAAACGTTTAAAAAATTCCAATCATCGAGAGAAAAAATTGAGAGAAATGATGAAAAATCTCTAATTTCGGCGACATAATTGACTGTAAGCGATTAGAAAATGAAACGAGCTAACTTGATTGATAGAAACTGTTGAGCATTAATTAATAAGTCAAAGTTGATATGCTAACGGCCGCGCCTGATAGAATATAGTTATTATTATACCCATGACCGGCCACTGTTTTTTTTCCACGTTTGCACTATAATGTGGAAAAAAAATCTGGAATGTGGAAAAAATTTTTGAGGTCTTTCCACAAATGTGGAAGAAAAATTTGGGGTTTTCATATTGAAAAGATGCATTTTGGTGCATTTTAGAAGGTCATAATCTCAAAATTTTCCGGCGCTTCGCGCCGGTAATAACTTTAATAATCATTATTATTCATTAAGTAGTTCAGGCGCGGCTTTTATCATGTCTACCTTCATTTATCACTTAATCTATAATAGTTTTCATCATCTTAAACGTAGTATCTCATGTTTTAATTGGTTATCTTCAACATTTTATCATAATATTTAATGAAGATTCGCATTTTTTCCTTTTGAGAAAGATGAATACACGTCAAGTCTCTATGATTTATGATGCGATTATTTCTTTGCTAACGTAAAATCAATTCAAAAGCTTCTTGGAAATATCTTTCGGAAATTTATATTCTTCTTACTCATATATTTTCGACCAAGTTCATGAGAGTTTACAAATAAATTACAGATTTTAAAATTTTTCAAGTAAAATTCTAGAAATTACGACTCTTGAACACTAAATTGGAATCTAATTCTTGAAATAAATGTTCGGAAAAATGATTTTCCAGCATCCTAGAATGTCAATATACCCAAAAAATTTTCCGGCGCTACGCGCCGGAAAGTACCATCTGTTTTGGGCTTTCACTTCACTTGTCATCAGAGAGGACTTGACCATTGATTTCTTGTGTAATTCAAGTCAATTATGCTCTTGGATAGTTTGCTACAAAACTTGTTCAACAACGCTTGTAGATTAGGCTTTTAAGTCGAACATTTCAATTTTTCTCCAATTTTAATGAATTAACTTCTCTAAAAACACCGGAAGGCTTGAAAAAGCTCAAAAACAGTGCGATAAAGCGTCTGTGAGCATTTTTAAGCCAAAAAACGGATTTTAAGACGAAAAAAAATTTTTTCCACATGTGGAAAAAAAATTTGACCCCTTTCCACATTTGTGGAAAAAAGTTCGTGGAAAAAAAACAGTGTGACCGGCGCGAAGCGAAGCGCCGGAAAATTTTTAGATTTTGACCTTTTAAAGTCCACCAAAACGCATCTTTTCGGTTTAGAGTTCCCCAAAATTTTTCCCACAATGAGAACCATACCCAAAATTTTTTTCCTCATTTCGAAATTTTTTTCCTCAAAAGACCCCATTTGAGGAAAAAACGGTGGTTTTCAGCCCCTAAAATGACTAAAAATGAAGGAAATTTAGCCTTGGACCAGTCAAAAAATTTGTGCCAATTGGCACAAACGCTCAAAATTTTTTGTGCCATCCCAAATTTTTTTGTGCCAAAAACCATGTTTTTTGGCACAAAAAAAACTGGTGCAAAAAAAACCCTGCTGGCCGTGCTTCTTGCATTCTGTATCGAATTTTTACAGTAAACGGTATTCCTTGTGGAAGCAAAGTCTGAAATTTAAAACATGATGCTATCCTGTAAATACATATTTCCCTATTCTCGATCGGGGTCGATCAGATAACCAATGTAACATTTTCAGCAGAAGACTGACACAGCAAGATTTGTGGTTATCCGTGTAACCATAGGGACCCCCTGGTCACTCAGGACGACGATTTTACCGAATGTTCACTAAAAACTTTTTTATGCAATGTCGGCGGAAATGAACTCAAATTTTTTCCGTTCGAAGTTGAAATCAGTTGAAAAATGTGTAAAATGAGCGAAAATTGCAGATTACCAGGAAAATCCTGAAAAGTGTATGTTTTTCTAGCTCAAAAACATCATTGTATTGATGTGCAAAATTGTGTTGCTGCTGCCATTTCTGTGATTAGAGCTAAAGATTCATAGATTTCAATTGATTTTTCATTGACTTTTTCTAGATTTTGATATTCCAATACGTTGAAAAATGAGTCTTTTCAACCCTTATTACTATATTTTATAAAATAAAAACTTTATATTTTCAGTCAAAAATCGGGTATTCATCGTTTCCCGAGACAAAATTTGTGTTCACCAAGTTCAGAAAAGAATGAGAATTCATGAAAACATCAATTAAAAATCTCAATTCTCAACAATATCCGAACCGAATACTGAAGATACTTAATTGATAAATGAGATGAGGAACTTCAAATCATGAAAACCATGCACGTTTAACTTTTGCCGTGCGTAACCGGAAAATTTTATAACACAGGAGTTACTGATATGTTGGAAAATTGATAAGTTGTAATACTCACCTATATAGAGCCAAAACGGTGTAAGAGCTAGAACCTTGGGATTTTTTCATAATTTCGGGCATAGAGGCGAACTATGGGGTGCCTTTTGTCATTTCGCCTCTATCTGCAAGTGGTGCTCGATAGGGCTCCAAAAACATGCAAAAAACGCACTTGTCCCACCATGCCCCACAATGGGTGTGCCACATCCAAGTTCCATACTTCGGCCTAAGCATCTTGTGGATGCAATCCAAAAATGCGTTTTTACATTACTTTAAAATATGGCTTCAATTCATTTATACGGTGGTCCAAAGTCCCGGGATCCGCGAAATGCAGCAATTTTGTTATATAAAACTTATAGCTTGAAAAAATAATTTTTTGCAGCATAATAATGCACTACGGTGCCAGAATTTTTTTGAAGTTTCAATTGAACCAATAATTTTATTATGATTTTCGGGCTGTTAGAGTTTTCGGCCGCAGGGAATTCAATGGATGCGCTCACTTTACTCAAAAAATTCTCGTACGCGGTCACTTTACACGAAAAATTATCTGGGGAAGGGGTTCTCGCCCATTGGGAATTCAATGGATGTGGTCACTATACACAAAGGGTTATCTCGGGTGTAAGCAACGTGTGTTGAGTAGTATGCGGTTTACAGATCTATTACTTTTGCCGAAAGTGAGAATTCGTAGCCTAAGATAGTTTTTTTATTGTTTCTCTGATGTGAAGATGACCAAATTTAAAACTTCAACGTGCTTCTATGAGGGTTTTCATGCGTGGCTGAGGCTCACTAAAAAGAAGAGGACTAGTTTACTAGAAAATGCCCCGATAGGTCAGAAAAAGGAAGAATATACTTGCTTGGATAGGTGCCAAGCTATAAAAAGGAGTGGACTAGATTTTTGAGAAATTGAGTTAAAGTTGGAAAAAATTCACTTTTGTAATATTGAATTTTCATTCTTTCTCATTCAAAAATTTTTTATGTCTGTGAAAAAGTATATTCTTCTGCTGAGTGCATCAATACACTTTCCAATCATACATGTGCATTTCCGAAACTTTCAGGAGAGTACAGGAGATTGTTACTGTTTTTTGGCCTTTTTTGGGATAAAAAATTCAAAGAAAGTTGGCCAAAAAATTTTTTTCATCAAAAATTTCCCAGTTTCAAAAGCTCTTAGGATTAGTTTGTAGTACCCCCTCATGTCTCCCTCACATGTGTGCTTCCAACTGCGTTGCACTTTTTTACTAAATTTAGTGTCAATAAAACGTGGGAAAGTGACACATAAAATACCCCACTGTTTTTTAGAAAAAAGTTACAGAACCATTAGAATTAAATAGATTGTGCAGGATATGTTTAATTCAGTCATTATATAACATATATCGTATAGAATTCACTCTGTAAGTTTCACTGATTACAAGCCATAAAAAAATTTATTCTCTGAAAGAGCGCTTTTTGCGGGATTGCAGACGGGAAGCAAGTTCACCCATCCAGACCGCTCAAAAAAGTCGTAGTGTTGCTGTGGGAGTGTGGGTAGAGTGGGGGAGAAGCGGGAGCCGGATTTAGCGCACACCCAGGCATAGCTGAATCAGGAGCTTTTTAATGGCATTTTTCTATGCTTTACGCTTAGTCCGAATTGCAGATGGTGTTTAATGAGTGTAACCAAGGCTCAGTTGCACTAAAGGGGTCTACTTTCGAGCTCAAGATAATTTCAAACAAAAATGTGACGGTTTTTGTGTCATCGGGATTATAACGAGCTCACGAGATTATTCCCAGCTCGAGCTCGGGTCGCACTAACATTTTCGCATAATTTCCTTGTCTCTAAAGCAAATAAATATAAACATGTCTGCAATTATCAAAGTCGAACTTAAACCTCAGTATTAGTTAATCCTGGAGTGAATACTGTTTGTGCACTGGAAGAAAATAATTTCGACATTGCGATCAGATCAAACTGTGGAGCAGAAATTTGATTCCGATGTTGAGATTATATCCTCGTGTTGGGTTTGTGCATCCAACCTCCGGTTTCTTCATAGTTCTGAAAATGACTATAATTAGTCTCCCTCACTATTTTCCAGCTATATTGAGAGGCAGGAGTTTCGAATCGGTCGGGAGTTAGAATGCTTTTGGTTTGCCATTTCTATACATTTGAGTGGGGTCAGCCATCGGCATCATTGCATTTCATATAGAAAAATTTTACCGTAGTTGATGCCTGAAGAAGGACGTAATGCTGCACGATGCTGCAGAATATACTTTTTTCACAGACGTGGAACATTTTTTAATGAAAAAGAGAGAAAATTAAATATTACAAAAGTGAATTTTTTCCGACTTTAATCCAAGTTCTCGGAAATCTAGTCCACTTCTTTTTCTAGCTTGGCAACCTTCTTCTTTTTTCTGACCCATGGGGGCATTTTCTAATAAACTAGTGGATATAATACGTACACAAGCTTGTAGCAGCTGAAAGAAATGGATGCAAAAAATTGAGTAATAAATTTTCATCTTTTTTCTTACTGTAGCTGTGTGGATTTTGACTTTCAGTGTAATGAAAATCTTTTTCGTTTCTAAGGCGTGAAGTTATGTTTGACACGATTTCTGAGAGGTTCGACTTTCCCTACGATAAGTTGAAAATTAATCATATTTCAAGGTGAACCATTTTGGGCTATTAGTTTCGTGCGCTATCCGTGGTCATTCGTTTTGCTAAAGACATTTTTCAGTGGATCTTGCTAGGCAAGCCATATTTCTGGATTGGAGTGATCTTATTCCATAAATGAATATTTATTTTACACATTAGAGGATTGACTATCTTTTGATGTAATAAATACAAATTTTTTTTGTATATTACACTTTTTAAAAGCGTTTAAAGTGTTGAAAATGAACCGTCGAAATTGGAAAAATTTTGTTTATGAGCTCTCCCGAGCACCTTCCCATCGGATGCCGCAGAATTTTATTTTTTTATTTTGTAGCTAATGTATTATTACTGTATTGGTAAAATTTTCAAAATTTTTGTACCGTTTGTGGAGCTGCACAGCTCTGAAGAAGGCATACTCATGGAAATCACTCAGAAATCACTGCGTTTTCCAGGTGGCCCTTGTCTACCCCTAGTGACACGTACATTTACCAACTGTACAACTATAGAATGATGAAATAAGTAGCAGACTGGAATACCATCTTTTCAACTTATCATTAGTTTGAGTATTAACTTTCATAGATAAAAGAGGTTTATGATCAGTTTTGATCAATACTTTTTGCCCAAACAAATAGTGCCGGTAAACTTTAAGACCATAGACAACCGCTAGGCATTCTCGCTCTGTAGCACACCACTTCCTCTCGTCTTCCTTAAGGATTCGGCTGCTATAGGCTATTACCCATTGATCATCTTTAGTCTTCTGATAAAGTACTGCTCCCAGTGCGGTTCCACTGGCATCTGTTTGGAGAATGAACTCCGCAGTTCCATCCAAAACAGGATACCGTAGAAATGGCACTGAGGTGAGTGCTTTTTTCAGTTTCTCAAACGCTTGGCGATGTTCCTCTGTTGCCTGGAACTTCTTCTTTCCCGTAGCGGTAAGCTTATACAACGGTTCCGCAAGATTTGCAAGGTTTGGGATAAATTTCTTACACCATTGCAGTATGCCCAGAAATCGTTGCATACGCTTAACGCTATTGGGAAATTCGAATTCCGTAATAGCCTTCACTTTTTTCGGATCTGGTGAGATTCCATTTTCGTCCAGTATGTGTCCAAGAAAATGAACACTTTTTGGAAGAAATTCGCACTTCTCCGGTTTAAGTGTTAGCTTTGCTTTCCGAAGAGCTTGCAAGACCAACTCTAAATTCTCCAAATGTTCCTCATAAGTTTTGGAGAACACAATGATATCATCAATATATACTAGGCAGATTCTCCAGACTAGACCATGCAACACTCTCTCCATCATTCTCTGAAACTCTGCAGGTGCATTTTTAAGTCCGAAAGGCATAACTTTGAACTGATATAGGCCTTCCTGACATATAAATGCAGTTTTCTCCTTGCTACTCTCCTCAAGTGGGACTTGCCAATATCCAGACTTTAGATCCAATGTGGTATAAAATTTGGCATTACCTAGACAATCCAAATAATCATCCATTCTAGGTATAGGGTACCTATCGTCCTTAGTTACCTCATTTATACCTCTGAAATCCACAACTGGTCTCGTGGAACCGTCCTTTTTCCCAACTAGGAAAAGTGGAGCAGCCCACGGTGACCGGCTGGGTTCAATAACTCCTTTATCTAACATGTCTTGGACTTGAGCTCTAATCCCTGATCTTTGGTTAATGGGAGCTCTGTAATAATGTTTTGCCACTGGCATTGCATTACCAGTATCAATTTTGCACGTAAGATACGGTGTTGTAGTTAAGGGATCATTGGGTAAGCTGAAAACATCCCTGTACTTAGACAGTTTTGCTACAGCTGTTTCCTTTAATTCCTCATTGATATCAGCCTTGGAGATCATTTTATATAGCGCTTCCCTAAATGCCAATGCATCATGCACGGACATTCTGGGAGTGGCATTAAAATTATCTTCAACACTAAATATCCCACAACTCGTACTTTGTACGTCTGATACTCCTGAATTTTCTTGTAATATTGAGTCACAGTAGCCTACAACCTGATTAGGTTGCAATTGGCATCCGGAACCCGTATTATTCGAAATCATCAGAACAAAGTCTTCCCGTTTACTATCAACCAGTGTGCTATCAACTCTGAATTTCTTTTCTTCTTTATTTCCATCTATGACCAAACAATTGAGATCTGTTTTAGACGATCGTTCCCATAACCTTGCCTTAATAAGCACATCAGTTCCGTGTGGTACGTATACTTTCGTACATGATACCACTGGAACCACTATACCTAATTGGCAGATCCTGGGGTATTGATCCTCTTCAGGACTTGAATGTACTATAGGTGCTTCCCCTATACAATCAATAGCTTGTATATGACTCGCGTGATCTTTAGGTACAACACTTATAGCTTTCTCAACTCCATTAAGTTTCATGATACCTTTACCAAAATCAATCATTGCTCCAACATCCGGATGTGCTAAGAAATCCGTTCCAATTATGAGATTTTCCTCCACATTAGGAATGATTATGGCTTTCACCAAGAAAACTCCAAATTCACAATGCATTTTGAATTGTATGTAACCATGTGCATGTACTACTGCACCATCAGCAACAGTGACTTTTAGTATCTCAGGATATCCGGTATATTCTTCATCAAAAGCTTCCTTAAGAAACCATGAAGACATCACCGAACACTGAGCACCAGTATCCACTAAAGCCTTGGTGTTAGTATTACATACGGTCACATTAATGTGAAATGGGAGAGTTCGAGGGAATTTAGAAAACCTTAATCGTTCCTCCTGATTAGGAATTATCCCATGCTTGAACGCTTTTGTAACCTTTGAATAATCTTCTTTCATCATGGCACACTTCAATACTCCAGGCCATTTCATCTCACTAACACCTTGACCCGTAGTGGCAATGCTATTAACACCTCCAGCAGATCCCAACTCTGTCTGACTAGACGTGGATGGTTGACTACTGGAAATGGCTTGCACACTTGGGCTAGGGTTACTGATTTGAACCTGACCTTGAGGGGGAGCTGTGATCATCAGCTGTTGGCTAGGGGCTGGCAGTTGTGGTGCCATATAGAGCTGCTCATTCCGCAATCTATTCTGGTAATCCATGAATCGTTGATAAGTATCATAATCCATGGTATCACCATAATAACCTACGGCATGAGCACCTCTACTGCTCCCGCCAACATATCCTCCTCTAAAGCCTCCAAACTGTTGCCTGAAACCTCTGTTTCCACCATATCGATTATCCCAATTACGTCCTTGTGCATTTTTCCATTGAAGGGTTTTACATTCGGACGTGTCATGAGAATTATTTCTATGGTATCGACAATATGGTTTCCTGAACTCGTTTCCACCAGGTTTTTGGGGTTTGCCCTTATTAACTTTGGCAGAAATTTCATTCAATTTAGCATCAGTTTTTTGGCTTATCTCCTGATAACACTGAGCCAACTTCGCAATCTCCTGTGATAACTTTGCTAGAACAGAATCACTGCTAGGTTCCTCAGGCTCTTTTCCCTTTTGGGGAGTAGTAGCCATTTGAGTCCCCTGTGAGTTACTCTCTTCTATAGAAGTATCGGAATCCTTCTTTTCTGACACTAGGATCGGGGCTTGCTTCTCTCTCCTTGCTTGCTGTCGCATAGCTTTATTTTGAAACTGCCTTTGTGGGGCATTGCCAAATTTATTTCTACCGACATAAGCCACTTCAGCTTGCCCTTCACCCATCGTCACCTCATTTATCACAATTGGAGACTCCGGAGTTCCTCTCTTTTTATAAGCAGCTGTGTTCCGCTTATCAATCTTGTGCACATCCTCTGCTAAATCGTGCCATGTTTCATACTTTTCTCTTTGATCTAGCAACTCCATCTGATACTCTTCAGATGCTTTATACAAAAAGGTATCAATAATGAAACGATCTCTGAACTCTTCGGTCTTATTAGGATATAATCTATCTACTAGCACACTAATTCTCTTGAGGAATTTCACTGGAGCTTCATCAAATTCCTGCTTTATGTTCATCAGCTCCCTTGTTTGCATACCGACATTTGAATCTGGAGCTTGCACTTTGAGCAACTTTCTTCGGGCTTTTTCGTAACTTTTGAACCTTTTGGCAGTAGCTTTCGGTACACCCTTAGAAAGCGCTCGTAAGGCAGCCAGCTTCATTTTATCAGTAGTTTCTGAAGTAAATTCTGCCTCTAAATCATTTAGGAAGCTGAGAACTTGTGTCTCAGTCATGTCATCGAGGAGTAGCTTTGGCTTTACGGCCTTCACTATATCTGACACAGTAGGCTCCAATCCATCCACTGAGGAGTCATCAGAATCTGATGAATTTCCTCGTGTGGACTTCTTGGATCGTTTGTGCTTCGACGTAGTATGTTTGCTTTCCTTATGACTACCTGCTGCTTCCTCATCAGCCTCTTGGAAAAATTGAGCAACTATATCGCTTGCTTGTTCTCGAACAGCAAGCGGTTCAGTTACCCGTTTTTCCGTAGAAACCTTTGATTTCACAGCAGGTTTGACTGTGAACTTTTGCTCTGACATATCTGCTTCCATCTGCCGTAACCTTTGGTCATTGGCAATACAGGTTGCAGACGTCGTTGGCAAAGTTCTACACATATCCTGAGTTTGCAATGGTCTGTCTGTAGTCATACTCACTCGGATATCCCTTTCCTTTTGATCCAGGACGAATCTTTCCAATAGTCCTTGGACTCCGACCATCGAATCGGCCATTTTATCAATTTTGACGTTTAGTCGTCGAATTTCGTCGTCCTTTTGACTCATTTCGAATCGTAAGTCGTCCAATGGATCATGACGGTAATCATCCCGAATATTATCCATATTTTCGTTGACGTATTCGCGATGATACGTATCAAATCGTTGTCGAGGTCGTCGAAAACGTTCCTCTCTAAATTGATCAAATGGATCAATATGATCCTCGGCCAATTTCGGCCTTCTATCAATAGGCGCTAATAATTGAGCGTCTCTATCGTCGGCAGTCAATAGTTCCTTTGCCGTGGCCATATTATTGGTATTATTGGTGGCCATTATAGGCGCTACGGAAGTGGGAGCGCTTACTGGGTCCAATTTTACCTCAGCCCGCTGGCTTATGGCACTTGAATCGGAGCCTTTCCGCTTGCTCGTAGTATTAGATACCACGGGCAGTGGGAAAGATTTATCCGACTCATCATGCCTTACACCAGGCGGAGTCCTCGGCAAAGTCGTACCAGAGGCTAGATCCTCAGCATTTTTGGACATTTTGAGCCCTAAGTCTTTGTAAAAACCTTTAGGTTTTGTGACACCTCGAGTGACTCTGCGCTCTTCCGTATTGCAAGTGTCAGAAGCCACCACTTGTTATGTTTACTTCTCTGCTTAGATCCGAAGATGTCAGCAATATGACTCAAGTCCTATCGGCTTGTACTCAATCAACTACTGTAGGTCACTCAAAGGAGCTTCCTATTAGCAATCAACTGAACACAGTGCAACAGTCCTTAAGCAGAAATAAACACAACCTTCAGTCACTAATAAGTAACTGGAAACTCTAACTCTTGCAATCGAAGGGCACTCAGGGTCTCCCCAGGTGCCTCCTAAAGGTTCACACAAATAAATAGAACTCACTTCAATAATATCCAAAGGACTGGGGCTTTACCTTGGCTTGGCTCCCGTGTAAGACGACTCCCTCCAACCGCTCAATGCGCGAGTAATGATAATATAAATAATAAATAATTATAATAATAATAATATGTAAATAGGGTGTGGGGCTGTCAGCGTCGGCCTTTACTAGGCGAAACAATACAATACAATGTTATGACGGACGCGACTCGCCCAAAACACACCAAACTGCAGAAGGTAAACACGAATGAATGAATGTTTTTCTTCCTTTTTGGTGGAATCGTAACTTTGTCGATTCACCAATTTTGCATAGATGTGGGATTGCTACTGCCGTAAGCACATCCCCAACACTATGAGGGTTTTCATGCGTGGCTGAGGCTCACTAAAAAGAAGAGGACTAGTTTACTAGAAAATGCCCCGATAGGTCAGAAAAAGGAAGAATATACTTGCTTGGATAGGTGCCAAGCTATAAAAAGGAGTGGACTAGATTTTTGAGAAATTGAGTTAAAGTTGGAAAAAATTCACTTTTGTAATATTGAATTTTCATTCTTTCTCATTCAAAAATTTTTTATGTCTGTGAAAAAGTATATTCTTCTGCTGAGTGCATCAATACACTTTCCAATCATACATGTGCATTTCCGAAACTTTCAGGAGAGTACAGGAGATTGTTACTGTTTTTTGGCCTTTTTTGGGATAAAAAATTCAAAGAAAGTTGGCCAAAAAATTTTTTTCATCAAAAATTTCCCAGTTTCAAAAGCTCTTAGGATTAGTTTGTAGTACCCCCTCATGTCTCCCTCACATGTGTGCTTCCAACTGCGTTGCACTTTTTTACTAAATTTAGTGTCAATAAAACGTGGGAAAGTGACACATAAAATACCCCACTGTTTTTTAGAAAAAAGTTACAGAACCATTAGAATTAAATAGATTGTGCAGGATATGTTTAATTCAGTCATTATATAACATATATCGTATAGAATTCACTCTGTAAGTTTCACTGATTACAAGCCATAAAAAAATTTATTCTCTGAAAGAGCGCTTTTTGCGGGATTGCAGACGGGAAGCAAGTTCACCCATCCAGACCGCTCAAAAAAGTCGTAGTGTTGCTGTGGGAGTGTGGGTAGAGTGGGGGAGAAGCGGGAGCCGGATTTAGCGCACACCCAGGCATAGCTGAATCAGGAGCTTTTTAATGGCATTTTTCTATGCTTTACGCTTAGTCCGAATTGCAGATGGTGTTTAATGAGTGTAACCAAGGCTCAGTTGCACTAAAGGGGTCTACTTTCGAGCTCAAGATAATTTCAAACAAAAATGTGACGGTTTTTGTGTCATCGGGATTATAACGAGCTCACGAGATTATTCCCAGCTCGAGCTCGGGTCGCACTAACATTTTCGCATAATTTCCTTGTCTCTAAAGCAAATAAATATAAACATGTCTGCAATTATCAAAGTCGAACTTAAACCTCAGTATTAGTTAATCCTGGAGTGAATACTGTTTGTGCACTGGAAGAAAATAATTTCGACATTGCGATCAGATCAAACTGTGGAGCAGAAATTTGATTCCGATGTTGAGATTATATCCTCGTGTTGGGTTTGTGCATCCAACCTCCGGTTTCTTCATAGTTCTGAAAATGACTATAATTAGTCTCCCTCACTATTTTCCAGCTATATTGAGAGGCAGGAGTTTCGAATCGGTCGGGAGTTAGAATGCTTTTGGTTTGCCATTTCTATACATTTGAGTGGGGTCAGCCATCGGCATCATTGCATTTCATATAGAAAAATTTTACCGTAGTTGATGCCTGAAGAAGGACGTAATGCTGCACGATGCTGCAGAATATACTTTTTTCACAGACGTGGAACATTTTTTAATGAAAAAGAGAGAAAATTAAATATTACAAAAGTGAATTTTTTCCGACTTTAATCCAAGTTCTCGGAAATCTAGTCCACTTCTTTTTCTAGCTTGGCAACCTTCTTCTTTTTTCTGACCCATGGGGGCATTTTCTAATAAACTAGTGGATATAATACGTACACAAGCTTGTAGCAGCTGAAAGAAATGGATGCAAAAAATTGAGTAATAAATTTTCATCTTTTTTCTTACTGTAGCTGTGTGGATTTTGACTTTCAGTGTAATGAAAATCTTTTTCGTTTCTAAGGCGTGAAGTTATGTTTGACACGATTTCTGAGAGGTTCGACTTTCCCTACGATAAGTTGAAAATTAATCATATTTCAAGGTGAACCATTTTGGGCTATTAGTTTCGTGCGCTATCCGTGGTCATTCGTTTTGCTAAAGACATTTTTCAGTGGATCTTGCTAGGCAAGCCATATTTCTGGATTGGAGTGATCTTATTCCATAAATGAATATTTATTTTACACATTAGAGGATTGACTATCTTTTGATGTAATAAATACAAATTTTTTTTGTATATTACACTTTTTAAAAGCGTTTAAAGTGTTGAAAATGAACCGTCGAAATTGGAAAAATTTTGTTTATGAGCTCTCCCGAGCACCTTCCCATCGGATGCCGCAGAATTTTATTTTTTTATTTTGTAGCTAATGTATTATTACTGTATTGGTAAAATTTTCAAAATTTTTGTACCGTTTGTGGAGCTGCACAGCTCTGAAGAAGGCATACTCATGGAAATCACTCAGAAATCACTGCGTTTTCCAGGTGGCCCTTGTCTACCCCTAGTGACACGTACATTTACCAACTGTACAACTATAGAATGATGAAATAAGTAGCAGACTACAGTATAATATACTTGTTCAACAAATGGACATGTTACACTATACTAAAATGATTAAACTGTCGAAAATGAGAAGTAAAAAAAAGAAAAGTCCTGTTCAGGGACCGATTCGTACTTGGAATTCCAAGTTCCAAGTCCCAAGTCTTGGCAAATCAGGTGATTTTTCCAAATTTCGGTTCATATGATTTTTTACTTTCCTAGTCTTCTAATGTCCAAGTTCCAAGTCCCTAGTCATGGAAAATTGGCAATTTTCCAAGTTTCAGTTCGTATGCTCAAAAAATTTCCAAGTTCCAAGATTTGGAATTTCCAAGTGATTTTACCCAGTAAAACTGCATATTTCCAAGTGTCGGTTCGTATGCTCTGAAAATTTTCGACTGGGATTCCAAGACTTGGAAAATTTACTAGGAAAATATTGATATTTTCTCCCAGTTAAATTTCAGTTGGAAATTTGTTTCCAAGTGTGCCAGTTGCATCTTTGACTGTTTATATCATCATGGATGACATGTTTGATAAAGAGATTCAGCAACAAACAAGACAATATTCATCTCAAATTAATTTTTACTTGGCCCCACAACCATTCAAAGAGCGGTATCGATTAAGTCCTGTTCACACTCGTTTACTGATTGATAGGATTTCACCTTATTTCGTTCTATGTGGTAAATGAAAAGTTGATTTGTCCATCGATCAAAGGATCTTGATTGGACTGCAATGTTTGGCATCGAGTTCGTTTTACCATGTCATTGGTGATGCTCATGGTAAACATTTAACATTGGCCAAAACTCCCTTACAAAATAGTTTTAACCTCATCTAAAATTGTTTAGGCATTTCAAAAGCAGCCATTTGTGATGTGTTTCATGAATTTGTTGATGTGATTGTTAGTCACTTGTTTCATGAAATTTTCAAGTTTCCCCAAACAGTTGAAGAATGTCAAAAAGTTTGTAGCAAATTTTACAAACTGAAAAACATAGAAATGCCTTTTGTTAGCAGGGCTGTGGATGGTACATTGATTGGCATAAAACCAGCAAAAGAGAAGGAACAAGACTTGTAGATCATCACCGCAACCACACAATCAATGTGATGGCTGTTTGTGATGCTAAAATGAAGTTTCAATATGTGTCAGCACTGGCCAGGTTCTGTGAATGATGCTAGAGTTTTGCAAAAGAGTAGCTTGTTGCGAAAGTTCGAAGTGGAAAACTATCGACCATTTTCCAACGCAGTGCTACTTGGCCATTCCATTTATCATCACTTGACTGGTTAGTTCCCATGCAACCTTCAGCTCCGAATAATTTGGCTCAATTTTTCAGGTAATTTCACTGAATTTAGTTTCAAGAAATTGATTGACTAATTTCTGCATGAAATTACCATTGTTGATTAATGTCATGTGCAAAAATGCATTAAAATTATTGGTTTTAATATAAATCAACTAAATGAGGCTCAAAGTACTATGTTTTAAGTCTCATAAATTTCAGTGCTCACGCAAGAACTAGGTGCATCATCGAGTGCTCATTTGGTGTTCTCAAAAATCAACTCACAATTTTTCATAACACATTGCCTCATTGCTGTAACAAGGCTGCTGTTGTGCAATTCTTGACTCATAAAAAATTGTGATCACCTAATATTTTCTTTCTTTGGTCGCCAATCATACATGAACATGGGGGGTAGGGGGGGGGTAAACCCCCCCATACCTGAGACCCTGGCCACCCCCCCCCCTGGCCAAAAAATCGTCGAAACACCCCCCCTGAACTTTTTTCAAGACAGCATTTTTCATGATTTTTGTGCATATTTTGTATGAAAAACAGGCTTGTGGAACTTTTTCTGTTTTTGTTGATCACCCACACCCTACCCCCCTGGGAAAAAGTCCATGGACCCTCCCCTCTGGAAAATTCTTGCCGTGCATGTCTGTTGCCAATGTGTTGATGTTCTGACAAATCTCATGACTGCACAACTTTTCATTGGCTATTTGTTGCTGCAGCAATTCCTTCTTCAAAGCCCGAATTTCCGATTCTTCTTCATCAATTTGGCAGCATTTCGACTTTATAGTACTTTTTGAAACCATACTTTGTCCTTGTAAAAGTAGTTGAGTATCTATGGCTTCTGTCTCTTCTTCAATATTCTCCAATGTTGAAGATTCCATGGAAGCAAAACAGTCGAATGGGGGCTTTGCTCTTCCTCCTTCCCCACTTTCAGCCAATCCAATACTGTGCAATACAGTAGAGCCCTTGCTGAGAATAGATGAAACAAGCGAATCAACCTGCAAAGCAGTCAAAATTTATATGCCTTTCACTATAATTTTAATCAAATCAAAGTCACAGTGGCCCAAAAACGAAAAACGAAAATAAAACACTAATCATGATATTCGATAAATTTTTTCTGACCTCATTCTATGATTCGCCACTTGAGCCGCTTTGCTTGTTCTTGTCGAACTTTCTCAATGTTGCTTTTCGATGATCTTGCCAATATTCATCCCAAAGTTTTGACCAAGCTTTTTCAGAGTACTTCGAAAAACCTTGAGCCAACGTTTCTTTTTGAACTTCTTTCCAAGTATTTTCCTTGTCATTGTTGGTCAATTTCACAGAAAAAGCTCCAAATATAATGTCTCTTTGTTCCTCTATTGCTTTCAAAAACCAAATTTTTTCGCACATTCTGTCATTTGCTTTGACAAATTTTTGACAAGACATTTTGCCAAAAAGCTATGATTGATTTCAATACAATTAATAACAATGTAAGACCACCAAAAAAACAGGAAATGATAGCCCGATACCTACCTTATGAATTGGTGCACTAAAATTAGCCTTATGCAAAATTGGACTTGGAAATTACAAGTCCTTGGAAAGAGCATATGAACCAATACTTTTAGACTTGGAAAAAAGACTTGGAAACTTGGAAAAATTTTAGTCATTTCCCAAGTCGGGAAAAGAAAATGACTGGGAGTTTTCAATTGAGCATACAAACCAAAACTTGAAGACTTGGAATTCCAAATCCTTGGGAACTTGGGACTTGGAATTCCAAGTACATACGAATCCGCCCCAGAGGTATCCCCGAGCACCTTCATTAATGATGCGACAGAATTATACCTTTTTATACTTTAGTTTGTAATGTAGATGCTAATGCATCAGTGTAAAATCACAATGTGGCATATGTGTATCCTATTACTGAATATAAATTTATCAAATAATTTATCGACTCAAGGATGTCTGAGTTTCACATATTGACATTCCCAAAAAATTCATTTGAAGTGTTCTGTTTTGAACCTCTCACACCCAGAAGCCTTTATTGACCCAATTAAAGACATTATATAATTAATTTGAACATCAGCACCTGGCCCCAAAACTCACATGAAAACACACATTCCATAGCTATACTAATTCTCCCCAAAATTGTAAATACAACTGCCCTGTAATAAAAAGTAGAAACCCCAACCCAGACACCAGTCTCAAGTGGAACAGTAGCCGGGGTTCATACAGAAGCATATATACATGCGTAATTACCGTATTTATTCGAATAAACGCCGGGGCATTTATTTTTTCAATTGTACTTTTGGTGCCGTGTTTATTCGAGGGCGGCGTATATTCGAGGGTGGCATTTATTTAAATTCTGAGTTGAACACCACATATATTTTAATAAAATTTTCATTTTTTTATTAATTACTATTCATAATTAACAAATTTATATTTTTTCTTTTTTACACCAATATAATTTTCTGTCATATCGATTACAATGCAAAAAATTTATTTGACAATGACAGGATAAAGAGCAATAACAAAGTTTATTAGTAGTAGGTACCTATATTTATGCAAAATACCTACTGCAAACTGTACTTATTTTTGCACTTTAAACTAAGGGTGATAAGTCCTCAAATAAACGCCGCAGCGTTTATTCAAGGGCGGCATTAATTTTTTTTCACACATAAGGTGCGGCGTTTATTCGAGGGCCACGTTTATTCAAGGGTGGCATTTATTCAAATAAATACGGTAATACGAAAGCACATGGGTGTGGTTAAGTCTACCGTAAGCACATAGACAGAGAAGCAAGGGTAACATAAAACGCGTAATAAGCATATGATACTTAGAAAGCATGGAAGGCACAGTTAGGTAAGCGTACAGTACACAAAAGCAGATGAAGCAGGAAGCGACGATTGGTGGAAAAAGATTTCGGAAGCAGACTCCCCATGGATCAAGGGAGTGGCCAAACAGAAGCAGTATAAAAAGCAGAGAGAAGCGTGAAAAGGGTAGATTTTGATCCATGTTCGTTTTTATAAAACCCGCATTTGGAAGCCTGAATCCCTTTTATTTTATTGTGCCGAGGCTAAAGAAAGCAGTCGGCAAGTTTTGTTATTTCATATCGTTGTCGTTCATCGTTTTATTTTGTATCCTGTTGTGTGCATCCCCGTGGACTGTTGGAAGTTGGACGTTTTTGACTCAAGTAAAAGTATAGAGAAAAACTGGGCGTTACACATTTTTGGTGATCGTACCTTACGGTAACCACTGCAACTCTCTGCCCCATTAAGGTGCATCCTTTTCCAGGCAACCCTAAGAAGTAATTACAGACATTAGAACCATTCCCTACAGTAATTCATTTCAATTCGTAAATATCAAACTGGAAAGTACCTTTAACGAAACATTAAGTGACACATTTTTACGAATCGAACATGAAGTAAAAACTGAGACCTCAAATCAAAAATCCCAACGTAAACCAAGAATGACCCACCAAACTCAGGATCACTTGGGAGAAATCATTAGAGAACAGATAAATGAATTTTTTCTGATCATTTTCGAACCCTCAGGACACAATTGAATCAAAATACAGTAAACCCCACCCTAATTGATGACTTAAGAACAGCCAACCTCCGCAACAACACAGCAAATAAATTTTACGCAAAAACTACAGTATTCACGGGTGGAGTGACCCAACATTTTGGGGAATGGAATAAATGTCTAGAGCAATTCATGGTACTTCAAGGCATGAAGGATACCGATGGACAATTAAAGTTAGCATGTTTAGAAATTCATTTGGGCGGGGCAGCATTAGCAAAATTCAAGAGTTTAGAAAATTCTGGAAACCTGCCCCAGACATACGAGCAGTACCAAACGGCATTAGAGGCTTGCTTCCCAAATAATAGAGACACTGAGTTACATCAACAATATTTACGAGAAAGAAAACAAAAAAGATCTGAAACAGTAACAGAATTTTTGTTTGACCTTGAGCATTTAGCAACACTCGCCTACCCCAACTTTAATTCAGACACACGAGAAATGATCATCAAACTCCTTTTTGTTGAAGGCATACCAAACAAAATTAGAGAAGCACTTAAGTACAAAAGGTTCACAACCCTAAAAGAAATGTCTGAGGAAGCAGCTTACATCAAACAGCAAATTCTCAGAAACAAATTAAAATCCAACAACCTACCATTCATACCCCCAACCCCAAACCCATCTTTTCATTAACAAACAATACTAAACAACAAGGACTTTTGCATAAGTTAGAACAACAAGTAAAGATTTACAACTATAGATCAAACAAAATTCACAACCCTCTCCACAGAGTAACAACAACAATTTCAGTAACAACAACAGTTTTAGGCAGCCCACATGTTTTCAATGCGGACAAGTTGGTCATGTAGCTTGAAATTGTAATTCATCAGGAACACAAAAATCATGTGAAATTTGTTTTTGCAATAATCATGTTACCCAAGACTGCAAGAGCCAATGTATTCATTGTTACCAAACAGGCCACAGATCTGACCACTGCATATCTAAAAGTTATTCTAACATTCAGTGTTTTTTCTGTAAAAGAAGAGGCCACACCAGCAGATATTGCCCCAACCAACAGACTCATAATGTACAAAACTGTATCAAAGACAGGCAATCCCAACCACTAATGAACATTGATGACCCAGCCCTCTATTCCACATTACCCACTATACATAGTGACCCCAGCATACTTTAGGAATCATCGTGCCAGCCTACCACCAATGCAGCGACCAGGAATATGTCCTCAACCTCACCATACCCAACTGGTGCAACATGTTGCCACCCTCCCCTCACAAAACTAACGCCATTCCAAAACCATTGCCCACCATACCATCCGACTACAAGATGCCCCGCAAACGCCCATGCCCCTTGCCCACCACTTTGGAACCACCACACAAAAAAGGCCACAACATTCTCTCTTTATTCCAGGGTCTAACCAACGACCCATACAAATTTCATCCCCGGAAAACTCTCCTTCTCACCCCAAAAAGTAAGCACATTCTGACCCGATCATGCAACTAAACTTCTCAAATTCTAAAAACAGTTCAGATAGCAACCCAATCAACCCCACCACAGAACCATACAACACACCGACACGACACCCATACAATCGCTCTAATAGCCAACAAACAACATGTCGCCCCCAAGGAAACTCACTATTGGTTTCTTTGTTGTGTTGTGCTTCGTATAATAATCCCATCATCTTGTCATGCCCAATTTCAGCTGTGTGGAACATCATTGAGGAGTCATTCCGTCAACATACCAAAAACTGTGTCATTCATGCCCCCTTCTACAATAGACAAACCCGTACAAACATTCCGAAAACTTTATATCCCCTCCACCAAACCCCATATAACAGACACATACAAGTGTAGTATTCAAAAGGAAAATTTGTGCCAATACTGAATTTTTTGCGTCAAAAGGCATCATTTTCGACCCACCTGAAATGAAAAATCTAAACCCACATGTTTGCTTATAGACAAAGAGCACAATAGACAAAAACTGTATGAAACGAAACCGGGATTTCGGTCCATCAACAACTCGCTGAGTGTAGAATATACATGGTGTTGCACTGACCATTGTACATCTGTTACTAATGTCATTGTAGAAACTGGTCAAGTTGCATCATGGAATGGAAAATTGATGACAGGTACATTAGGTGACCTGGGGTCATGCAAGCCAACATCAGGTCATTGTGTAACAGCCGATGGAGCCATTATCTGGAATGAGACCACATTGGAAAGCCTATGCCCCTTCAAATACAAAAATACTTACCCCATAAAACTAACAAAGACTCACATGATCATTGGGGAACTACAATGTGCCTTCTCTATGAAAAATGCCCTCTTTTCGAACCCAAACTGTCCTGAAACCAAAGACAGTGTCCTAACCAAACAAGGTATTATTGTACAGTTAGACAAAAGAACATCACGTAGCAATGCCTTTTTAACCCCACAAAATAATGGAACCCCAACCACATTATACGACTTTGATGATTTTGAACCAATCAATGCAAAACTAAATTACCTAGCTGAAAAAATTCAAGAGTTCGAAATTCAAAATTTCAAAAATGTATGGAATGAGTTATGCAGGCAAGCTCAACGTCATCTTGACTTAGTGTGGCAAATCTTGCACCTAATCGGTGAATTCACAGGGGATGCCCTCACAATCTGGCCCCGTAAACAGGTAAATGCATCAAAAGTCTTTTATAATCCCAAAATCAATGGGACCTGTTACAAACTCCTACCTATCCTTGTAGGGACCAACATTATGTTCTCAAATCCTGGAGGGAATAATTTGACCCCTTTCTCCCAAACTGTCGACTGCCACCACAAGCATGTTGCTCTATAATAACAAAATAATACATGGATCAGTGAAACAAGATCCCCACATGTAACTGATCTCCATTTAGAAATAGTATGGAATCAAAATTTCTCCCTTTTCCTCCACTTCAATACACCACCAATTTTCCATGACCAACTTGCAACAATATCGACAAATTTACTCTTCTTCAAGCAATACATCTACAAAACCCACACCCTCAAAAGCATTGTTAACAAACTCGTTAACTACACAGCCCAAATATTTCTTAATTTGGATAAAGTATACGCCATGATCTCAGGCAGTGGTCAAGCAATCCGCAACACACTTTCCAGTGCCCGTTAAGGCAAAGAGCAGGTCATAACAGGTACCACCTAAAGCCTCATGGATGGGTTGAATAACTTACTAAAGGGGCCCTTGCAAATACTGATCAACCTAGCTTCTATCATTGTTGTCCTAGCAGGCATCTTTGATTCCTTCCTGATTTTGTGAAAACATTTCCATTACCCTAAGCATCACATGGCCAGTGAACATACATAGGAAATGCCTTTACACAACAAGCAGTTACCCGACACCATCCCTCCTTCATTCGGTCGTGCCCTCTCAGAATTAGCAAATCATCGTGGAGCCCAAACTCAACAGAAACACGTCATTGATACTCCAAGGACCCCTGCAATCAAATGTATAAATCAAATACACCAATCTGTTTCCAATAAACTCCCACCAGCCATAGTTGAGAAACATACCCCTGATATTCCAATTACGCTAAATGGGAAGCTATTCACCAAAGGCATGATTGACACTAGATTGTGTACTCCCTCATCGATTCCTGTATTGTTGAAGCCCTACAGCTAGACATGAAACCCCCACTAGTCCAAGCAAAAGCAGCAAACAAACTTCCCATCCACTTCATAGGAACAACCTTTGCTACAGTAACCATCCACTCCATACAAGAAAGTATCATGGTACATTTTCAAAAAAGATTGCACAGCAGATGTAATCCTAGGGAAAAATTTCCTGAGCTGATTCTCAGAATACACCATCAACAACCAAAAGTCCCAAGTAAAATTTGGCGATGTCATACTCCCTTGCGATGGCTTAAAATACAGCTGCCTGTCGACTGGTGGTGGAACCTATCTGGATGAGAAATTAGAACTACCACCAGGTACGGTTACTGAATTCACCATACCCCTACCCAAAACATACCTACATATTAACCAACTCGAATTTACCCCAAGAGCCAGACAAAATGCTAAAGTCCATTTCGCTGCTTGCATTTCAGAAAAACAAAACAATCATATACGCATTTCTGTTTTAATTATGCAGGATATCCCCCAGACCCTATACCCTGGCACATGCATCAGCGCTGTTTCGGGGTTCATGCCAAAAAAACTCCTCTACCCCACTATCCTTTCCTACCCTAAACAAGCGGAACCACTTTGATACTTTCACATGGTTAAAAGAAAATGTTAATTTAATCTCAAGCAACCTCACTGAATCAGAGAAAAGTCAACTCTTACGATTCTTATCCAAACCCCACCCTATATGCTAACTCTAAGATGGATGTAGGTCGAACAACACTTGTCTCTCACAACATTGACACCAATGGCTCCCAACCCGTACGCAGACACCTTTTTTGGACATCCCCAAAAGAAAAACAAATCATCCAAGCAGAGGTCGAACAACTCGCAGCAGCTGGTGTAATTAGCCAGAGCAATGCCCCTTGGTGTACCAATACTGTTCTTGTTCCCAAAAAAGATGGTGGACATCGCCTATGCATTGATTTCCGGGGCCTGAATAAGGTGACCAAAAAAGACACGTATCCGTTACACCGCATTGACAAAATCCTAGACACCCTGCGTTGAAATATTTCACCTCCTTAGACCAGTCCAATGCATATTACTCCATCCACATTGCAGAAAGTGACAGAGAAAAAACAGCCTTTAACTGCTCAGGTGGACAATACCAGTTCAATTTCTTCCCCTTTGGCCTCACAAATGCCCCTGCTACATTCAAACGGTTAATGGATGTTATCCTTTCTGGATTACAATGGAACACCTGCCTCATCTACCTCAATGACGTCTTAGTCTGTGCAGAATCCCACACTCAAATGTTAGAACGCTTAGACATCATCCTTAGTCATTTTGCAAAAGCTGAATTAAAACTTAATATACAGAAATGCAAATTTTTTCAACCCCAAGTCCAATATCTAGGCCATGTTATCTCACAAAAGGGTATTTCACCAGACCCAAACAAGGTACAATCCATTCTTGACATCCCTACACAAAAAAGCTCCAAAGAAGTCAAAACATTTTTGGGCTTGCCCTCCTATTACTGCAGATTCATCCGCAGTTGCTCCCAAATCTCCACCCCACTTACTGCATTGCTCAAGAAAAACTCCGAATTTTTATGGGGTCCCGAACAACAGACTCCCTTTGATAAACTCAAAGCATTGCTCATTCATGCACCAGTCCTGCAACACCCTGATTTTAGCAAACCTTTCATTCTGCAAACTGATGCATCAAAGCTTGGAATTGGCGCAATTTTAAGCCAGCTTGATGGCAAAGGTCTGGACCGCCCCATTGCTTTCGGGAGCCGTACCTTAAAACCCGCAGAACGTAACTACCCCATAACTGAATTAGAAACCCTTGCCATAGTAGAATTCATTAAACATTTTCGGCCCTATCTGTTCCAACAACATGTTATTGTCCACACAGATCATACTGCTGTTCAAGCGGTCCTCCAAAAAGAAAATCCCTCCCCCTAAATTGCCCATTGAGGACTAGCTCTCTCCGGTATTCAACTCGACATTCAGCCTAAGAAAGGCACAGCCAACCGAAATGCAGATACCATTTCCCCTTTTCCATCTGACACAGCAAAACTGTCTCTTGATATTGACCACCTTGAAACCTGACCTGAGATATCCACTGTCAATACCATCAATGAACCTGAAGTCTCTGAGCAGGAAAAAGAACAGAAAAATTTTGCAGAACTCCAACGCAATGATCCAACAGTCAAGGCAATCTTAACCAAACTTACCCGAAAACACCCCCTTACCATGATCAAATTTGCAGTTTATCACAATATTCTATTTTGTATTATTGACAAACAACCGAAATTATATATTCCAAAATCACAAATCCATGATCTAATTGCATCTCACCATGACAGCAAGTTTACAGGCCATTTTGCCTCACATAAAACCCTACAGCTTCTCTGACAAAAATATTTTTGGCCGAAAATGAGTCGTGATGTGAGACAGGACTGCAAAACTTGTCACCCAAGTCAAACCGACAAAGCCCTGCGACACGGAATACATGCCAGTCTTGTTCCTATTCAACCCACAGGCCCATTTGACAGAATCCGTGTTGATTGCATGGGGTCGTTACCCCTAACTGAGGAAGGCAATCGATTCATTGTTGTATTTATTGACTATTTCACCAAATATGTCGTGGCTTTCCCAACCCCCGACATCAGCAGTCACCATTGCCCAGTTGTTTGTAAGCGAAATTGTTTGCCGTCATGGCTCCCCAAAAACCATTCACTGTGATCCCCGATCCGATTTTGTTTCTGATCTTTTTACCCAAATCACAGAATTATGCAATACCCAAAAAGTCCACACAATTCCGTATCACCCCATTGCCAATGGGGAAGTGGAACGCTGTAACCAAACCCTTGCAGCCGTATACCCATGTATATTAACTCTAAACATACTGATTGGGACACCTACTTACCCTTCACCATTTTTTCAATCAACATTCATAAAAATCATAGCACTCCATACCCCCATTCGAATTACTCCATGGTCGACAACCCAACTTACCATCTGACGCAGCCTTAAATTTCCTCCCCACTTCTTATATGGTCAATCTTGATGACTATGCCCTCCACGTCAAATCTCATTTCACAGAAGCCCTCTCCACCATTCAGAAAAACTTACAAAAAGCACAGAACCAATATACAATTCAGTACAATAAAAATGCACAGGATATTCAATACAAGTTAGGCGATCTCATTTTATACAAAAATCACTCCTGCAAGCAAGGGATTTTTACCCCGCCAATTTTTACTGCCAAAATGGCCCCTATACAGTCAAGAATTTCCTGTACCCTAACACTACACTCCAACATCCCCTCAAGAATACCACCTTTACCATTCATGTCAACAAAACAACCCCTTTTCACCCCCAACCATCTCTCACCCTCAAACCCCTTAAATGAGGACGTTCAACTTCGGAAGGAGGGAAATGTAATGTGGATGCTAATGCATCAGTGTAAATTCACAACGTATGATATGTGTATCCTATTACTGTATATAAATTTATTCCATAATTTATCGTCTCAAGGATGTCTGAGTTTCACATATTGACTTTCCCAAAAAATTCATTTGAAGTGTTCTGTTTTGTAAGTCTCACACCCAGAAGCCATTATTGGCCCAATTAAAGACATTATATAGTTAATTTGCACATCGACACCTGGCGCCAAAACTCACATGAAAACACACATTCCATAGCTATACTAATTCTGCCCAAAATCGTAAATACACCTGCCCCGTAATAAAAAGTAGAAACCCCAACCCAGACACTGGTCTCAAGTGGAACAGTAGCTGTGGTTCATACAAAAGCATATATACACGCGTAATTAATACGAAAGCACATAGGCGTGGTTAAGTCCACTGTAAGCACATAGACAGAGAAGCAAGCGTAACATAAAAAGCATGGTAAGCATACGATACTTAGAAAGCATGGAAGGCGTGGTTAGGTTAGCGTACAGTACACGAAAGCAGATGAAGCAAGCAACGATTGGTGGAAAAAGATTTCGGAAGCATACCCATCAAGGGAGTGACCAAAGGGAAGCAGTATAAAAAGCAGAGAGAAGCGTGAAAAGGGTAGATTTTGATTCGTGTTCGTTTTTATAAAAACCGCGTTTGGAAGCCTGAATCCGTTTTATTTTATTGCCCCGATGCTATAGAAAGCAGTCGGTAAGTTGTGTTATTTTGTTTTGTTGTCGTTCGTCGTTTTATTTCGTATCATGTCATGTGCGTCCCCGTGGACCATTGGAAGCTGGTTGTTTTTGACTCAAGTAAAAGTATAGAGAAAAACCAGGCGTTACAAGTTTAATACATTCCTACGGTATGTGAAAGTATCATCACCCTTATCACGCACTGTTTTGGGAGCTGTTTGCACACACTGAAACTGTTATTCAAATATTTTTTGAAGCTTGCCCATTAAATCAAGTTCTGGGAACACAGCATCCTTCTTTGCCTAATGCACAACAGGAAAAAATGTGGCTCGAAGCCTGAGAAATTTTCATTGATGTAGGTTTGGTGGTTGCTGAACATCTCAAAGAGCACTATCTCACAAGTTATAGGCCCAAGTCAGACAACTGACATTTATTTTGTAACATTAAACTCGCAGCTTCGATTTTTTCTCAAAGTACTGAAGAGAGGATGTTTTGTTGCATCTCTTCGGAGACACCCATGTTGAACAACCATTGCAAATATAGATCGATGAAATTTTACCAGTGATTGAACTCACATCTTATCTTTTTATTCGTCTAATCTGAACGTTTTCAATTTTTTCTGCATCGTTGATATCATGTTTAGTGAAATTAAGCACCATTTTTGTACCAAATTTCAAATTGTGCAGACAGCCACAGCTCCCAAAGCGCCACAATAAATCTGAATGGGTTGGACATTAGTGGCTACAGAAATGAATAAAAAAATTCTGGGGCATCCTATGGGAAAGTGCCCAAGGCTAAATGACTTTTTCGGATTTATTTCGACTGGCACTAAAACAGCATGAAGTGTAAAGTAAGGGACTGAATTTTTTTCATATCTGATTATGTTTTCTGTATGTAAGGAATAATTGGCTACAGAGTAACGCCTTTTCTGGTCTGTGACATTTCGAAACACGTAGACAGACTGAAAAATGTCAGAAAATGTAAGAATTCTAAATTTTGGAATATTGTAGCTATGCGAATTTAGACTTTTATGCAAAACGAATGTTGCCACCATACTCATCGTGTAGAACAACTCAAAATATGTTATTTTCAGGTATTATTATCAACCTATCAGAGGACAATTGAACAGAAGATTGAATCTCTCAGACATCGTGTCTCAATTCTCGTCGATTAGCGTATTAAAAAATTTGTAGGGATATACTGAAACGACACTCAGAACAAAATTTACTATCATTTATTACTTTCATAAGCTTGCCATGCAACATATTAAATTAATAATTTTTCTAAGCAGCTGTACCCGCCGCCCTCGTTCTTAAACCCTGTTGTGTCGATCGTCTGCCTTTAGCCGGAATTTCAAATAACGTTTTTTTGTTTTTAGTCAAAACGCCTAACGCCCTTTGCACTTTGGGATGTTTACGACTGGGCGTCGCGTCCACCTTAGCGGCTTTTTTTGTTTTGGGCTGCGATTTTTCTCTTTTATTCGACGGGACGGCAGTAGCGCCGGCGGCGGCCGTGGTCGTCGATGCACCGACGTCGAGTAAACTGACACCAGTAGTGGCGACGTCGTGACGATGCGGCGGTGGTGCTGCGGCCGTGCTCAATCCGGTGATTTGCCTTCGAATGGTCATGAAACTGCTGCGAACATCGTTTTCTTTTCTTTTTCGAACCATTTCGTCTTTCCTGATAAAAATATGCAGACACGGCTTTAAAAAAAAGTGACATCACTGATTACAGTAGGGTAAAGCAGCGCGAACTAGTTTTTCGAAAGATGCATATCTTAGCCATAATGAAAGCATTTTTCTTCTATGGCGTGGCAGGTGTCAGAATATGATTATGGGGAACCACATTTTCGATTATCACTATATGACACAGTTATTTATGCCACTTCTTCGAATCTTAGAGAAATTAATAAATTTTTGCTGCAATCCTCAAACAGAATAGTTTCAAAAATTTTTGATGTCTCAAAAATTATTAGTTCACGAAGCTGTGATGATGCGCAAAAGGTGCCATCATGCATTTTCCTCTGAACCCCTAGACTTGATGTTACTCATCCAAGTCAGGGGCCCAGACCTGGATTTCTATGACGGGCACTGTTGCAGTCGCAACAGGTGATGCAGGGCTGTGCAGTCGTTGATAGAGAAGCTAACCACCCAGTGTGCAAGAACTGTTACATGGTGACCGTAGCAGGGGGCCCCTTGCCTTCCTCAGCAGGGGGAGGGATGTTGTGAGGAGGGTGTCACACATTCCTAGGAGGAGAATGTGACGATGCGCAAAAGGTGCCATCATCCGTTTTCCTCTGAACCTGTTGACTTGATGTTACTCATCAAACTCACGAGGCCAGACCTGGATTTTTGTGACGGGCACTGCTGCACTGGCAACAGGCGATGCAGGGCTGTGCAGTCGGTGGTGGAGAAGCTACCACCCAGTGTGCCAGAACTGTTACAAAGCTTTGAAAAATACATTTGCATATCCACATCCAGGTGAAAAGTAATTGACTAAAGCTTTAAAGATTGGAGCAAGTTCAGACAAACTTTTCAAGCAGGTGAAGTTTGTATATTTGGGATTCCGCATTAGAAGTAGCCACAAAGTACATTCTCAAAATTTCTTCTGCATTATTTCTTCTGCTGAACCACATATATGTCTCAACGAACTGCAAATTTGTAATGTCACATGCCGACGAATTTCGTCGAATGTCACGTGATTCAAATCACAACTTTTCGTTATGTTCTTCCTTACATTTTGTTACAGTAATTTACATTAATTTTACGTTTCGTTTTTATAGTTTTTTACATGCGATTTATGTGTGTACTTTTTATGTTTCGTTCCTGTTTCATTTGCGCACATATTATTTCCGTTTTGATTTATTATTTTGTTACACACGTAGACTACGGTATGTACCCGCTAGTCAAGAATTTCAGTTAGAGATAAGCTCTCCGAGCTCATCGCTGTAATTGGAGCACAACGTGCACCTCTTATCAGTAAAAACTAGTGATTTTTCGCAATGTGAAACGACTAGTTTGAAATTCTCACTAGTTGACGTTCCTATGTTAAGCATGGAGAGTGAAAACTTGCCCCAATGCTTAACGTTGTGAACTGGAAAATGTCTATGTGACCATAGGCATCTTCTGCAGCAATTCCAGCTGCAGAAGTTAGCTTGGGGGAGTGTTAACTCCGCCCAAGGCATACTGTAGTTTATGGAGTCCTTTAAAAGGGCTTGTTTTGTCATTTTTGGGTCTTTTCGTCGACTCATTTTTGGGCCTAACTGGTTGTTGCGTTTTTAGCCTGCGTCTTGCGTTTGCTGTTCATCGTTATTATTATATTTTTATATTGCCAACTGCATTCGCCGCTCGTCGAATAAAATTTGCATATTCTCGCCTTCGGTCTTCTCTAAGTGGCCTGCTACAGTAACCCAACCATTGGAGTTCACCACCCGTCGCTGTTGATCGAGAACCCCCATCACCCTCCACAAGGAAACGTTTGGATACCGCCGCCTGCCGACCCACAGTCGCATTACCGTTTATGCCGAATTACTCCGGATTCCCGTACCTGCTCACCGCCGTCCGTAGGATCCACGCTTTGACCCCAGAACCCGTTGCCCAGTGCCGAGTACTTTGAGAAGAGGATTTAGTGAGTCTTCTCAGGAGTTATTATCGTTGAGGGTATATTTGTGGGAGTCTCCCCCAAGCTAGTTTCCCTTGGAAGTACCCTCAGTTGAGAAAGCCCTCAGACCCTTAAGGTCAGGGCCAATAAGGGGATTTAGGTTAACAATCGGGTCCCCTACAGTATGCCATTCTGCGAATGGCACCGTCCCTCATTCCCAGTGAATGAGGGCTAGGGACTGGGACCCCTGACCCGGCTGCGTTGTCCATTATTCTACAGCAGAACCCAAGGATAAGGCCGAGGTACACCATAGGTTTACCTGTGGTAGTACCAGCTGGGTTAGGTTTCCGAAGTAGATAACCTCATGGAGCCACCCAACGGGGTCACAGCATGCCACTTCCAGTGACGTGACCATATTTCCTATGGGATATGGTATGGGTCTCCCATCAATGTGACTGATCACCAATTCACTTAATGTGATATGGCTCCCAATTTCTACTTAAGGTGACAGTAAGCTTACTCAACTAATCGTTCACAATTTTTTGAGCAAAAAATCTTGCTGCAAAAGCTTTGTGTGAACGGTTTCGACGATACTACTGATTTTTGTCATTCTTCATTTTAGAAGCATTTTACAAAAAACAGACTATATATGTACATATTGAGTTGTTCTGATGTAAGATCCGGACCCGAAAATTCCTTTCTCGACTAGAAAAAACTGCCATTTGAGCTTACTTCCTTTTTACAAGGATGCACACCGACAAACCGAACACTGAACCAATAATTATAATTTGCAAAATCCATGCGGGGAACAACCATCCTGACTTTGGAAGATCTGAAACACAAATAGTCTAATCAATTTAAAATTTTAATTTTATAATTTGACATTTTTCAATTGAAAAAATCAAAACCGCAAACAAATTACGATAAAACTTCCACGTTACGTATGTAAAATCAGTGTTCTACCGACTGATTCACTTGTAATCACTAAGGCATTCGGATAATCTTTAATATAAATTATTTCGCATGAGGAAAATAATAAGAATCAGCACTCCTGATGGGACGACAGTCTCCTATAATTTTTGGTTAAAGTTCAGGTGCTTTTTTCAAAGCAAGTGACTGTTGACTTAAAAACCTTGTGACAGAAGAACGATTTTTGGCCCGGAGACAAATTTTCAATGCGAATAAGCGGAGCTTACACGTTTGACACAAGTCATCCTCGTAGTCTCTGTGACATGAACATTGAATTCTGGGATATAGGGAATCGACGTTAATTTTGCTACATTCTCCATTTTGGCAAGGATTCGGGTTGCAATCCTTTACCGCTTAAATGGAATATTGAGCAGGTATAAGAAATGTCTAAGAAGGATATTGAGAAAAGCTTTAATGAACTTTTTTATTTTACAGCTATGCAGCAAAAAATGTAATTCAATGAAATTGACTCACACACAAATTCCAGAAAAATAGTGTAATTGGAAATTAAGCAAAAAAAATAATTTTCGGAGCAAATATTCATTTTTTACACAGTTCTGACATTTAATATATTCAAGGAAAACAAAATAACAACGTGTGATGGACTTCAACTATACAGCAACAATTAAAAATCTTTGAAATTCTTTTTGACAAACTTTACGTTCTTTTACTAATATAATAGGCGACTCCCGTCATCGTATGCTGTTCCATACAAAGATACGACGACTTATGTTCGTACTTTTGCCGCACAGTAGGAATGAACAATTGCAAGCCGCTAAATTCGTAGAATCTGGCAAAGAATAAAAACATAAAATTAAAAGTCGGGCAGAAAGTTTTTCGAAAAAAATATGGATAAGAAAAGAAGTCAGAGCAAATTTGTTCATACACGATGAGAAAGCTAACCAGACAGTTGAGAGCAACCTGTATTCTGAAGCCTCCATTGGTGTGCCAAAAGTACAGCGTCAGACACGTCATTTCGAAAAAACTTTACAAGGTTCCATTTTATCATCAAAAAATGAACACCTATTGCTGTTATTGAACAGCACTTCTCCATATCTCACAGCCTTCAATATGCAACGAAGTGACTCTTTTTTAAAACTCTATAATTTTCTTTAAAATTATTAACATAAATGATCGATTCATTAAAAAAAGTATAATTCTTAATGAGACCGACATTTTCACGCTCAGTCGTTAGAAAACTGAGTTCTAATCACATAACAAAATTCAGAAATGTAAATTGTGATTGAAATAATACACAACGGGGGAGGTGAAGTGCTATGAGGAACCCTCTAACCAAACGTCATCTTACAAGTCACAATGCATCCATCCTTATAGAGTAACCAACAGGATATTTGAATGCAAGACAGCTATTTCACCCATCCCAGATCAAAATCTAGAACAAATTCGATTTTTGGGCTAAAAGTGATTAAATTTGATTAACAAATGCGAGAATGATCCATTTTCAAGCCATAATTATTCAGGGGATTTTTGGAATTTGGACAACCGAGAGTATTAAATCAATCGCCTTTTTTTTATCACTCCTAACACACCAGAAAAGGCACTTGACACCCCAGCGTCAGGTATCCTATACAGGCACGGTTGAAAGTCATCATTTTTCGAATCCAAAAATCATAAAGATCACAATTTTTAAGGCAATTTCTTGACATTCTGGCCGTGTTAAAAATTGGTTCTTACGATGTTTCATTGTTCCTCAACCACAACTGTCTTTTGAGGGGTTCGTCCTGAATCCACAGCCATCTTGGATTAGTTCCAACGGACGACGAATTGCAGGTCAGAAGTAGCGGCCAACCCAGAAGAGCGTTAATGCGATATCTAGGGCCACTGTAAAAAAGAAGTAGATTACGGAATTGCCAAGATCATAATTAGAATATTGAAGAAGTAAAAACGTGCTGAATTCCGTGCATTTTTACATATTTTATCGATTATTGACAACGGAACTTTACTCATTTTTCAACTTTAATCAATCACAGTGCCAGAGTTGAATTGTTATGTTTCGGGATTCGTTTGAGAATCTTTTCAGACACAACAGAGTAAATAACTGACTTTTCAAGCAAGTATGCACAAATATGATTTTACTCGAAACCATGGGTGCTGGTGGTAGTATTGTTTTCAATCGCGTCCACTTGTGTCGTCGTGCAACGAAAAGCAATAATCAAAAGTCCCGATATAGAAAAAGTAGAAATCGAGCAAGACATCAATAATGGTCTAGAACACCATCCTCCCCATATGGATAGAATTTAGAATAAATGTAAATTATTAACTGTGTAGACAAGGCCGTAAACAGAGGAACGTATGATTTCTGAGGTTCGAATAATCATCAGCCCTCAGCATGCCTACAAAATCGGGGATACATACGTCGTACAACTGAACCGTATAAGGGATGAAACTATTTTCGAACTCAAAAACGGAATTTTTCCGACCGAAAAACGTACTTTGATTTTGTATTTTCATTTTGTGAGTTGTTTAAAGATTTTCTTAGGGAAACTGATCACAAAAAACAATAAGCAGTCTCGATTATATTCACTTTTGTAAGATTCTCAAAATCGAAACGAGTTAAATTCCTCTGAATAAATATTCGTCAAGAAAGAAAAGTACAACAAAAGTGAAATAAAGAGACGAAAAATAATAAAATGAAACTAATAACGCGCAATAAAATGCATTTGTCCAAAATGCGTCAGACGAACTCGGAAAAACGTGAAGCGGTGAACTTACAATAAAACTTGAACTTTACTCGACAATCACTATCACAAATATGTGGGGAAAATGGCATTGAGCTGGGCGCTAAATCAAGCTGCTTCCTATTTAGCCTGAAAAACGAAGGGCTGCGGAATTTATATTTTTCTAGTAATAACGGAAATCATTAATTCACGATTTCTTATTATATAGGTTATTTGGATTAAAACAATTCTATATCACTTTAAAAACTGGCACGCGAATTTTTTGCAATCCGACCATTAACTGCTCTTACGAGTAATTCTCCCACACAAGAGAATTTTCAAACTTTTCGATAAATTTTTTACATGCTTCGCTCTCACTTTTAATTTGACACCAGTCATTTTTTCGATCATTTCGGGCACTTTGCCCATGATATCCATTATTTCGCCGGTTAACTTGGAAACGCCCACTTGTCCTTGACCGGTAGAAATCATTTTCACCGATTCTACGCCTTCGGCTATGGGAGCGGCGATTTCGGCAGCAACCTGTTTAGGAGTGCACGACGAAAATTTGAAACGAATCAAATGAGAAAAAGATCCAGTTTATCACCCTAGGTAAGGCTTCTAACATCATTTCGACTAGAGCAGCTTCTTTGAATTCGCGCCAGGCTTCGGCCTTCTTTTTCATCTGTTCGGCTTCGGCTTTGCCTTTGGCCTCTATGGCGAAAGCTTCTGCTTCCCCTTTCAACTACGAATAAAGGGGGTTAAATTTCAAAAAGACTAATCGTTAAAAGGTCAGCTATATGATGGGGGAAACGCGAAATTCTAATTCTTTCAACGAACATTTCTCATGAAAAAGAAACACCGTCCGATATTTTATTAGAATCAGCAGAAGAGGGCAATAAAATGAGCAAACAAAGATTTTTCGTTTCAAAATAGATAAAACCATACATGTTTTACTTCGGACAGGTCCCGATGAGCAGGAAAATTTTGAAACTCCACTATGTACATCCCATACCTGTACTTGGGGGGGGGGGGGGTTGGGGGGACCCCCCCCCAACTTGGCCAACCATATACCCAACATCACCTAACCCCCCCCCCCCCCCAGTTTGGAAAAAATTAAAAAAATTAGCAAAAAGTGTGTTTTTTGGCCTTTTTTGGGAAAAATATCGATCTTTTTCGACCCACCCCCCAAATGGTCGGAGGTCTTACAGGTACGGTACATCCGTGGTTATTCTTTCGACATTAAATTCACTTGGAAGCATCATGCAATTGGGGGGGAAGTGCTCCCACAGAAATCGTCGGCTATAGGGCTAGCCATGGGGCGACTACCCAAGATTTTCCAATCCTATGGCTAGCCATAAGGTAGACATAGAGACTCCCATATAGCCAGGAAAGTACTAAAAATGTCCATTTTTTTATGAAAAATAGCAATTTTTGGACAAAAAATGGTCAAAAACGTCAATTTTTAGATGCTTCGCGCCACGGATACATTTTTTACGATTTTTTAGACAAAAATTACAATTTCTTGAAAGAGTTTTTGAATTCTTTTTCATGAAAAAATCGATTTATTTTTCTTTCAGAGACCCCTCCCCCTAAATTTAGGGGAATTAATGATCCCCGGGCCCAAAAGAGTCGTTCGGCTTCCCAGGCCTCGGGACCCCGTTACATGTACGCTTGGAAAAGGGTTGGGGTTTAGGGGCCTGGAAAATGGTGTATGGATTCCCATTTCTCACTGGATAAAACTTGGCTATATACTCGATAAATAATCATTAGTTAACTGTTCGTTAATGTCTACAATGTCTCCTTGATGATTCTTCAAAACTATCATATTCAAATTTCGATTCGACGTAATTGAAGAAAATTTTACGACGGAGTAGTCGTTAACGAAATAATCATTGGATGACTTTGAATAAAATTATGAGTCCTACGCACATGTTTGCAGGGTGTCCTAATGTTTCTATTTAGAAGAGCTATCTCAAAGAAATTTCGCGACACAATGACATAACGCTCATAAATAATCTTGTTCACACTCCATGACTCAAAGGAACGTTAGTTTATAGATGCTTTATTGATGATTATTGTAAAACTATTGAATTGACTTTGCTTCAGTTTGATTCAACTTTTTGATTCTATTTTACAGGGCTTAACCCGATGAAAAGTATGCACAATTATTGATACAGGTTAACTATAGCATAGGCGAGCTAAAAAATAAGGTTAGAAAATCCGTTTACTAAGTAACTTCGTGCTTATAATCGAATTTTTCATCCTCCCCCCCCCGACAGAAACCATCAAATTGTAGCAGATACGTAAGATACTATATCTAAAAGTACTTACTCTTATAGCTTCGGCTTCAGCTTGAGCTTCAAGTATGGTTTGTTGCTTTCGAGCTTCGGCAATTTTTTCTAACCTATATTTTTCCGCTTCCGCCGGCCTACGGACATTAGCATCTAACTCTTTTTCGCGTCGGGCGATTTCTTGCTCTTGTAAGCTAATTTGTTGCGTTCGTTCGATTACTTTGATCTGCATTTCTTCTTCTTTGATACGCTGTTTTGTTTTGGCAGCCTATTTAAAACACAAAAATTGGATGAAAGCCAAAATTTTAAACAGTAACACACAATTTTTACATAAATGTTACTGCAAAGCGTATGAAAGAAAAAAATATATATTATATTTCAAGAAAGAGAAGAAATTGTACTGTATGGTCCAACATAAAAGTTCTGTAATACCACCGTCAGTCAAGCTAGAGTTTCTGGTTACAATGAGCTGCACTTATTCACGCGAAGAACTGCATTTTGATGCCATTTTTAATTTTATATTTTTGTTGAAGACTAAGTAATAATCAGCAGTATTCGGCTATTGAAATCTAAGCTTACCGTAAAATTTACCACCGATTAAAACACAGGAAACGTAGTTTCCTGTGTTTTAATTCAAAATTCTTAATTCAAAGTTAATCAATTTTTTCAGACAATGAAACTTTACGAAGTGCGTCTAAACTTTTGAGCGGCACTGCGCATGTAACAGAGCTTCGAGATCTATCGGTTGACGCGACTTTTCATGGGTTGGCTCATCAATTGCCCAAAATCCTAGCGGGAGACGATCAATGACGGATTCTTTGCGTTGAATTAAATGAATCAAAATCTTCATGGAAAATAATCTCATTCAGCAGTGGATTTTCCCTTTTTTCTAATATCTGCCAAAAAATCTATGAAATCAAAAATCGATCGCTTTGCATTTGGCTGAACCAACCAATCTGAATTTAAAAAACGATGAAAGCCTGAAGTATGTAATGACACTAGGGTGATTTTCTCTATCGAGGGTAACCGAAACCTTCAATCTGTTCTGGTTACGGTGAGGAGGGATTGGGGGACCCCCAACTTGGTCGAACCTTATTCCCAAATGTTGGGACTTCCCCAACTAGAAAAAATTTGGAAAAATGGATTTTTTGACCTTTTTTGCGAAAATTTTCAGCTTTTTTCGACTTTTTAGGGATTTTTGGGGACTTATCCTGAACTGGTCAGGCCTCTTAAAGGTATGCGGTAAGACAGTACTTTTGAGCGAAGTTTTTTTACGCCATCCTGAATTTCCTGACTATACATCGCTACACATCTCACGAAGAAAGAGAAAATAACTCTAAAAACTGAATGAAAAATTACTTGTAAAGAATAAGCTAAATCAGCGGCAGCTTTTTGCGCTTGAACCTCCGTATTGTATTGGTTTTGTTTCAAGTCAAAATCTCTTTTCGATTTCGCAATTTCTATATCGTTGGCGTATCGAGCGATCAATCGCTTCTCGTCGGCTTGCGCTTCCTGAATAAAATCGAAGAAATTGTAAGATATTTTCATTACACTTCGGTCTCCAAAAACTCTGACAAACATGCGTGAATACTCATTCGCGAAAATTACACCATAAAATGCTACAAAAATGGAAAAAACGTTTTAAAACATCACTTGTGCAGCTAGATTAAAAGCTAAAACTTTGAAAGAATACCACAAAAATCAAAGGAGAATGTTTGCTATTCGACAACTAGATCCCAAAATATATCAAAAGAGACCCAGAAAATCACTGTCCAAATTTAGACCTCAAAAAGCAAAGAAAAACATTGAAGGAATTGTGATCGTAAATTTTTCTCTATTCGGCAGTTTTTTACACAAAAAGCCGCACCACAACACGTTTCTATATACGCAATATACTTTGATACGAGAAATTTTTTCCGTATCGGCGATAGCCATACGAGCGTCACGTTTCACTTGGGCTGTTCGGGCCAGACCCAACGAAGTGAAATAATCCTAGCAAAATGCGAAAAATTAAAGTGCGAATCTGAACTAACTTTTATTTTGGCGTCCTTGGATGCAACGGCTTCGCCGATACGAGCGTCGCGTTTAACTTCGGCCGTTCTTCCCATTCCCAAAGAGTGTAAGTAGCTCTATGGAAAAAACTGACAATCAGACTGATCATTTTATATAATTACCGGAGAAGTACCGTATGAAATCTCCGGCACAGGGGCCTATTGGGATAGTTGAGTCGTAATCAACTTTACTTGCGACGTCAGTACAAGGATGGAGCGAACTGATGGAAGTAAGTGAATGGTGACAAAATTTACATAACATCTTTTTTTATCGCCGATGTTCCATTTTTCTATTTTCTGTCATTCTTGGTGATTTTCGTCGAGTATGGAACTCGCGGTCGCCGACTTTTGTTACTTATATATATATTATTTTTTATGGTTTACGACATTTTGGCCGCCGGAATATACCCTGGACACGTAACTTGTATTGTTTTGTGAACGTAGTTGAGTCTAGAGACACGGTCAGGAGTCTCCTTGCTGACTTCAAGATATACTATAGGTTTAGGTAGCTTCTAGGTGAAGCATCTGTGAAGTAGGTAGCAGAATTATTAGATTATTTTATAGTAAGGTGCGTGGTTAAGACCCGTTCCATCTTCCTTTGTATAAACTCAAAGGTCAGACTTATCCACAGTATCCCACATCTACATAAACAAACCGCTGACACACTGCGGCTATGGCGATCCCCAACATTTGCCAGTCATATGTTATCTTAGAGCTACTATATAAGTCTGTGGAAAAAGCTGAAAAATATTGAATTTTAATCAATAAAAATGATTTTTTCGGCGCATCGCGCTATGAACACGGGTTCGTATGAATTTTCAACAGCAAAATCTAGTTTTTAATCATTTTTCCGGCTTCTGAGGCAAACATTTCGCCTTTTTTCCATGAACGTATGACATTTTTCCATTTTTTCCATTCTCCTTTTTCCCCTATCTTAACATTCGGCAACGTATTACAACGTATGACACAGAGATCCCCAAGGTTGGAAATCTAAATAGGGATAGAATGGAAGATTACAGGGGGACAATCGCTGACCTTTTTCCTTTTCGCAACGTTTGGGGAGGGGATAATGTTCATGTGTTTACGTCAGTGTTTTTTTAACACGGTGCTAGTAAAGTTGGGCCGTAATAAAAAAAGTTAGCTACGTTAAGAAGCCGCTAGCTAAAAACGCACCAATTTACGTGCCTGTTCTATTACTTTGATATATCTTGCTTTTTCTATCGATTCAACGCACTGTATGTCATACTCTGTTTTTGAATTTATCTGATACTTGAACGATTTAAGGCGACTACGCGAGTCTACATGAGACGCCCAGATTCCGTGGATGAAAATAGGCCAAAGCTTGGGCCGGAAGACGATCCAGCGCAGAGAAGAAAAAATTAAATAGGCAATAAAGAAACGATTTCCTAAAACATGTTTTTTCCTCATGGGACCATTTTCCAAATATGTTTTGTCTTCTTATTTCTTATTCGTATGAAGTATAAATCATTTTTTCATTCAATTACACTATCCTATATGCTGCACATAGACCAACTTTCACATTTTCTCAAATCAACTGAAAGTAAATTTCTGACACTGTTCGGACATTGCAACATGGCCAGGGCAAAAAATAATAATTCTACCAAGTATGAAGCGTCTTAAAATTTTGCACCAGGAAATCATTCTACTCCAGTATCAGCTAACCAGTAATTCATTTTTTCATGGGGAAAGAGGATTTTTTAGTCATTTTCCTTGACAGTAAACATTTTCCTAAATTTTAGACAGGATCCCCTATGGGGTCGTCTGCTAATGATATTAATTCTTTGGTAGAGCCACTTTTGAACAAAAAAACGATCAAAAATATCATTTTTTCGGCGCTTCGGGTCACAAATACATATTTTCATGGTTTTTAGACGAAAATTACTATTTTTTAGCATTTTCGGATTTCTGGACAAAAAACCGTTTTTTCCCATCTCAATGAACCCCACAAAATCTTGAGCAATTGGTAACGCCACCCAAAAAAATCGCCTTACTCCTCAGCAGACTTTTTTCAGTCATTTTCAGGGGCCTGCGCCCCTGAAAATTTGGAAATGGCTCCTAAAATTTTAGGTCTAGGAGCCATTTGGCTCTAAAATTTTGATTTATTGATTTATATTTTAGTGAAGTATAGTTATTTTCATCCAATTTTAGATTTGAAGTAAGTGTTTTACAAGCTCTTAAATCATAAAGCACCGAAAATTTTCCGGCGCTTCGAGCCGGATTTAATTGTATAATTTTCCGGATTGATTTATTCATTGTTTTTCTACAAATCAAACTTTTTAGGGGAAAAAATTTTTGAAAAGGGAAAAATATGGGAGTTCGACGAGGAAAGGATGAATTTTGGTGCATTTAAGAAGTCAAAATTTCCCTTTTTCCAACCTTTCTGTAACTATAATTTCAAGTATGGAGCCGAGTTTGAATTCATAATCATAATGGAGGTGATTTCCATAAACATAGAGTTTAATTTGAATTTTTTCAAACTTATGAAAGTATGAACATGTTTTTTAATTTGTAAAATGATGTATACATGTTTTTGGGTCTTATTTTTATTGAATTAGTCATCCTTAAATTAATTTTCCAGCATTTTAGAGTGTCAGAAACTAAATAAATTTACGTATTTTCAAAACCTTATACTTTTGTGCCAGAAGGAAATGAGCTCACGTACTATCTTGGAAAAAGGTTTGCGCAAAAATAAACGAAATATTGTAATTTTTGCATACGAAAATTTTCTTTGCACGAAGATTTCTTGGCCGATCTGTGTACATGAAGAAAGAAGCCTGTAAATGAAAAATGTTGTTGGAAACAAAATTTTTAACAGTAATTTTTTTGAACACGTATCGGCTGATTGAATATCCATATACTTTAATTATATACATACGTTCCACAGTGTGTTACAATCGCATTTTTTGATATTGTTCAATTAAAAATTTTTGGCTCCCAAAATTTCAGTATGGCCCCTATATATTAAGGCCTATGAGTCATTTAGCTCCTAGTTTTCAAACCAAAAAAAGCCTGTTCTACATAGACGAATATTTGACACTAACCATAAAAAAAGCCCGCTAATCCCTCCTCAGACACCCAAGCCCCGGTAGATGTACGTTTTATGTACATAACATTTTGGGCGATAAACTGACTTTGGAAAACACTGAAAGTAAAAGAATTAATTTTTTTTGAATTACGGTGTAACTTTTAAACAAATGTTATGCCAGATTACTTACCGATACTTTTGGTCAAGTCGATCTAAAAAGATCATCAAAAGAAGAAAATGGTAGTTGTATTAAGGGAAATTGTGTTCAAATTCTAAATTCAGGTGCTTTGTTGAGTTAAAAAGTATTAACCACGTAAAATTATTTTGATTAAAAAAATTATTTACATATGTTACGTAAAGGACATTTTTTGTGGAGAATTTTAGCTCTTTCACACTTCTATATGTATTCTCAAAAAAAGGCCGGAATAATAAATTCACCTAAAAAATACGAACCTGATCATCCCGAATGTCTTTTAAGGTATAGCTCACAACCGAAATGCCCATATTAATCAGGTCGGCGGCGGCAACTTTGAAAACAGTTTCTGCAAACTTTTTCCTATCTTGGAAAATTTCCTTGAATGATAAACGAACATTCATGTAAATTTTAACAATCACTTTCATTTTTCAAAATATCAATTGGACTCGAATACGACAAAAAAATTTTGCAGATAAGGAATATGCTTTAAATCTTACTTCAACGGTCATCAAGCCCATAATAGCACGCTGATGCCCTTCCAGCGTTTCCAAGGCGATTTGACGAATTTCCGGTTCTTTTTTGTTTAGAAACATTTCGCACGCTTTGATCAACATTTCTGGCTGCGTCTGAATTTTGACCTTCAAGTTGAAAATAATTAACGCCGACATGATTAAATAATTTGAAACATGGCACATAAAACATCAACAAACCTGGGCAATGCCAGTGACTGAGATGGGCACGCCTAATTTTGTGTAAACTCTCGGTGATTCGACCACCAAGGTCATAGTTGTGACGCTAATTTTTTGTATGCGTTGAATACATGGCCACACCCAGACGCGGCCTCCCACTATGTAGCTGGGGTGGGAGTAGCCCATACCTGAAAGAAGTGTCTTGAAGATCAATAAACAAATAAAAGTCGGACTTTAGCCTATCAGGCAAAAAATAAGCGCAAATCGACCATCGAGTCACATACACGAAACTGAGAATGATTCAATTAAAACAAACCGAAATATCACATTTTATCGACTTTGTGCCCGAAAATGCTCATTTTTAATAATATTTCAAAGAAGATTACTAGCCGACTAAAATATTTCAAAGAAGATTACTAGCCGACTTTAAGCTAATAGATTCAGTTTAATCTTTCAAGCAAAGTGCCTAACTAGAAAATTTCTCTCTTTTCAAAAGATGTCTCGAAGAAAATAAATTTTTTTGAAATTGATATATGAGTTATTCAATTTTCCTTTTCCTAGAATAGTCCTGAGGAAAAAGGAAATCAGTACTGGGTATCAAACTTGCAATAACTTTACGCGACCATTCTAAAAAACCATCATGATATATACAACACAGAGTAATGAAAACTTTGGTTAGAACAGGATCGACTTTTTTTTTATTAGCAATCAATATGATAAAGAGTGTAAGTTTCCATGGAATAGAAAGACTACACTTAGATCACAGTCTGCAGTATGTATGTTCATAATTGAAGAAGCATACTATATATACCTGATACAACCATGGCTTCGTTTGGTCCACACGTATAAAACATGGTCGTTTCTCGTGAAAGTTGGAAAAAGTATAATTACTTACAGCATTCGTTAACAGAATATAGGCTGAATAGAAGAGATCATTATTATGCAGTTGATTGAACTCATGTGTATAAATAACTGATTCGCGTATACTCGCTCAAAAATATTTTAGGCATAAACATGCACATGGTCATGGGTCCAAGAGTATACAAAAGTCCTAAAAAAATGTTCCTAGTCATATTTAGCAGAAAAATTATTTATAAAATTCAATAACATAAACTGTATAATATAATCATTTTTTAGTTTTAAGTGAGGTATAGCTTCTAACGAAGTTGAAAAATATGTTTACTGTTCTGTATGTAAAACATACATGTGCAGCGGGTAGGGGGTGAACCCTCCTACCTGAGACCCTGGGCGCCCTCCCTGGCCCGAAAAAAGCGTCATACACCCCCTGAACTTTTTCCACGGCAGCTTTTTTGATGATTTTTATGCATATTTTGTATGAAAAACAGGCTTGTGGAACTTTTTTTTGTTTTCTTTTCTCGCCAACTCCCCACCCCTCTCGATAAAAGGTCCAGGGGCCCTCTTCCATGAAAAATTCTTGCTGTGCATGTCTGACGTAAAAAATGGCGAAAGTTTTTACATAAATCAGGACATTCGTTCATGACTATCAATAGAAAAGATACACAAAATAGGAAACATAATTTAACTGCTACACTACAATTTAGTTATTCAACTTTTGCAATGAGAGGTGTCCATTACTGCATCATCAACCTAGTGCACATGAATTATTTTGTATTTCGTTCTGGACAGATGAAGTTTTGGCAAAAATGTGTCTACCGGTAACCTTTTTCCCAGACTTCCAGTTCAGGGTCTAGTACCTGTAAGAGGTCCGACCAGTTGGGGGGGGGGGGGTAAACCCAAAATTTGGTGGGTCAAAAAAATCGAAAATTTTCCCAAAAAAAGGTACTTTTTCCCAATTTTTTCTCAATTTTCTGAGTTTGAGGAGTGGTTATAGGGTTGACCAAGGTGGGGGTCCTCCCCCAACCCCCTCACAACTAAAGGTATGGGTCGTAAATCTTGTGTGCATGTCTGGTTACTTTTTCATGTGGTTTTAATATATATTTAAGATAAGATAAGATAATTTATTACCTACGAAAGTTAATGTTAATACAATACAAAATGAACGGAAAAGTGTAACGGCTAAATATAATTAACAAATTAAGTTACACCTCATTAAAAAATTCAAAATGCATTTTACTTATTTTGTTTGAAAAAATTTTTACATTGCTCGAAGACACCGTATCTTCATCCAAAGAATTCCATACTTTAACAACACGATTACAAGTCATATTTGAAAACATCACGATGAAATTTATAAAGCTCTAATTTGAACGAATTTTTCGCACGATTGTTATTGTGAACATAAGTGAAAAATTGTTGAAAAGGTAAAATATTACAGCGTATTATATTATAGGCCTGAACAAGATCAAAGCGATGGCGTCGGAGATCAAGAGGTTCGAGGTTCAAGATGTTTAGACGCTCAAGATATGATATATTGTTGTTAGATCTGAATAACTTTTTTGTAAATCTCCGCTGAACATTTTCAATTTTGTTGATATCAGATTGTAAGTTTGGATTCCATACAACCGTAGAATATTCAAGTATAGGACGAACATATATGATAAAAGCCTTAATCAATAAATTTTTGTCTGTAGATGTGAAGCTGCGCAGTATTAGTTTTGAAATCCATGAGGCTTTCTTAAACAGGGTAGCACACTGGGCATATTTGCATCGAGCTGACACCGATATCGAAAACTCTGATAATTGCGATGAAGGAATTTAAAATTTTCTGGTCTCATACAATTTCGCCAAGCGTAAGGTCGCGAAGATGCATCTTGGTCAATTTTTCTGCGCCAAAACATGTTTTTTGGCACAAAAATGTTTGGGATAGCACAAAACTAATCACACAGGTTCTTAATTTTGAAATTTAAAATTATTCCGCCCGGTTTATTTCTAACTTTAAGTCCGTTTTATTGTACAAATCGAAGTATATTTCTAATTCTAATGTTTTAAAAAATGAATTTTTCTTGCGAAATATTGATGTTTAGAATTCATTACCTGATGAGATCATTCGTTCAAACAATATGCCCGGCTTTCGATCTGGATTGAGTCATTTTTTAAAGCTCAATTCGCACATGCTTTTGTCACGTTCATGAGCTTTTCTGTATTTCTCCTATTTACTCTCGTGTTTTCTTCGCATTCAATAAATCTTTTCTTTCTTTATTCTTTGAAAAAAATCTGGACGTTTGCGCCAAATGTCAAAACTTTTTGGGTCGGTCTAAAGCTTTTTTATTTCTGGGCATTTTAAGACTGAAAACAGAAATTTTTCTCTGCGCTTCGAGCGAGTCAATGAACATTTCCCCAAATGGGGAAAAGGCGCCGGGGAAAAATAATTTTTTTCAAAAATTTTTTTTCCCCATTTTACCGAAGTCCTTTTTTCGCTTAAAAATGCTTACAGATGCTTTATTTAACCGTTTTTGAGCTTTTTCAAGCCTTCTGGTGTTTTTAAAGCCGTTCATTCATTAAAATTGAGGAAAAAATTGAAATTTTCGAGTTTACAGTCTAATCTACAAGCATCGTGGAACAAATTTTGCAGCAAACCATCCAAGACTTTGAATTACATGAAAAATCGATGGTCAAGTCCTCTATGATGCCAAGTGAAAGCCAAAAAAATATGTTAATCTTTCCGGCGCCTCGCTCCGGAAAATTTTTTGGGTATTGTCATTCTGCGACGCTGGAAAATCAATTTTCCGAAAATTTATTTCAAGAATTAGATTCGAATTTTGTGTTCAAAAGTCGTAATTTTTAGAATTTTACTCGAAAAATTTTAAAACCGGTAATTTATTTGTAAACTCTCATGAACATGGTCGCAAATATATAAGTAAGAAGAGTATAAATTTTCGAAAGATATTTCCATGAAGCTTTTGAATTGGTTTTACGTTAGAAAAAAAATAATCGCATCAAAAAGCTTAGAGACTTGACGTATTGAGCATTCTCAAAAGGAAAAAAATTCGAATCTTCATTAAATATCATGATAAAATAATAAAATTTCGAAGATCACCAATTAAAACATGAGATAACACGTTTAAGATGATAAAAACTATTATAGATGATTAAGTGATAAATGAAGGTAGACACGATATACCTAGTATTATTTTTTTAAATTGTCTAACCAACTCGTAGAACCTTTACGTAAAATATTTACTGTTTCATTCTTATCTGGTACTGTTCCTAATATTTGGAAAAAAGCAAACGTTACTCCAATATATAAAAAGGGTGATGCATCAATCCCTAGTAATTATCGTCCTGTATCATTAACTTGTGTTGCTTGCCGTATTATGGAAAGCATATTAAAAATCAATATTTTGAAACATTTAACGGCTAATAAATTATTAAACTCATCTCAGTTTGGATTTATTTCCAAAAAGTCTTGAGTATCTCAGTTATTACTATACTTAAATGACTTGACTGAAAACTTGGATGCAGGCATTCCGACAGATGCTATCTACCTTGACTTTGCCAAAGCTTTCGATTCTGTATCTCATCCAAAATTATTGTTTAAGTTACAAAACTATGGTATTTCTGGTTTATTACTCTCATGGATCAAAGAATACTTAACAGGTCGCACACAGTGTGTAAAAATTAATCAATGTTTTTCTGATGCCAGAGACGTCATAAGCGGCGTTCCACAGGGAAGTCCTGTTTTATTTTTGATCTTCATAAACGACTTAGCTTCCATTAAAAATAATGAAAACGTGAAACTTCTTTTATTTGCTGATGATGTTAAGCTGTATGCTGCTTCAACATTTTCTCTGGAAACTCAAGACTTATTAAATAAAATATATGAATGGTCTGTCATATGACAATTACCTCTTTCTATTTCAAAATGTACAACTATTCATTTTGGTAGGAATAATCCTAGAAATAAGTATTATCTTAACGATGTGCCACTTACAGTTGACGTAAAAGTTAAAGATTTAGGTGTTTTAATATGTGACAACCTTAAGTTTTCTGATCATATTTCAAGTATGATTTAAAAAGCTCATTATGTTATCGCCTTACTTTTTAAGGTTTTCAAGTCTGGATGTACTGATCTGATTCTTAAGGCTTATAAAGTATACGTTCGAACTATTTTAGAATATGCCAGCTGCGTTTGGTCACCTCATCTTGTAAAGGACATGAAGAACGTCGAAAAAGTACAGAAATATTTCACAAAGAAACTTTTGCATTTTCCCAAGGATATGAACTATGATGATAGACTTCAATTTTTAAATCTTGAATCATTAGAATACCGCCGAGTTTTATTTGATTTATGCCATGTGTACAAAATTATTCATGGCTTCATAGATATGCGAACCAAAACATTATTTTCCTTCTCAAATGTTATCAAAACAAGACATCCTCACGAATATAAACTTTCCATTCCAAAATGTAAAACAGATATTCGTACACATTTTTTTACGCTTCGGGTTATACAAATTTGGAACAAGCTTCCTCAGTTTGTTATCACGTCATCTAATGTAACATCCTTCACATCCTTCATGCATCGTCTGAAAAATGTAGACAAACAAACTTTACTGGGTAATTAGGCGTCTGTGTCAGCGCGTTTTTTTTCGCCTTCAGTCGCCTGTATAGTCGATTATTACACTTCATTAATTCGTATTAGTTTTTTTTCTCTATTAACTGTTTTTGCTAACCGTTTTTTTGTATTCTTTTTACAATCGACTATCGAATAAAATATTATTATTATTATTATGCTAAAAGCCGCGCCTGAGCTAGGTATATGCGTAATCATGATAATTGAAGTTCGCGCCGGAAAATTTTGAGATTATGACCTTCTAAAATGCACCAAAATGCATCTTATTTATATCCGATCCCCGAAATTTTCTTCCCCAAATGGGGAAAAAGCCCAAAATTTTTTTCTCTTTTCCGATTTTTTTTTCTGAAAAAGCATGATTTGAGGAAAAAACAGTGCATAGTGCAAACGTGGAAAAAAACAGTGCGGACGCACCAAAACAACAAATGTCCGTTCACAAAAGAAAGCACTGTGCTCAGAGCCATCGTTTTTTTCCTCGAAGATATTTCCCGTGTGAGGACCGGATCAAAAAATTTTTTCCTCATTTCCAAACTTTTTTCCTCAAAAGATTTCATTTGATGGTGCTCAGGACCAGTGTTTTTTGTGCACGGACATTTGTGCAAATTGGCACAAAGGGGAAAAAAATTTGTGCGAATGGCACAAAAAAAATTTCACCCTAAAAACATACTGAAAACCTTCAAAAAGTTTTGTGCAAAAAGTTTGATAAAAACGTATATAACTACAGATGTTTTCACCGCACTAATTTGCATAAAAACTGTGTCTACCTTATTTTATCTAACTAAGTCAGTGAGATGAGAAAAACTGATTGGGAAAACGGTTTATATGACTCGGAAATCGAATGCTGCGAGAATTCAGATAGTTTTATAGAATTTGTCATGAAGTTCATATTTTTCTTTAATTTTCGGCTACGAATTTCAATTTCTTTTTAACAATGATGTAAAGATTAAATAATTATGTTTATAAATCGTGTTGCTTTTATTATTATAAATTTTTGGTTGAAAAATTGTGCCAACAATGTGAATTTTTCTGTTCGAATGAAACACTAAAGATGAAAATTTCGGTTCCCACTTTTACTGAATGAACATAGGAAGTTAACAATTTTTATTCGTTCACCAGTCAATCTCGAAGTCTGTTGCGATAATACAAACATACTATCCGAATGGAATTTGCTTGCGTTCTGGCTGGAAAAATAAAAGTTAAAAGGGGCCAGATAGGAAACCTATCGGGTGCGAAGTACCGAGAAAATTTATCGTTTTCTGCCCCTAAAATGACTAAAAATAATGGAAATTTAGCCGTAGACCAGTCAAAAAATTTGTGCCAATTGGCACAGACGCTCAAAAATTTTTGTGCCATTCCAATTTTTTTTGTGCCAAAAACCATGTTTTGGCACAAAAAAATCACGGAAAATTTAAATAACCGAGAAAAATTTGCTTGTCAAAAATAACACAGGATCAAACATTTATCCATTATATGTTGATAATTGAAAGCTTTAAGCATTAGCTAGAGTGACATTTTCTAACCGCGCACTAGAATAATAATATAGAAAAATTATACATGAATTTGGAATCCGGCGCGAAGCGCAGGAAAATTTTCACTATTTTCCATTTTATAGCGCATAAAAATGGATCTCCGGGGCCAGATAGGAAACCTTAAATCCTAATCAAAGGGGCAGTCAGACTTAAAGTTGTACTGTGCAACTTGACAGCATAAATTTGGTTGCACGGCCCGCGAACAGGGTTTTTTTTGCACAGGCCAGGTTGCAATGTGCAACTCGGGGAAAAGTTTTGGTTGCACAGGTAAATTTTTAGTTGTTCACTCTAAAATCGATAAATTTGCGTAAAATTATCGGGAAAACCATCGCAAATCAGTTTTCCTGTATTTCATTCGATCCGCGTCGGTTTTAGACATTCAAAACCCAATATCCTGAATTATGGAGAGAAAATGAAAAGATTAATATGACTACATTAGAGTAATTTGTTCGGCGCGTAGCGCCGAAAATTTTTTCTGAATTCCAATATTCTAGAACGCTGGAAAATAAATCTTTCCACCTTTTATTTTCCAGACAGAAGGTTCGATTTTTCAGTGAATTTAATGAATTTTCAGTCAGACAAACTAAAATTCAAAAACTATGCAAGCGACTAAGAGTTTGGATCTTTCAACCGGCAAGAATTTCTAGCATTGTCTTACTCTCAAAATGTTTTAATCACATGAAAATCAAAATTTGTATGGAGATTGCAAAATATTGTTGGGAAAATGACCAAAAAATGTTAATTTTCACTAAAATTCGTCAAAAAACAATACAGGATCAAACATTTATCAATAATAATTTGATAATTAGAACCTATAAGCACTAACTAGAATGATATTTTCTAAGCGCACACTAGAATAATATAAAAAATTATCATACCACCTGTAAGAGGTCCGACCAGTTGGGGGGGGGGGGGGTAAATCCGAAATTTTGGGGGAGGGGGTCGAAAAAAGTCGAAATTTTTCCCAAAAAAGGCCAAAAACATTTACACTTTTTTACAAATTTTTTTAATTTTTTCCAAACTGGGGGGGGGGGGTTGGGTATATGGTTGGCCAAGATGGGGGAGTCCCCCAACATCGTTCTCCCAATTACAGGTATGAAAATTATAAATCCGGGCGCGAAGCGACGAAAAATTTTCATTTTTTCCATTTTAGAACGCATAAAAATGCATCTCCGGACAGAAAACCCTTAAAATGTGATCAAAAGAGCAGTCCGGCCTCAAGTTGCACTGTGCAACCTGGCAGAAAAAATTTGGTTGCACCAGGGGTTTTTTTGCACACAGCAACCAAATTTCGGGCTGTGCAACCAAATTTGGGTAAATTACGGATGGCGGTGACCGCCGCAAATTTTTTTGTGCCAAAAACCATGTTTTGGCACAAAAAAACACTGATTAGGGACGCGCTTTATTGTCGAAAGTCAACGAATTTGGAAATCTAATTTGAGTTTATTTTTCCTTTAAAATTTTCCTTAGGCTTAGGCTAAGGGTACAGCTGTTGAGGCTCTTCCAAATTTTGGCGCTTTTCCCATGCATAATTTCACTTGTTCTTTCTTCCCTTCATCATGAAAACCCCCAAAAACCGGCGTCAGAGAAATTTCGGCGTGGCCACCGCCATCCGTAAAAATTCCCCAAATTTTTTCTGCCAAGTTGCACAATGCAACTTGAGGCCTGACTGCTCTTTTGATAAGGTTATTGGGTTTTCTGTCCGGAGATGCACTTTTATGCGTTCTAAAATGGAAAAAAATGAAAATTACAATTTTTTATATTATTCTAGTGCGCGGTTAGAAAAGGTTATCCTAGTTAGTGCTTAAAGGTTATAATTATCATCATATTGTGATTAAAGGTTCTAATTATCATCATATTATGATCCTGTATTGTTTTTTGACGAAGTTGATGAAAACCAACATTTTTCTCGATAATTTTCCCAAAATTTTTTGCGATCTTCACAAAAAATTTGAATTTTGACTTTCATGCGATCGCAACATTTTGAGTGTAAGACAATTCTAGAAATTTTTGGCGGTTGAAAGCCGCTTGCCTAATTTTTGGATTTCAGTTTGTCCCACTGAAAATTCATTAAATTCACTGAGAAATCAAACCTTCTGTCTGGGAAATAAAAGGTGAAAAGATTCATTTTCCAGCGTTCCAGAATATTGAAATCCAGAAAAAATTTTCGGCGCTGCGCGCCGAACTAATTACTCTAGTCTAGTTATATTAACTTCTTCATTTGGTCTCGAAAACTCAACAAATTGGGTTTTAAATGCCTAAAACCGACGCGGATCGAATGAAATGTCAAGAAAACTAGTTTGCGATGGTTTTTCCGATAAATTTAAGCAAATTTATCGATTTTAGAGTGAGCCAGGCTTTTTTTTGGTTTGAAAACCAGGAGCTAAATGGCTCCTAGGCCTAAATTTTTAGGGGCCAAATTAAAATTTTGGGAGCCAAAAATTTTTAATTGAAGAATATTGAAAAACGAGCTTGTAACACACTGTAGAACGTACTATATAATTAAATTATGTAGATATTCAATCAGTTGATACGAGTTTTAAAAAATCACTGTTCAAAATTTGATTTCCACCCAGCGTTTTCAGTTACAGGCATCTTTCCACACGTAGAAGAAGAAGAAGAAAGAAATTTATTAAACGTACAAACATCGGCCGAGAAATCTTTGTGCAAAGAAAATTTTTTTATGCAAAAAACGCGATATTTCGTTTAATTTTGCACAAATCTTCATCCAAGATTGCACTTGAGTTCATTTCCTTCCGACTCAAAAAAGTATAGGGTTTTGAAATTGCAGCTTCTGTTCTCATTGTTCTGTTGTTTCCTATATCTTTCCGGCGCTATGCAACGATTTTTTTTCAGATTTTGACACTCTAAATGCTGGAAAATCGATTTAAGGATAACTTATTCGATAAACATACAAGGTTCGAAAACACTAAAAAATATGTTCATACTTTCATAAGTTTGACAAGCTCAAATTTAACTTGAAATTTATGAAAATCACCTCCATTATAATCATGAATTCAAACTCGGCTCCATATTTAAAATAATAGTGACAAAAATGGAAAAATTGAGATTTTGATCACCAGAATTCTTTTGCACCAAATGCACCAAAATTCATCTTTTCCATGTCGAACCCACATGTTTTTTCCCTTCGCTGAGAATTTTTTTTTCCAGAAAGTTTGATTTGTAGAGAAACAGTGAATTAATTTAAAAAATTATACAATAAGATGCGGCGCGAAGCGCCGGAAAACTTTCGATGTTTTATGATTTTAGAGCCTGTAAAACACTTACTTCAAATCTAAAATTGAATGAAAACAGCTACAATTCACTATAATATAAATGAATATGTCACAATTTTAGGAGCCAAAATGGCTCCTAGACCTGAAATTTTAGGAGCTATTTCCAAACTTTTAGAAGAAGAAGAAGAAGAAAAATTTATTTTTCGAACGAGGAGAAAAGAACAAAAACACATGTTAGTCTAGAAAAAGAAATACAACAAACATCAAGATTATTGGTTATTAATGCAGTACAAAATAAAGAGCAATGTGAAAATGTTAGCATATTGAAAAATCAAAAAAATACAGTGAGTGAGTGAAAGACAATATGAATTAATTTGCATACGGAGACATGCAGGTACAGAAGTACACTTACGCGCGCCCCGATGAACGAAAAGGAGAAATCAACACAGAAATAAAGAAAAAAAAAATAAATAAAAAATCAAATAAAAAAAATCAAAAAAAATAAAAAAAAAATCAAAAATTTTAGGGGCCCAGGCCCCTAAAATGACTAAAAAAAGCCTGGAGTGAGCAACTAAAAATTCATCTGTGCAACCAAAATTTTTCCCCAAGTTGCACATTGCAACCTGGCCTGTTCAAAAAAAAATCCTGGGTTGCACAACCCGAAATTTGGTTGCTGTGTGCAAAAAAACCCTGCCCGCCAGCGTTTTTTTTTGTGCACGGACCTTTGTGCCAATTGGCACAAACGGCCAAAAAAATTTGTGTCAATGGCACAAAAAAATTTTTTCTACTAGAAACATACTGAAAAGCTGCGGAAAAGTTTTATGCCAAAAGTTTGAGGAAAGATTAACGTTTAAAACACATTAATTTTTTGGAAAAATCGTGCTCCTCAGCCTATTTTTCAGCTAAACCATTTCAGTCAAATAGGAAAAAACTGTGCAAAAAATATTTCACGACAACTCTAAAAGGAATGGAATGCTGACAAAATTTGAATTGTTCAGGAAGTTCAAATTAATTCACTTCGACTTACGACGAATATGAATTATCGATAATACATTTCGCAACACCGTAAAGATAGGGAAAATGAAGTTAAAACTTGTGTAAATTTTTGGCCGAAATATTGTACCATTACCAACGACATTGATTTTTCTATTTGAATCAATCAAACACAAAAAGTAAAAATTTCAGTTTTGAACCCGAATTTAACTGAATTAACAGAATATTCAGAATTTCTTCTCATTCATCAGTCATTGACAGCCTATAAAAAGTGCTGCAACGAAACTAATACACTGTTCGGAGAGAAATCGTTCGCGTTCGGGCGGGTCAAATATAGGAATAGGAAATGCTATGTTGATCGAATTTTGTGAAGCGTGATCGAAGCGCCGAAAATTTTTTGTATTTTCATCAGTGTTTTTTTTTGTGCCAAAACATGGTTTTTGGCACAAAAAAATTTGGAATGGCACAAAAAATTTTGAGCGTTTGTGCCAATTGGCACAAATTTTTTGACTGGTCCAAGGCTAAATTTCCTTGATTTTTAGTCATTTTAAGGGCTGAAAACGCAAAATTTTCTCGGCGCTTCGCGCCGATTCAATGGGTTTAATATTGACTACTTTCGTCTATAACGCAAGCGGATTCTATTCGAATAATTTATTTGTATTATCGCAACAGACTTTAAGATTGTCAATGACCGGCTAAAGAATAGAAATTGTTAACTTTACTTCCTCTGTTCATTCAGTTGGATTGAGAAATGAGAACCGAAACTTGTATTTTTGGTGATTGATTAAAACAAAAAAATTGACATTTTTGGCACAATTATTCAACCAAAAATCTACGCGAAGCGACTTTCGACTTGGATTTTTTCAGGAGAAAACAATTTTAGACAGGACATCCTAATTTAATCTTTAATATAGTTGTTAGGAGGAGGCCGAAAAGTAAAGGAAAACTTCATGACAAAAAGTCTATAAAAATATCTGAATTTTCGCAGCATTCAATATCTTTTCGGATCGTAGAAACCGTTCGTTAGATCAGTTTTTCTTATCTCGCTGACGTGGTAAGAGAAAATAGAGCAGCACGATTTTTATGCAAATGAATGCGGTGAATGTATCGTTAGATAGTTTTTATCAAACTTGAAAGAAAGAAAGAAAATAAATGTATTAGATGCAAAGGATTACAAGAGTAAATATGAATAACACAGAAAAGCTCATGGACATGACAAAAGCACGTGCGAATTGAGCTTTAAAAAATGACTCAATTTAGATCGAAAACAGGGCATATTGTTATAACTAGTGGCACAAAACAGTTTTATGGTTTTCAGTAAGACGTTTTTAGAGTGAAAAAATTTTTTGTGCCATTGGCACAAATTTTTTTGGCCCTTTGTGCCAATTGGCACAAATGTCCGTGCACAAAAAAAACGCTGATTTTCATCAGCCTCTAAAACGTCTAAAAATCAAGGAAACTTAATGTTTGACCAGCCAAAAATTTTGTGCCAATTGGCACAAACGCTCAAAATTTTTTGTGCCATTCCAAATTTTTTTGTGCCAAAAACCATGTTTTGGCACAAAAAAAACACTGCTGCCCGCGAAATTCGGTACTTTTTGCGTTTTGCATCGAATTTTCACAGTAAACTATATTTCCTAACAAAGTTATGCGTGAAAATTAACACATACCACCTATTTGAGAAAAGCATATCTCATCGTCCCTGATCATGGTTGGCCAGGTGATCAATGTCATATCCACTACGGAAGGCTAGCACAGTAAGATTTATGGTCATTCGTAACTCAAGTGAATCCACTGGTCTTTCAGATGATGATTTTACTGAAAATCAGGGGAATGTTCCCTATAACTTTTTTGTGCAATATTGTGAGGTCTTCCGAGTGACCGCCGATAATGGTCTGCGAAACTTCTCAGGCTGTCATGAATTATAACGGTCCTCACTGTCACGTGCCCATGAATTTCGCCCAGCGTCACGTGATCCACATCATATTTTTCCGTTATGTTTTTCACCACGTTTTGTGTTACAGTAATTTACGTCAATTTTATGTCTCGTTTTTATAATTTTTACATGCATTTTCTGTGTGTACTTTTATGTTTCGTTTCTGTTTTACTTTCGCACTTTTATTTCCATTATGTTTTGTTATTTTTCCGTTGCCCATGTAGACTACGGTATGTAACCCACTAGTCAGAATTTCTTTCAAAGATAAGCTCTCCGAGCTCATTGCTGTAATTGGAGCACAACGTGCACCTCTTATCAGTAAAAACTAGCGACGTTTCGCAACGTGAAACGCCTAGTTAGAAATTCTCACTAGATGACGTTCCTATGCTAAGCATGGAGAGTGAAAACTCGCCCCAATGCTTAATGTAGTGAACTGGAAAATGTCTATAAGACCATAGGCATCTTCTGCAGCGATTTCAACTGCAGAAGTTAGCTTAGGTGTGTCTAAGCTCCGCCCAAGGCATACTGTAGATTACGGGGCCCTTTAAAAGAGCTTTTGCATTGCACTCAATTTTGCACTCATTTTTTGGGCCTAATCATCTTTTGAGTTTTACAGCCTGCATTCCTGCGTTTGCCTGCGTCGTTTTAATATAATTTACATATTGTACCTGCGTCCGCCGCCTTTATAATGAATTTACATATTCGCCTTCAGTCTCCCTTTGCGTTGCCAGTTACCGTAACCCAACCTTAGGAGTTTACCCTGTCGCCGTTGATCGAGAAACCCCCGTCGCCACCCCGAGGAACGTTTTGATACCGTCGCCCGCCGACTCGCATTTGCCTACCCTCCATGCAGAATTGCTTTCAGATTATCGAACCCGCTTCCCTGCTGTCCGCAGGACTCATGCTTTGACCCTTGAACCCATCGCCCAGTGCAGAGTACTTTGAGAAGAGGATTTAGTGAGTCTTCTCAGGGGTTATTATTGTTGAGGGTATATTTGTGGGAATCCTCCTTAAGCTAGTTTTCCCTTGAGAGTACCCTCAGTTAAGAAAGCCCTCGGACCCTTAAGGTCAGGGCCAATTTGGGGATTTAGGTTGACAATCGGGTCCCCTACAGTAAGCCATTCTACCAATGGCACCATCCCTCATTCTCAGTGAATGAGGACTAGGGATTGCCACCCCTGACCCGGCCGCGTTATCCATTATTCTACAGCTGAACCCTAGGATAAGGCCGGGGTACACCATGGGTTTTCCTGTGGTAGTACCAGCTGGGTTAGGTTCCCGAACTGAATATTATAATCGAGCCACCCAACGGGGTCACAGCATGTCACCTACAGTGGCATGGCTGTATCTTTTGCGAGATATGGTATGGGTTTTGCCCATCAATGTGACTGATCACCAATTCGTTTAATGTGACATGGCTCCCATTCTTTCAGGTAATGTGACATCATATACTGGGTGGTAGCTGCCCTACTATCGACTGCACAACACTGCATCGCCCATTGCGAGCGCAGCAGTGCTCATCACAAGAGTCCAGGTAGCCCGACTTGGATGCGCAAGTCCACGGGTTCAGAGAAAAATGTTCGACTGCACTCATTCTGTGCATTTTCCATGGTCATTGGATGACCACTGGTGTTACTCAAGTAAATATTCAATAGAAAATCAGTGAAATTATTTTCCAGATGACCTCCGATCTCATGACAACATGAAGAAGTTTTGGTGAATATTTCAAAGATTTTTGAAGTCGTAATTGTTGTGATCAGTGAGGTCATTTGGGTCATTACTCCGATGGTGTTATCTGTAACATCCAATTTTCACTATACTTTTACTTGTCTCAAGTCATGCATTTCCCGATGTCCTTGAGACGAAAACACAATAAGCGATACAGGGGGTTAGGGTACAATAAAACGATAAATGAACCACAATACGATTTCACCGACTGCTTCACTAGGCGTTGATGATACACCCTTGATTTCACACGAATTTCGAACACAGGGATTTAAAACGAAATACAAAAAGACTAAACTATTTCACACTGCCTTTTATACTGCTTCTTGTTGACCACACCCTTGATCGGTGGGGGGGGAGGTCCGCTTCCGAAATCTTCTTCCAACCAATCGTCGCTTCCTGCTTCCTACGCTTCCATGTACTGTATGCTTACTTAACCATGCCTTTTATGCTTCCTAACTGTAGTCTGATTTACCACGCCTTTGTGTGTTATGCTCAGCTTCTCTGTCTATATGCTTCGACTTATGATAGGCTTAGTCACGCCTACGTGCTTCCTTATTAACTATGCGTGTATGCTTCTGTAATAAACTGCGGCTACTGTTCCACTTGAGACCAGTGTCTGGGTTGGGATTTCTACATTTTATTACGGGACAGGTGTCTTTACGATTTTGTGGGGGGGGGGGAATTATTGTACCTATAGGAATGTGTACCTTCATGTGAGTTATGAAGGCCAGGTGCCGATGTGCAAATTTATTATGTAACGTCTTTAATTGGGTCAATAATGGCTTCTGGGTGCGAGACGTTCAAAACAGAACACTTCAGGTGAATTTACAGGAATGTCAATATAGGGAAACTCAGATCCTTGAGACAATAAATTATGGAATACAGTTATATACAGTAATCGAACACACATATCGTACATTGTGAATTTACACTGATGCATTAGCACCTATATTACAGATCATCATTCAAAAAAGCTCCGGGTTCTGGTCTCTACTTGATCTGAAACCAAACATTGCCGAGCCCAGCCCAATTAGGAACAAATTTTCTTAGACTTAGTGATGACTCCGAGGACCCCGGATTCTCATTCATTCATTTCACGTTTTTAATCCTAGTTAGAGAAAATTGCATTGGTCATCTTGGCGATCGTCACGTTAAAACAAACGAGACAAATGTGTACCCAAGGTGGATGTTATTTTCGCAAAAAAATTTGCATGTTATTAGTTTTGACCGCAGCCTGTTCAGAGAATTGAATTTACTGTAGGCATCGCGATAAACCGCAGCTTCTACAGTCTATGCGCAAACTTACCACTGCAACTCAAAAACTTGCAGTAAGAATATCCTAACAATTTATCAATATCAACAAAATGAATTTTCTTTTATTAGCCATTAAATTATCTATACTAATCATAAGCATAAAAAAACAAGAACGATTGCACCAAAAAACTGTCACAAGATTCCACAGCTATCCATCATGTTGAGATGTGAAATAAACGCCAGCGATCGGCTCTGCGTTAGAAAAAAGTCAGCATCCTTTTCTTAGTATTCGATATATAAAAAATTACCCAAATTGTGCTTTTCTTGAAACTGTTTGACCTTGAACTTCGCCCTCTGACTTGGAGCGGGCTGTGACAATCGTCTGTTCGTATGTTCATACAGTAAGATGATATAACGATGAACGCCTAAAAATACGGTAACAAAGATATCTTAGATGGGAAATTCACAGATTATTCACTTAATTAAGACACAGTTGCCAGAAATTATAGTGCATTTATTCAGACTCGGAACCTAGAGGAATGCTTTTGCTGATGAAGTGTGCATGTATAAATCATTTCTCATTAGTTCTAGGAGTATATGCGACAGTCAATCGGCGAAAAAAGGTATCCGCGAATGCAGCTCATTTCTTCTCTGCCTAAACACTTTTTCGTCTTTCAATTATCACTTAGAAAAAGTGTACTATAGTAATAATAGCACGAAAAACTGATGCTTTCCAGGAACTCCATGAACATCAAGTGTCGCTGTTTTCGGCAACTCACTATTCTAGAAAGAACAAAAAACAGTATTTTAAGTAAGGATGAACTATTCAAATCCGAATAACAATTACTCAAACCTCAACTCGAAAAATGGAGGATTGAAAATTCAAACTCAAAGAAATCATACAGTTTTTGTGTTTCAGGAGACATCTATAGACTTTAATTAACATACGAAACGTCACCTCACTTCTCTTGGATAAGTTTACCAAATCTTTGAGATGATGCATAATTATTGACCCAATTCTTCAACTGTAACTAGTTCCTAGAATTACACTATTACTTCCCCAGTTTTATTATGCATCACCATCGCACCCTCGCCCGTCTGTCAGTAATGTACCTATGCAATTTCGCGCCATGACTTATCTATTTTTTCAGATTTTTCCCCCTCCGTTGATTCTGAAAGGGTTCAAACGGAATCAGGTTTTCCCAGTATGGGAATTGACATCAAAACTACATATGAAAGATGACTATTTAAAAAATTCATCATTCATTTTATACTCTCAAGTTGGACTTTCCCGCAACTATCGTTTGTGAAACTTATAACAATAATTTAAGGAAATGTGACAAACAAGTTCCTTATTAATGTTGTATGTTGGGAGGTATCATTAACCAGGAAGAAAAACAAGTGACAGAAAAATTCTAACTTTTGATCACCGAAAAAGTCGAGGGGTTTCAGCTTGATTCCAAAACTTTGAAAATGCCAAAAATTTCACTCAAAGTGGATTTGAGTATGATTTATTTTGTAGGTATACATGCCACGTATTGTACATATTTGACTGTTTCAAAATTTACAGAAAACTGGTTTGATTACTGAATTATCCAGAAATTTCAAGCTCTGCAAGGAATAATAAGGTTCTTCTTGTTTGAGACTCATCTATGCAAATGAAAAATATTCCAACACATCATATGTTTCAGGACTTTAAGTTCTGAAGACATCGCAGGTTGATTCAGTTTATTTACAACGTGTCCATCACAAACACGTAATCAACATTTCTCGTTCTTTCTCGTCATGAAATATTTGGTTGGATTTTTTGACGTCTGGTTCATTAAAAACCCTACGCAAAGTATGATGTAATAAACGTCAAATTATCGGAAACGCCGGGAAGGCAATTTATTGACCAGTGTGTTCCAAACGGTCACAAAAAGACCCGCCAAAAGAAGTGACAAAAATAGTCTTGTCGCAATGTCTTATCGTCGAAACTGAATAATATCCAGAAATAGGCCCTCAAAACATCCGAAAGTGCATGGCTTTTGAAAGCCTAAGTTGTTCAGAATTTCCTGGCAACATTCATAAAAAGAGTCCTGCCCAACACAACCAATGTGATGTAGGCCTTCATTCAAATGTGCTATCAAAGGATAGATACGGTCGATAGTCGACTTAACTGCTGCTTGTCGATTATTCTCATCTTAGAATGATCCAATACGATCTCTATCGAGTAAAGATAGGATTTACTAGTCTGGAATGTGCGCAAAGGCCACCAAGAAACTGGAACTGGAATGCTCGAAAGCAGTTTCAAAAAGCCGCATAATTCAAAAGTGGAAAAAATCGTAGCTAGCACGTTAGTGCTAAACTACAATGTGTTTCGTTTTGGGCACGCCGATTTTCACGTTTAAGGCAAGATTTCTAAAAACTATAAGACATCCAAAGCTGAAATTTGGCAACAATATAGAACTCGATGCGGGCTACAATATGGTACCACTTAGAATATTGTAGACATACTGTAGCTAAAGTTATGAGACAAACTAGAGTACTGTTTTGCCACCTTTTTATAACTAACGATTATTCTAACCGATTAGCTCGATTGTGGTATTAATATCTTCAGTAGGGTCATATCTCGGGACCACCACGAAATTTTTTCGAAATATGCAAATGCGACCTTATTTCAGTGTAAAGAAAAATCTCAAAACTCCGACCAGTAATAACTTTGCGAATATTTAGTCTTTCTAGACGATTCTTGTTCCGTTGGATGCAGCTCCTCGAGTTGTACAAGATACTGACTGGCGGTTTGAAAATTTGCAGTGTAAACTTAATTATCATAGAAAATATGCAAATTTGGCCGAGTTGAAATAGATGACCGCACAGATATCTCGAGTTGTATAAGTCGTAGAAAGCTAATTCTTTTTTTGTTCGATAGCTGAGTAAAATGCCCAGAGTAAATCACCTTAACATCTAGTATGTGCAGTGTAAAGAAAGTGTAAACAAAGCGAAAATGTCCATTTAAAAATCTTTTTGCGATTTTCAGATCTTTTGTTGCACCATTGAAACGAGCTTCTTTTTCTACTCCCCAGTTTTGATATTTGTTTATGTAAAAATGTATAGTACGTTAGAAATTTGCATAAATGTTGTTTACAAAAAAATTTTTTTCGATTCATCGATTTTATGTATCGCCGTTGCAAAGAGCGTATTTTGTTGTCCCTGATGCATATTTTTTTCGAAATATCTCAACGTACGCTAAAAATTTGCATAAATGATATATGCCAAAAAATGTAAAATTCGCCACATTTTAGTGGCGTTCGTACTATACTCCGAAAATACACTTTTTCAGTAAAGAATTTTTTACACCTTCCTTGCAGGAGCTTGAAAGTACGATATTTATCTGAAAATGCCAGGAAATGGCAAAAAGGAGAATATGTTTTTCCTTTTTGCTTGTTTCACTGGCTTAAAAGTTCGATATTAGAGGCCTCCCCATCATTTCATTTCAGCAAAATTCTAACTGAAAAAAGCTTTCCATCTCCTGAGAAACATATACGCGCCCAGTTTTTTAGAAGACAAAACGTTTTTAAGCCTCTGCGCATGAAATTCACTTGTCTTGTAGCAATTTTTACAATCTACATGATTACTGTATGTACAATACATACTTAGTTTTCATGATAGAACACACGTGATGCCTCTAACTGCATGTATAAAATTCATTACAGGCTTGTACAAAAAAGTGCTATAATTGACAAAAACTATACACAACAATAACCATTCTCTAATACTAGGAAGTGGCAAAAGATGAATATGTTTCTCCTTGTCCCATATTTCACTGAGCATAATACTATACTTCGTTTCCGAGAACCTGGTTGTAAACTCACCGTATTCTATTTTCACACGTATTGTTTTTTTCCGAGTTTAAAACGCGGGAATTTAAATTTCTAATACGATTAATGCTAGTTTAAACTTATTCGAAACTATGCTTTAGCTAATTTTACTCAAATAATGTTCGCCAGTCTCCCAAAAATCGCCGTCAACAAAAATTTTGCTGTTTACCAGCAATTAATTTTTCGAATTTGTTTCAAATTGTGTAAATTCGTTGTCTTGCGAATCAGGAATACTGTGGGTTTACCACCTGCTTTTCGGAAACAAGGTATAGGCCACTGCATTGTATACAGTAATGAAAAATTCTAACAAAGAATGGCACATAAGTAATTACAAAGATTTCGGGTTTTTCATTAAACCAAAGTTTTTTCTTCTGTAAAAATCAACTTTAATAACTGATACTGAAATTTTTCAAAAATTTGTCCATTTTTGCGCAGAGGCATTTTCAGAAATGACTAAAAAACTGGGCGCGTATATGTTTCTCAGAAAAAGGAAAGTTTTTTTCAGTTAGAATTTTACTGAAATAAAATGATGGGGAGGCCTAATATCGAACTTTTAAGCCAGTGAAACAAGCAAAAAGAAAAACATATTCTCCTTTTTGCCATTTCCTGGCATTTTCAGCTAAATATGATATTCATTCAGTCAGTAGTATCAACAGACGTGAGTCCAGTGTAGTTTCCTACACAAACGTGGGGAAATCAGCACGACAGCTGAAGATGGAAAATACATTGAAGCTTCTAATGAAGAATTTTTACGAACAAACCTGCATGTTATCTCCTTCTAATGAAGGGCTTCAATGACCTGCATTGTATCACCTTCTAATGAAGGATTTTTAATATCCAAACTTGTATGTTGAGCAAGAGTGGCATTCTCGTCTTGCAGGGTTTGATTGAAGCAATCGTTTGAGATCCAACATTGAAGTCAATAATCTTGACTGATGAAACAGGTGGCACCTCTCATGGGGACGAAAAATATGGAATTCAAGTGAGCCAACAAGGCTAAATCTTAAAGGAGATCTGTAACGCGAAATTCGGCTGCTTCAACTGAGGAAAACGACCATGAAGAAGGCGAATCACAACCAAATTAAATGCGACTTTACTGATTATGAAGTCAACTATAGTTGGAGTCACTTGAACGTTTTTGAAAGATTTGACTATGGTTGGATCATTTTAGAAACACCTGACGTCAGCAAAAAAACTTTTCAGAACAACATAAAACGGCTAACAGGAGAAAGCTCTAATGAACAATGAAAGGTAGTAATGACGACAGGCTAACGGAGAAGTTTTTTGGGGTGGAGCTTACAATTTGAACTTTCAACCGCACTATTCTCGAATGAGCGTGCAATATAGTGAAGTCCAACTATTATAAGAGAATGTTAGTTATAATAACCGGAATTAATTTTACCAGCGATCTACCGACGACAGAATAATTTCAAAGAATGTATTTTCTGCAACAGGTTTATAAACATAAAAATCTTTAAAGATTGAAATTTTCAAAGTTGTGCAAAATTCAACAGTATGGCCTTTACATAAAAGTAATTCCCCACCTGAATTGCCGTTTTCAGACAAAAAGTGATCCTTTGATTCATTTTTTCACTTGATTCAAGAGTGATTTTCATTTTTTTCAATGATTTGTGATTTTTTCATTTTTGGTTTTTGATACCCTGAAAAATTTCGTCGTGCATGTCTGTTACAGATCAGAGGAGGTCAGAATTTCTCGTAGGGGTAAAGTTCAAAGTTTGTAGGGGAGGTGTACATAAATATCCATTAAAACAACCATTTTTCTCCAAAATTGGATAATCAGTGAATAATTTGAAGGATCTTTGGTAGGGGTAACGACATCCTCATACTCCTTCTTATGCTACGTACACATACAAGTTTACCCGTTCTCGGTTGAGGACCAGGGCTGCCGTAGGCCATCAAAACTTGACCACCCATTATTCCGTCGATGATGTTGCTGGCCGGAATATTGAGTACCAACCAATGCAACCATTCGGCTACGGTAGGTTTTTCCCGGCTCAAATTGTCTGGATCTAAGAAATGAATTGAGAAAAGGCGATCATAAGCGAAATCAAAAGGCAATCACTAGCGAAATCAAAGAATTGGCACATTAAAGAGAAAAAGTAAAGATGATCATAGACATTCAGAAGACAATTTGGCTTCCCGTAAAACCTTTGTTGTTTTTTGCTGACTGACTCATGTCTTTATTTCTAAAGAGCTTGAAAAGACATACGCTGCAAGAATTTTCTAGCGGAGGGTCCATTGACTTTTCATGGATAGGGAGTCAGTGAGCAAAAAAATAAAAAGAGCTGCATAAGAATGAATATCATATATAATATGCGGAAAAATATGAAAAAAGTTTCCTCCATATAGGTTCAGGGGAGGTATCAAACGAATATTTTCGGGTCAGGTGGGAGTCAACATACCTTTAAGACCATCGGCCTGTTAGGGGAAGGGTAAATCCCAAATACGTGGGATGAGATACCCATTTTTGTCAAAATCCTGAAGGTCGCTAAAAAAGTCGAAAAAAACGAACATTTTTCCAAAAATACCAAAATGCCAAATTGCCCAATTTTTTGAGTTGGTGGACGGTCCGAACATTTAAGGGCTACCGAGATGGGGCGAGAGTACTAAAACCTTTCCCTACCCCAACTACAGGTGTGGGTCTGAAGTGCACCCAAGAGCTTGAACGGTAATCTGTAATCGTTTTCCTAAGCAAAAATTTTTTTCTTTAAAAGTCATAATATTACGATTTCAGGACTATTTCAAAAATCAGGAAAATGTGGATGACGTAGAAGGTTCAATATTATACCGCAATTAAATTCAGGAATACCCCCTAAATCTACAATTCCAATCATCGGAAGTCGTTGTAAGTCGAGTGTTGCTATTAAAGAGCTTTTTTCATATTTTTTATGTCGAATACCGATTCTGCAGCTCACAGTCTTCAGAAACTTTTTGTCATATCATTTTTTGTTTTTATGCAATATCAAAGTTTCGGATTCTTTATTGGATAAGTTGATTCTTTCCGGACATTATTTCCGAAAAATATTTTCGAATACAACACATTTCTAGGTTATAATCATCAAATTTAAAACCAGATGTAGTGCAACTATTTGGAACCACTGCACCAAAAATATTATTAAGCTTAGAAGCAGGATCGTTCGATTATTTGAGAAGCAACAAATTTTAAGCATTAAAAATTTGCCAACATGACCCAAACTAATCGTTACCTATCATAACAAGTGAATAGGTCCCTTCAGGGTCAGCACCGGCGTACTGTACCCGAGGCGCGAATCTCAATTGATTAGTCTTGAAATTCATCCCATTTTCCAGGATCGTGCCCTCATAATTTACCTGAAAAAAACACAAAATATACAAAAATCAACTGTGAAAAGCAAAACTTCGAAAAAACAATACCATCAACTTATTTTTGGGTGCGTTAGGAATAATGTTGGGTGTAATTTCGGCGCTTTGAAAATCGGCCATATTTTTCGAAAGAAAAGTGGAGAACAATCCGCGGCAGAATAAACTTCTAAATATGAAATCTAAACAACCGAGAACAGAAAAAGAGAGCCGTGCTAGTTGAAATATGATTTCCTTGGAACACGTGACGTCACCGTGAGAATTTCCTACGCGAACGAAATTCTGTGAATAAGCATAGCTTGCTTAGAGCCAAGTAGCTTTCTCATTGAAACTACTATAACGTCACGTCATAGAATGCACATTTGGCAATTGTCGTTTCTCAATTCTTGGAAAGTTTGCATTTCGACAATAAGACAAATTGTAGTTGTATATAACTAAAGCCTATCCAAACAATTTTGTTGAATATAAAGCATAATGAAACCGGAAGGTAAAAAAATGAAAATAAAAAATGCCAGATGCAGGATAGCATACGCTTTGATTTGAAAACGTAGAAGTCGTACACAGACAACGCATTTTATAATTTAAAGAAATTTGACAGTCATACAAATCTCCCGGGAAAATGTAGAATTAAAAAGAGTTCATTTTATTCGAAAATGCATCATAATAAATTATTATGCACAATGCGATCAACGCGGTCATGCCAAATAAACTTTGCAGTGGAAGAAAATTTTTAACGCTTATTCAGTTCTTGAAACTCACCTGAGAAGAGTTTTCAAAAGCAATCGAACTTTCTTAAAATCACCAATATATATTTTCAACAAAAATATTTATATTTTTTATATATATTAAAAATTTTGGTTCATTTGTTACTTGAAATACTTGAAATCCTAGCGAATATATCTACTTTAGTTGAAAATGATCTCCAAATATAATAACCTTACTGAGAATCAATCGCCCCGTACGTCTTGCGACTCTTCACGCCCATTATTATCATAAATATTATCACAAACTTCTTGACTATCATGACACTTTCGATTTTCGGCGTCGCGAATTTCACGCGTATTTTTACTATAGTGATTAACGGAATCAAATTTAAGCGATAAGCTCCGGCGCGCAGCGCTCAGATGACTTTTCAAATTGATCAAAATTTTTTCCAATTGATCCACAGAATCGGCTGCTATTTGCATTTTGTCTAATATTCGACGTTTCTGATGTTCGTGATAAGCTTCCTCTATATTTAGTAACTTCAGAACGTCAATGGGCCCTTGCTTGGATCTGAAATGAGGGTTCGAAAAATAATATACAAACCATCAATAAATTCAGAAGAGAATTGTTTTTTCGAATTATAAATAATTTTCCAAAAATTTTTGCATTTGAAAAGTCGTAAATTCAATAGTTTTCACGAATATGATTCGGCAAACTACATACTCGAAAAACGGGATCAATTGATCAAGAAAATGTCCAAAAGTGACGTAATAAGGGAAAAACATACTTCTCAAGCACAAGATTTAAAGCATTAAGCGTCGATTCCAAAGATTTCTGCTCGTAATTCGCTTGGAACGACCATAAGTTGTAGAAAAGTATAAAATTCAGGACGAGTAGGACGCACATTCTGAAAAAAAGCTGTTGTCACAGAAATGCGGCAAAAAACAACGCTGTCGTAACATTATCATACATTACTAATATTGCTTTTGTTAACTTCTGAATTCCGATGGGTAACAAAGGATAAACAAAATCAATGTCGGCTGAAAGAAAAACTGAATGATAAAATGGGAATCAGACATGAATTGGTGACAGTCATATATGTAATTGGGGGAAAGTGCTATAGGAACAACCACCCAGAAATCGTTGGTCATAGTCATTGGGCGACTCCTCAGGATTTTCCAATCATATGGCTAGCCATATGGTAGTCATAGGAATCTCCATACTATTCGTCGGAAAAATATTAAAATGGCAATTTTCTAAGTACTTTGCCTATGAATATATTTTTTGCGTCTTTTTAGACGAAAATTTTTACTTCTTCGAGCCGTTTTTCGGACTTTTTTGGTGAAAAAATTGAATTTTTTCATTCAGAGACCCGCACCCTAAAAATTTTCAGGAATCAGCGACCCCTCGGACCCCGGGGATCCGTTACATGTATGGTGACAGCTATACAAAAAGCTTGGAATTATAACAACTACTATTGTTTGAGACACGAACGGGAAAGACACAACTTATGTTTTAAAACTTTCAATCTTTCATCGAATCACGGAGGTGAAATATATCATCCAAATAAATAGAAATATTAGACACGTGCGAATGAAAGAAATCATGTTGATATCCAATTGAATTGATACTCTTTCGCTAGATTGGGTATTTCAAACGTCACAAAATAATTTTAAATTGATTTCATTCGTAAGGTTCTGCTTACAGTTTCGATTCCAGAACCTCGATGAGTAAGAAATAAAAATGAAATGTCATCGAGAGATTTGACGCATAAAAAATATTCTGATAAGTTCAGTTTATCGAAACAATGTTTCGCTAAAGCCCTGAGACTTTGATTAAGCGATCACTTTTTAACTTACATCTTCTGACCGGAGATCTGGGTGGCGTCGATAAGCGCCGTATAGAATTAATTGAAAGTCCCTCGTCTTGAAAATCTTTAACGGCTTTTTTAGAATCGAAAGTCGGTTCGAAGCCCAGTTGCTCGCATTCCATTTTTAGATGTTTATCTTATGGGGTAAAAAGGGTTTATAAGGTCATGTGTAAACATTAAATAAATGCTCTCGTAATACTTAAATCGTTGAAATAATCTTGTATACCAACATCAACGTTTTTTTCGATAAAGCCTGGAAAACATGAAAAAATAACTAATGTCTTTGACACTTCAAGCAGACAAACTGAAAGTTAGATAAATTTAATTACCATGGTTCTTATACAAAAAGCAAGAAGTAGTAGTTTTTCTACAAAATGTTTTTTTTTTCTAAAAATTAAAGAAGTCACAGTGTTTATTGAGCTAATATTTACATTTTACAGTGCTCTTTTTAACATCGCAATGTCCAACAGAACTGAAATTTGGATTTATACACATTTGCTAGGTTGAAAAGCAGCTGCCTTTATATTTCAGAACTAATTTAATTTATATTTCAGAACATTTTCACATAACTATAACAATAATTCCAAGTTCATACTTCCGAGAGTAGTCGCTTAACACCCAGTAAGAAATATCAGTGGGACGCGAATATTCTAGTGATTTCGACTTCAACTGAAAAACATAATTCTACGCTTCAAAACCAATCCTTTTTGTAGAAAACGGTATACATTACGGGAATGTAATTTGTCTTCAAGATTAAGCTTTCTTTAGGATTTTGGAAAATTTAAAAATGCTATAAAAACGCTTACAACCTTTCAGGTATTGATTTTTGCAGTCTTTACATTTTCTGATGGGATTTCTGTCCTAGAGCGGGAAAGTAAGAATGTGCGCACGGTATGGACCGGATATGATATACTTACTTTTTACAATGCCCCAGCAACGAGACCTATAAATGACGCCACCGTGCAGTCGTAGGCGACACTGATTGGAAGAAATGCGGCTCAGACAGTAGGTTGTAACAGCGTAGAATGAATCGGCGTAAGGGACTCCAATGTTCTGACATTCGCATTTCACAACGTAAACTTTACCCGTTTTACTGCATTGAGCGCAAACCTGGCGAAGGGAAATATAAAATTATGTGTTATCAATATGAAATAGTGATGAGCTATAGGCACGAGATATCTACGAAGGTACGCTAGCCGAACAAGTGTGTTTTACAGACCTTTTGGAGATAACTACATTATTCAAGTTTGTTTTACATAAAAACTTATCTAGTGAAAGGGATTCCTTATTTTGAGAAAAATGTATGAGAGGCACACGTAGTGCAAGTATGCGCAAAAATGCCATGTGAAAGCTTAAAATGATATGCAGGATATCAAATGCATTTATATCAAAATGATAGATCATACCCATACATGTAATTGGGGGGGGAGTGCTATGGGAACCCCCCCCCCCAGAAATTGTCGACCACAGGCCCGTAACTAGGAATTTTTTTCAGGGGGTGGGGGAATCACCAAAATGTTTTGACTTACTCAAAACTAGGCGAATGGAGGTCGCACAGCGACCGACCAGTGGGCTGAGGGGTTCAGGGTGGCGCGCTTAACTGCCCCCTGGTGGGGTCTGGGGCGAAGCCCCAGAAAAAATCAATTTTTAGCACTTTTAGTGCTCGAAAAATTTTTAAAAACGCTATATATTTAAAATACATAATTGAGAAAACTCAAGATCAAAATTTATATTATAATTCATTGTGCATCGAAATTTATTGTTTGAATCAAACTAACCTGCTGATGATGCTACTGAAAGGTCTGCTGGCATCGACGATTGCGTAGAAGCGGTAGTTGACACTAGTGTTACAACTGGATTAATATTTAAATAAATTTTAACTCATTAGAACGATGATACAATTTCATTCTAACTAACCTGTTGATTCTGAAGGTTTTTGAGAATCATTCGCAGCACTAGATTCATGTGAGGAAGCTGAATTTGATGCTACCCATTGACGTTTGTTGTTTAAATTTGAAGATGTAAAATAGCTAGTGATACGCTTCATATTGTATTAGATTCAAAAGTTGAAACAATCCCGAAAAAATTTTCATAAACTTCAACCCCTGCTATACATCCAACGCAAATTATAAAATACGTACAGCAAGAAAAAGCGTAATATCATGTAGGAGACAGCGAAATGAAAGTCAATCAATATTCAACAAATGCATTACACTGTTAGACACGCAAATTTTATTATAAAATATAATATTTGTACCTTCATTTTTATGATTCAATAAAGGAATAGAAAAAAAATTCTCAGGTGCCAAGAGTACTTGTTCACATACATGCGCTCGATCAGATAGGCTAAAAATTTTTTCGGATTTCATTTCAGGGGGGAATTCCCCCTATTCCCCCCCCCCTAGTTACGGACCTGGTCGACCATATGGCTAGCCATTGGGCGACCCCCACCAGGATTTTCCAATCCTATGGCTAGCCATATGGTAGCCCTAGGATACACCATAGTTTTAGTCGGAAAAATACGGAAAAATGTCAATTTTTGAACAAAAAATGGTCAAAAACGTCAATTTTTTCGGCGCTTCGCGCCGTAAGTACATATTTTATCATTTTTTAGACAAAAATTACTACTTTTTAAACCGTTTTTCGGACATTTTTCATGAAAAAAATCGAATTTTTTTTCCTTCAGGGACCCCTCCCCCCAAAATTTTGGGAATTACTGACCCCCGGCCCGAAAAAAGTGCTCCAACCCCCCCCCCAGACCTCGGAGCTCCGTTACATGTATGATCATACCTATTGCCTATAAGACCTCCAGTCGTTTGGGGATGGAACTAAATTTTTTTCGTAGGGGTCAAAAATGAAAGCTGTAAAAGGCCAAGAAAAGGTCCCCATTTTTCCGAGTTGGGGGGGGGGGGGGTTCCGAGAGTTAAGCGGACCACCCTCAATCACCCAAATACAGGTATGTCATAAATGGGGTGAAGTGAACGCTTGTGGTCCTTGCCCGAAAAGCAATCGTTCTTCAAAAGAATGGGGAAAAGGCAACAAAATAAAATCTCGGCTAAAGTCAAATTCTCGAAAATTTGTTAGCGGATTCCATGGTCGGCTCGAAAGGAGAAAAATGAAAAGTGTATATCATACCTTTTGTATCATACATACCCTGCACTTTTTAGAGATCGGTGTTCGGTGCATAACTCCCTACTTTCCTCATTGTTTCAAATTTATTGATACAATTTTTGCGTCATTTTCTATACTGTCAAAGAAAAAACAACCTGTAAGTAGCGATGAACATCATTTTAATGGTTTTCAATGTCCCGTACGTCACGAGTCCAAACTATAGATGTCCCAGTGCCACCTTTTTTGCAGGTACCGGTGCCTAAGCACCTGCGCCGGTGCCAGTGAAAATCATACGTTTTTTACCTATTTATCATGAATCTTGTGTCATTCTATATTTGCTGTTAATGTAATTAACTTATAAATGAGTTCTGGATCATATGTACAGTATTTACTTTTCCGTTTTTTGCAGATTTAATTCTTTAATTTAGTCAACTTATACATAAATTTTAAAGAATGGCGACTTCTAATCATTCTGCTGTTATATGGATTTTTTTTACTATTTTGACGACTGACGAAAGAAAGGCAATATGTAACAATTGCAGTAAAGAAATTAGCTGGACTGGTCCAGATAAACATGGGTTTGGGCAGAGCGGCCTGAAAAAGCACTTGACGACCCATCCACTCATAGCCAGCCACTTCAACCATCGCCAAAGGCAATAGAAAATTTGAAGAAGTTTCAAGAAGCATTTTTACCAAGCAATAAATGTGTCGGGGTTGCCACAGGTGCACGTGTTCAGCTTCCGGTGTCGGTGCGCAGGCGGTAGGACGCAGCGAAAAGTGGCGGAAAAATAAAAGAAAATTTACATAGAAATGTGTGGCCACTGTTTCGCGAGTTTTGTGTTTATTAGTCAGTGTGAAAAATTATTATGATTTTTATTGGAGCGTCGCCGCCAAACGTCATTTATTTTATATTATTATTATTATTGTTTTTTGGCGTCGCCCGTCGCATTCCCAATACAAGTTGAACCGGTAACTTGTATTGTTTTGTGAGCGTAGTGGAGGCTCTTATAAGTTTAGGAGTGGAGACTTGGGTAAGATCTCCTGAGGTACGTGCCAAGGTGTTCTGCCTGAGGTTTGGTGAAGTACTGGCGTCTATCTGGTGAAACGTGCGAGAGAGTTTTGGTTTATTGTTGTTGTTAGCCTGTGGTCAGAACTGTTGCAACTTCCTTTGTCTAAACCCAAAGGTCGGTTACATCATCTTGACCCCACAGCTGCCTAACAAATGACATAACTTATTGCAAGCTGAACCGACTTGCTGGAGTACGCAATATTATTTGTTGAACCATTTAATGCAACAAAAGCTGCCCATAATGGCCGTGCTTCAAAGTGACAAAAATCTTTTGCTGCACGATGACCAGTGGACTTTAGCTGCCAACAGCAAAAATCGAAGATCCAATAAATTATTGAAAAATCAAGGGGAATGAATATCGTCCATTTGCAAACCTCGCACAATGATTTTTATGTGCCTCACCAACAAGTGTATCCAGCAAACATTTATTCAGCACATGTGTCATTATTTGCTCGGACATTAGGACAAGATTATCACCAGAAAAACTTGAAATGTTAGTGTATTTGTCGAAAAATTTGAATATTTTAAAGTTAATTAAGAATCATGGAAATGAATCAATTTCAACATTATTTTGTTATTTTTTCTAAGTATGTATCTCGTTCATCAACATGTATATAATATTCAAAGTAATTGCCGGTGCCAAAACCGGTGGCACCTGCCGGTACCAGATACCATGGTACCGGTGCCTGGGACATCCCTAGTCTAAACCCCGAAAGAAAAAACGAATGAATCTTATATTCTTGTTCCGCTGATTTCAAGATTGCACAAACGATATGCGTACAGTGCAAAGCATCTAACTGAGATAAGCTGATTGTTTATAAGTATATACTGAAAAATTTTAGGAACCATTAGTATAGACTCATTGAACTACAAAATGCTACAAACTGTACGTGCTTCTTTGCTTCTTAAAACATGAGGTTCTTTTTTCAGTTTCTTTTTTGATGCACACTGTTTACACATCGTTCAAGTGTCCGGATAACTACCGAACGAGCGTTTAAAAAAAGTCAGTTGCACACAAATACGTATTTTTACAGTTGCTGTTCGACTTTTCGCGTTCCACTTATATTTCTCGTTGTTATACTCATTATGGATATGTGAATCAACATCAGGCCTGTAGGCAGGGGGGTCGGGGGGCCATGGCCCCCCGACATGTTTGAAGTGTTAAAGAAAGGCAAAGTGGACCTTTGGTTTTCTTCAAGTCAAGTCAGAAAGGCCAATTTTACAATAAATTAGGTGAAAAAATGTGTGCCCCCCCCCAAAAAAAATTCCTCGCTACAGGCCTGCTGAGCGTGATATATTCATGTTTTAATCATACTTATTGAGTGTAAAAAAATTTATCACGAGTTTGAAAGTTGACCAATAAATACGTATTTTACCAAGTTTTATACTCACCTGTTTTTCTATAACTTCACAACTTTTGGGGCCAAATGTATGATTTAAAGCGACTGTATAGCTCAGCTCCCGCGATTTTGCGCCAGTGGTTTTGTCCGTGTGCCATTCATTCGAAACTGAATCTGTAATAAAAGAACGTCAGATTCGAGAGATCTTTGACAGAACAGAATTCCTAATGTCTGAAACAGGGCCGTGCACAAGGGGGCAGGGGGGGCGGCCGCCCCCCCCCCCCCATTGAGGCAGTATGCACACAGTAAATCGGCGTGACATTTTCTGGGGCTATTCAGTAAAAAAATCTAGTCCGCCCCACCGTTTTTTTCCTCAAATGGGGCCTTTTGAGGAAAAAAATTTTGGGTATGGGTCTCATTGTGGAAAAAATTTTAGGGAACTCTAAACCGAAAAGATGCGTTTTGGTGGACTTAAAAAGGTCAAAATCTCAAAATTTTCCGGCGCGTAGCGCCGGTCATGGGTATAATGATTACTATATTCTATCAGGCGCGGCCGTTAGCATATCTACTTCGACTTACTAATTAATGCTCAATAGTTTCTATCAATCAAGCTAGCTCGTTTCATTTTCTAATCGTTTACAGTCAATTATGTCGCCGAAAAGAGAGATTTTTCATCAATTCTCTCAATTTTTTCTCTCGATGATTGGAATGTTTTAAACGTTTGCAATCTGAACTTTTGCGTTTATTGAAAGTGGAAATTGAAGACATCATTCTAGACTGCGATTTTAAAACTTCTGTAATCGAATTATCTGTTGGAGATATTTATTTTTCAGCGTTTTAGAAAATAAAAACCCGAAATTTTTTCCGGCGCTCGGCGCCGGACCAAGAACTAAATAAAATTAGATGATTCTAATCGGAATCACAGAAATGTTGATAGCGGATAAATTCATGAGAACTCTATCGTTAACTTACTTTATCCGCTCCTATAGAACACCAATATATTCTTCATGAGCTCTTTTTGACTAACATAACCAGAATTTTCTCAATTTTTTCCTCATTTTCGCAGGTTTCTGACTACAAATACAACAAAATGCTTGGGTATGCTCCTAAAATGCATAAAAAAGCATCCGTAGCCACATTATAAACGTTTTTAAAAATGAGGAAAATTTTTGGAAAATAAAAAAAATTTTGGGTCAGGTTCTCATGTGGAAAAAATTTTCGAGGAAAAAAATGGTGGTCCGCCCTCCCCATGAAAAAATCCTGCGCACGGCCCTGGTCTGAAACATCAATTCAATTTACAAAACGCGATCACATTTCATACTCATAAAAATTAAAAATCCGGTCAGAAAACTACAACAACAGTTAATCCTTGAGATGGGTCTACCTTAGCACTTACTTGAAATTTTTCGATCATTTTTAAATTGCCGAAAAAACGAAGACTCCGTAAACAATAAAATGAACATTTGGTCGACACTCAATGGATAAACTTCGTTTAACATTTCCTTGCCTTCATGCATGGTGCACGAACAGGAAATTTCAACGTCGTCGTTATCGTACGACGATTCTGTCATGTCTTCATCGCCGGGTGTGTTTAAAGAATCTGCGATTCGGAAAAAATCGATATCATTTCTACTAGACAAAATTAAATTAAACAATTTATCTGTCAGCTATGGTGAAATAAACCAGTCACTTGAGAACTCATTTACAACTTTCTTGACTTTAAAAATAGACCTCCTATCCAAATAAAATTCTATTTCATATAGAAAATATTGATCTAAAAACTTAGAAATCGGACTACTCTATATGGAGGGGTATGAGGGGAGTATTACCCCTACCTAAAGTCCTGAAAATTGATCACTAGTTGTCTAATTTTGAGAAAAAATGATACGTTTAGTGGACATTTAGCAACACTATCCCCGCAAATTTTCAACTAATCCCTACCTGGAAAATCTGACCTTGGGGACCTCTGTTAGAAATCTAATATGAACTTGGTCAACCACATCTTGAGTGTCAATAATATATCACTTTCATATGTGAGAGATCTTTCAATGGTTGCGAGAAATTCGCATTAAAAGAATTTGCCAATATTTAGACGGAAAAAATTATTCCGTAAGTTAGATACGTGGAAAGCAGCCTACATACCAACACAAATGCCAAGCTGCTCTTTTTCCCAATTGTTATCCTTTTCAATCAATTCCAGGGCCAGTGGTTTACGGCAACGATTTTTCGATACGTGCAGACGTCGAATGTTTGAGGATTCCGTGGCCGAAAGGCGGCGTTTGTTGGAAGTAATGACGGAGGGTTCTACGCTAGGGGCCGAAATAGAGGCCATTTGGCGGTTCAAGAGAACACTTTCGCTTTTGACGCGGCACATATTCAGTGGTAGATCGTGTTGCTCATTACTACTGCTCTGCGTATAAAAAACATGACCAAAAATTGTGGTTCGTCAATTCTATACTATTCAATCAGAATAAAATACTTCCACTGCACAAAATCGTATCTCCGCACAAGCTTCAGTTTAAAATGAAACAGCATTTTCATCCAGAATCTTTAGAACTTTTTTGACTAAATTAGTTATTCGATTCTTCATTGAACTATATATCAACCTCAAAGGCCGACTTAAAAAAACAGGCTCAGTGTCAATTACCGTCAGAATCGAAACTTTGTCTTCATTAAAATCATTAAAATCTACTCTTTCCAAAGCTATGGCGTTGGTTAAATCTGACTGGTGGTAACCATGTTGAGCCCATGCCCATAATTCGGCGGGAGCTTCTTGCTAGAAAAAAATCAATTACTGATCATAAAGCAAATTTCGTTTCATGGATTCATAAACGAAGTAAGAAGTTCTAACTTGATCCAGAAGCGATGATTGCCACAATCTGAAAGCTACCATATGGGCTTTATCTCTCATAGCAAACGAAGTAAAAAAATATTTTTCGCCCGTCTTTACGGTGACCTAAAAAAGCTTTACTAGCTGAAAAACGACTGGACAACAGAGAGCGAAAATAACGAACTTGTATGGCATTAGGTATCACTTTGGCAGTTCGTTCTTTCGAAATTTTGATAATTTCTTTGAACGGAATAGTTAACTGAAAAACACAAACAATGAAACAATTGATAATCCATAGAGAAAACAAAAAACCCATCATGTCCAAATTTTCATTAGATATCGCCAAAAGTACGGGAGGGAAACGTCGAAAACAGCTCAAAGGATAAGAAAATTTTATACAAAATCAGATAAAATCAACATTGCGTTAAGAAAAAATGAAATCGAAATGTATGCATTCTTTCGAAAAAGGAAAAATGACCATATATGTAATTGCGGGGAAGTGCCATAGGAACGCCTCCCCCAGAAATTGTAGACCATAACCAAGATTTGGCAATCCTATGGCTAGCCGTATGGTAGCCAAAGGAAGCCTAACACTTTTGGTCAGAAAAATAGTGAAAAATGTCAATTTTTTAAATGGAAAATTGACTTTTTTGAACAAAAAAATGGTCGACAATGTCAATTTTCTCAGCGCTTCGCGCATTAAATACATTTTTTACGATTTTTTTGACAAAAATTATTTTTTTAACATTTTCAGACTTTTTTGATGGAAAAATCGATTTTTTCTTAATAGATCCTTCCCAGACCTCGGGGCTCGGTTACATATATGAAAATGACTTTATGCTTGTCGATTTTTAAGAACATAGGGCCGTATGCACGAACGCTGCTTAAGCTAACCCAGTGTTAAAAACGGCACTTTAAGCGGTGTTAAAGTTAAGCGGTATGCACGAACCGAACGAGAGTTAGTGCTAACACAGTGTTAAATTAACATGCGATTTTAATCCTGCTCTCTCCCAGGATTAACGGTGAGTTAGTGCACTTCTTTCTGAAATCCGGAAATAAATGGTTTGTTCTTTTGTATGATGGATGTCATGGACATTCTTGATGATATGGATGAAGAGGATATTGATGATTATGTTCGAATCAGGACTTTTTCGGATCGTACAAATATACTTGAAAAATATTCTGATACTGAATTTAGGATAGATACAAACTGACCAATAATAACGCGATTCAATTGATAGGTCTACTGGAAGAAAATTTAAATCGTTACACAAAACGCAGTTGCGCTGTTTCGGCCGCTTTGCAGGTACGATTACATGAAAATTTCTAATGCAAATGAACCACCATATTTTGTCATATCGGCGTGCACACGATACTCGGAAAACGACGAGCCAGCCAACGATGCCATTTTCTTCTCAAGTTTAGTCGCTGCGGCTTTTTTTCAAATTCAATGAGTTCCATTTTAGCTTGATTAATTTAATTTGCATAATTTTTGCATTATTTTAAGAGTTGAATCGCGGCAGCACTTTTAATCTACAGCATAGTTTTCACTTGATAACTCTGTGATACAGTACATCAAATTCAAATGTAAAATCATCACCACTTTTAAGTTCCTCCACTTTCCGTATAATTGCTTTTTGGAGCGCTTTTTAACATTTGGCTTAGATTTGAACGCTTCCTCAATAGCATCCCATGCTGAATTTTTCGCATGCACCGATTTTGAATCAGTGTTTTTATTTTCAATAGTGTCAGCATGTTTGGAAATGCATTCCAATAAAAATTAGGTTTCTTCTACGTCGAAATTCTGGGTTCTTTCGCGATTTTTACTGGAATCCATTTACAAGAAAAACAACAGAATCAGAGAAGCAAATTTCACTCAAATAAATAAAAAAGAAAGACTATTTTTTGTTTGTGTTGTTTTTTGGCAAGTCTATTCTTGCCCAAAAGTTCAATTTGGAAGTTTAACACGATTTAAAATTTTTAACACCGTGCTAAGAAATTTAACACTGAGTTAAGTAAGCTGTTAATCCACGTTCGTGCATACCGCTTAACTTTAAGGGCCGTATGCACAAACGCCGCTAACTTTAACACGTGTTAAGGACTTAAGCGGTGTTAGTTAACGCGCGTTAAATTGTTAACACGGCTTAAATTTAAGTGGTATGCACGAACGTGAATTAATGGCCGCTTACTCAACTCAGTGTTAAATTCCTTAACACGGTGTTAGAAATTTTAAGCCGTGTTAAGCTTCAAAATTTAACCTTTGGGCAAGAATATATTTGTTAAAAATATAATATACACAAAATAGTCTTTTTTCTTATTGATTTGAGTGAAATTTGCTTCTCTGATTCTGTTGTTTTTCTTGTAAATGGATTCCGATAGAAATCGTGAAAGAACTGACAATTTTGACGTAGAAGAAACCGGATTTTTATTGGAATGCAGTTCCGAACGTGCTTACACTTTTGAAAATAAAAAAATTGATTCGAAATCGGTGCATGCAAAAATTCAGCATGGGATGCCATTGAGGAAGCGTTCAAATCTAACCCAAAAATTAAAAATCTCTCCAAAGAGCAATTATGCGGCAAGTGGAGGAACTAAAAAGCGGTAATGGTTTTACATTTGAATTTGATGTACTGTATCACAGAGTTCTCAAGTGAAACCATTCTGCAGATTAAAAGTGCCGCCACAATTCAACACTGAAAATAATGCAAAAATAATGCGAATTAAAGTGATCATTTATTTGTACTTACACTGGATACTCAAATTTGGTACCCATGAAAAGTATAAAAACTTTAAAGCACGAGTACATATGGCATTCCACCTTAGCTGAAATAGTTAATTATAATAGCACGTTTTTTGGCTACTTGCACATTATCCTTTTCATTTTTTTGAACGTGAACTTCATAATTTTGATCTTCAATATCCTCAGCAACAAAATCGTTATTCATTTTTGGAAAATTGTATAACACAACACATGTGTAATGATTTAGATTTTCTTCCAGTAAAGCTGTCAATTGAATCGCGTTATTTTTGATCAGTATGTATCTTATCCGAAATTCAATATCAGAATATTTTTCAAGTGGATTTGTACGATCCGGAAAAGTCGTGGTTCGAACATAATCATGAATATCCTCCTCATTCATGTCTTCAAGAATGTCCAAAACATCCATCACACACAAGAAAATACCATGTATTCCAGATTTCAGAAGAAAAGTGCACTAACTCACCGTTAATCCTGGGGTAGAGCAGGATTAAAATCTCGTGTTAATTTAACACGGTGTTAGCACTAACTCACGTTCGTGCATACCGCTTAACCTTAACACCGCTTAAAGTGCTGTTTTTAACACTGGATTAGCTTAAGCGGCGTTCGTGCATACGGCCCTAAGCCGTGTTAGGAATTTAACACGTGTTAACTTACACCGCTTAAGTCCTTAACACGTATAAAAATTAGCGGCGTTCGTGCACACGGCCCATAGAGTTTTTACGCATATAAAGCAGTTTCGTCCGTAATACTCCCTCCCAAATGCATCAAGAAACGCTGTTTAAATATTTTTTTAGACAGATGACTGGAGCGGTAAAAATTCATTCTCATTAATATTATGAATGTAAACAAAAAATATGCCTACCGTCGTTTCCCAACGGAAAATATTGGCATGGAAGCATACAAAATTATGCGACAAATACATTCGACCGTGTACGAGAATTTCGCGTTGATAAGCGCAGGAATAATCTAAATTCAAAGTCACGCGAGAAATTAATATCCTGACTGTGCCACCAAGAAAAGTAATAATGTTGTAATAGAATACTGGACTGACAGCAAAAACTGCCAACTTTGCAAATAACATAAATTACCAAGAAACAGGTGAACATGAATTACTTAATATCTTAGCTGCAATTTACTGCGATGTGTAACTATCTCTATGCTTGCGAATTAACGAAAAATTATTGTAGTGTGAAGACTACTCACCTAATATTAACCTTTCGGAAGTTGGCACAGTTTTGAACAACTTTCTAAATTCATCGCTACGATATTTATAATTTGGCACAATAAACTAAAAAATGGAAAGAAATTACGAAAACTGAAATTTATACCCATATAAATGAGTAAAAAAAGAACAAATCCGTCATTAGCAACTCACGTCCAGGTATTATTTGGGATAGTGCAGGAAAATTTTTAAGATGTTTTCCGCACAGAACATTAATTTTCAATCAAAATGTTTTAAATATTTTGGGTGCTGCTATTGTGGGAAACGATGAAAGACTCCATTTACCAGAGTTTTAGAGAGTACAGACAACAAATTATAAATTTAATTTATGTGTTTCCTGTTACAGTCGCAGCCGTTTAAGTTCGTTTGTCTCATCGTGGCATTGCTGATGCAGTAAAAAAGTCTATTTACAACATAATATTTAGGATCCGGAAGTTCGAATGTGTCTTGTGAGAAAATTTTCCGTCCGTCTGCATCAGACGTCCCCAAGGTCGAAAATCTAGATACGAGAAAAATTGCACTTATCACGGGTAGAAATTCTCCCATACCACTCCGTGACCCTTCTTTTGCTCGCTGTGTGAGGTTGCAGGTGATGTATATTTTGGTGGCTCCCAGAATACAGTAGGTGTACAGCGATGTACGAATTAAAAATCACTTATACCCCCACCTCATCCCATTTCATACGCTCACCTTATAAAACGCACTAAAATTGTTTTTGGGGCGTCCAATAATCAACATTGTCCCCTTTTCTGAACATTTTTTCAAAAGGAGCACAATTTCGCAGAAAATGGAGGATTGCCCAATCCCACGAACAACATAGACTCCTGCGCAAGGCGCTGGAAACCTGAAATTCCGATAGAATGTATCTATACTGTCAACAACCATACCACGAAAATCTTAGTACGAAGTCGAAAAAGTTTGTCTCCTACAAAAACCAGTGGTTCAGCAGAGCTGTCAATTTTTCCACTTTCATACATCAAAATTAGGGATGTCCCGGTGCCGGTCCCGGTGCCTAAGCGCCGGCGCCAGCGCCAATGCCAACCTTACATGATTTTTTACCTATTACATATATATTTTGCGTCCTTTTATCATTATCAATTATCTTTCAAGAAGTGAGTTTGGTAAATTATACTGACTGATTTGTTTTTCACAGGTTACATTCTTTAATTAAGTTCAAAAATAGTCTAGATATTTATTCATTTAATATTTATATAGAGTCTGGATATTTATTTATTTAATATTCAGTCCAGTAAAAAGCTAAAGAAAAAATAAATATCAAAGTTCAAAACAGGGAAAAATTCAAATTAGCGGCGGTCAAACGATTTTAGAAACTAATTTGATAAAAACTTGGGACGTTGACCACGATATTTCAGAAGTTTTAGTTTAAAAAATCGTGAAGTTTATTTGTTTTGATCAACGGCCTATATCGGTTGCGGAAAATAAGGTTTTTTGGAGCTATTGAAACACGTTTCACCAAAATTCAAGTACCGGTGAAAAAAACTTCAGGCACCGGCTGGTGCCAGATACCATGGTAACGGCGCCGGTGCCTGGGGCATCCTCAATCAAAATCATTTATACGGTAAATGCATTTTCAAACCTGTGGACACCGTAAACATATTTTTCTCATACTAACCACACACTCTAAAAATTAACCAATAGCATTTCTTCTAAAAGTGTCCACTGTTTCATTTCCGTCAAATTGGCTTACCTATTATGACATTATCCTGCACCAGTAAATCATTTTTTCCCTATTTCATTCGACCAGTAAGTCATTATTACCGGGTGGAAAATGAATTTCCAAACCTGAGACGGGGGTAATACCCACCTTAAAACCATATGGGGTGCTGTGGTCTGCATTCAACGCTATTTTATGGGCATATTTTTACTAATGAGTTTCATAAAATATGGCGAGTCAAAAAATATTTTTCAACATTTTATTACGAATTTCAAGTGCTTCTTATTCAATTATTCTTATACAAAAATTTTTTCACGGTGAAAAAGTGGAATAAAATATTCTTTACGAACACTTACATTTTTTATGGAATTAGCGGCGCTCTGAATGATATTAGGTCCCGAACTTGATTTCGATTTTGACTCTTTCAATATCCGTTTAGAAGTTATCAGATCAGCTTTATTTTTCCTGCCATTAACGGAAGCATCGCTGTCTGCGGTGGGCTGTGTTACATCTTCGACTGTGTTTTCCATAGCAGTAACGTTATGATTCGTGTAAGATATCTTACGCTCTAAGCAACAATTTTCTCCGGAGCGCTGGCTAAAAATACAACCAATGACAATAAGTAAATGACGATCTAGATTTAAAATTAATTGCTAATAAGTTCTGGAAAACAACCTCGATAAAAAAATATGATGAAATCCCATCATAGTCAATATTTTCTTCGACAAAATGAAGTTCGGTTAAAAATAGACAAGAAAATTCGATCACCTTGATCTTCCAAATGGATCGGAATGAACAGAACCGTAATCATCTGAACTATTGCCTCCATCAGAGTCATTGAGACCAAGGCCAGCGTTGTCTCTCGTTAACGTTCGCGATGTTAAATCATCATTATCAGAATCTGGCTGTTGGATCTGATGGTTCATTGGGTCTGAATGCTGAAAATTAAACTTATATTGTAGCTAACTCATTTGGTTAAGATATCGAAATTCAAAAATTTTCTGCAAGTATTCACGACTATGTGCGAGAAACAATTTCGTAGATTACAAAAATATTCTATCGATGGTGAGTTGAATGTAGATTGTTATGAATTTCGGTGATCTTGAAATTAATATTCACGTCTAAAGTTCGGTTTTCTTGAAGTTTGTGAAAGATCAAAAATCCATCAAATTGGGCATTTGACCACAAAGCTTGACGTCATTTTAGCCGTCAGAACCTATGGAGAGGCAAAGAATGTTATTTCATGCAATGTAAAATAGTTGAATATGCACGTGCACACTTTTTTGTACATTAGCAAATCTGTTGAAAAGATGGTATTGAGAGGATTTAAATTTTTGTAACGTAAATAAAAAAAGAAGTTTACTAATATCTATAATTCATAATTTCCTTGAGGTACTTTTTTCAACTGAGCTTCCTTTCCAACAAACATTTTATTTTTAAACTTTCATCGCTGCTTTTGAACAATGCAATAAAATCTAACGGCTATGCAAAAGCTTTTTCTGCCTGTTTTTGCGCAGAGCAAAGTTATTTCTTGTGGCAGTTTAATCGTACTAATTCCTTCAGTCATGTTTTTTGCTTTTTTACAATAACTTCCTTTAATCTCTTACCGGAATATAATTATTTTTGACTCTTTGTTAAAATATTTTTATTGAACTGCCTCAAAAAACATTCAGCCGATGAAGAAGAATCATCTCAAGGTCTATGCTGATCTTTCAGCTTAAAAAGAGGCAATTCTAAGTGAAGAATAAATCAGAAGTGACGACGATCACACAACTGGAGGCAGTCCACACCAAAATACGACACCAAATTGTGACGGATCGAAATAAGTAATAATATGTTTAAATGTGGTTGGCTAAAACAGTTTCCTTAGATGAAAATTATCAAGATTTCAAAAAATTGTATGCTATACGAAATGCCAGAAAGAGAAAACTATATACTAGGAAAATAGGCAATACCTATTACGCAATAAAGTACAACATCATGGATTTTTAGACAAAAGTTGAAGGTTGAAATAAAAATTACTCTTGAGATCTTACGTTTCTTCATACTTAACTGCAATATTCCAAACCATGTAATTGGTTGAGAGGAAAGTGCGATATAAAGACCCCAGAAATCGTCGGCCATATGGCTAGCTATATGGTGATCCTCTTCGAGGTTTGATAATCCTATGAGTGAAATAGGCTACATATAAGAACGTCATTCTTTTGGTCGATTTTTTCATAGAAAATCGTCATTTTTAAACAAAAAATCCAAAAAGTCGATTTTTTGGCGCCTCGCGCTATAAATACGGATTAAGTGATCTTTTAGACAAAAATTACTATTTTTTAAACTCTTTGTCGAACTTTTTGTGCGAAAAAATTTGATTTTTTCTCTTTTTAATAATGCCTGTCCTAAAATTTTGGGCAATTGATGACACTACCCACAAAAAGTCGCTTGACCCAGCAGACCTCGAACCTCCGTTAGATTAATGTTCCAAACGTCTGCATAAACTTTTTTGTCGTACAAGGATTTATTTGGATTTTTTTTCCAAGGTGCAAACTAAAAAACTGTCTTACGCGCTGTGACTTTATTTCCCGATTCCCGGGCTTAAACTTTTCAGCTAAACATAAGAAATAATTCGTCCTGAACATAGGATATAATTCGTCTCCTCCTGGGGAAAAATTTTGACTTGTGTTTTTCTTTAAATGTTTCGGAGGGGATTGCAGTTTGCCGCTAAACCTCATGTTTTGCGAGCCAACAACTAATTTTTAACAATTTTTGTGTGACAAAATCCATAATTGTGCGTATTTTATAAAAGAAAAACAGACTACAGCCTGAGTTTCAATATTAGCCATATGACTCACTCGAGAACGTTTCTCATTATGTAAGTCATCGTTTGTCAACCCACGACGAAATTTTGATTCCAAAAGCGACGAATAATTGGGATTGGCGAAACTCAGCGCTCTTCTATGTGCCGAGTCTTGTCGTGCGTTATTCACCGATTTATCCTGTTCTATTTCCGAACCGCTACTCCTGGCATGATCGGAAGAGCTCGGAGTTGATTTCGCTGGAATAAAATTGCTGTTTAGATGAAAAAATAAACAACGCTTTTTTCAGAAAGTGGATCAGAAAATCTATGCGATTGTTTTGTGCAAATGAGCAAAGCGAAGCCAAAAAGCACAGTAACCTACTTTTTGACTTTTGAATGATTGAATTTTCCATTTCCGACGAAAGTTTCACGCACTCGTTGTCGTTTTGTCGCGATGATCCACTCACTGAAGCCGATGACGGAGCACGTTCACCCATAACAGACGACTGCATCACAATACAATATGGAAAATCGACAACAAGCTAAGAAATCATACTGGTGAAAAGATATTAGAGGCACATAACTGTACTGAGGGATAGATAAGCAACAAACGACATTTAGGAGTTCATGCAAAAAACTGTCACACCGGCGCATAGGAGGGAAAGCCCAAGGATCTTTACAGGCAGACGATTTGGGAAGAATAGCCAGTCATAAAAACGGAAGATTGCTAATTCACTATACGAACAGAAGTTGGTCACTATTTAGATCATAAGTCCACAAGATCAGAGTTTCAGATTGGAGAAAAGTTCAGACATTTACCTAAATAAAGTATCCACTGAAGACCATTTTCCCTAAAATTAAATACCCAGCTTCCGAACTTTAGGTAGGAGCAGGCTTTTTTCACACAACACGGACTTGTTTTTGGCTGGGCGCATACCTGTAACAGGTCCGACCAGTTGGGGAGGAGGGTAAACCCAAAATTTTGGGATGGGGGTATCAACATTTCCAAAATTTTGGGGAGGTGGGTCGAAAAAATTTCGAAAATTTTCCCAAAAAAGGCCAAAAAAACCTTTTTCCCTAGTTTTTTCCAATTTTACCGAGTTCGAGAGGGGGTGTTGGGTGTAGGGTTGACCAAGTTGGGGGTGGGGTCCCAACATTTGAGTATAGGGCCCGACCAAGTTATGGGTGGGCCCCCCCCCAACCTCCCTCCCCAATTACAGGTAAGGCTGGGCGGAGGAATTTTTGAACATTTTCCGCAAAGAACTGATCTTTTTTAGGCGTTTCTACAACTGAGATTGATAAAAAACTGAATTTCGTGAAATTTAGAAGGTCAAAATTTCCCATTTTTACGGGTCTCCGCGCTTGCAATCACAATAATTTGTAGTATTCACTACAATTAAGCTGAATCACAGTCAAAAAGAAGTTTAGTTCTATTTCTCAGTTATCCCTGATTGCTTTCATAAATCTGTTACATAATGTCGCCAGACTACCCCATGGGGAGGGGTATGAGGGGGATATTACCACCACCTAAAGTCCTGAAAATTGATGACTGGTCGAATAATTTTGAGACAAAATGAATTGTTTAGAAGACATTTAGCCCACACTATGCGGATCTTCATTAAATATAAAGATATAATATGCAAGGTTGCCAATTATTCATGAAATAATACGTTTAAGATTATGAAAACTATTAAAGATTGAATGGTAAGTGAAGGTAGACATGCTAAAAGCCGCGCCTGAGCTTGGTAATAAATAATAATGAATATTACAGTTATAACCGGCACGAAGATCCGGAAAATTTTGAATTTCGGACCTCCTAAAATGCACCGAAATGCATCTTTTCAACATGAAAACCCCAAATTTTTCTTCCACATTCGTGGAAAGACTTCAACATTTTTTTTCACATTCCCGATTTTTTTCAACATAATTGTGCAAATGTGGAAAAAAACAGTGCTGGGGGGTTGGGTACAGGGTTGGCCAAGTTGGGGGGTCCGACCCCCCAACCCCGCCAATTACAGGTATGCTTGGACTCAAAATGTTTTAATCACACACACAAATGTCAAAATCTTTTTAAGAACCGCAAAAAGACTTTGGGAAAATAACATAGTAAAATCTTACTTTTCATCAAATTCTCAAAAAAACGACACAGGACAGGATCAAACATTTATCCATAATATCTTGATAATTAAAAGCTAAGGCATTAGCTAGAATGACATTTACAAACCGCGCATTGGGATAATATAGAAAAATTATTAAATAATCAAAATTCGGCGCCAAGCGCCGGAGAATTTCAACAATTTTCAATTTTATAATGCGTGAAATGCACCTCCGAACAGGAAACCATCGAAAAATTCTTCTTCAAATTAGTGCCTAAAAAATTTGTCTCAATTTCAAAAAAAATCATCAAAAATGGTCGACTGAGGAAAAAAACTGTTGTGCGGTGAAAGTATCTTTAATTATGTTTCTATCAAACCTTTGACACAAAACCTTTTAATGGTTTTCAGTATGTTTTTAAAGAGAAGAATTTTTTTGTGCCATTGGCACAAATTTTTTTTGGCCCCTTGTGCCAATTGGCACAAATGTCTGTACACCAGTGTTTTTTTTTGTGCACGGACATTTGTGCCAATAGGCACAAAGGGTAAAAAATAACATGCTGAAAACCTTTAAAAAAATTTACATAAAAATCGTGCCCACTCTATTTTATCTAACCACATCAGTGAGATAAGAAAAACTGATCGAGAAAACGGTTCATATGATTCGTAATGAAATCGAATGCTGCGAGAAGTCAGATATTTTCATAGAATTTGTCAATAAGTTTATGTTTTTCTTCAATTTTCGACTGCGAATTTCTGCCTAACAACGATACAAGTATAAGAGTCGCGTTGCATGAATTTTTGGTTGGAAAACTGTGCCAACAATGTCAATTTTTCTGTTCCAATCAAACGCCAAAAATAAAAATTTCGGTTTCCAATCACACATGAGAGAACAGAAAGAAAGTGGCAACTGTCTTGACGATGGGTTCGACCCAAATGCCGATTTTACGTGTCAGGTGTGCCAAGCGGCAATGGATGATTGAGTCAATTTTTTTTGCGTTTTCCCTTTATTGATCTGATTTGCACTTTATATACGATCTTGCACTTTATATGTTCATGACTTAATATTGCAATGCATGCTATCATATCTTTGCACTATACTTTATCATATCAGGATGTTTGATTACTTTCCATATATTTGTCAACGTTATAATAAACGAGTATTTTAAAGTTCCGATGTCCATCAAAGTTCCCCATCATGTGTGGGGAACTTTGATAGCTTCACAAATTTTAAAAAATATCAAAGTTCCCCACCCCATGCAATTGTTGTAAATTTACTATTTGAAAATCTCTATTATCTCACAATAATAAGCTCTATAAGATAAGTCCTAAAATATCACGTGTGACGAATTTGAGATGCTAAAATAAACGTCTACTAGAAATATTACATTATTATCAAGGAAGTTCCCCACTCTTTGTCGCTTGAGAAACAGTCGGGATGAAATATTTCTTGGGGCAGCCCATATTTGCATGAAAATTTAGAATCATTATCTATTCAGTAGTCATAAGTTTGCTCTTTGGATCGATCAAATTAGTTCCCCCTGAAAAAATTTTCTTTCATCGGAAAAAAGCAAATAGTCATAAATTTGACATTTTAACGTTGAAATATAACTGTCATCAAATTCAAAGTTCCCCATAGGAGTGGGGAACTTTGATAGTTCAACTAGGTCTGGGAAAATGGTTATATTTCTTAAACAATTGTTTAACGTGACTTTCTCTGAATATCAACACACAGGGATTATGCTGCTCTATCGAACAATGTATAAACTGTACCGACAAGTAAACTAGAAAAAAAGTTACGATCAACTGAAGTCGATATATGTCGTTTTTCAATTAATGTTACCCACCTTAACAATTTTCTATTCATTTATCAGTCATTGACAATTTCAAAGTTTGTTACGATCATACAAGTATAAATTTATTATTCGAATACAATTCGCTCAGGATCTATAAGGTAAAGTGGGGTAACTTTGGCCACGGGGTAACTTTGGTCAATTTCACTTGAAACATCGCCGAATTTTTTCTCTGTAAGATATGCAGATACAACTTGGCACACTAATGTCTAAGTGATCCGGGCATGTTACCGTAAAAGGAAATTGAAATCCAAATAAAATTGAGCAATTTGTGGGTCGACAAAGTTGCCATTTTTTTTAATGAAAATTTTCAAATTGAAAAAAAATTTGGGTTTCACTCATCCGCTGCACTCAAAACTTTCACTAACTATTAAGTGTCTTTAGAGAGTTTCTCTTTTCTGTTTTGCATAAAAAAATAACTACCCATTTCCGAGCAGAAAAATCGGTCCAAAAGCGGGAAACTTTGGCCAGTTGACGGGAAACTTTGGTCAGGGCGGGTAACTTTGGTCACATTATATTTTGACGGGTAACTTTGGTCAAATTAAAATTTTTTGTGCCACACATTTTTCTACTTATTATAATTTGATCTTACTTCTTTTTCAGACGAATTATTTTATCCTGTATATAATTTTCATCGATTACGTACGTCACAATATGGTCGGCATTACAAAAGAAAGTCTGATGCACGCAAATACCCGACTAATTACTTAACAGAAGATCTCGAAAAGGCCATCGAGGCCGTTCGAAACGGGTCAAAAATTCGAACAGCAGCTCGTGTTTACAATATTCCACATGGAACATTACAAAACAAAGTAATCTGACAGTAAGTATATTTTCTAAAACCACACTAAATTACTTAATGATAATTTGTTTTTAGAGAAACTGAACTTGTCCAAAAATACATCGGCTTCTTTGTTATTCAGTCCACTATCAAACGGTACCTTATAGACACTTCTGAACATTTATATGCGATTAAATACTAAATTATTGCAGATAATAGTACAACAAAATTTATCGGCGTTGTCTTTTCCGTCATCGACTTCAACGTTTGAAAGTATATACTTTTGTTACGAAATTTACAGAGGAATGATATCTAAAATTTTCAGAAATGCCCACATCGTCGGCGTCAGATATCAACGAGGTTACACCATCGAGACGTATGACAGCCAGTGTCATCAATCTTCAGATGATACATGCGAAAAAAACGAGTCGAAAAAGTCCAGAAAACGTCTTTGTCATGCGCTTAGCCAATCTTTGATAGAACCAGAAGTCAGTGCTCAACTGAAAGAACTGAAAGAAGCGAAAGAAGCTAGAAACACTAATGTGTGTCCCATTTGCCATATTCAATGGACAATTTACAAGAAAAAGTACAAAAAAGACTGGGCGTGCTGTGATGAGTGGATATGTGGTAACTGTTTAGCTGATGATTTTGATCCCACTGGCATACCTGTACTTGGGGGGGTTGGGGGGGACCCCCCCCCCAACTCGGCCAACCCTATACCCAAAATCATTTCCCCTCCCCCAGTTTGGAAAAAAAAAATTTGCAAGAAAGTGTATGTTTTTTGGCCTTTTTTGGGAAAAATTTCGACTTTTTCCTACCCCCCCCCCCCAACTGGTCGGAGGTCTTACAGGTATGCCCACTGGTAATTTCATTTGTCAAGTTTGTGTTACTCATAACAATTAATCTTCCTTTAAATTTGGTTAATATCGTGTATTTTGATCATGAAAATGCACATTTATCATTGTTTTAGTGTACCTCATATTTTTGTGTGTCGACCAATGTTACCCACCCATTGGCGGGTAACATTGGTCGACACGTTAATTTTTTTTGTTAATAAATTTTGAACGATTGATATTTTTATTTTCATTCATATTGATATTTTCATGTAACCTCTTAACTTGCTGTATCTGAATAACACAATATTTTTCACGTCAGGCACCTTTTTAGGTCAATTGACCAAAGTAACCCACCATAGGGACAGCTGGGAGCAGATTTACGAAAACTTTTTTGCTGTTGATGATATTCATCATTTTCAGATGAAATTTTGTGACAATAAAGGTCGATAGCTATGTTACCCCATATCCAAAATTTGCTTTGTTACGTTCTATCTGTGGTTAGATATAACGATTTTACTTGTCGAAAAAGTAACTTGAACAGAAATTATAATGGCGACCAAAGTTGACCACCATGGTGGGTAACATTGGTCAAAAAGTGAGCTCTTTTCAACCATCAACGGCAGGTTAAATCTGCATGCTACTTATGAAATATTGTGTTTAATCGATTTGTCTGACATTTTTGACATATGAGTTCTATGAAACATTTTTACGAATTCCCCATGTATAACAAGTTATATGTTGGAGAAGTCGAATTCACTCGATTTTGACCAAAGTTACCCCACTTTACCTTACAATACAAATAAAAGTAATTAATATTTATTGACCATACCTGTAAGACCTCCGACCAGTTGGGGGGGGGGGGGTAAATCCGAAATTTTGGGGGGGGGGGGTAGAAAAAAGTCGAAATTTTCCCCAAAAAAGGCCAAAAAACAAATACACTTTTTTGAAAATTTTTTTAATTTTTTCCAAACTGGGGGGGGGAATGATTTTGGGTACTGGGTTGGCCAAGTTGGGGTGGGTCCCCCCCCCAACCCCCCGCCCCCAAGTACAGGTATGTTATTGACTCGGCGCGATCGCGAAGCGCCGGAAAAATTTTTCGTTTTCAACCCCTAAAATGGCTAAAAATCGAGGAAATTTAACCTCCGACCAGTCCAAAAATTGCGGGCGTTTGTTTTGTTGTTAAAAATTTGTGCCAATTGGCACAAACGCCCAAAATTTTTTGTGCCAAAAACCATGTTTTCGGCACAAAAAAACACTGCTGTGCACAAAGAAAACTTGGGCACTCGATGCGTTCCAAACTTTCACAGTATTTTTCTCTTCTTTGATCAAAAACTGATAAAAGTACAATCCTGTCAACAAATTCGCGACATCCATGTAATTATCAATAGGGGAAAGTACGTATTTAAAACGTTTTCTACTCAATCCGCTGCAATATTTCATCCACTGTTCATGTTAATATACTTTTTACTTTTTATGACTACAATTCTAATAACCAAAAAACATTTCATGATTTCCTTTTCATTCAATTTATTTTTGAACGTCTATGGATCGCTTATACATTGGTCATTTACGGTGAATTTTAGCTGCTTTAAATTCCAAAAACTTCCAAAATTTGGGGGGAAACGGCGCTAGGAAGGCGTCATGATCCCAAAGCCATGCCGACAAAGAACTCTCCGCTAGTGATGATTAGTCATGTGTGCAGTGTTAGAAAACAGTGGCGTTTGATGTGGCAAAAGAAAACATAACCGCTTGATGCTGGTGATGGGAAACCTCAGACGCAATAGGGATCGTTGCTTGGTCGTTCTCTGGTCGTTGTCGTAACAATCGTTGTTCTTGATGACGGGGTCTGGTTGGTTGTCCACTAGGGGGTTTGATCATTGATGTTAATTTTTCAACTGGCGGAAAATTATGGCATTTGCGTTTCTTAGTAATAGACAGCGATCGACGGCGTTCTATATATCAAGTTGACGTATCCGGTCGTTCAGTCTTGGCATCAGAGAGCAGAGCAGTTCATTTACTATAAATTAATACAGCAGCAATGTGTGTAGAAATGTGAAGCAAGAAACTAAAGCAATTTTGCGACCAAATACTAAAACCCAATTAAGAAATGCAGTCGCCGACCGTGGCCAACTGTCGCCGATTGTCGGCGATAATTATTGGATTTTTCTCTTCCGAATTAGGCTTTCTGCAAATTGCCTATTCATTCTGTAGAGTCGCCGACAAAAATCTTAGGATTTTTCACTACTGAATAGGGCTGCTTAAAAGCCGAACATTACAGGGAATTCTAGAAGCGAAAATAGATTTGGAGTTGATTGCAGTAAGTAAAATAGCGTATAACGCTGAATAATGATAGACTTTCAATGGTAAGATCATGTAATAACAATACTGGCTGAAACTTCAATAAATTTGTGTACTGTGTATCTGGTCAATCGAATTTTCATGCGCATATGCTGTGTAGTCAAGTTGGGCGTACCGGAAAACCATCACCAGTTGTCATCCATGATTGTGCCATACTCTATTCTTTTTCAAACGGGCCCAGAATGCAACAAAAATCAGACAAATCGATAATGACGATTATACAATACTTTATTTTTCCAAGTTAGTAGTAATAACTGCGAAAGTCAATCTGACAAAAAATGGCCACGTAAACAGATCGTTTGCGTGTGCTCCTTTTTTCCTTTCGGACGCTCCAAAATAAGCCCTTAAATAGAATACATTATCCACATCTGTTTGCTCGTCCACCTACAAGTTACCGCAATCACTGCCAACCATTTCGATGAAATCGACAACATGCCTGTGTGAGGATCCTTGAATTAGTGTAACTCGCCATTACTGTAGTTCCACTGGTTCTTCTAACTTCATTTTAAGTCTCAGGTTCATCATTTTGCATCCCTTTTCATCTTTCTCTCTATTTCTGTTGTTTTTATTATACCTCTACTTTTTTGTGTCACATGCCGCTCAATTTCCCCAACGTCACGTGATCCCAATCATGTCAACATTTTGTTTTTCTCCATGTTTTGTTTATTACTCATTCATGTTTCATTTATTTTATTTCTACACATGCATTTTGCGTTTGTTTTTTATATTTTCATGTATTTCTATGTTTCGTTTTCGTTGTATTTTATTTCTTTATGCACGCGGGCTACAGTAGGCCCTTTAGCTATAAACTTCCGCCAACCGTGCTCCACGAGCACATGGCTATTTTTGGTGCATTCCATGCACCTCTTATCACCAAAAATTAGCGTCATTTTTGTTACACAAAAACGACTAGCTAAGAAGTTCAGCTAAAGACACTCATATGCTTAGCATAGGCACTGCAGTTGGCCTCAGTGCTAAACGCATGTGAGCGAAAAAATGTCTATGTGCACATAGGCATCTTCTGCATCGCGTCTAGCTGCAGAAGTTAGCTTGGACGCTGAGAAACTCCGCCCAAGTTGCAGCTGTAGCCAAACATGTCCTTAAAAGGACATGTTTCTTTAACTTTTCGCTCATTTTCCTGGGTTTTATCCCTGGGTCCGATTTGTTGTCAGCATCCGCCGCCTTTCGCCTAATTTGAATAAATTTGAATATCCATCTTCACTGTGTCCGCCGCCTTTTATTTTAAATAAATTTGCATACACTTGCATCTTTTGCTGCGTCCCCCACCGATTCTACTTACAGTACCCACTGCCCATCAGTGCCAGGTGTCTGACCGCCCTGGTTAACAAAGGATAAGCAAGAGTCGCCTCCCGATTGCCAACATCCGTTGCCCAAGGACTCGTGTGGATCAAATCCCCGTTCCGTGCCAGAAGACCAAAAGTTCCCAGGGACCTGCCGCCCATTTTCGTCGAATCGCTTGAGAAACAGGACTAGGTGAGTCTTCTCAGGGGATTGTTGTTATTGTGGGGTATTTTTGGGGAACCCTTCTTAAGTCGGTTTCCCAGGTTTTCCCCAGATAAGTAGGGCTCTCACCTCTCAGGTTTGGGCTAATAAGGGACTGTCTGGTTCATAATCAGGTCCCACAAATTAGGTCATTTTACGGGTGACCCAGTCCCCACTCTCACTGAGCAGGACTCGGGGATTGTCACACCTAGCCTGGCGACGTTGTCCATTACCCTACAGTAAGACCCCAGGACAACACCAGAGGGAACCAGCTATAGGCCTCCCTATAGCCACCACTCGCCGGGTTAGGCCCCCAAGACCATCCAGGGAGCCTGGGGAAAATGCCAGTATCCATCAGGAGTCACAGCCTATTACTCACTGTAATAGAATCAATCTGATATGGTTCACCATCAATGTGACTGGTAAAACACGGTTCTACTTGATGTGATACCCAAACCTCCCCAGCTCCCCCGTTAAACGTGACATGGCGAGGCTAGGCTGGAAAATCGACCTTAAGTCTGGCACTCGCCCTTAAGTGCAAAAACTTCACCCTTTGGTCCGAACTACCCCCAGGTCGGGTCAATTCCCATTTTAAGTTGGACAAGCCCCCTTAAAATCGGGTACTAGCCATCCAATAAGTCGGAGACCCCCCCAAATTCGGGTATACTGCCTATTGGGTCGGGAATGTCCCTTATTTTGGATTACCACCACTGTAGGTCGGAAATTTCCCCTGAACTCGAGTGTTATTACTGTAGGTCGGAAATTTCCCCTGAAATCGAGTGTTATTACTGTAGGTTGGAAATTCCTCCTGAAATCGAGTGTTATTACTGTAAGTCAGAAATTTTCCCTTGACCTCGAGTGTAATTACTGTAAGACGGAAATTGCCCTTACGAGTGATCTAAATGTGATCAATATGTGTAAATAATTATCTCATGCATGTGTATCGCCCCTATGAGTAATAAATTCCCCCTGAGTCCAGTTATTTGTCCCCAGAGTCGAGTTCTATGTCCTCAGAGTCGAGTTAAATGCCCTCAGAGTCGAGTTATCTGCCCTCAGGGTCGAGTTATTTGGCCCATAGAGTCAAATTTCCCTCAGAGTCGAGCCCCCAAAGTTGAGATATATCGAGTATTCTGTATTCCTCCTCTGAGAAATCTTATATCTTCTACATACTTAGTCTGTGTTGTAAATTCCCTCATATTTTTACCTTTTTCCTTCCCTTTTTGTCTCTCTCTCCTATTGGGTGGTATACTGTACCCCTCCGGGTGGGTGCCATTACAGTACGCCTGTGTCCATTCCCGTACTGTAACTACAGTATACCCATACGCGGGTACTGGTATCACAGTTCTAGGGGTTGACAGCCTCTCCTGACTGTTGGTGGTCCATGACCCAATGATACTGTACACCCTCCACCTATGATTCTGGACGTCATACGTGGCTGCGATCTGTTAATTGTGTACAGTATTTTTGTGTTTCGCCAGAAACTGTCGGAGTTGCTGACTTCTCCGGCCCAAAAATTATTTACACCTTTAACACGCGTATGTCTAAATCTCGTATTTTCTGCTTTTCTGTTATTTTTCCTCCAAATTTTTTTCTTCGGTCATCTGAGCGGTGAAAAAAAAAAAAAATTGTTTTTTACGCCACCGCTACAGTATGACACCCTTACATAAGTCTCTCCCTTTTCTTCATTTCTACTTACTGTAAGGTCTGTTCTCTTCTATTTTCGGGTTGTTGCATCAGGACGGTGGACTTTACGGGTCATGTTCCTTGACGTCAGCAACTACAATGCTACGTGTTGTTGTTATGTGGTTCAGCCTCACAGATGCAACCACTGACGTCTGCAACAGCCGCTTCACTTGCTGTTGCTTTAAGGGGTGGGTAGCCCTCGGGGTTCTACTCCTGACGTCAGCAATGACAACATTACGTGTTGTTGTTTTGGGTTGATACTCCTGCAGTACTGACCCCTGACGTCTGCAACAGCTGAAGCTCACGTTGTTGCAGCAGGATCGGCTGGTCTCCTGCACCCCATCTGTGACATCAGCAATAGTGACGCAACGTGTCATTATTCAAAGATGTGCAGGTCTTACAGATCCCACATCTGACGTCTGCAACAACCGCATCTCATGTCATTGACTTAGGGTATCGGACCTTCGGTTCCACCTTTTGACGTCAGCAATGGTAACACCACGTGTTACAGTATACAGATAGTTGGCTTCAGGGCCCTATTGCTGACGTCAGCAATGACAATGTATCATGTTCCCCCAGCAGGAATTGAGGTTACATGATCCTATTTCTGACGTCCGCAACGGCAACATCACGTGTTACTGCAGGGGTTTGCTGGCCTTAGGCACTTACCCCTGGCGTCTGCAACTGTGACATGATACTTGAATACTCTTATCCCAGGCACCTGCAGTCAGCACCAAGGTCATGTGTTGGTTCATACCCCCTACCTTTTGCCGTCAGCACCAGGTTACTGTCGGTCCTTCGAGTATTCCACTTGAGTCGTAGGTGGTTGTTGGCGCATGGCCCTATTACCTGCTGCTCTTGCCAAAGGGTTGGTGTGTGTCTGGGACTGATGCCTGGGAAACATCAGTCAACACACATACACCACCTGAGATGCTCTCTAGTCCGTGATACTGATCAGGTTGTCCGCCCGGGTAGCAGCACTGTTGATCAGCACGTGGCTGCCTTTAAGCTTTAACTGCAGGTTTGAACGAGTTACACTCGGCCTCAGCTGGGTTGGTTGCTTGGCTCGTGTAGACAGCGGACACTCGCAGTCAGTACTGCCTGTGTCTGACATCTGCAAGGGTTCAGCAGCCTTCTTGTAAATTTCTTATCTAAATTCACTCATTCTCTTTCATCTCATCGAGCTGTCATACATAAATCTTCTTTAGTGTCCCTGCCGTAGTGGTTCCCGAGGTTCCGCGGCACAGCCTCCGGTTGGGCCTAGAGTGTATAGGACCCCCTGTCATATTTCATTCACTTGAACGCCTTCGTTAACTGGCTTAACGATGTCCGCGATAGAGTCGCCACTGACCCCCAGTCTGCCTCAGCAGTCTACCCCTGTTAGTCATGTAATATAATAGGCACCATTGAGTCCGCCTCAGGGAAGGCATTGGGTACCCCTCGATGCATAACTGGGTTCACCTCAGTTATTTACACCCAATAATCCACCCAGGGACACCTTGTACCCGTGATCCCTTAGATGTTTTCGGGTGTGCCCTCAAAACATCCTGAGTAAATTCATCTTAATTGACTGAGTGTGTCAGAATAGCACCCTTGGTACCCGTGCTCTCTCTCTCTTCCACTGTGTGACCTGCGAGCCTCATTACATCTCAGTGATCGGCAAACCGGCCACCAGCTGTATATAATACTCCTGGAGAGTGTCCGTTCTGTTCGGAATGCGGGCTCCCGTTTCGAACACCGCTGTAAGTTACTTGCGAATGTCGTCCAACACGGAACCTCTGTATAGTCCATCAAACTGTACAGAGATTGCAATCGCTCCTGGCGAGTGAGGCCCATTGCGTAACTGCGCTACCCCTTTGCGTAGCTGGGTTTGTAAATTAGTTTTGTCCCTATTTATTGCTCCCTTTTAAGTTCACTTTCAGTTGTCCACATCCTTTTCACTTTATGCCACTTTATGCGCTACTCCTGGTGAGTAGGATCTTGTTGGCTACGAGTCCACCTCGCCCCAAGGTTTGTAAACTAGTACAAATGGTCGAACCTCCAGGAAAAATCCCTCCTGAGCGGGTTTATCGGTCTCCTTATTTCTCGGCAGGAAAAACCACCTTTTATTTCTCCTTATCTCTCTTTCTCTCTTTTCCGCTATTTCAATTGCCAGGTCCAGGCCCCAACTCTACATCCTTTCGGTCGGGATCGATTCCCCCATATTTCAGGCCATGCCTATACCCATCATGGGCGACCAGATAAATTCCCTTCTCCGTCACCCTGGTGTACTCTGATCTTGCATCCTACAATCTTATTCCCATTCTAGCTCCATTTCGTGGTCACTAGTCTTAAACTAAACCAAGTTCACGTCACAAACGCCGTCGCGCACACATCTTTCGAATTCACGCGCTCTTTCGCCACGAATTCGGAAAAGTAGTACTCACTTTCACTTTACACAATAGAGACACCTTGTCGTTCCTGCCGTCTAAATACCCAGCCTGTACAGACCAGTGAGCCGCTCTCTATTCAATTTGACTTAATTGTTTCACGGGCAAGAACGTCTGTTCTAACCACCTTACGGGAGAACGAATCCTCGGATATGAAGTCGGAAACTGATCTCCCTTCACAGATCGAGAACAACGTCCAGGCAGCATTTGAGAATGCTCTTGGACCTCTCAACCAAAAGTTAGAGGCCATGAAGGGTCGGAGGCACCCTCCCGTGTCCAGCTTTATGGCCCCTCCAACCTTCTCCGGTGCTTTTGGTGAGTCTATCACAGATTTTATGTCGCATCTTACTCGTTTCTTTACACTCCAGGGTGTAAGCGAAACGGATCATGCGTATAAAATCGCCTTTCTGGAGTCATGCCTTACGGGTCCTGCTCTTGCCTCCTACCGGGACTTTAGCAGCGGTACTCCACAACCTACCCGCTACGAAGAGTTTACGGCTTTTCTACGGAAAGATTTTCCGGTAGGGCCCGACTCTGATCTGCATCAGCAGCTGATCCAAGATCGACTGCAGAAGCCGACCGAGTCCGCGATAGTCTACCTTGAGCACCTCAAGAGACTGTCCAGGGTAGCGTATCAAGATCTCGCGACGGATGTCAGAGATTCTATCATCAAACCTATCTTTCTGCGTGGATTGAAACCGGTCCTCCGAGATAGTATCAAGTTTAGGGAGTTTACGACTCTTGAAGAGACTCTCAAGGCAGCCTGTTACGCAGAATCCCAAATCTTCCGGGATGAGATTCGGTACACCGCACCATCTAACGCTGTTTTCTCTTCAGAACCTAAACCTGCCGGATATAATCCCGATATGCCTAACAGAAGTGCAAACGGTCGTCAGAGCAACGCTCCAACGTCGTCATCCTCCGCCGATGAGGTTCGCCGCTTGAAACAGGAAATGGCCAGGCTCACGGCCCACGTAGCGAAGCTGACGGCCCAGCAACATGCACCAGCACCAATCCAGCAGACGCCGCCTCCACAGCCGTCAACACCAAATCAGTCTGTCGGGCGATGCTCGTCAGGAGCACACCTTCAAATGTGCTCCTTTCACGGACTGTGTACACATAGCGACGCCGACTGTCGGGCCCAGCGTCCCACCGGTGACGCTCCCGGTAACAACACCGCTAATGGTGGTTGCTGTTATTTTTGCCGTACACATGCCCACCCCACAGACCGATGTGAAAAACCATGCCCTCATTGTCGTCAAGTGCGAGTGCACCGATCAACTGCCTGTCCGCAGCGCAATCCGGCAAACACGGGTGAGAATGACTACCAATATACTGGTTATTCTTCCCAGGGGTCAAATGTGTATCATCAGAGAAATGGTTATCACCCTCCTAACAGGATGGAGAACCAATATCAGCAGCCCATACGTCGCAACAACGCCATTGGGGCTACCGATGGACCTCCTCACCCAGATCCTCTTGATCTGAATGACAAGGCACTTGCTGAACACCTGACAGATCCTTGCAACAGTGTTATCCTGTCTGCATAATCAGTATTGGATTTTCAGTAGTCCAAGTAGCCCAGGTACCCATACCAATAAATGTATCGGACATACCGCTGCCACCGCCAAAGTATGCAATGCCGGTCACCATGGACCCCTCAACGACACCGCAGTTTGTTGGTCACGCTAACATCCTAGCATCATATTGCATCCCAAAAACTATGACTGTCGAGCCAGCTCCAGCCACAAATGCGACGTCTTCGGCGCCACCGGCCCGCATCGTCCCTCCAGGACCACCGCTGGCGATCCCCACGGATTCGGCTATGGAAGTCCTCGACCAGGTCGAGCCGATTAACTTGACAGGTACACTACCTTCTTCTTCCGGTGATCCTAGAGCAGGAACCAGAAATCTATCTCAGTCTACGACTCTATCGATTTCTTGTTCACAGCACCATCGCCCGTCCAAGACGCGATGTTGGCCATCTGGTCAGTTGACCTGGCCAAGAAATACCCGCATTTGCCGTGGACTCTGCTCAACGAGCCGTCGCATGTCGAAGTGCTCACGGCCGCCCACGTGGTGCTCGTGGCACCTGTATCAATGCGACTCTTACGACCCGACATCGCCCGACGGGCACTCGAGTTCATTGCCAATGGGACTATCACAATCTCGCCCGTCGAGAAGTTCTTATTGGATGGGGAGCCATCCTTGCCTTCGGTCGATGCCGTCCGCCGTGCAGTCGAACAGGCCAGTTGGATCCTCCTGCCTTCTGTCGCCGCTACACCACCGACAGCAGCGCCACCTGTTGCCGCTACACCGCCAACAGAAATGGTCACTATTGCTTCCTCGCCCCCGGCCAAGGAACCAACAACTGATCCCACACCGCCGGCAACAGCCCAAGAAACACCGCCGGCAGCAGCCCAAGATACATTGCCGGCAGCAGCCCAAAACATATTGCCGGGGCCAGCCCAAGAGACATCTCCAACCGCTGCGACCGAGTCGCCCGTCGTGGAACCCATGGCTGTCGATGAGACTTTACGTCCGGTTAATGAGGATGTCAGCATTGTTGAGGAATCGCCGTTCCCAATGGCAGTCACCCCACGGTCGCCAAAGGTTGGCATCCTCCGGGAAATCCACCCATGCAGTGGGTTGGTCCTTGATTTCCCCAGTCAGGACCCCTTCTCATCTGACAGCGACGAAGAAGAAATCTGACAATGCCCATCAGGCCAGATTCGTGACAATATGTGAAAACTTACAAACCACGTTTGTACAGTTGTCTTTGATAATAAAATTGACCATAGTAACATCACTGTTTCTAGGGGTGAGTTTGTCAGCACCGGCGGCTCAGTATCAATTTTGTGGTCTCTCAAGAAGTGGACATCCACTTGAGTTACCCCTGCATGTAGAGTGTAAACCACTGCAATCTTCATGGAGTCCACGACGCATGAACATTACAGTGTATGTTCCTAGCTCAGACCGGATTACAACCACAGCGTGGAAATGCACATTGCGCACCCACAAAGTCTGCACCAACACTGGTTTCTTCGGCTCTAGGGGCATCACTGCAGACGTCATTACCACTCAGCACTTAGCGCCTGCGGCATGCACGCTAGCACATCGCACTAAGATGTTTGGTTCACAAAAACTTGTCGGCATCCGCCCTGGCTTTTATAGCACAAATGAAACATTGGAAGTGATGTACGAATGGTGCTCCAGCGACGTCTGCAAGACAGTGACTAATCTCTTCATGGAGGAGGGACAAATCGCTTCGTGGGATGGCACTACAGCCCTAAGCACCTTAGGCGATGTAGGTGGATGCAGTCCCACTGCAGGTCAGTGCACTACTCTAGACGGGGTCATTGTCTGGCCTGCACAAAACTTCACGGCGCGGTGTCATTATCACCCCAAGGGAAATTACACTGCGTCCATGTCAGGGAACCACGTCATCATCAATGATCTACAGGTTGCCCTCAAGATCCCGGGAAACTCCCGCGTCTTCCAACTGTGCCCAGAACTACGTTCCACCACAGTCTGGACGGATCAGGGTCTTCTCCTACGCATCCACAGGAGATACAATTTGACCCAAAGCTTGTTCAGGCTGGCAAAGGACACAGGTCCCGATCCTGTCAATGCCAAACTGAACTATCTGGCTCAGCAGATCAAGGAGTCGGAAATTAACGGTTTCCGGTTCACATGGCTTGAGCTCTGCTCTCACGCTCAATGCTATCTTGATCTGACTTGGCAGTTGCTTCGCTTCGACCCTACATTGGGTGCCCAGGCATTCCTCCAGAGGAATGACCTGATGGCGGAATTCACAGGCGATGCACTGACAATATGGCCATGTCAGAAGGTCAACGCCACCTATGTCTACCACTCGTACCGGGTGGGGAACGTTTGCTACAAGTACTTACCTGTACAGGTCGGTGGTTCCATCTATTTCGCCACCCCCGGTGGTCCAGATCTCATTAAATCTAGTCCAATTGTGCCGTGTCATCACCACTTCACAGGGATTTTCCGAAATCGCTCGGGCTGGTTTACTGAATCTGGCACGGTCCATGTGAGCCACATCCCACTGGAACTCTTCTGGAAGCAGCGTTTCAACATCACTCACTTTGATGCACCAGCGCTCTTCCATGACCAGTTGGCGATGACCCCTTCAAACTTTGCCTTCTTTAAACAGTACGTTCACAAGACTGAGCAAATTGAAGCGGTACTAAACCAGCTGGTAAACTTTACCGCTGGTCTATCCCTGCAACCAGACGCCATCTACCAGGCTTTTGCAGGGGTAGGAACTGACATCAAGGCCTCCCTGGAAGGTGTCGGTTTGGCAGCAGACCATGTGATTACTGGTCAACAACACAACCTCATTCAGGGCTTGCATGCTGTCCTGAGCGGGCCGGTTCAGTTGATCTTTAACACCCTCATTACCCTGACAGTGCTGATTGGTGTCAGATACCTAGCCTACCTTGGTGTATCTTATTATCTCAGCTACCGTCTGCGGAACAAACAGGTCCAGTTTGTTAGCCGTTTCTCCCCGTTGGGTCTTTACCGCAAAGTCCAACGCTGGATTGGTTTTCACTACGTGCAGAACGACATGCCGTCCCAGCTCGATCGAATCACACCTTGTTTCGTCCTGCTGCTGGATACCAAGGAAACTCCTGCTTTCCTTGACATGGGTTGCCCCCGCACTATCATTAGCCAACGTCTTCACAAGGCATTGGCTAAAGAAAGTCCGAAGGCGGTCATGGCGTTCCAGCAACATCACAACTTTAACCCATTGATGAGCATCAATGGTAAGGCCGTCCATACCATCCTTTCGGGACTATATGAGATCATGTTGCCCGGAAACCGCCAGCCGAACACACAGATTGATATACATCTCCATGTGTGCAAGACTACGTCTCCCTTCTGGGCACCCATTGACCTTATACTCGGACTGGACTTCTTAGAACAGTTCAAGAACATTATGTTTGACTACCAACGTAATGTTTGTCGGCTGGACGCGGTAGAATTGCCCCTCCTGCTGACCACGCCAGAGATTGACCAGATCGACCCCTGGTGAGAGAACACATGTTCTCTATCAAGGAACTCACACAGGTCGGGACCATGATCGCGGTCCAGGGCTTCGTCCATCTCTCGGCCACACTCACCGGCCTCCTCGGTTGCCTCATCACGTGGGTCAACCAGGGGCTACCGGCCTTCCTCCAGATGGGCAAGTCGTCATTCATCGACCTTGCATGGGTCAGGTTGCCCTCGACCTCCGCCTGGAAACTCTCCAGTTACGCTAGAGAAAGGCCGATTCCGTGAGCCAAGTGATTCAGATGCCCCGGCATCACCCGTGCCGAATGCGCCACCGCTATCAGACACCGAGATTGAATCACTAGGAGCTACTCAGAGCCCAAGGGACCACTCAGACCACGTACTCACGGTACAGGATGAGTTCACCCTTCTAAATGACCCAGAACCCTCCGTCGGAGCTGATTCCAAAGCGGTCCGGTAAGACTAAACACACTAGTGGTGCCACCACACCTGATTCCGGTCATGTGGTCTCTGCTTTCTACCCAAATGATAGTTGGACACCCCATATCGAAGTTCTCCTCAACAACTGGGTAGAAGCAAAGGCACTGGTCAACACAGGAGCTGTTTTCTCACTCCTGGGACACAAGTTAGCAGCCAAGCTCCCCAACTTGACACTTACACAAACCAGGGCTCGTCCTATCGCAGCCAACGGGTCCCCAATCCCACTGCTAGGAGCAGCCTACATCACGGTAACAATGGCTGATATCTCTGAAAGGATTCAGGTCCCGATACAGGAGAACTGTTCAGCTGAACTGGTCCTAGGAACAAACTTCCTCGGCCAGTTCAATTGTGTCAGCTTGAACTGGGAGAAATCCTTCCTCCAGTTCAAGGAGAGCAAAATCCCCTGTGACGGTCTCATCCACAGCCCACCTTCTGCTCGTGGCGCCTTGCCCCTGAAGGACTTGGTGATTCTGGAGCCTCGCTCCCTGACACGATTCACTGTATCCATACCCCCAATCTATACCAAAGTACCTGAGGTGGCCTTCCTCCCAAAGCACCTCACGGGATCTCACAGAAATGTATATTTTGCTGGGAGCGTGAGTAGCCTGACCAACGGTCACATACCACTTCAAGTAGTTAACCTGAATACTCATTCCGTGGTTCTCTACCCGCACATGACCGTCGGTCATGTGCAGATGCATAGTGAGCCCTCACGGGGATCACCGGTTGACTCAGACACCGTCCTCGACCGTCAATGGGTGGAGGCCAATGCTGTAATCTCACTGGACATCTCCCCTCGGGACCGGGCAGCCTTACTCGACCTACTGGTTGCATACACCGACCTTTATGCTCTTGATGAAAAGGACACAGGTTCCACTGATCTCGTCCAGCAGGAAATCAGCACGGGCAATGCCTGCCCAGTTCCCCGTTTCCCTTACCGGTCCTCACCTAAGGAAAAGGATCTCATCATGCAGGAGGTCAAGGCACTCCAGGACAAAGGTATTATCCGGCCGAGCACGTCACCGTGGGCTACTAATACTGTCCTGGTATGCAAGAAAAACGGTTCTCACCGTATGTGTGTTGATTTTTGTGGTCTTAACAAGGTCATGAAAAAGGATGTCTACCCTCTCCCACGGATAGATGACATCCTTGACACACTCAAGGGCATGAAGTATTTCACTACCCTTGATCAGGCTAACGCTTATTGGTCAATCCCGATTGCCGAGGCAGATAAAGAAAAGACGGATTCAACACGCCCATCGGACTTTATGAATTCAATTATTTGCCTTTCGGTCTGTGCAACGCACCAGGGACGTTTCAATGCCTCATGGACCTTCTCCTTACAGGAATCCAAAGGCGCACGGTTCTGACCTATCTCGATGACATTTTGGTGTTCAGGAAGTCTCACACCCAAATGCTTGAGCGCCTGGCAGATGTGTTCGCCCATCTTCGCCAGGGTGGAATGAAGCTCAGACTGAGCAAGTGCAAATTCTCGCACTCGGAGGTAGAGTACCTAGGCTATCGCATCTCACAGAGCGGCCTAGAACCAGACCAAGTCAAGCTGGCCGCCGCCCAAAACCAACCTATTCCACAAAACGCCAAAGACATCAAGTCCTTCCTAGGCCTCGTGTCTTACTAGAGGCGTTTCATCCCTGGTTGTGCCCTGTTCAGCGAGCCACTAACCAAGCTCTTACGGAAGGAAATCACTTTCCAGTGGTCAAAACCTCAGCAGGAGGCGTTCGACGAACTCCGCCGATTGCTGACCAACCCTCCTATCCTGTGCCACCCGGACTTCTTGAAATCCTTTATCCTTCAGACTGATGCAAGTATTTCAGGGATAGGAGCGGTTCTAAGCCAGTTAGACGAATTTGGATACCACCATCCTGTCGCGTACGCCAGCCGAGGGTTAACAGCGGCCGAGAAAAACTATTCCATTACAGAACTGGAAACTCTCGCTGTTGTCCATTTCGTCAAGCACTTTCGGCCATACCTCTTCCAGCACGAGGTGGTCGTTCAGACTGACCATACAGCGGTCAAAGCAGTATTGGAGAAGCCTAACCCCTCTGCTGGGATCGCTCAATGGGGACTCGCGCTCACCGAATTCAAACTGACAATTCGGCCGTGAAAAGGTCAGTCTAATGGTAATGCTGACGCATTATCACGCCTGCCGGATCCTACTTCCCTCACTGGTCAGAGTATTGATGATACTCCCCTTTACAGACCTGAGGGACATGTTATGATGATCACCGATGGTGTGCAGCACCTGGCGAGATCAAGAACTTTGACCGATGGTGTGCAGCACCTGGCGCGATCAAGTATTTCAGCACTGATCACTGCTGGCGCGGAGCGCCCGGTACGATCAGAGACTTATGCCGAGATATCGGTTGGTGCGCAGCACCCCGACCTTCTCGCTGCTGAGCTGGAGGATCCGGAGTTAGCCGACATCATTCGCTCTCTTAAGCCCCTGGGCCACCAGAATGATGTGCAAGGCTACCATCTGTTGGATAACGTTCTTCAGAAATGGACAGGCGAGTCCAACAAGATTGTCATACCCAGATCCATGGTTACTACCATTATCCGGGATCATCATGATGACATCTTAGCTGGACACTGTGGTGCTAAACGTACTGCGTGGCTCATTGCTCGCAGATACCACTGGCCTTCCCTCGGTCGGGATGTCAAGTCCTTCTGTCAGCGGGATGTCAAGTCCTTCTGTCAGCCGTGTGATCTTTGCCAATGGAATAAGCCCGCTCGACAGAAAACCACTGGGACCCTGAAACCCATCACCATCACGGGACCGTTTCATCGGGTAGGTGTTGACTGCATGGGACCAATGACCACTAGTGAAGCTGGCAACCATTTCATTGTAGTCTTCATCGACTACTTTACGAAATGGGTCGAGGCTTTTGCTACTCCGGATATCACTGCGCACACCATAGCCCGACTGTTTGTAACGCAAATTGTCTGCCGGCATGGGGCACTGCAGATTCTTCAGTCCGATCGTGGCACTGATTTCACATCAAAACTGATGACTGAGATCACTGCAATCTGTTCAACGAAGAAGATCCACTCTACCGCCTATCATCGGATGACCAATGGCGAGGTGGAAAGAGCTAATCAGACGCTAGCCACACGGCTATGTATGTATGTTCACCACGGACATAGAGATTGGGATGAACACCTACCATACGCTGTGTTTGCCGTCAATATCAGCATGAATGAGTCAACAGGGTACTCCCCCTTTGAACTCATGTACGGTCGCACACCCATGCTCCCTGTTGATGCCACGCTCTCATCCAACCCTCCGGCCCATATCATTAATGTTTCCTCATATGATATGGAGGTTGTCAAACGTCATTTCACGAATGTGTTAACCTTAATCCAGAGTCGGATTGAGAGAGCACAGGAGGCCTATGCACGGTCCAATGACCGGAGGGCACAAGATGTCTCGTACAAAGTAGGGGATCAGGTGCTCAAACTGCACACTTCCAGCAAACATGGACTCACTCCTAAATTGCTGCCCATCTACGATGGGCCCTATCTTGTAACAAGTGTGGCATATCCCAATGTCACACTTCGTCTCGAGACGGATCAGGAAGACACTGTACATGTCAACTAGCTTCGACTTTACGTGTCCCCTGACCCACCGAGTGAAGCAGAGGATACACCTCCCACTTCACAGGCAGCGGATTGGGCACCCTTGTTGTTTCCTTCAACAAGTCAGGACTTTACACCAAATGTGATTGACCCACATCTTGATGCAGAGGTCCCCGACCACTAATTCAAGATGTCTTCTCTTCATTGTCCCTGCTTACGGACGAGGACGTCCTTTTTCGAAGGACCGCCGTGCCCCTCACAAAGTATCCATTCTTATCCATGCTGGATCTTAGTGGATAGAAGAGAATGTGCAGCAACCAGAGCATCACATCATAGGCCCATCCCTGCCGTAGCCTACACCTCACTGGGCGCATCCCCTGCGATAGCCTACACCTCACTGGGTGCATCCCCTGCGATAGCCCGATAGCCTACACCTCACTGGCCGCATCCTCTGCGATAGCCTACATCTCGCCCTGAAAATTTTTCTTTTCTGTGTTCTAGACTTTCGCACAGGATATTCAATGCCGGCAACTTCACCCATCAATGATTTCCGGTTACCATACTGTCGAACGAATCACGATCAAAGAAGGCTCCATCCGCCAACAACCCTACGGACCTATTTGACCACTCGCCGTCACACCTCGGAATGACCAACGACCACGGACACGCCGCACAAACCTCACCACTAACCACAGCAAGGACGAGGACGCCCTTTTTCGAAAGACCGCCGTGTCACATGCCGCTCAATTTCCCCAACGTCACGTGATCCCAATCATGTCAACATTTTGTTTTTCTCCATGTTTTGTTTATTACTCATTCATGTTTCATTTATTTTATTTCTACACATGCACTTTGCATTTGTTTTTTATATTTTCATGTATTTCTATGTTTCGTTTTCGTTGTATTTTATTTCTTTATGCACGTGGGCTACAGTAGGCCCTTTAGCTATAAACTTCCGCCAACCGTGCTCCACGAGCACATGGCTATTTTTGGTGCATTCCATGCACCTCTTATCACCAAAAATTAGCATCGTTTTTGTTACGCAAAAACGACTAGCCAAGAAGTTTAGCTAAAGACGCTCATATGCTTAGCATAGGCACTGCAGTCGGCCTCAGTGCTAAACGCATGTGAGCGAAAAAAATGTCTATGTGCACATAGGCATCTTCTGCATCGCGTCTAGCTGCAGAAGTTAGCTTTGATGCCGAGAAACTCCGCCCAAGCTGCAGCTGTAGCCAAACATGTCCTTAAAAGGACATGTTTCTTTAACTTTTCGCTCATTTTCCTGGGTTTTATCCCTGGGTCCGATTTGTTGTCAGCATCCGCCGCCTTTCGCCTAATTTGAATAAATTTGAATATCCATCTTCACTGCGTCCGCGGCCTTTTATTTTAAATAAATTTGTATACACTTGCATCTTTTGCTGCATCCCCCGCCGATTCTACTTACAGTACCCGCTGCCCATCAGTGCCAGGTGTCCGACCGCCCCGGTCAACAAAGGATAAGCGAGAGTCGCCTCCCGATTGCCAACATCTGTTGCCCAAGGACTCGTGTGGATCGAATCCCCGTTCCGTGCCAGAAGACCAAAAGTTCCCAGGGACCTGCCGCCTGTTTTCGTCGAATAGCTTGAGAAACAGGACTAGGTGAGTCTTCTCAGGGGATTGTTGTTATTGTGGGGTATTTTTGGGGAACCCTTCTTAAGTCGGTTTCCCAGGTTTTCCCCAGATAAGTAGGGCTCTCACCTCTCAGGTTCGGGCTAATAAGGGACTGTCTGGTTCATAATCGGGTCCCACAAATTAGGTCATTTTACGGGTGACCCTGTCCCCACTCTCACTGAGCAGGACTCGGGGATTGTCACACCTAGCCTGGTGGCGTTGTCCATTACCCTACAGTAAGACCCCAGGACAACACCAGAGGGAACCAGCTATAGGCCTCCCTATAGCCACCACTCGCCGGGTTAGGCCCCCAAGACCATCCAGGGAGCCTGGGGAAAATGCCAGTATCCATCAGGAGTCACAGCCTATTACTCACTGTAATAGGATCAATCTGATATGGTTCACCATCAATGTGACTGGTAAAACACGGTTCTACCTGATGTGATACCCAAACCTCCCCGGCTCCCCCGATTTTCTTCTTTCTACTTTTTCATTATTCTATCTTCTTAGTCATCACAGTCTAAACTTTATTCTTTCACTGTTATTCCGCCTCCGCCCTTGCGTATAAATCACATTTTTTGTTCATTTTTCAGTCGGTTTTTGCTCCCTCCCCTTTTCCTATTTCCCCGACCGAATGCTGTCCGCACATTTCCCTATGCCATCTGACGGCCTGTACTTTCGGCCATTTTGAATACTTCCCGCTCGTTTTACGTCATTATTCCTCTGTACGTTTTGCATATTTCCGTTATGAATAAATTAGAAACCCCAAATCGGTCCAATCGTCTTTTAGATTCATGGGAAATATAAAAAAGTCCATCCAACGATATCTACTCCAGAATCATTTATTCTCATCGTTTATCGAATATCCCCTCCAGGCTTTTTTTAGTCATTTTAGGGGCCTGAGCCCCTAAAATTTTGGAAATCGCTCCTAAAATTTTGGCGCCTAAAATGTTGACTTATTTATTTATATCTTAGCAAATTATAGTTATTTTTATTCAATTTCAGATTAAGTAAGTGTTTTACTGGCTCTAAAATCATGAAACACCGAAAATTTTTCGGCGCTTTGCGCCGGATCTCATTCTATAATTTTTGTACATTGTTCTGTTCACTGTTTTTCTACAAATCAAACTTTCTGGGGGAAAAAATTCTCGAAATAGAGAAAAATATGGGTGTTCGACGAACGAAAGATGAACTTCGGTGCATTTGAGAAATCAGAATCTCAATATTTCCATTTTTGTAACAATTGTTTTAAATATGGAGCCCAGTTTGAATTCTTGATCATAACGGATGTGAATTTCATAAATTTCAACTTTAATTTGGATTTTTCAAACTTATGAGAGTATGAACATGTTTTTTTAATTTGTAAAATGATGTATACATGTTTTCGAGCATTATTTTTATTGAATAAGTCATCCTTAAATTGATTTTCCGGCATTTTATAGTGTCAAAATCTTTAAAAAAAATCGTTGCGGTGCACCGGAAAGACGTAGGAAACAACAGAACAATAAGAACAGAAGCTGTATTTTCAATACCCTACACTTTTGAGTCAGAAGGAAATGAACTCAAATGCCATCTTGTAAGAAGGTTTGAACAAAAATAAATGAAATATCATGGTTTTTGCATAAAAAATGTTCTTTGTACATAGATTTCTCGGCCGATCTTTGTACATGTAGATAGAAGCCTGTAACCGAAAACACTGGTTGGAAATCAAATTTGGAACAGTAATTTCTTCTGACATGTATCAACTGATTGTATATCTATGTATATAATTTAATTATATACGGTCCACAGTGCGTTACAAGCCTATTTTTCGTTAGCCTATTTTTCGAAATTTTCCAATTAAAAATTTTTGGCTTCCGAAACTTCAATTTGGCCCCTAAAAATTTAGGCCTAAAAGCTATTTGGCTCCGGGTTTTCAAATCAAAAAAGGCCTAATCCCCTCGTGTCGACTACAGTAAAAAACCAAAGTCCGAATCCCCTTGCCAAATCCAACATTTCCAATCGCTTTCAGTTCTACGATTCTAAAGCTTCGATTATAGACTTTGCTCAATCCTAAAATTGATACTCCACATTCTGAAATCGTGCTGTCATCCTGCCCACAGGTAAGTTTCTCGTTTCAAACTGCCTTGCCGTAAACAAGCGTTCGATCACGTCAGTCTTGCTACAGTAACCTGGAGTAACCTGGAGTAATACAAACACCATTCCAAAAGCCTTATAGCTACAGGATATAAAAAAGACCAATATAATAACCAAAGAAACAATCAAATTGTGAGTCGATTTCCTCTGAACATGAAGAATAAGTATTGACCATATTCATAATACAAAAGAACAAATGATATTCAAGATAATAATCGAATTTTGGAAGGTCAAACTTTCAAGAGTGGACTTGGAAGGGTCAAACTCTGAATAGCTTAAAGCCGTTTTTTGTGAATTGAACAATTCAAATGACATGAAACTTTGGATCTGTACGATCCGAGAATTTGTGATTATGTTGGAAATTCTGATCCATTTACTTGACGCATGATAGGGGAACAACATTTTTTATATCTTGACAAAAATTCAACGAAATTATGTGCCATTATGTGGAAATTTTTGCGGTCGAAAGTTTAAATCACTTTAATTACTTCACGCACTTGTTCTCACCGAGTGTCAGTTAATTTTGCACGCACTTGAAGGTTCAGTGGATTCCCCACCCCCGTGCTCACTGTCTAATGAACGGAAATATATTGACAACATGTCCGGCTCTCGGTTAAGAAGTTATTCGGGTTTGAAGTTGGTCGGAGGGTCCCCTTCGCGACGAGTATGTTCTCTGAGCTTTCTTCCGGAACTAACTTGAATAAATCTTAATGTCGTGTTTATCTGAATGGAAAATTTGAAATTCCCTTGTTCCACGTTGAGCCACATCAGCGTATGGAATTCGAAAACACGATGGAAATTTTAGTTTGTCATGCTGGAATCAATCAGCTGACGAATCCAAAAACTAAGGTTTCAGATTTGTTCTGTTAAATACGCTGTACGATCAGAATAACAAAATATATCCTGTCTAAAAATTTTTCCAATCACCAACATGATCACAAATATCCCACCAGTTTGTAATCGATATACAACTTATTATCCATCAGTTTGACAGTTTTGCCTTCTAATTTGGCTTCGCGTATCAAATGGTCCAAAATTTCGGGGTTCAATCGGCAATGCGGAAATTCCGTTTCTATGCCGGCGACGCTGGCCACCGTGCTCTCGACACGTCGGAAAGCCAAGGCCAGCGACGGAGCCATCCTGTGGTTTTTCGACGACGACGCGAAAATTACGGGCAAACAGGATTGGGCGTCTCGACTCATCAAACGATAAGCCCCGGCCGGTGAAATTTCCCTACTTTGGACGGCGTTGGAAGTAGAAGTTGATTGGTTGTGCCCTGATCCTCTAACTTTGATCGGTAGTCGAAGACAAGAACCCATAGGGCTTTTCAGGTCATATCTAAACGCGACAGAATCCTTTTTTATGAAATAATGCTTGTAAATCAAAAAATGACAAAAAAAATAAGTGCCGCCTTCATAGTCGTTTACACAAAAATTATTATGCAAGAACAAAAACAAAAGGTAACTACACTATAGTCTGTTTTTTATAAAATGCTTCCAGATACAAAAGTGACACAAACCAGTACTGTCGTCGAAATCGTTTACATAAAATCCTTCCTGTAAAATTTTTCACTCGAAAAATCGCTAAAGGTTAGGTCAGTATGCTCACAAATTTCCAGCCCTACATGATATTTTGTTTATCAGAAAATCGCAAAAACCTGAAATACTACTTGCTTTCCACTTTCATAATTTGGAAGCATTTCAAGAAAAACAGACTATAAATTTCGCAACTTTATACTGCAACAGTTCGAGACGCGAAGCAGCCTCTGACCGAAAATGATACTTCATGTACATGATCCTACACCACTAACAAGAACCCTAAAAAGTGAACCGCGAAAGTGCCGTCCTGTGAACTTGCGCTGCATCGGCCAGTAAATACGCAATACGAGAAGGTCACTTGAGAAAATTTGTTACTACATGAAAAAAATCGTTACTTTCGAACATGATGCACGAATTTAAAGAAGCATCACAAAAAATTCAAGATGCATCTCAAAAACATCAAGATGGAAGTGTTTTTTGGCGTTCGACTTTTTTTCCGTGCGCATCGGGATTTTTCAAGATGATGTTGAAAAAACCAAGACGGCATCTTGGAAAGAATCAAAATGGTGTCTTGAAAAAAATCAAGATATAATCTTGAAAAATCGAGATGCATCTTGAAAAAATAGAGGTCCTATTTTGAAAAAAAATCAAGGTGGGCGGCATATCAAAAGATGGAAATTTCTGAAACTACCAATCAAAGACGTTGTGGATTTCTATAGTCAAAGCTTGCTGACGGAGGGCGCCCCTGGTTTTTGCGGGGGGTTGCTAAGGGAGGGTTATTTTGCGCGGAAAATCCGATAGCCATATTGTTTTTTCGTGAAAATGTTTATTTTTCGAGCTTTTCAGAAAAACGTCAACAATGCTTAATTGTCACTCAAATTGCAGTAATTCTCGAATATAATGAAAATGTTGGACTTCGTCGGCTGTTCTATTACCATTCCTTGCCTGCCGTGGAACCTGACGAAGAAACGAAGATTTTTGTTCTTTTCCGAAATCACTGCATTTTGGGTCAAAAACAAACATTTTTGACGTTTTTCTGAAAAACCTTTTTCAAGATGGGATGTTGATTTTTTTCGATATTATCTTGACAAAAATGCGATGCGCTTGAAAAAAATCGCGATGCATTTGAAAAGAAAGTCGAAGATCGAAAAACTCTTACGTCTTAATTTATTGTTACGCATCTTGAATTTTCCGCGATCTTGAAATGTCTGCGATGCACCTTGAAAAAATGTTGTGCATCACGTTCGAAGGTAACGACTTCTTTCAAGTGGTAATAAATTTTCAAAATGTTAAAGATTTTTCCAAGTGGCCCACCTCGTATTCTGTAAGTAAGGATCATTTTTGTAGAAAGCCTTTTCCACCATCGCTAGATATCATGAGTTCGCTAATTTATGAGTTAAGAGCATCGCTGGTCTCTCACTTTTCTTACTGGAATTACAAAGAAAAGAACATTCTGAATTTTTGTGCCATCAGTAAAGGTTCTGTAGAATGACCCTGACATAATATCCTCGAAATCATACTCTGTCACGCCATGTGTAGCTCTGTTCAAAATTGGAATTATGGTTTTCTTGTAATTATCTACGAGATCAATGTATCGATAGATAATTTGTCAAATTTCATCAGAAAAAATTTTCGTCTGAAGCAGAGGGTATCTCAAATCTCGACAAAACCCTTGTGATGAATTTTTCAATTAAATATCTTACGCTTCACACAAAGGTGGTGAGAAAATTTGCCAGAAACCTACCTTCATGGTGCACCATTTTTCCGCTGGAAGCATCGTAGTTTTATTCAGTCAACCGGTAACCCAATGGACTTATGAAATTTCATCAATATAAAAATACCTTGTTGATTGAATGTATAGGCTTGAACAACCCATACTCATAGAAAATGATGATATACTCTGGAGTCACAAGATGAGACGTACCAGGACTACTGAAAGAAAATAAATACGACCATATGAATTTTTATGAAGTTTCATTGATGTACAAGTATTTGCAATGCTTCCCAAACAACGCGCCTCAAAAAACGTAGAAGACGAATAAAATTGATAAAATCTGAAGCTCGATTTCAATGTGGAATCAAAAGTTTGTTCCGCTTCCCCTCCGTGAACTATAATGTGTGAAAAACCGACTACGTTTAGAGGCACCCTCGTTCAACCTGAGTGATACCACGTAGATGGAAATCCAGATACGCATTGGGCGTTGTTCAACAGAGAGCGTTGAAATAGCTTCCGTCATTTTTGATTAAATTACTTACCTGAGAACTACCATACGATTTTACAGATTTTGGCCAAAAGTTTTTCTTCTCCTCCAATTTGATTCAAATATTATCGTGCTCAGTAACTAAAAGCACTGAAACTTCAGCAGAACTTTCTCATTCATCTTCTCGTTCGATTAGAATAATAATTCTTCGCTAGGCCGAAAAAATGGAATGCTCTATTCTGACTTTGCTAACAATGTGTAATATTTCTTACCACAGTATGATTGTCCGAATCCCTACAGCTTCCAACGGAGCAACTTTATCAGATGAAATTTCGTCAGAACTTGGCCAAATGGATCACCTTCACGACAAAAATAAAAATTCTTCTGCATTCCCCGGGAGACAGACATTTAGCTCTTGAATGTGATTTTTTGGAGCGTTTCAAAGCTCGCTTATCACACAGCTTCTTTCATATCTCGTACATATGTGGAAAGCATCTTTATCCCGTTGCAAATTCTGAGTTCAAGGCCAGGATAAAAAATTCCTATAAAACAGCATTAGAAATGTTCAGCCAAGTCCCTCCTACAACATATGGAAATAGAAAGCATGCGACTTATAGCTTTTTATGCATGAAAAATCTCAGAAGTCAGTAGATGCTTTCCCCAATCAGTCGGTGAATTTTGAACACACAACGAAATTTTCTGATAAAATACTGGGGCGGGTTTTATCAAAGAGATTTGAGCTCCAGCTGAGCTGCAGCTCAAGCTGTAGCTTAATTTTATATGTTATAACACTGCCGTTAAGCTGCAGCTCAGCTGTAGCTTAATTCTGTAGGTTATAACATCGTCGTTAAGGTGCAGCCCAGCTGCAGCTTAACTTTACCGATATGTTTTGTGTGTATGAGTTAAACTACAGCTGAGCTGCAGCTCGACGGCAATGGTATAACATATTGACTTAAGCTACAGCTCAGCTGGAGCTCAAGTCTCTTTGACGAAACCGGCCCCTGGTTAGCATTCGACAAGTAAATAAAGGGTGAGTTTGACATTCAATACTATAGTCTGTTTCTCTTAAAATGCTTGTAAATAATAACAGTGAAAAGCAAGTGCTATTTAATATTTTTACGGTTTTCTGTCAAACCAAATGTCACATAGAACTGAAAATTTGTTTGCGTACTTCGGTCTATCTTTGGAGATTTGTCAATTTAGAAAATCTCACTCAGAACCTTTATGTGAACATTTCTATGACAGCGCTAATTTTTTTATTTTCTTGGTTCACAGGCATTTTACAAAGAACAGACTATATACAAATCGGCAACTCTGCCTGCGCTTTCCAAATGAGCTTCGGCACGCAGAAAGATGTTCATTCAAATGAACGATCTCTGTATACAGACATCTTCTTCTCTCGAGTTGAGTGTAGCAGTTAGACGAACAAATTGAGAAGAAAAGATTGCGCCTACGATGCAGGTTTATTGTCTGCTCACCGATTTCTACGGATTATTCTGCTTTCCAAGCTCATTTGAAAATGAATAGACTATAGTTTTTCCATACCGTAGTAAAATGTGTTCAGGCAAGTCGTTCTTTGAACGACAGCTCGTAACATGTAAGCTGCACAAAGCACTATTACATGCGGACTACTCTAGATAATTAGCTCGCGGAAATGACACACTGGAGAGAATGAATATATTTTTTGGACTCAACGCGGAATAAATTTCATTACTTCGGCCTTTAATGTTGCCAAAGAAATGTGAGAACGACGCAGGAAACACATTCCTCAGGGGCAGAACACAAAAGACAAAAATACCGAAGTCAAACGCTAGAAGTCGATATTGAGGTGCCACTCGACTTATCACCCGTTTATGTGGTTAGCTCATAGGAGGAAAGTTGTACTGCATACTTTGTCAAAGTAAAATACTGAATAGGGGAATTATTCAAGACAGAATGTGCGTGTTGGGTATGCAAATATGCTCAAAAGAAAGAAATTGAGACAGCAACCAAAATAAGAGGAACACAAATGAAGTATGTCGAAATAAGAGTTATCAGCATTTTCATGACATTACTATTCATGTCAGAACATTGATTTAAGATCTCGGAATAAACGGCGCAGCCGTTAGCACGACCTTCGATCTTTACTTCGATAAACAATGAGGTTTCTGTTGGGCACAAATCTTTTATATTCCACTATTTATTTTGAAATGACAGATGCGACAAAGTGATGAAAATAAGCTACAGTTTAATACAGTGTTAAGTCCTAATGGTTCTTTTTCTTTAATTCTCTTTACTTTTGATTTTGGGTGAAATACTGCTGGTGTATTGAACTGAAAAATTTTATGATCTCCTTTCCATATCAGTTGTAAAGGCATGAACTGGTCCAGAATTAGTGATCCATGTTTTATTTTGCTTGAACATACCGATCGTGTGATGATTACAATCAACCATTGGGCTTGATTGAATGAGATCATGTCCTCCAGGAGTAACCAAAATACGGTTTTCTTCACTTGAACAGGTAAATATTTGTAGCAAGTCTCTCCTACAAAATAGTCATAGTAGATCTTGTTGACCTTAATTTGTTTGCACGGCCAAACAGTTAATGCATCTCCAGTGAATTCAGCATTTATGTCGTTTCTCTGCAAGAATGCTTGAATAACCAAAGTTGGATCAAAAAGAAGTAATTGTCAAATTAGATCAAGATATTTCCGTGCATAATAGCAAAATTCAAGCCAAACATGCTTAAAATTATCAATTTCATTTTGCATTATCCGATATTCTGAATAATTCAATTTGAAGTTCATTGAATCAGGATCGCTTTGCTTGATTTCTGAATGAGTACGATTCGTATATTTATAGTTCTCTTGGATGTGTAACACGACACCCTGCTCTGTGGATAAAAGATGAGAATGGTCTAGACATTCCCGATAACTTGATGTGAGGACGAATGCACCTTGTATCTCGTTCATAACCGGATGATCTCCATTTATTTTTGCCTGGTAAACATTTTTGTACACAACTGGAGGAAAATTCGAAAAGTTTCTTGAATCCCAAACAAAATGGCTACTTGACCCTGTTCAATGACAAAGTTTTCTACTGTTGTGCATGTAATTACAACACCACTTTTAGTTTACATGTAAAGTATTGTTTGTGGTCCACAAACCATCATGTTTCTTAAATACACGTATATCTTTGTAAACTCTGGTTCTCATAGCCTGATTGCATTGCTTAATAGACATATGACTTACTGTAACTTTATCTGCCACAATTCCTTTTGAACCAAAGAAACCCATGATGCGATTTCTCAGACCACACTTGAATGCACTCGTATATGCTCGCTCATTTCTTGGGACAAAAATCGAAATTTCCATGAGATAAGGCTTTATTAATTGTTTGGGCGGTTCACAAATTATATTTTTGGCTAAGTAAATGGCATGTCCGCTTCTCGAACCACTACAAATATGATATGAATTGATTAATATATAAGAAAAAGCAAAAAACAAAGCACCAAAGATAGCATATTAAAATCATGATTTGTCAGATAAGCATCTCTTTGGCTTTGATTGAATTCAAACTACTGATTAAGCTGATTTTTCTGAAAAGAGTTTTGTTTATGAATAAGGTTTGAAAAATTGAATAGTTGAAGTTTACCGCAAATCAAGCTGCTCAAACTTTGCATGACATTCGTCACATGTTTCTTCAATGCATTTTTAACCAATTTGTCCAGAATAGAGTCAATATCCATCTCCAAGCTGTTGAGCATCATGATCAAATTATCAACAGCAGTTTGATTCAGTGATAAAATGGTTTGGGGTTTCTCATCAATTTTTATTTGCTGATCAGATTCTCTTGACAATTTTCCACACAACTTTTCATTTTTCGTTTGAACAGATTTGCTGTATGCCCCATGTTTAGGACAATAGCAGCATGTGCAAACATTCTGAACAAATACTTTTTGATGAATAATCATTCTGAATTGTTTGCAGAAAATTAGAATTATTGAAGTATGATCCATGCACCTGATTAGCTGAAGAAAGATTTAGATCATCTTGATCTAATGAATCAAAAACATAAAAATTTTGATTTTCACCTATTTGGACAGCATTATTGAGTTGTCTTTTTTGATTATTATTATTATATCTATTAGGCTGATTACTGTTTTTCTGAGAATTAGAATCATGATTTTGTTGATTTGGAGTATGATAGTTTCGTTTCTGATAGATAAAGTTTTTATTCTGAGACTGATTACATCTTGATTAATAATAATTGTAATTGTGAACATACCCGATCTTGGAGGCATGCCACATTGAGAAGTACGATGTCCGGTTCTCCCACAGTTTCTACAAGGCGCATTGATTCGTACCATGAATTGATCGACTGTATATTTCGCAATTTGGTCTCTGGCTGCTGTTATTGATTCTTTGATTGTTGTTATTATTGTTTCTATAATAACACTATGTGATTGAATGCATGTTTGTTTTACAGTTTGCACAATTTCAATGATTCAATTTCAAAATTTGTTTCTGAATATTGGTCAATTTCACTTCAAGATCTTGAATTTTAGTAGTCTCTAGATGAAGAACAGCTTTGGATACAGTTGCATTATAGTTATCAATACTATCATGCGCAAACTGTGACTCTGCGTAAGCTGCAGCTTTGGTAGCCTTATTAAAGTCTGCAAATCCACTAAACTTAATTGCTTCTCTTACTGTAGGTTGTAAACCACATAGTCTTAATTATAACATGCCTAGCATTACTGTTTAAATCAGGAAAAATTGAAGCAGCAATTTTTTAAGATCATCAACATATTCAAGTGCAGTTTCTTTTAACCTTTGTTTTCTATCATAAATATGTTGTTGGTAGAGATCACTGTCTCTTCCAATGGGATATAAATGAAGCATCTCATTCTTATGGTCATCATAAGCCTGAGGTGGTGCACTACTAGATTTAAGTTCTCTGAAAGATGCTAAAGCAGCGCCTGTAAGATTAGCTTTCAAATATGCTAGCTTAAAATTATCCTGGCCGGTATTAATGCCTTGAAGAGTCATAAAATGCTGGAATTGCACAGACCATTCTTCAAGATTTTGACCCAATGCACCTGAAAACATGGGTGGTAGCCTCAAAGCAATAAGAGGGTTGATTCTTAAGGTTGCTCTTCGAATTTATTCAGATGCTTCCTCTAAGTTAATAGTGTCAAATCTGCCTGAGAGATCGTTAAGTCTGTCATTTACAGATCTTATTAGTTGCTGTGTCTCTTGAAGCGTATCAGTTATAGAAGTAAGTTTTTGTTGCATTGGATAAACAATTATGTGAAGTGTTCGTTGAAGCACTTTTTCTAATGCATCAGCATCAATGGACATTTTATCTTTAAGCTTACTTGATGATGCACGAGTTCGACGAAGGGTAGAAAATGACTTCCGGGTGTTGTCAACTATATCATTAAATTGATCAAAAACTGACTTAAATGATACTCCGATTCTTGTGCTAAAAAATTACACTCAGTGTCTGAGCCTGACGATTGATCCAATGAAGAAAAACACGACAAAACAAGAACAATAACAAAAATACGTCCAAGTGTGTGATATGAGTTCTATGCTGTTGGAATGCCCTGTGACTTTTACTGCTTTAGGTACATGCGCTTTTCCTTCTGTGCTTTAGAACAAAATACTGAAGCAGTAAAAATAGATGATTATTGAAAAAAACGAAGAAATCGGACATGTTTGTCTGTGCTAGTTCAAATAATTGGTGTGTTCAAGGGGACAAGTTACCTCACTTCTGCCTTGACTGTATTTCCCCGAACTGTGATCAAACCAAAAGAAAAAATGCAACGCGACCATGTGGAGCAAAGCCTAAAATGCGAAATTCGTGCCAAGCATCGCCAAGTTTGTTGAGCCCTAATGGTACGTTTTCTTTAATTGTCTTTACCTTTGATTTTTGGTATATGATAATGCACGGAATGTGTATACTTTCACTTTATTTGTAAATACGAAAAAATGGGCCAATAAAACAGACTTGACCACAATCTAACTGTGGGCTAAGAATGAAGAAGATTTTCTTTTTCTCTTTGCACTTTCTTATCTCATATGACCCGAATCAAATGTTTACTCCGGCCGGTTGGTCTCTTGGTATCTCCTTATTTGTCACAAGCATGAAGCTAGCTAATGGACTCTTGAAAATTTCACTCTGCTTATTTTTGCTGAAACTAGCTAGAAAGTTTATTCTATATTTTATTTACAGTCTAGGTCATAATCCTAGACTTTGCTCATCAAGTTGCACAAATTGTTTATCATGCGTTTCTCATGAATATTATTTCAAACAGGGTTTCTCAAACTCAAGAAAATAAACATAAAAGAATTACAATAAGAGTACAGTAAAATTACAAGAAATACAAAATTTAACAAAATTCAGTTTTGTTATTTATCCCTGACAACGGGGAAAATTGTGACCTCATAACTCTAATTGATGAGAAAAATTTGTTGCCTGCGGCTAATGAAATAACAAGCTGATAATATTCCTCAATACCCAAGTCAAATGGAAAAATTTCACATAATGAATTTATAATCTGTTTTTTTTAATGCTTGTAACCGAAAAAAGATGGAATGAAGTATACATTGCTTGTACAATTACCGGGCGTGCACACTTTATACTGTATTACGAAAAAAAGCGCGGCAATTGAAATTTGACGGAACTGAAGGCCGTTTGTTGGGAAAAAAGTTAGAAATGAGAAAAAAATTTTCGAACATGTTTCTCATTTAACAAAAACAACTGGTAGTTAAGATCGTCATAGAATTGGTGTGCTTTGGAAAGTTGAAATCTCAAAATCCGGCGCATCCCGCCGCAGCGCTAGTCATTTACTTAGCTTTTTCTGCACTGGGCGAATATTTTTTCAGTAGTGCGAGAATTTCTTACATTTCTCGCACTGGACGGAAATTATTGTTAAAAGATTCATCGAGTTTAGTTAAGAGTTTAGTCACAGTTTACAGCCGCCGGTTAATCGATTCCTAACATACAGTCAACAACGATTTTATCTCGGCACGAAATTTTGCATGCGTATTTACTTTCAGCATTTTTGCGTTACAAGCATTTAAAAAAAAACAGACTATAGATATGAACACAGTCCTATCCCGATTAAAAGTGAATAAGCACGAAGTTGTTTCTATGATATCTAGCATCTTGTTATTCTGCGTTTTGCTACAGTATAAAGTCCTCTTCTGTGTGAGATTGAGTGGCAAATCCAACCTACTTTAGCTTATCAATTCGTCAGCTATTCCAAAATAAACGATCCGTAGTAAAAGAGCGATTTTCGGTGAGAATTCAAAAGTATACGTCCTTTTCCGTTCCAATGTGAAGGAATATGACCATTATGGAAGGTAGAATTTCTCATTTTGTGTAATAAACGTTGATCCTATAGTCTATTTTTCTTGAAATGCTTCCAAATAATGAATGTGGAAAGCAAGTAGTATTTCATATTTTTAGGATTTTCTGCAAAACCATAGATCACATAGGACTGAAAATTTGTGAGAATTTTCAATTAACATTAAAAAATTTTTTGAGTGAAAAACCTGATTGTAAAAGCTTCGTGTTAAAGATTTTGACGACAGCATTTATTTTGGTTATTTTTAAATTTAGAAACATTTTATAAAAAACATACTATAGTATTTGCAGCAGCATTCACATCTTTCTAGCATTTTTACCAAGTTAGCATTTGATCAGTATAGTAAAGTAAAGAGGTGACACGAGAAGACACATGAACAACACAGGGAGATAAGAAATTGAACACACGCACGAAAAACTACAATATGACTGTTGCATGACTTTTACATTGCCGCAAAATTTCACGGAAACCCGCTTTGTATGCTTCTTCCCACGGTATTTACGACAGGTTCAATATTGGTGCAACAGATCCTGATTTCTCTAAGAAAAGATGACCATTTGTCGTAGAATGCTTTCTGCGTCAAATTTTTTGACGATTGCCTCTCTTCAGACACTCAAAAGAGCGATATGTCGTTTTATTTTGGGATCGACCAAAGTTACACGATTCATTCCTAATGATTTCACTGAGCCGAAAGAATGATCATACCTCTGAATTTTTAGTATAACATCAAATCAATCGACGGGGTCACTATATTCAGTCTTTTTTGGGCCAAAAATCAAATCTATAGTTTGTTTTTCTTGAAATGCTTCTAAATAATGAAAGTGGAAAGCAAGTAGTATTTCAGATCTTCACGATTTTCTGATAAACAATATACCAAATAGAAACGGAAATTAGTGACTATCCTTTACAATTTTTCGAGTGAAAAATTTTACAATAAAGACTCTATGCAAACGATTTTGACGATGGTACTGATTTGGGCCACTTTTCTATTTGGAAGCATTTTAGAAAAAACGGACTATAGAGTTGCCGCGATATGACTTCAACAAGCGCTGCTAAAGAATAAAGGCTCCTTTTGGAAATGAATAAAATCAAAAATCTTGCTATTGATCATTTGATATCTTTAGCTTGTAGAATATTGTACTATTATTTATAAGCATTTCAAAAATACTTACATAACCCATATTATGTTTCCTATGTGAGCATCAGGAAGAAAAAATAAATGAAAATAAGCAATATTGGCTAGTGATGCATGATAATCACCTGTTCACTAGTTTTTTTTGAATTTTTTGTATTCCGAGATTCATGAAAATAGACTGCAATCTAGAAAAACTTGAACCGAAACTCGGTATTTTCCCATCGTATTCAGTTTTATGTAGGGATTTTCGAAAAATTTTACATTCACACATTGCATTTTGCATCATTGATGTTGATTTGAAATTAAATGGACCGTATAGTACCTTGTTTACAGTTCAGTGGCGCCTCGACGAAAGGTCGTTTGTCAGTAAAATTAAATTAAAATATCACCGAATAATAAGTACAATAGTAACAAATTTTCTGACAAGTCTTATTTTACAAGATTTTCGGAAGTTACAATCGACGGTATTCGAAATTGAGCCTTTTGCGTAGTTCAAGGATGCGATTTCTGAAAGGTTTCAATCGGAACAGTTGATTTAATCTCAAAATGCAAAACGTGAAAACAACCTTGTATTCGTCGTACTCTTTTTGCAGTTTTGACTGTTCGTCTTTCATAGAAGCCAACTGAGCTTTGGTTTCGTTGTTTTCGGCATTCACAGCGCCAATGTCTACAATAAAATAGGAAAATTTTTGTATGAAATAGTACGGAAAGGAAACTCTTTAAGAAAAACCTCTTAAATTCCCAACCGTCGACGTTGATGGCGTTGCACCTACTCCAAAAGTGGATTCACCAGTCAAAACGAGGTCCAACATGCGACGACAAATCCTGAGAAACGGGAAAGTAAAAATTGTTCGAAGTTGAATAAAGGAAAAAACTAAATGGCACCAAACAGAAATAAATGATAGTCTTACAAATGCAGAAAGATGGCGAAAGCCGATATGTAGAAATTTCGCTGAGCCCTGAATAACCTCATATGAATTGTGGTGTCTGCTTGATGCAACTGATACTGCTCGGGAATGGGTACATCGATGTAACCGTATTTATTGATGTCGCGAATGGCGTCTGACAGGAGAAGCGATTCAGTCAATTTACGGTATCTGATGGGCACAGTACTTGGACGACATCAGAAATCGATAATTGAAAATACACTATAGTCTTACTTCTATTTCATATCTTTACGATTTTCTACTAAAATATAAGTCATATAGAACTGAGTTTTTATGGGTAAAAATCCTACATTGAAAGCTTTCTGTAAACAATTGTAACGTCAGTACTAATTCTCGTTTTTTTCAATTTACAGGCATTTCATAAATAACAAGCTATAGATCTGTTTTTTCCATCAATGCAAAGTCAATTGGCTCGATGGTATACACATTTCTTAGTCGTACGCGATCGAATGATCAAAAATATTAAAAAAATTCAGGATAATTTATAATATCTTTCTTCAGTCGCATTTGTCGTGAATTAAAGCTGAGTGATAAATGACAGAACGGAAACAGCGTTAAAAATCCTCACCCAAACAAAACAGCACCAAAACGATGGCACCTCCCATAGAAGCGTAATTGAAGTACGAGCAAATACTCTGAACTAAATCGCGCTCGAAAATGTCTTTCCATCTGAAAAAATTATTGAAGGTTGAAAATTAAAAAAAAACTATTAGTTTGAAATGACCGATGCAGAGAGGTCGCAGCTAAACCTTTATTCAAAATTATGGAAGGCTCGTTTAATCAATAAATTTCCTTCTTGATACAGTGTCCTTGAGGACGACTCTTTTCAATCATCCCGAGATTATCGACATTGATTTCCTGATCTCTAGTAAGGCTGCTTTTGCCAAAACTCCGCTCGCTGCATTGATCATTTCAAAATGAATGGAATATAAACCATATTACATGCGTTGCGGTATGTAAGGCACCATCAGTAAAATCAAAAAGATCACTTCGACGTACAGAACTAAGGCCACTACGGTCCACTGGATGCTCATCTTCGGAACTGCAAGTGCTAAAATGATTCCAGCGATCAACAGACGTGGAATGCTGGAGTCTAACCACCCATAAACTTTTTAACAGATAAATGTTTGACACCATCCAAATTGGAAACTCCTCAAGGCATGTATGAATTTCTTCTTCCAAAACGCAAGAACAGGTACATGTGACAGATCTTGTTGAGATCTATTCAAAAAAAAATTTAAGACGTGGTTTCTGAGAGATTCGACGTCCTTGTCATATTGATTGACATATGATAAGTTAAAAATTAATAATGTCGTAAAATGTAGAATTTCGAGTAGTTTTACACGCTGAGTATCGTGGTAGCATTCATTCCGCATAAAAATCGAAATTCGCACAGCTACAGTATTTCAAAGTTTGGGATTTTTAAACTTTTTGAGATTTTTCAGTCTGTATGCAGGTTTCGAAATATTAAATCACAGAAAAGACGTGGCTCTGAAGCCAAATATTCATCATATGAAAAGGACCATGCTCTGTATTCAGATTGGAAAAAAATTTTCGATCACTTACTTTACACTTTTTATGCTATTTTAAAGTGTCAAAAAGGAAGTCGAAATGAACTGAAAAAGTCATTTGGAGCCCTACTTGGGCAATTTCCCATAGGATACGGTAGAATTTTTTTTCCTAATTTCTGTAGCCACTAATCTCCGACACATTGTGTTGAAATTTCAATCAGATTTGTGTAACGTTTTGGGAGCAGTAGGTTTCTGCACATTCTGAAAGTTGATACAAAAATGCTGATTAATCCCGATTAATATACCACCAACGAGATGCAGAAAAACTTGAGAGCGTTCAAATTAGACGAATAACAAGAAAAGATGTGAGTCGAACCACTGGTAAAATTTCATACATCTATTTACAATGGTTGTACAACAGGGCGTCCCAAAAGAGCCTAAAAAACCCTCTCTTCAGGAAAAATCGAAGCTGCGAGTTTAATAATTTTCGAAATGCTTAATGTTACAAAATCAAATTTCGGCTGTCTGGATCAAGCCTATGTTATAAACTGAAAGGAATGCTCTAAAGTTGACGGCACTCTGCTTCACGCCACGTGATGTTAGATAGACGAAAATAGAGCAAATGACAGCGAATTTCAGTGTCTTTCCAATACTGCAAGGTGCATCCGAATATCTTTTGCCGTTCACCTATGAATGGATTTCAAAGAATCGCTCGATTTCTGAAATTTAATGGAAAATTTTTTGAAATTTTCGGATTTTCATTTGCCGCACTTCGTTCGGAGACTATCAAACATGAATCGATAAAAATTTGTCTGGGCTTCGAGCCACATTTTTGTTTATAAAATTTCAGGTTAATATGCATCCTGTATTCACAGAACTTAATTGATTGAGCTTTTATCCAAATTCAAAAACAGATTTGAATGACAGTGCAGTGTGTGCAAATCTCTACAGCTTCTAAAACGGTGCGAAATGAGGATGATTTTACCTTCACATGGTAAGAAAAGTAAAAAATAAAAAGATGAAATTCCACGGAATCATTGGTGAAAGTGCTGACAAATGCTCCTAAACAGGATTTTACTTTTGTTTTGCTTCTCATTTTGACAGCCTAAACTTGTTTGTAGAGTGTATGATGCTCGTTTGTGAACAATTAGTACATCAAACTACAGTCTCTAGTTATTTGATAATTCTGTAGTGCAGATAATAAATGTACCACAAGGGGTAGACCTGGAAAATGCGGTAACTTCTGAGTGACTTCCATAAATATGCCATCTTCAAAGCTGTGCAGCTCCCCAAACGGTACAAAAATTTCGATGAAAATTTTACCAGTACAGTAACAATGCGCGTGCTATGGAATGAGAAAGTAAAATTCTACGGCATCGATGGAGAAATGCTCATAAATAAAGTTTTTATAATTTCGACGACACATTTTCAGCACGTTAAACACTCTTGAAAGGTGTAACATGCAATAATTTACTGTAAATATTACATCAAAAGAAAGCCTATTCTCTCCTGTGTAAATTGAATATTCATTTACCGAATAAGATCACTCTAATTCCAAAATATCACTTGGCTAGCAAGACCACTGAAAAATGCCAAAAAACCAATGTTCAAACTTTGGCATACTGTAGTCGCGTAAATTTTTGTTTCCAAGCAAAATCAATGATACGATGAGACTCAGCGCACAAAACTACTCAAAATGATTTATTTTAAGAGATATGATAATTCTCAACTTATCATTAGGGAAGGAAGAACCTCTCAGAAATCGTGTCTTAATACCTTGCGCATTTGAACTGGTGCACATGTGTGCATTTCCCAAATTTTTATTGTGCACTTAATGGCTGGGCTGGGTACGCTGCTTTCGGAGATATCAGTAAAAATTAAAAAATTCTTACTTGAGACGTCTCACGAATGAATCCGACTTTGAAGCAAAAATTTTTATATATACGTAAATGCATTGTTCTTTGTAAACGGAACAAAAGTCCGAAGATAGATGGGTCGCGCGCTAATTACGTTATAATGATGCGAATTATGCCAATTCAGTGATTTAGCAGATGGTCGAAAATTCTGGATTGCTCATTGTTCACTGCGCTATAGGTTTCAAATTGTGATTCTTAGTTTTTTGGTATAGTCTGCTTTTTTATAAAACGCCTTTAATTGAAAAATGACATAAAAGAAGTACAGCCCTCGAAGTCCTTCACATAAAGCTTTTAATGTAAGATCTATGATCAAAAAAATGATAGTCCTATGCGAAATATGGTTAAGCAGCGAATACCAAAATTATGAAATACTACTTGCTTTCCAATATTTATATTCAGTTTAAGAAAAACAGACTATAGGCCACAGATGAACAATATTCACAAGTTTCACGTTTATTTATATGGCGACGTTTTCATAATCCCTGTCTTTATTGAGTCTTTCTCTTGGCTGAGATGAAATTACCACTGAGACTGCTGTTTTTTTGTTACATGAAAACTGTTTATTTTTACTATCCTGGTTAACACGACTTTGCTCAGAAGCGCATACTCAGATAAATAAATAAATAAATAATAAATAAATAAATAAATAAATAAATAAATAAATAAATAAATAAATAAATAAATAAATAAATAAATAAATAAATAAATAAATAAATAAATAAATAAATAAATAAATAAATAAATAAATAAATAAATAAATAAATAAACAATAAACGAAAAAATTTAAATAAACATAGACAAATAGTGCATACTAAACAATTTTCAGCTCTTTACTTTAAAGACATTAGAAAGTTACGTGCATAAAAGCGAAAAGCTGGTGTATGCTTGAAATTCACAGTTTATGTTTGCACTGTAATTTGATGGATTCCAAATTTTACAGAATAACTGATTTTTAGTCAAATAAAAATACATTCGGACTGATATTATAGCCTTATTACTGTATTTAAATTTGCAAAATTCTGCCATTGCCTACAGGTCAGATGAAAGCATATTATATGTAGAATTCTGTCAGGCTCGGTAGACGTGTACGGCCGCATAGAGGAGCTGGATGAGATGAATTGAAGTTATTTTTTACACTCCGGCCTAGTTGGAGAAAGGGATACCTATAACGTGTCATGGATGAGAGTACAACACTGCTATTTTCATTTCGAATCGGTTTTCGGAAGCGCAAAAAATAAGGCTGTTGTTCCGCTTCTTTTATTTTCGTTTGCTTTTCGATTAGTGGATTATTTCGGAGAACATTACATGACTGAAGTACGAAACAACATGTTAGTCAAATGTATATAACGTATCACAAAAATATCAGATCAGTTCGCTTGTTGATCCTCAGCGTACCGAATAGGAATTTTCCGACCAAAAAATGTAAACATTCGCTGATGCATTAACAACAATTCTATTCTCGTTTTACATAAATGAGCAAATATGCGGAGGGTTTCTGAAAAAAGTAAGAGAAATTTTAAGATGCAGTTTCAGAGAAGTTCTACTTTCACTATAATAAGTAATGGATTAATTATACATGAAAATCAGGTATATTGTATAGTTCTACGCGCAGAGTGTTGTTTCGGAATTTATTTGGCATAAAAGACAAAATTTGCGTAGCTACAGTACCCTAGATTTTGGAACTTTCCAATTTGTTAATATCTTATGTTATGTACACGCGATTCAAAATAATGTCCAGCATATTGTCTTGAAATTTCAATCCGATTTGAGTACCGTTTTGAGGATGTAAAGATTTGCACATATTGCATGTTGATTCAAAGATGTGTTTGAATCTGAATAAATCCCATCATACATGTGATCGGGGGGGGGACATACATGCACATAGTGGGGTAGGGGGGTAAACCTCCATACCTGAGACCCTGGCCAACCCCCCACTGGCCAAAAGAAATTCGTCAAACACCCCTACCTGAACTTTTTCCAAGACAGTTTTTTCATGATTTTTGTGCATATTTTGTATGAAAAACAGGCTTGCAGATTTTTTTTTGTTTTTTTGCTCACCCACCCCCCTACCCCCTAGGGAAAAAAGTTCACGGACTCTCCCCCCTGAAAAATTCTTGCCGTGCATGTCTGGGGGGGGGAGAGTGCCACAGGAACCGCTAGAAATCACCATATGACTTTCCATTGGAAGATCATTTGCCAATCATACGGCTAGTCATATGGTAGTCATAGGGGCCCATATTTTTAGTCGGAAAAATACTGAAAAATGTGAATTTGTCGATAAAAAATTATCATTCTTGTACAAAAAATGTTCAAAAATGCCAATTTTCTCGACGCTTCGTCCCAGGAATACATTTCCACGTTTGTTAGACAAAAATTACTATTTTTCGAACCATTTTTCAGACTTTTTCGAGAAAAAATCGATTTGTTTTCTTCAGGGACTCCCTCTAAAATTTTGGGCAATCGATGACCCTCCGCGCCAAAAAAAGTCGCTTGATTCCCCAGACCTCGGCGCTTCGTTATACGTATGTCCCCAACCAATGAAGTTCTGAGAACATAGGATTAGTTTTTACCTAACGCATTAGAAGAGAAAATGTGGCTTTAAATTTTGATAAATTATTATCTATCTAGCTTCGATGATTGCTGAGAGATATGCTTCAAATGAGGGGGCGAAAATTTTGAAAACTTTCACTAAATTTCAGAAATCGAGTGATGGTTTCAAATCTATTTGTTTGAAAACTATCAGAAGTTATTCGGATGCCCAATTCACTACCATTTGATTTATATATCCCCTGAAGGCACAATTCACTACCATTTGATTTATATATCCCCTGACTGACATCAAGTGGTGTGAAACAGGGTGCTTCCAACTGTAGAGTACTATGTCACAGCTTATAACATAGGCCGCAATTAGAAAGCCGACATTGATTTTGTAACCACCTACAGCACCGATTTTTTTGAATTAAAGCATTGAAGAAGGGAATTTTTGTTGACATTTTTTCTAAGACATACAGTTGCACAACCATTGAACAGATCAATGTAATTGTACCAGCGATTCGACTCTCATGTTTTTTTTATTCGTCTTACCTGAGCGCTTCCACTATTTCCTGCATCTCTTTGATGGCATATTTAGTGGAATTAATCAGCATTTTTGTATCAACTTTCAGAATATGCAGACACGTATAGCTCACAAAACAGTAAGCAAATCTGATTGATATTTCAACAAAAAATGTTGGAGATCAGCGGCTGACTACAGAACTGAAAGGACTGCGGCATTCCCCGGGAAGGCGTCTGCAAAGAGCTTCAAGTGACTTTTTCGGCTTTTTCCATCTCTTTTTTGACACTTTAAAATAGCGCAAAAAGTGCGAAGTACGAATTTAGAAAAAAATTTTCATATCGCATTATAGAGAACTGTCTCATGCATGTAATGAATGTTTTACTACAGGGTTAAGTGCATTCTACCCTTTTAAATTTTAAATCGCGTGTACATATCGGTTTATTTCGACTTCCTTTTCGATACTCTAAAATAGCGTAAAAAATGTTAAGTGAGGGATTAGAAATTTTTCTTTCGTACCTGCATATAGAGCATGGCCTTCTACGTGTAATGAACATTTCGCTACAGGGTCAAGTCTTCTCTGAACTAATTGACAAAGTAATATACACTGATAATGAACTTTTCAAATAAAAAGAAAGAATTATGAGAAAACCGTTTTTATTTATTTTATACTTCATTCATTTTAAAATGACCGACGTAGTGAGATCACAGCCAAATTTTCATTCAAAATTATGGAAGGCTCGTTGACTTTACTCAATAAATTTTTTCCCCATCATACGGACTCTTTGATGATCCCTCTTCTCAACCATTTGAAGATCGTCGACGTTGGATTTCTCATTTCTGGTAAGGCGGCATTTGCCGAAAGTGCGACCGCTGCATCGATCATTTCAAAATGAATGGAGTATAATAATTCTCGCGGATTCTAACATTTTTTTCGCGTTTTTTTTTCAGGTTATATTCGAGGGCGGGTTGTATCAGAGTGAGGATTCTACTCTATTTATCTTAAGTCATCAACTTGAAGCTCCACAAAACTTGAGAAAATGATCATTCAATCATCCATTGATACTGCATTAGAAAAAAATCGTCAGTTTTTATCAAGGCCTTCTACAGTGAGAGGAAGCAGGTATCTTTCGCGAATTTTTACGGCGAGTACCTGTTCATACTCCATTTATTTCGAAACAATCGATGCAGCGATCCCATGAAAGTTAATTTAAAATGGAAAAATAGTAAGCTTATTACTGTAATGAACTTTAAAAAATAAATCGCAAAAGTTTCTCGAATAGCTACATCAAGATCTACTTCTTTGGCTGTCACTGCATCTTTGAGTTCAAAATGAATGCAGAGCGAAGCTAAAGAATGAAGCTAAAGAGAGCGGATTCTACTGGAGATGGGATCTTATTGACACGAATAGGGTTCTTCTTTTGTTCGGAAATTATCGAAACAGAAAATTACTGATTCTATTGATTAATTATACCTTCATGTAGCCTGGCTATAGTCTGTGAGTTTACTTACCACTAGATCATTTTCATATATTTCTTTGACGGTCGAATCGTCGAATTCGTACCAACGTCCATCATTCTTGTTTTTGGCGGAAGCGGTATCTAAAAACCATCAAAATAGATCAAATCCTGTGAAACAACTGTGATGTTTATGAATATCTTGTCTAATATTTCAAACTGACTTACAATGCCCGCCGCAAACGTTTCCGGAATGATTGGAAATAGCCACTAAATCGTAAAATGTTGATCCGTCCTTACCGTTCACCAACCATGGATTTATATCAAGTGCTCTGTATTAAAAAACGCTAAATGATTTTGGATCAAAATAAAATTTAGTAATAGCTTACTTAATTGGAAATTCTATCAGTGTTGTACATTTTTCAAACAAATTTGACGAGCGGCTAAATCTTTTCAAATGAACTATGAGATGGTCAGGCGCTCGCCAAACGTCGATTTTCTTTGTGGCCTTCTGTTGAGACTTGCATTTGGGACAAAACCTAACAAAACCAACTGTGGTTGTTGACTGGATTCTTACAGCTCTTAATTCGAAAAATCCATTAATGAGTCTACGTGGAAATCTTCATGTCAGAACATCAACGTCAATTTCATAAATTCGCATAAACTCGAAGCTGAGATAAAGAATCCATTTATAGAGATTTTTTCCATCATTTTAGTTCAAGTTCTTTATCATTCTTCAAGGAAAATGCTTCTTGCTATATAGCATGTACGGCCTCTTTGTTGCAAACAAACTCGATATTTCCATGAATCTATTCTACTGTTTTCTACTAATAATTTTGATTCAAAATATCATACTGGACTGCACTTCCTAGCTGTAATTTTTGATATTCACCACTTTTCGAGAACTTCAATAGAGACTGATAATCGCCAGTATTTCGACAATACTTTTCATAGAATCCATTGAATTTAATTGAAAATATAAGGTCTGGGGATTTTTAAATTGTTTTCAAGGCGCCAAATTCCAACTTACCACATGTCTTCATTGACTAATTCTTCGTTGGCCGTAAATAGATCGAAACAGCCGCTCAAGGACATGGACTTTTCGAGCGGTGCGAGCTCTTTCACCGACGAATGATTTGTGAAATTTAGTTCGAAGGTGGAAAATTTATAGACAATTGGATGCCACTGAAGGCATATATAAATCGGACAATCTTTTGATCTACCGTCGAGTGGTAATGTTTCGATCATACCGGGGTGTATAGTCCTCAAGGCGGCGCCGCCTTGAGCGTTCGTTTCGATCATGTAGAAGATGTCGTCGATTTGTTCGATTTGACGCCATAAGTGACCATTTTCATTATTCAATAAATAACTAGCTTCTTTTAATTGACCCAGGTAGGGTGATAGGTCTGTGAAAACAAAAATATATCGAAAGTTAAGAATTGCATGAAGAATTCAAAGCTGAAACAGAACTAGCGCTCCAGTGATTTCAAGACCAATATCCATAGAGATGAACAAATCACATCCTCTAACAATATTGGCTCAAAAAATCAACTTCATTCATAATTTAAACTAAGTAAGTATAAAACAGAATAAGATTTTTCACATTCACGCTTACCCATTTCAGTCATATTCCATGTTTCGTCGTCAGCTGGGAATTCTATAAATCGACTAAAATAGTGAGAATACGGAAAGAAAATAAATCGATCGCAAAATAATTCAAATGAGGAGCACTCTTGGAATCACAAACTTAGTGCCAAGTAAATAATGAAAAATCCTGAACATGCGAATACAGGCCGAAATATTTATCTCCAAAACTCTCAAAAACATATATAATATTATTTGACGAAAATGAAAGTGTTTATCATATCTTGACTCTTGAGTGGCAGACCTAGTTGTTCAGATCAACAAATATTCGAAAAATACTATGATGATAAGCATGAAAAAGAAAGTACCATATACAGTTGACGGCCGCTCTTTCAATGCCCACGTAATTGAGGTCCCTATCTCTGACCAGCGTAATCAACGGTAGGCAGAATATGTTCGATCTGTAAACCACAAGAAGAGTGACGCAGAATATTATATTGTACGGCAGTATAATTTTTAAATTCAACGAGCCACAAGATGACCTCCACGGTCCTATATGAGCTCCGAGGTCTAGGCGGGGGTAAAGCAACCTCTTTGTAGATGACCGGCATTTTAGGGAGGGTCCTTAAGGAAAAAATTTCAATTTTAAATTTTTTCGCCCAAAAAAGTTCGAAAAACGGTTCAGAAAATTCTAATTTTTGCATAAAAATATGTTATGGCGCGAAGCACCTAAAAACTGACATTTTTAAACCAAAAATTAACCATTTTTAGCTTTTTCCGACCAAAAAAATATATTTTTTATTTTTGGGGGTTCTTATGGCACCTCCCCAATTAAATGTATGTTAACGGTCATGAAAACTTCACTTTCCTGCCATCCCTTTGGAAAATATTAATAATTGAAGAAACTATAGAGCTGAAAATATCTCACAATCCGATCCGACAATAAAACACGATATAACTGGCCGGCACATCTTGGCTTATATTCGGGCACTCGTAAGCGTAAATTACGCTCTTTTGATCAATGTTGCTTAACGGAAGTTCGTTGCTCAAAACTTTTTCTACGCAGTTATTGTAAATTTCGACCAAAATTATCTGTAAGTAGAAAGTTATGAAGGCAGATATACAATAGAAAACCAAATTCTTTGGGCAGAAGCAGAAAAACTGATTGCATCGTAGGTCTGACGAAGTAACCAATACATTTAATTGATTGAAATTATCAAAATTGTCACTATCCCCCCCCTACCTCGGCATACATCTACTTCAATTTTGTGTGCATAGCAATGAAATTCTAAAATGTAGCTCACTATAAATAAGTAGTAGAACTGGTGAAGTTTTATAATACATATGTCGAATTTAAAAATGACCAGTCTAAACCGAGTTGAACTTATTCCATCAGATAGAAACATAAAATTTTAAAAAGGAACTCAATTTGTACGGCTTCCTTCAAAAATTGAAGAAGGCTTCTTTTGAGTACACAAAATTTTGAGCATGTTGCACATCGATTTGGAATACTGCTAACCTTTTCAGCGTAAGCGTAAGCTTTTTTGACTTCCGAAATCAAATCTTTGATTGTGCCAGTTCTTTTAATGTATGCGTGCATCTGTAAATCCCAAAAATGGTATTCGACATCAACATACAAAGCATAAAGAAAAAAGAACTCACAAGGCCAAAACTTTTGCTTGGCAATCTAGGAACAAAATGTACTTTGAATAAACGGCGCTCGGGCAACGGCAATGGCAAAGACAAATAGCAAAATGGGTCAAACGTCGTCGACCTCTTTTGACAATTTGTGCAGATGACCGTCGACTTCAATTGACCATGGAAAAGGTCGACAATGATACTATCGTTTTTGGCCTTATGGAGTTGCCAGGTTTGTTCGGCAAGGGCCTGAAACAAAAATATAAAGTAGTCGGGTTCGCTTATTACAACAATGCTAAGCTAATACATGCCTAAAAAAGGGACATGTGATATATTTGTCTCATGGCATCTTTAAAAAGACGTATGAAGGAAAAAAATGTTGGTCGAAGTTTCAATTTTGATAAACGTGTGTTAAAGAGAAATACGGGGTGGTCCAGAAAACGGCTTGAGTACGTGTACTGTAGGTCGATAGGTGTACTGTGGGTCAAGATGTGTATGTACTATAGATCGAGATATGAGATTTTACGGTGACGAACTAGAGTCAGTACACTATCTAGTGAACTTATGTCGAACACTTTAGCTTTTCTGGCTAGGACACTACAAACTTTTTGGGCGGCCGTTTTCTTGAACGACCATGCATAATAATATTGTATGCTTGATGGAAAGTAAGTAAGTGAATGGCGCAAATTCGGTTTTTTGAGAAAACCTGGTTCAAAATGGGGTAGAGGATATATTAAATTGAATTTACCTATCTAATGTAGGTAATTGCGAGGAAGACTAACTAGCCTCCGTGAATATTAACCTTCCCTACAGGAAGTATTCACTCACTTCATTAGACCCTTGTTCGGCAATTTTTTCACTACTGTGTCTCTTTGATCGGTTCAGATCTTCATGCAGTCCGTCCAATAGGAAGGCCATAAGTTCTTGAGCGTCTTGCTGCTGGTTGCCCATGAATCTTGGAGCAAACTTTCCGATACATAGCTGAAACAAAGAAAAGTTTCAAGGATGCAAATGTTCCACTGAATTGTTTAATTTTCATGACAAAAAACTCGAATTTTTAGTTAGGCTTCAATGCATATATTTGAGGAAATAAGACTTGATTTGAACGACTTTCAGAAAATCAGAGTTGGCTCCTGAATAGACGCGACGGAATTTGGTTACCTTTAAATCTCGCGGTATCGTCGACGATTTCTTCCCGCTCCATATATCATCCAGTATTTTGGCAAACTCCGACACCAATTGACCTCCGGTACCCAGTTTATTCGATGCATTCACTTCTTTGGTGAACTTCCCTTGTAAGAAATACGAGCACAACTTGGGAACATTGCTAAGGCACTGAAAATAAAAATTTCAAAATGAAGGAGCACTGAAAATAGAACCACAGACAGACTCCGCTTTCTCCTGCTGATCGATTACAGCGAAATGAAAAAGGTATTAATTTCTTTAAATATTTAGCTACGTTTATTAGAGTCGAAAGTATTAAAATAATGTTTGTACAGAATATTTGGTAAAAATATTGAAAAGTAAACAATGGAATTTAAGGAAGGCAAAAGAATCACCTTCTTTCAGTGGGATAGCTCACGTTCAAGGAATACCTGGATGGCTGAGTTCATGAAGCAGGTATTTCCCAAGTTTGAGAGACCACAAACACCCCGCTCTACGATAGATACGGTCGAAGATTGACAAGTTTCGGACGTTCGTTTGGACGACAGGGCCAATGTTCTGAAAATATATACTCAAGCTTTTTTTGATAAAGTTTTTCGTTGAATTTACTCCGAATCAATATGCCATGTACCGTCTGCGTTTTTGGTATCAATGATAAAGATCTGGTGTGAATTGAATTCCAATACAGCGAGTTGGGTATTTAAACGGTCCCTCGTTATTTCCTCATCGATCTTATCGCCGAAAGGTTGACGTAAAAATAATCGAAATTCTACATGTGGAGATACAGCAAAAATTTCTTTGCCCCTTTGGCATAAGTCGGCTTAAAGAAAAAAATTTAATTTCAGCGTATTATACAGTTAATCCTCATTTATGTGAACTTTTGCTGCAGCCGAATTTCTACTGCACAAATCACTATAAAGAGGTGTGAAATATTATCAGTCTAAGAAATGAAAATGATATCAACAATAGTATTTTCGTAGAAAGTTTATAAAGTTAAAAAATTTATTAAGCATAAAAATTAATAGGTGCTTACACTCAGCCGTGACAATAAAAAACTGAAAATATTGATTTATTTCATCAAACACCGTATTAGTTTAGAAGCATTATCGATTCGAATATGAAGGGTTCCAGAAGTTTTTTGTCGTATCAGCTGGATGCAACTTTTTAATGTGGGTTTCGAAAATATGTTCCGGTGGAATTTGTAACCAACGTATTCAAAGACATCTTTTAAAAGAATCACAGCAAACTAACAATGATTTGTGGCGAACTCTTATACGACGTTATTCTAATTCCTAGCAAACAGTAAGCAGCATGAAAAAACAGAATCCTATACAATATTTAGTCGAACCTGATGTATGAACTGTTGATCGCAATTCGTTAGTTATGCAAACGCTAATGATGTACTTACCTACAGTCTTTGAGCAACTGATTTCGACTATCTTCGCCGCATTCAGTTCGAAATTGAGACAAATTCGCATTTTTAAGGGATATAATTCGACCTAACAATAGTAGAAACTTTGGTTAAAGAGAATGTACCAAGAGATAGAGTACTGAATGAATTTCCGATGTATTCCTTGGACATGCCGATTAAAATACTTGGTAATTCTCTAAAAGCTACTCACAAATAACCGTTTGCATGACTTTTCAACGCCGATTTGGACGACATGGCGCGGAATTTCGTGCCTGGGAAGCGCCAAGTTATACTTTTGTTTCAGCAACGTCCAAACGTTTTCGGGTATCAGTTCGTACTCGACCGACTCCGATAAGCCTTCTTTAAGGCCACCATCATCTGCAAAGATAGGGAATCAAAACCGTATCTTTAAATTTTTGCAGATTTTTGAAACAACAAGCTTTTCTAAAAACTAAGACCAGTAAAGGAAGAGTCGTCAGGCCTGAGTAAAGTTTTGAAATAAAATGGTTTGCGGCATAAGACTCGACCAAAAATATTGCATTATTACAATGTCCCTGTCAGAGAGTTTGAATTTCGTTCGTCAAATAGGCTTCTTGCGTTAATGTTACGCAGCTGCAGTAACTTTTGAGCTACACTTATGAATAGTTAACAAGTACTTTTGAAGTCAATTAAAAGAATTTAAAAAAGTAAAACTTTAAAATTTCATAAAAATAGCTACATGTGTGCTGTATTTATTTATAGCAGACCTATGATATTTAGTGTCTTTTGTGACTTAAAACTCTAAAAGTGTGGTAAACATTCATAGCTTGACGAACTCCATCGATTCATCTGACCTGAGACAGTCAAGAAGTTCGGTTTGGTTGTTTCGTTGGTTCCTAGTACAGCTTAATTAAATGGTTGTCCCTTGCTTGATTTTTTTAATGCTTGATCGCTATTTGACTTCCTCGTTCATTGATTGATTGTTGTTAGACTTCCTCGTTGGTTCACTGGGGGAAGGTCTTCAGAAGAAAATTGCAAATATTTACATGTTATAATGCATTAAATAGCTCATAGGCATGCGAGTAATGTTACACTAATATTTTTGCTCCAAAGCTATATTTACAACCAAAGTTGCATGCATTGCAGTAGTAAGTTCGCCCATGCCCGACTTCAGCAACGGAAAAAATTTCAAAGATGCTGAGATATGCACTACACAGATGGTTGTGAACACTACAATAAGTTCATTGGAAGAAGTGTTCATCTCAATATGAAATACGCAGACAGATCGAATATTGTGAGCGATTTCCCGTAAGGAAGTTTCCTTATGTCAACGGGATATGTCGAACGTGATTTTACACTTTTCCATACCTTTTATACTTTGTTCTTGCGATCAAGTACATGAAAACTTTGTTTAACACAATTAAACAAATTCAAGTGTGAAGGAGACCTAAGAGCAAAAATAGTCAGTGCAATTCAGGTTGCTGTGGGTTATCGATTGCATTATAACAAGTACGATTTCAGAATTTACGCTCGGGTATCCCTCTTCGTCAGTAGATTATATAACCCACGTAACAGTTTTTTTATTTATTCGTTTTCTGCTTTGGACAGGTTTGCTCAGTAAAATCAGAATAATGTGGTGCCAGTAGTGTTTTTTTGCCGGAAGCAAATGAAAATTTTTGGGGGCAAACGAACTTGAGGTAGTCATTTCTACATGTACAAACGGTTCTTTCCCCGTTTAGGGATGAAAATTTCTGGGGGCAAACGAACTTGAGGTAGTCATTTCTACATGTACAAACGGTTCTTTCCCCGTTTAGGGAAGAAAATTTCGGGGATCAGATACAGAAAAGACGCATTTTGGTGCATTTTAGAAGGTCATAATCTCAAAATTTTCCCGCGCTGCGCGCCGGTTATAACTTCAATAATCATTAATATGTATTACCTAGCTCAGGCGCGGCTTTCAGAATGTACCATCATCTATCATCTAATATATAACAGTTTTCATCATCCCAAACCTATTATCCCATGTTTTAAATGGTAATCTTCAATATTTTATCTTGATATTTAATGAAGATGAGCATTTTTTTTATCTTGATATCTAATGAAGATGAACATTTTTTGAGAAAGATCAATACGTCAAATCTCTAAACTTTTTGGCGCGACTCTTCCTTTCTTAACATAAAATCAATTCAGAAGCTTCGTTTTCGGAAGTTTCTACTATTCCACTCATATCTTTTCGGCCGAGTTCATGAGAGTTAACGAATGAATTACTGGTTTTAAAATTTTTCAAATTAATAAAATTCTGAGAATTACGACTTTTGAATACAAAATTTGAATCTAATTCTTGAAATAAATGTTTGGAAAATTGATTTTCCAGCCTCGCCGAATGTCAATAGGCAACAAATTTACAGCATATTTTATACTACAGCATATTTTTCACTTTTTAATATACTACAGCATATTTTTCATTTTTATGACGACTTCTTCTCTCTTGCCCATTTTTCTTCGTCGTCTTCTCAATCATTGCTGGGGGGTCAAATCTGCTGGGAGTCAGCAAGAATCTGCTGTGGGTCAACACCTGTTGTAGTGTGTTTCAGCCGAGTTTAGGATTTTCATAATAAGTTGGTCGATTGTTCGAAGACGCACGCAGGTTCAAATTGGAGTGAGTGACACGGACCATCGAAGAATCCCGCCCACGCACTGTTTTGTATACGTAAAGTGTGTTTTTTTTAGGTAAAAATATTAGGAGAAAGTTCTCCTCTTTTGGTCTAAGCTCAGTGGGAATTCAAATTGGGAAACCGAAGGTTTTCCAACTTGAATTATATTGTGTGGGGTTTAAATACTTTAAAGAGTTTAATTTTTCGGTAAGTGTGGGTGTTGGAAAGACGTGCATTTAGGACGATACCTGGACCCAACTCCTGCCTGCTTTCATCCAAAGCCCCCGACCATATTTTACAAATACAACACACCCCCTGAACGCCCCATGTGCATGTATGGTCGGATATAATGCAACTTTGCGGAACACAATTGACGGTAACCTCCAACCGAACTACCTTCCCTCAATTGCATTCTGTTCCAAACCTACGTTCCGTCAATTGCGTGGAAAAGGCACGTATAGTTTCAGTTTGTTTCTAACAAATATAGACGGCTTATTTTTAAATGTGAGTTGCAATGACCAGCATGAAGGTAAGCTTAAATATAGTCATTATTAAAATTATTTCATGTTTGCAGTTTGTAGCAATAAATTTTCTGATTGTTTTATACTTCAAATCAGTTTTATCGTTTCGGTTGCGACCACCATCTCAAAATGAACACTTTTTATTGCCCAGGTGGCTTATTTTGATATTTGTATCGTTTAGTGCTTTCGGTGAGAAATTTGCATTTCTTAGAAATTTTCCGATTTCCGTCAAGAAGGCTCTTACCTTGATTGGGGGTCGTTCCCGCGAAAGGCCCGTTCCCGCGAAAGGCCCGTTCCCGCGAAAGGCTCGTTCCCGCGAAAATTGTATATGTTATACTGTTGTCGTATGTTTATACGTAGGGGGGTTCGTTGCCGCGAAAGGCTCAGTATGTTATACCGTTGTAGTATGCTTATACGTAGAGGAGCTCGTTCCCGCGAAAACTTTATATTATTCTATGGTAGCGTATCTTTTATGATAATTCATTAGGACTCAAAAACAAAGGAATCGCGTTAATATCTTCTTCGTTTCGTTGTTCTTTGATTTTTTCGCAATCAACACAATTCCAATATTCATTTCGGTCGCCGTTTCGTAGAATGTGCGATTTTTTTTTCCGAAAAGTATAAATTCGTCCAGGATTGTCTCTACTTTCGTACTGGAGCATAGAGTTCCTAAGTTGTTTGCTTAGATAAAGATTGACATCACCAAAATCCATATTTTTGATCCGAACGACAGAAATTCGATAGAATATTAAATTCAAAATTACCAACTTTTTCGTGATTTTTGAGCAAAAAAACATTTTTTGGATGTGTATGCCTATTTTTAGCTTTTGAAAGCTCATTTAATATGCGTCTTTTTAAAATCCGTATGTATGAGATAGGCACTCCCAGACCACCCACACCTGTAAGAGTTTCATTGCAGTAGTGCATAAATAAGCTCTTTAATTCTTTAATCTTTAATTTATCATTTTTAATTGTTTTATTTTTTATCTTAATTAAATCTTTTTTTTTGTACGAAAAATGTTTTGCATATGCCTGTAAAATTTTCGCGTTATCGAGCCTTTCGCGGTAACGGGCCTGCCCTTTCGCGGGATCGAGCCTTTCGCGGTATCGGGCCTGTTCGCGGTATCGGGCCTTTCGCGGTATCGGGCCATACCCTCTTACCTTAGGTCAGGTTGGATGGGGGAGTCTCATAAGGGGAGCATGTCCGATGAATTGTAAATTTTTTAAGAATTTATGTTCCCGTACCTTTGATATTTCTTCAACATCATTTCATTTGGGGGATAAGATTGAATTGGGTGAGGAGAACCAAACTTTGAATGATAGCATTTATTCGAAATACCAGTACGACTCACGACTTTCTAGCAAATTCGAATTGTCAATCGGCCCTGGACGGCTATTGGACCGCATATCTTCGGTATACTGTTTCCATTTTTTGTACCACCATGCGTCCACCACGTACCATATTGTACCGCTGATCATTAATGTAGATTGGCATAGGCGGCACAATCGTTGTTCGTCAATGTCGTCGACGACCGATTTCACTTTTGTTTCGCTTTCTGCGCCCCCACGGATTCCGCCGTCATTCGTGGTCGCTTTTTTATTGCTCATCGTCGGAATTTCTTGCTTCATTTTCGGATGGTCGGACAACGGACTGCTCCTTCCAGATTTCGTGAATGTTTTATTCTCAAGTTTTATCATTGATCAAATCTGCGAACCAAAATTCTTGGTTAGCAGAAAACCAAAATCAAAAATATTGCATTCACTTACATAAAAATCAATACAGAGCAACTAGAAAACCGGACCGCGGTATAATGACGAATTTCAGTAAAGTGACCCCTCATTGTAAAAGAGAGCATATAATGAAAAGTGGATCTGCGAAACCATCCCTGCTACAAAATATTTTACATAATGGCTTTGTTGCCACTTTTTTCACAAATAAATGTGATCAACAAGAAGCTGCTACTGTCCGATGAGCACAACTATTATATTGTGTTATGATCATGATTTGTTGAACAAGAGCATATTTTTGATAGTTGAGACAGCTTCAGGATTCATATTACTGTAAGAGATATCGAACGGCTTGAAAGGCAGGCAGGAAGCATTGCTTGCGGGGGAGCGAGGTCTGTCATCATTTTGATTGGTCGAAAAAATTTACTGATTTTTATAGTTGTTTCTGGCAAATTTTCTGGCTTAGGCTTAGACTCAGGCTTAGGCGGCTTAGGTTGAGGTTTAGTCTTAGGCTTACGCTCAGGCTTAGGGATTGGGCTTAGGCTTGGACTCACGGTTAGGAAGAAGTGTAGACTACCATTTTCGACCAATCAAATTGAAGGTATGAAATTTTTCAATCAATCAAATTGATGACAGATCTCGCTCCGCAATGCTTTGTGAACATCAGGCTTTCTCAGAGTTGGGAAAAAACCCATTTTCAAAATTTCAAATTTGGGTTTTTTATGGGTTTTTCTGGGTCTAATCATGGTTTTTTTATTTCAGAATTGTGGATCTGAATTAAGTATAAAACAAAAGCGAATGCAACATCTCTAAACTTTTATTCTTCATAAAGCAAAACATTTTCAGATCATTTTTCCTGCCACTTTTTTCTCAAAGAAATGTGCTCAACAAGAAGCTGATACTGTCCGATGAGAGCAACTACCATATTGTGTTATGATCACGATTTGTTAGACAAGAGCATATTTTTGATAGTTGAGACAGCTTCAGGATTCATATTACTGTGAGAGATATCGAACCGCTTGAAACAGGCAGGCAGGAAGCATTGCTTGCGGCCACCGTTTTTTTCCTCAAATGGGGTCTTTTGAGGAAAAAAATTTCGAAGTGAGGAAAAAAATTTTGGGTATGGTTCTCATTGTGGAAAAAATTTTGGGGAACTCTAAACCGAAAAGATGCGTTTTGGTGGACTTTAAATGGTCAAAATCTCAAAATTTTCCGGCGCTTGGCGCCGGTCATGGGTATAATCTTGACTGTTTTGTATCAGGCGCGGCCGTTAGCATATCTACTTCGACTTACTAATTAATGCTCAACAGTTTCCATCAATCAAGTTAGCTCGTTTCATTTTCTAATCGTTTACAGTCAATTATGTCGTCGAAAATAGATTTTTCATCAAGTCTCTCAATTGTTTCTCTCGATGATTGGAATTTTTTAAACGTTTGCAATCTGAACTTTTGCGTTTATTGAAGGTGGAAATTGAAGACATTACTCTAGACCGCGATTCTAAAATATTTATTCACGAATTATCTGTTGGAGAGATTTATTTTTCAGCGTTTTAGAATACAAAAACTCGAAAATTTTCCCGGCGCTTCGCGCCGGAATGGGAAGCAAATTACACTTCATTAGTCTGGTTTTAATTTATTTCCCAACGTTATGAAGGTTCATTTTCCAGCGTTTTAGAAAGTGAAAATCGAAAAATTTTTCCGGCGCTCCGCGCCGGACCAAGAACTAAATAAAATTAGATGATTCTAATCGGAATCACAGAAATGTTGATAGCTGATAAATTCATGAGAACTCTATCGTTATCTCGCTTGAGCTCATTTTGACTAACATAACCAGAATTTTCTCAATTTTTTTCCTCATTTTTGCAGGTTTCTGACTACAAATACAACAAAATGCTTGGATATGCTCCTAAAATGCATAAAAAAGCATCCGTAGCCACATTATAAGCGTTTTTAAAAATGTGGAAAATTTTTGGAAAATGAGGAAAAAAATTTTGGGTCCGGTTCTCATGTGGAAAAAATCTTCGAGGAAAAAAACGGTGCTTGCGGCGGAGCGAGGTCTGTCATCATTTTGATTGGTCGAAAAAATTTATTGATTTTTATAGTTGTTTCTGGCAAATTTTCTGGCTTAGGCTTAGACTCAGGCTTAGGCTTAGGTTTAGGTTTAGTCCTTAGGCTTACGCTCAGACTTAGGGATTGGGCTTAGGCTTGGACTCACGGTTAGGAAGAAGTGTAGACTACCATTTTTGACCAATCAAATTGAAGGTATGAAATTTTTCAATCAATCAAATTGATGACAGATCTCGCTCCGCAATGCTTTGTGAACATCAGGCTTTCTCAGAGTTGGGAAAAAACCCATTTTCAAAATTTCGAATTTGGGTTTTTTATGGGTTTTTCTGGGTCTAATCATGGTTTTTTTATTTCAGAATTGTGGATCTGAATTAAGTATAAAACAAAAGCGAATGCAACATCTCTAAACTTTTATTCTTCATAAAGCAAAACATTTTCAGATCATTTTTCCTGATTTTAAGCAAAAATACACAGATTCCTCATCATAACAAATAAAATTATATACTAATGCAGCATAAAGAAAATTTTTCGCATTGAATTTTATGAAGACTAGCTTTTCGACCGATGAAGATGACAATCGATTATGCAACTTAGTGTGAACAAAGCCTGAGGACAGTGAACATTAAAAAAGAAAACACCTGATTATAACATGACAAAAAAATTTTGCTTGCTTGCCATTATTAGTCTTAAAAAACGTACTCTCGAGGCAATTTTTTGGAACGAAGGTCACGTTTTGCTTTCCGTCAACCAATATTGCATAGCAGATTTTTGGTCACTTACTAACATTTTGTAACGAAACGTATTTTTTCTTCATCTTCACTTGCCAAGATGTTTTATTCATTGAGTTGTTTGTAAATTGTGATTTTGCATGGTGAAAAAAAGTTTGATGTTTCTTTCTTCAACATTTATACTGTTTAGGGCCATTCAACCGGCATACTTTTCAGCCCATTTTTTGACCCAAAAAGCCGTCAGCTGCCTCTTTTTCCAGTGGGTCTGCTATCTCCCTCAAAATTTTAGAGCTGCTCAAGTCAGCTCACGAAATGCTGATGGCTGTGAGGAGTAGGTATAACAAGGACTTTCGCAGCACTAGCACTGCTCATAAGTGCTCCGGACCCATGAGCAGTAACATCTGCTTAATATTCAGACAAACTACCGAATCAAACAAACTTCAGCCAAAAGACAATTCAAACATAAGTCAAATTTATTGAATATGAATCTTTAGCTTTTCGATTAGCTCAACCCTCCATTTGATTGTTAAATCAGGGAGAAACTTATATTCCTGAGAGCAAAATGAAAAAAATGAATTGTTTTCCTGAAAAACACAAAAACCCATAAATATCGAATTTTCCAACCCAAAAAAATCTATCATTCCAAAAACCCAATGCTCGCCAACCCTGGGCTTTCTTGCTGGTTTTTCCTCACCAACATTTCCCTGAATGGAAATGTTTCCCTACCATTTCCCAAGTCGTCTTTCTCTATTAAAAATGCTTGCAGATGTTTTATTTAAGTATTTTTGACCTTATTCGAACCATACCTGTAATTAGAAGGGTTGGGGGGGGACCCCCCCCCAACTTGGCTAACCATATACCCAACCCCCCAGTTTAGAAAAAATTAAAAAAATTGGCAAAAAAGTGTATGTTTTTGGGCTTTTTTGGGAAAAATTTCGACTTTATTCGACCCCCTCCCCCCAAATTTCGGATTTACTCCCCCCCCCCCCCTAACTGGTCGGACCTCTTACAGGTATGATTCGAACCATGCCATGCAAACTACGTAAGAGGCTCGAACCGCCCCATTGCCATTTATACAACATAGAAATTCTGGGAGTCACCTAGACAGGCCCGTATTTACAGGGGGGAGAGGGGAATTCCCCCCTAAATTTTTTTGCATTAAAAATTTTCGGCAATATCATTTTACTTATAATCACAACAATTCCCAAATTGAATTAATTTATATTCACATACTTTTCGTCAAACATAGAATTTAGCCACCAATCCAAGCTCAAGCACACATAAACTAACTGAAAATAAGTCGTCTTAAAATGATTTTGATTTTCTTTTTATTCAGTAACTTTTAAAAAAATTTTGGAAAATTCCCCACTTTTTTGAAAATCCTAGATACGGGTATGCAGCTAAAACCATACTTGTAATTGGGGGGGGTCGTTGGGGGCGGGGACCCTCACCCCCAACTGGGTCGAACTCTATACCCAAATGTCGGAACCCACACCCCAAATTTGGTCAACTATATTATACCCCATACCCACCCCTATCCAGGATATTTAAAAAGGGGGTGGGGAATTTCCCAAATTTTTTTAGAATTTACTGAATAAAAAGAAAATAATTTTTGCAGTAAAGACGACTTATTCTCAGTTATTTTATGTGAGCTTGGATTAGTGACTAACTTCTATGCTTGACGAAAAGAATGAATATAATTTAATTTGGGTATTGTGATGTATAAGTATACAATGATATTGCTAAAAATTTTAAATGAGAGAGGAATTCCCCCTTCCCCCTCTGAATACGGGCTTGCTTTACCCAACCCCCCTCCAAACTCGGAAAAAATGAGGGAAAAGTGGCTTTTTTTGGCCTTTTTTGGCAACATTTTCGAAATTTTTTCGACTTTTTTGGGGGTTTTTCGACACTGTTTTTTCCACATGCACTATAACGTGGAAAAAATCTTGAATGTAGAAAAAATTTTGAGGTTTTCCACAAATGTGGAAGAAAAATTTGGGGTTTTCATATTAAAAAGGTAAGGTAAGGCTAGGACAGGAGTGGGATCGATTTTTTTCATTCGTGATAACGAAAAAAGTTTTCTAACATCCAATCAGCATATTCTTTTACCATTGTTAGTCAAGTATGTGAAACTATTTGCTTGGACAGATTTAAAGTTATGTTATCTCTTTGGTTTGGAATCAGGCCTTTTTTGCACACAGCAACTAAATTTTATGCTGTGCAACCATACATGCACGGGGGGGGGGGAGTTTGGAGGGGAGTTTTTCTATATTCTAGTGCGCGGTTAGAAAATGTCATTCTAGCTAATGCTTATTAGCTTTTAATTGTCAACGTATTATATATAAACATTTGATCCTGTGTTGTTTCTTCACGAATTTGACTCCGTTATTTTCCCAAAATCTTTTTTGCGATCTTTTAAAAAAATTTGACTTTTGTACGAATAAAAAATATTGAGTTCAAGTAGAAATCTTCATGGTTGAAGAATCCAATTTCTTGGTTGCATGCCTAGTTTTTTAATTGTAGATTGTCCGGCTGAAAATTCATTGCGTTCACTGAAAAATTAAGTTTCTGTCTAGGAAATAAAAGTTGAAAAGATTTCTTTTCCAGTGCTCCAGAATATCCAGATCACAATAAAATTTTTTCATTTTCTCTCCAAAACTCAGAAAATTGAATTTCAAAAGCCTAAAACCGACTCGAATCGAATGCAATATAAGAAAACTAGCTTTTTACGGCTTTTCCGATAAAATTTAGCGAATTCTAGTCATTGATATTAGAGTCAGCAACCAAAAATTTATCTGTGCAATTAAAATTTATCCTCAAGTTGCACATTGCAACCTGGTCCGTGCAAAAAAATCCGCGGCTTTTATCTCGCATTCCAATATCAGCAATACCTGCGCCCAGCCAGAAAAGATGTTGTATTTTGATATTCTAGAACGTTGAGTAATGAATCTTTTCAAAATTTACTCTATAATAAAAGATCTGATTTTTCAGTAATTCAATGGATTTCGAGTCGTGTGGCTAACTGAAATTCAAAAATTAGGCCAGCATATAGATTCTTCATTCTGCTTCGGTCAACGTATTCTGCTGGGCTGATCGTGTTTTAATAATTTTGAATGAATGAATGGAAGATTTTATTACCTGTCAAAGTGAACATTTTTGCAGTAAAGACGACTTACTTTCAGTTAGTTTGTGTGCCTGGATTAGTGGCTAAATTCTATGTTTGACGAAAAGTATGTAAATATAATAATTTAATTTGGGAATTGTGATGTTTAAGTATACACAATGATATTGCTAAAAATTTTGATTATAAAAAAATTAGGGAGGATTCTCCCCTTCCCCCTCTAAATACGGGCCTGACTGATGATGTCGATCCAGATAATGTTTCTTTTTTCACATTTGCACTGTAACAAAAAAGAAATTTGATACGCGGAGAAGTTCTGGCCTCTTACCCAAATGTGAAACAAATTTGGCCTTTGAGATCAAAAAGATGCGTTTTAGATAGCCAATATTTCAAAGTTGAATAGTGCCTCGCGTCAATTTCAAGTAGAGAGGGGCCGGATCCACTTCTTTGATGATAACGGATCCGGATCCAAAAAATTTGGTTCAGCGGATTCGCATCGGATCCGGATCCAAAAATTTTCTTCAACGAATCCGGATCCTGAATGACAGATTCGGTCCGATGCACATCGGATCCGGATCCTGTATGATCGCATATATATGTGTATATGCTAAAGTCACGAATATTATGTTTAATTATTCTTAAATTAAGTTGTATGAATTTATAGTTTTTTGGTGTCAATAAATTATTGATGATATTATAATTACCTTATTCATGTGTCTGTTTATCAAAATAGTTCCCACCCCAAGGTCATATTTCTCAGGTAGGGGTAAAGTTGAAAATTTGCAGGGGTAGTGTAGCTAAATGTCTACTAAATACTTGATTTGGTCTCAAAATTAGGCAACCAGTGACCAATTTTTGGACTTAAGGTAGAGGTAATACCACCCTCATACCCCTCCCTATGGGGCGGTCTGGTTCCCATAATGTACTGATTTTCATTCATCGTTTACAAATTAATGTTGGTTTCATCAGTAAAAAATAAAAAATAAAAAATAAAATGAGTAGAAATCGGAAATGTTTTTTTTCACAAATTATGGATTTAAGTTCTGCTTAGAATCTTAAAAGAGTGTGAGATTACTTCACAATGTCGCCAGATGAGAAAGAAAAAGCAAATTACAATGAATGTGGAATACAGCTAATCTAGAAAAGGCCGTGGTCGGAGAAAACATCTGGAGAGGACACCCCGCAATATAGTGGACAGTTTGTGTCGAAAGAAAAAGAAAATAAAGATAATAGTAATTCAAGCACAAATTGTCACCAGTGATTTTGAAAAATTGACTATTGTATTATTCTTCAAAGATAACCAAAAAAGTGGCCCTAGGGATCAAAAAACCAAATTTAAGCATGAACTTAAATATTGAGGAATCGGTTAATTTGTTGAAGCTATACAATCGAACACTGATGCCAAATTTGGAAATCTCGAAACAATAGAGTAATTATAAGTAATGAAAACAATATTATATAATCTGAGACATATGCAACGGAGCGCCAAAGTCGGGGGGGGGGGGGGCTCGGACGACTGTTTAAGGGCCGGGGGTCAGTAATCCCCAAATTTCGGGGGTGGGGTCTTTGAAAGGAAAAAATCGATTTTTTCACAAAAAATGCCCGAAAAATAGTTCAAAAAACAGTAATTTTTATCTGAAAAGATCGTAAAAAAGTATTCATGGCGCGAAGCACCGAGAAAATATGCATTTTTGACCATTTTTTGTTCAAAAATTGACATTTTGCAGTATTTTTCCTACCAGAACTATGGCGGTTCCTACGACTACCATATGGCTACCCATAAGATCGGAAAATCCTGGGTGTGGGGTCGCCCAATGGCTAGCCATATGGTCGACGATTTCTGATGGGGGGGGGGGGGTTTCCTATAGCACTTCCCCCGAATTACATGTATACATTTTCAATTTTAATTGAGAGTTTGCGATTGCTACTTTTATTGGTCCCGCATACGAAGACAACTTTTTTGAAAAACCTGATACGATGTAAAATATAGTTGAACTTGCTGTTAGTCAAGTATAACTTAGCTATCGTTGACTTGAAACTCTAGTGAAACTCAATGCAAACTGGAATGAATCTGATTATGACCGGATCTCAATCTTTGATAGCAGCAGATCCGGATCCAGATCCAAAAAAATTCGTACAACAGATCCGGATCGGCCCGGATCCAAAAATTTAGGCGGATATCTGCAGATCCGGACCCGGATACCCGATCCATCCCTAATTTTAAGCACTTTTTTCCATCTAAACGAGCTTTTCCAGATGAACAGTTATTATTGTTGTTCATCCCACGTATCTTTTTATCGTTGTCTTTATCTGACTTTGGAATTTGTACTTTTGGAGAGGCAGTCGTTCACGCGGTTCAGATCATTGATTATTTTGATAACATAAATTACAAATTTAAAATATTTTTCTTTCCATCTGATGACCCCAGTGTTTGTTCTTTAGCGCAGTAAATATTTTGATTTCCCCTCTCCTACACGATGCCAATCGATTTGAAGCTTTTAACTTTTGCATATTCGAAAGTTTTGTTTAGTGCACCATTTTCAGATCGTAGTTCAGTAGTTTATAATGCTTTTACATCAACGTTGTTTTTAATCATCCTCCAACACCCCGATTGCAATTCAGCAATATAAACTCCAAAAATGGTAGAAGTAGAATCTTCGTCGACCGTGAGCTTTTTGCCCGAAGAAATTGTTCAGCTGGGTACAAAATACGGCGTGGCGGTCGACGAATCGTGCAATGACGAACCATCTTTTCAACGCGTCGTCGTCGAACTGAAAAAATCCATACGAGGTTTGATCGCCAAAGAAATGCGTTTGAAAGAAGGTTACGAAAATTTGAGGCGCGCCACCAAAGATCGCAAACACTCAGATTATTTAAAACGGGATTTACGCGAAATTAGCGATCGCATTGACGAAATGCATTCCGACGTGCAAACGTTGGATATTTATTTCACAGGCGCCGTTTGTAAGTATCTGGATACTTCCATGATCGCCCAAATTTGTGCCAATTAGAATATGGGATTAAATTTCCTAGAAATATACGTACTGGGGCAGCATCCTAAAAATTAGTCGATTTTTTCTCCTTTTCCCACTTTTCAGCTTATCGATTTCGATTTTTTCTGTTTCTAGTTGTGCTAATTTTTGGAGTACTATACTTTCTGTAGAACTTCTCAGTTTTTTATCCGACTAGTAATTATATACGGATGATCTTTTTTCTTATCCTAGTCCTACGTATTTATACAGGCCTGTAGCCAGGAATTTTTTCGGGGGGGGGCACACATTTTTTCACTCAATTTATTGTAAAAGTGGCATTTTTGACTTGACTATATCTTGAATAACTTTTTTTGCCTTTTTTCAACACTTGAAACGTTTTTGGGGGGCGACGGCCCTCCAACTCCGCCTGCCTACAAGCCTGTATGTATATCTATTTTCTTATCCAAACTCGCGCGTTTTTATTCCTTATCGCTCGTGTATAGATTGTGCAAATTTTGATGTTCTCAGACTATCGCCCACTCATTCTTGGAATAATTCTCCACGTTTTTCGCTATTTCGCTTTAATCTGTTGAATAATTCATTCTCTTAGTATGGTCGCAAATTCAGTTTATTGGATCAAATCTGGAGATCATTAAGCTTTCTTACCGAAATATAAGACCTTCAGGCTGCTAGGAGAGACAGACATAATAAAGCATATCAGTAACGAAATAAACGCGAAGACTTTTCGAGTGACAGAATCACTATGCAAAAAATAATTAAACGTCTGTAAAAGCAAGCCAGAAAATGTAAAAGTTCACCATGTCAGGAAACTGAAATAGAACCGAGTAAATCTTTTATAACACAGGAGGATCCGGATCACTAACCTGTAATTTTTTTATCAACTTGCATCAACAAATTTGAGATGTCATCAATAATTATTGTGCTGTGATAATAAATTTTGGATTTTGGAATGAAAATCGCTAATTAAATTCCTTTTTTTGCTATTTCAAAGTTTATTCTGCACTAATAGAAAGTATTGATATCTGGCCAACGTTTTATCGAAGCTTGAGACGAGAATTTTCAAGCTTTTTTTCGAATAGATTATTTTTTTTTTGTTTTTCAACATTCTTTATTTTTTGTAAAGTTTTGGACTATCTTTTTATATATACATATTACCTGGGACTGATTGCAATAAATAAGATAATCGCGAGTTCGTGATTATATCGGGATCATCCTGTTTGTTGCAACCTAGCCCTGGGCAATAAGTTCAACTTAATGTAGCTTGATTTGGTATCAGATGAGGTGACTTCTTTAGCAGATGACTCAATTCTCAGTAGCAGGTCAAAGTTTACGTCAAGCTTAATTTGATAATTGTATTGAATGATTGGCTAACTTCGACAGTTTGATAACTGATTTTTTTATTACGTCCTTGAAGTGTGTAGGCTCTGAAATAAGCTGGAAAATCATATTTGATTGCATCGTGTCTATTTTCTATGAGATGAATCTACTAACATCTGGTTTCTTACCCTAATTTGGGATTAGCAACCAGGACAAAGATTGGGAACCAACCAATGTATACGCGTTACTGTAATATTACGGTTGTCTTTGGTCTTTTGGGGGATTGATAATGATAAAAAACGAATTTGGGCGTTGAAAATGTCTAAAAAATATTGTTCGAAACGCAGGTCAGAACTGACCATTTTCATCCCTTAAATTGACATTTTTCTCGATTTAGGCCCGATAAGGGCGGGGTTCGAACAGCTGCCCATGAATACTATGTTGTATGGTGACTCTTGGCCATAGTCGGCGCTTCGCCCGATGTGTATACGATAACGCATAACGTACGGCGTGACAAGACAGATGTCAAACACCAGTTCATGCCTTGGTTAGCCAAGGATTTCATGCCACGTAGTTTTTGGTTGTAATCGTTGAGTTTACCTTTAGAAAATGTACATATTATTTGCCTTAGACTTCAGGTTATCCTACACCTCAATAATAGCTCATTTGCACATGTGTACGACGATACCAAATGCTAGTGCAGCACAGTATTTTCAAATTTTCATTGATCTGCATGTCATTTTTCTTACGAAATAACCCACCCTTCAGTGAGGCGTGATGTTCTTCAGTCAAGTTGAGCGCTTGCATTTCGATTGTTCAAATTCGAGACAAATTACCATCCACAAAAATGACGAGAGATTCTGAATGAATAAATACTATTCCTCCGTCGTTTAATCCAGAATGGATGATAATTAGATCCCTACAACGTTAGATTAATTGAGTTGCATTCAATGTTAAGCGGATAGGCAGTACATACACGAATGCATTTCTCCCCGCTCTTCGCCCCTCAGCTTCTACATTCTTCAAGAAAGCTAGCATAACGAAATATAAACGATTCGAAGAAGAATCTGGTGTATATGCGAAAGGTCGAGCTATACCAAAAACTTATTATTGAGTAGAAACTGACAGGATAGATAGAACATTAATCTTTCTACCTTTATCTGTGTGATACTCTCTTGAACACTTGCGGTTGCTAACGTTGTTCACGACACTATGCGGATGGTGGTCCTAAAGTTTTATAACTTTCGAACATTTGACATTTATTGTTAAAATGAAACAAAGAATAACATTGACTGAAAGTATAAAGTTCGGAAAACTTTGATAAAAAATTCAGGATGTCGAGCAATGTGGATCGTTTTCAAAATGAAAGTAAATGTTTCAATACCAAAATTGTTTATGTCATTGAAAGATCTCGCCGAGAAGCCTAAAAATAAAATATAAATACACCTTTTTGGAATGCACTGTTCTCTGATCAATTTTTTTAATCTGTTGAGAAAAAAGTCTTCATCCATGCGCTTCGGTCGAGGACATAGCAGATTTTTGATGAGAAAGAACTGAGGAAGAGAAAAATAATTTTACACATGTTGACATGTCGGATAGGATGATATCATCAAACTGATTTCAGTTATCGCACTTTTTATTTTCGTTGCTTAACTTTCAATTATGTATGCATGCAATAATTATCGATCGAAGTTTCGCTCGAACACATCGGCTAATTGCATAGTTCTCTTTTTGTAGAATACTCGTCATTCTCCCTCCTGAATGTTGTTCATTTTTTCTAATTACCACTGTAATTACATACGTGCAGTTGATTCGTTTGATTATTTTTTACTTCATGTTTTTAAGCCGATTATCCGACGTCGCCTGGCGCCGACACGGATGATTGCTGCATGCCGAGCGAACAATTTTTAGCAACCGAAAATATAGTTTGCAATCCAAAATTGTTGGCTTTACAAAAAGAATTGAATAAAGAATTGAAAGTTAAAGAAGGTATACTCCTGTGACTCGCGAAAAGTATGTATTTCTTTTTATGTCTAGGAAGCAGCCTCGGATGTTATGAGCGCATGCAGCCAATAAGATTAAATGTTCGAATAAATTCTTAGGCAGACTTATTGTGGTTTTTCAATGATTACCTTTCAATAGATTCTAAAAAATCAACAAACTTCAGTGAAAATAATGTTGGAATGACAGACTATCAATGATATATGATGATTTGATTTTAATTAGCGTCAAACAAAGTTCTGATTTCTCTGCAATTCTCGATTAAAGAAGAATGAAAATATTTGGAAAATCAGAAGTTTTCCTGGAACCGGTATTTATGTTCATGACTATCAAGTACCAGGCGCTCACTATTTAGTCGGCTCACTCTAATAGGTAGTAAATCATGTTTACAGTAAGTTTACAATGGAACAGTCAAATACTGCCGATTATTCAATTTTTAAGAAATGAAGTAAAAGTTGACACCAAAAAGCAGTTCCTTGCTACGAATGGGAACAGCTCATGGGTTATAGTAGCCACGAGTGTAGACCAGGATTTTTTAGGAAGCGGAGAAAATTTTTTAGTTTTGTCAGACATTGTTAACTGTTTAAAACGCCAAAATGCCCACCGTTTTAGGTTTCTCTTGAGTTACAAAAAAAGAATTTTTCAATGACATGACCGACGTGCAGCGGCTGAAAAATTAAGTATTTCTAACATTTGAAGCGCGCCGAAATGTTCTCCTTGATACATTTTTAAGGTTTTTGCCAGAGTAATGTTGAGTTGTAAAATATCATTCGGGAGTATGACTGGCACCAAGCGCTGAAAAATTTGGAATGATGGGGATGACTTTGAATTACATGAGAAATCGACAGTTAAGTCTTCTATGATGACAAGTGAGAGCCCAGAAAAGCTATTAATCTTTCCTGCGTGAAACGCAGGAAAATTTTTTTGGGTATTGACATTCTACGATGCAGGAAAATCAATTTTCCAAACACTTATTCGAAGAATTAAATTCGAATTTTGTGTTCAAAAGTCGTAATTTCTAGAATTTTATATTTGAAAAATTTTAAAACCATTAATTTATCCACAAACTCTCATGAACTTGGCCGAAAAGATATGAGTAAGAAGAGTAGAAATTTCCGAAAACTACTTCCATGAAGCTTTCGGATTGATTTTACGTTAAGAAAGGAATAATCGCTTCAAAAAGTTTACAGACTTGACGTATTGATCTTTCTCAAAAAATGTGAATCTTCATTAAATATCAAGATGAAATATTGAAGATTACCAATTAAAACATGAGATAATACGTTTAAGATGATTAAAACTATTAAAGATTAAATGATAAGTGAAGGTAGACATGTTAGAAGCGGCGCCTGAGCTAGGAAATAAATAATAATGCTTATTTGGAAAATTTTGAGATTATGACCTTCTAAAATGCACCAAAATGCATCTCTTCTGTATCCGATGTGATCAAACACATGATTCAGAAAATTCTGACAAGCCATTTTGGCTTGTTGGACTAAAATTCAACAAGCCATTTTGTCAGTCCAACAAGCCATGGCTTGTAAAATGCTAAAAAAACTATGTGATAGGCTCATGCTTCATTGGCATCTCCATGCACTTCGATGACTTATAATAGATTATTCTGTCCTGAATTGTACTAGTTTATAATTCTCCCTCAAGGTCACATAAAAATTTCAAATTTCAATCTAAAAAATGCATGAAAATGCTCTATTTTTGTTTGAAAAACTTTTGAAATTCGCTTAAAGTCACCAAGGCTTTGACGTAAAAGGCATACAAATTTATTTTTTTCATCTTCATGCAATTTATCTAGTCAGTAATTAGCTTGTCATGCGGACAATCGCCCCTCCAACTATGCCATTGACAGTAGCTTCAGACATACGACTTAAAAATGGGAAATAGGGTGGATAAGCTATCTGGTGAACAGAACTCGAACACTAGCGTGGCTGGCTACCACAGGCCTTCCACTTTTACACTAACATACTCCATACGTGTTCATAACAGCTCCCCGACTCTGAGGGGTCAGCTGACGTGGCTCATCAGCGGAAAGAGACTAGAGGTGGTTCAAAGATCAAAATTTCGACCTCGAAAATTGCTGAAAATTCTCAAAAATGTGCGTTCAAATTCAAAAAATTCATAAAAATGTTTCTTATGGTGCGGAACGCTAAAAAACTTCGCTTTTTTGATCAAAATCGGTCAATTTTGACGTTGATATTTTTCTTGTCTTTGGTCTGATGTTAGTGGGGGTTCGGACACCAGTATTGATTTTTCTGAGTTCAGGTGTCCTGTCGGCTCTTGTTACGGAAGTTCTCATAACACTTCAATAACACTCTATAAAGTTTTTGTCGAATCAAAATCCGTATCAAGTGGAAGAATTCAAGCTTATGTCCGTAATAAAGAAATCGAACTGCATTCGATAATTTATGGATGTTACGATAGGTTTAGATTCAGTTTTCATTCTAAACCTATCGTAACATCCATGAATTATCGAATGCAAATTAAGGAACTCTGCCCTTGAATCTGAAGCGTCCTTAAAATCTTAGTCTGTGAGTGACACCCGTGTAAATAATTTAACGCGTTTCATGGATTGAAATTCGGTAACAATTCGTCTTACGTTTTACTCCTCCCAACTCTGCAATGCATGAGTTGCGATTCTTCGAACTATTTATCTAGTTTCCGGATCGAAAGATTTTGCACATATTTTTCCCAAAATTTAATAGGTTTGGAGAAATATTTAACGATGACAAAAGACAAAAAAATGATCGACAGTAGCCGGCAAATGTTGGATGATAGTAAAGCGAAAATTGAACTTCTACGCATGCAAATAGCGCGATTACAACAAATCGTCTTGTTGGCGGCAAATGGTGATTCTGGTAACTTTTATTTTTTTCCGATAGAAATTTTCAAATTGTAGTACGCTTTTATTGACTTGTCATCAGGCAAAGCGACGGTGTCCATCACCGAACAAAAATACGAGGAATTGATGTTAAAATTGCGAAAAGAGGCGGCTATGTGCGACGGAGCTAAAAATATGATCAAAATTTTGCAGCAACAAACTAAACAAACTGAGAAGAAAAGTTTGCAAGATGTAAGTTTGCAAGATCCTTGTTACTTTCGAAGTTTCACAGTTGATGACATCAGTGGTATTCCTTTCAACACGAGAATAAATGCAGAGTTAACTTTCTATTGTATAGGGCATAGTCCTTTATATTTTTATGTCTGCCTTCCTTTATATTTTTATGTCTGCCTATTCTAGAGACAATAAAAAATAAAATATTCCCATCGAATATTGACGTTTCTCGTGCAGTTTGCTTAATTACAAATTACAAAATTAATTACAAAAATAATTACAAATTACAAATTAATGTACGTTAATATAAATTATGTTAATTAATGTGCACACTACAAATTATTAACGACTCAAAGGTTTTTTATAGAAAATTATAGAAGAATTTATGGGGTTGCTGTAAGTCCATCAGAAAAAATGTTATAATCGTTTATAGAAGTTAATGACTTGTATACGATACATAGTTCCTCTCTTAATTACAATTCATTCTTTAATTACTAACTATATTTTCATTGAGACGTCCTTCCTTATTTTAGGCTGCGGACTCCCAACGAGAGTCTGAAGAAAAATTAGACCTTATTCGATTGGCTTTAGAGAAATATAGTCGCGATTTGCCCACGCATTCTCCAAAAAGAGAACCGTTATCCACGTGATTTTATTTTTCTATCGAGTTGAAATGCCTGAAAATCTGTAAACTTGAAAAAAGGCAATCTTGATTTTTCTTTTCTAAAAAATTGTCAAGCTTCGCAATCTTGCATATTTTGTTAAGGCTATGATTTGTTATAATCGTTTGTTTGTTCAGGCCAAACAATCGATCAAATGCCGTTTACCGCACTCGCACTCCCGAAGTGGAAAGTCCGTGTGGTCGTAACGCGATCGTTTTACCTGGAAATTCTCACGTTTCCGGTTAGTAATTGTGTAAAGGATTTTCCAACTGTGATATACACAGTAGTTACTGTCATGAAGAATTTTCATATATGTTGACTCAAATCCACTTTTTGGATCACTGAAAAATTTTCAGTCCTAATGTTAGCGGTTGTATGCATATTGCAGTCGATATTTCCTGTCTGGAATTTAAAATTTTCAGAAGGCTTTACGTCAACAATTTCACCGAATCAACAAGCTGCGAATTTATTTAGTCGCTCGAGCAGCACTCCACCCTGTAAACCTATTCTTTCGCGTCAAAGTACATTCAACTTGTCGCAAGCATTAGCAGTAACGGGAAAACTAGAAGTCAGGTATGCAAATAATTCGGCTTTTAATATATATATATATATATATATATATATATATATATATATATATATATTAAAATCTATGAGTAATGAAACGATGATTTAAAAATCGGAGCGCACAGCGGTGATTTGTACGGTCAGTACATTCCTCATCAAAATTTAACCAAAATTTAACATTGTAATCGGGGATGTGATGTGCTATGAGGAGAGTTCTCTTTGCCGCCATGATTCATCACATACCATAATCACACCTGGACAAAGCCCATTGGTTCATCTGGTACCAGCCTGCCCAAAAATTTGGTTGGTTGCCGAATCGTTCCGGTGGTCATCAAGCCAAACAGGGGTAGGGAACGAGACAGTTTTTAGGACGTGCCATTGTACCTAGCAAACCTGGAAAGCCTGAAAGCTAAGGGAAAAAATATGACTAGAACCATAAAGTCAGAGAATTTAAAAAAGTACATTCTGGTGCGTTTTAGAAGGCCTCAAAATTTTCTTGTGCATCGCATTGATTGATTTCTTGATTGATTGGTTGGCTCCCTGATCCGTTGTTTGATTTCCTGATTAGTTGGTTAATTCCCTCGTTTGATTGGTTGATTTGATTTCCTGGTTGGTTCGTTCATTTATCCCTGATTTGTTGTCTGATTCCCTGATCGCTTGGTTGATTTCTTGATTGGTGTGTTGATTCAATGGCTGGATTTCGTGGTTGGTTGATTTCATGGTTGGTTCGTTCATTGATTCTCTTATTCAATTGATTGATTCTCTTTTTCAATCGTTCGTTGGTTGATTCCCTAGTTGATTGTTTCGCCGATCTCCTGATTGGTGGACTGATTCTCTGATACAATTGTTGGTTGGCTGATTAGCTTGATTACCTAGTTAGTGGTTGGTTCCCTGATAAGTTGGTTGTTTATGATATTCTCTGATTGGTTCATTGGCTCCCTGATTTGCTGGTTGATTTCCTGGTTGGTTGGTTAGTCGATGTTCTTGCTGCTTAGTTGGTTCTCTGATTTGTTGGTTGGTTGATAATCTGATTGTTTGGTTGATTGATGGATAGTTGAATGATCAGTTGATTGGTTCATTTCCTAGTTGGTTGATCGTCTAGTTTTTAGCGATTGATGGTCTATTTTCATGTTCTTTATCGCATTTTTGCTGTTAAAATCAGTTCACACACAAAGCATGATTTGGTGCTGAGAATCGAGTCATCTGGTACCAAAGCCACCTTATCTGGTACCGAGTTGCATCCAGTTGAACCCATTGTTCATGTATGACCATAATATCTAGTATTCTCTGGTAGAACTCTAATGAAAGAATGCTAGATACCTAAACTCAGGGAAGCTATAAGAAGCTTCACCCTTATGAAACCTGAATCCAGGAAAACGATAGATTTTCGTGCTGAAAATGCTCTATGTTAATAAAAAATATAAAAATGTAAAATTACCCATCTCCTCGCCCCTCAATTCATATTTTAGGTTCTTGAAGACTTCAGCACGTATTTTCGAGACTTTTCTGAAATCCGCATTTTTTGATCACTTTCGACCCCTTCACGCAAATTAGTCGTCACGTAGAAGTGACGAGTTGTAACTAAAATTATAAAAAATTCAACAATTAAGGGATTGTCAATTTCATTCCAAAACTTTTGAATTTTGAGTTTTTAATTCTAAAGTCAAAAATGATGTATTTTAATCAACTCATTGAAATTTTTATTTGAAATTATGCATTATGGAATTAAGGTTGATGGGATGTCAAGATTTGCTCGCTGAAGTGCCTGGACGTTCGAGGGAATCTAGCTCGCCAACGTCGACCGACCACGTTAATCGGAAGTCTAAATCGGTCGTAACGAATAAATGCGCCTCTTATCGTATAAAAGATAGCTTGTCGGGTAAACGTTTCTGACATTAAGTATTCGTTTTTCTAAATCTCGCTATTTTAGAAGATATTTACGCCGTTGTTCGTATCGACAATCACAAAGTTGCCCAAACAGACGCTAAACAGTGCAGTCAGCAGTCGTGGGATCAAAGATTCAGCATAGAACTTGAAAGAGTGTGTGCTTGAGGAAAACTTAAGTTCCAAATTTAAAATGAAGCATACTTGATGATGTTTTGTAAATAGCTTATAAAAAACATTCAGGAAAGTCTTGGACTTGAGTTCGGAAGGAGAAGAGATTTAGCTATTTATGTCTTGTGCTGAAAATTCTTTCAAATTTCACTTTTTTTCTGTTTATATTTCAATGAGTGATGTTACAACTTCGTTAAGTCTTACTTTTGAACTTTTGTTTCTTTACTTCGTTCTATGTACATTCAGTCGAAAGAGTTGGAAATAGATATTTATTGGAACGATTGGCGATCGATGTGTGCTTTTCTATGTCTAAAATTGGGCGATTTCGTCGATTCTTACCAAGATGGTATGGTTTTACCCTTGGAACCTCAAGGCACATTGTTTGCGGAAGTGAGTTGTTAATATTTAATTTTTAAATTCACATAGTACAATATCATACAGAATTCGAACTAGCGAATGGTGACATCAACTGTCATAGAAAAATTTTAAGCGACGATATGAATCTCACCATTGAAAGTTTTGGGAACCTAAGAATGTGATCTTATTCATTTGTAAAATGTGGCACTCTCAAAGTACTTCGTGCCAATCGGAGAACTAACATTTTTATTTTGCTACTTTTTCGTGTAATCTGCCTATGCATAAAAATTTTATTTCATGTTGACAAACTTAAATTGTCTGAATATTTCAGGTGAAATATTTGAATCCCGTAGTTAGTCGGAAGCCTAAATTGCAAAGACAGAAGAAATTATTCCGTGTCAAAGGTAAATTTTTTGTTTTTTATAATGATGATAAGGATAACCTTTGTCGAATGCCAACGTCCGTTTTATACATATTGAACATCAAATTAATTGATCAAGTTTTTCACTTCAATGAGTCGAAAAATCAACTGTTCCCCGTTTTATTCGCCGCTATGGTTGTCATTTTTCAGCCCAAAGGCCTGTAAGACCCGGCGCAATTAACGTTGCGGCTTGGAGTAGACTACTTAAACAATTCTTACCGCAATCGTCTCAAGAGTACGATCAAAGGCCCTCATATAGTAAATTTCCTTGCAACTTTGACCTACGGAGACCACTCAATTATGTTTCTTTGTCAAATTTAGCTCAAGAAAGAAACAAAACGTCGAAAAGTGAAACAGAAGCTCCTCAGTTGCTGCCGATGACCGAAAATGCGATTGAACAGCAGCAATCGATTAATAAACCTCAAATTGTAGTTAACAAAATGATCATCACTGAGCAAGGAAAGGAACTACAAAGACCTTCAACGTTGATTCAAGATCATAAAGATATTGCTGTAACTATTTTTACAAATACTTTTTGTTGAGGGCAATTTATTTTTCTTTATACTGATTTGGATTAATTCTTCCTCGCTTAGAGGATTGACAAGACGAAGTTGCTAAAATTAAAGAATCCTTGTTTTTCGATCTGAGGAATTGTTCAGGAGTATCAGTTTTGAGAGTCCAGATGAGAAGATAATGCTCATTCTAATCTGAAATGATCAATGAATCATTTCGAATTAGGAAATTTTCGCTCGGCGCAAAAATTCAATTTTTTTTTAATAATGCTGGTTTTCAACTTCAGATAATGTAAACATTTATTTTATAGTATATTTTTGTAAATTTTGACACGATGCGTGCTGTATTTTATAGAAGATGTTTGAATCTCTTAACACTCAAACTGCGCAACAGACATTAGAAGATGCTCGCAAACCAAAAATTGATGGGAGAGTTGCTAAAGAAAAACCAACTTCACCTCCTGGAGGGTGAGTACCAAATATATTTTTATTTTTTTTTAGTTTTCATTGTTGAACTTTTTAGATCTAGCTTACTCGGGAGACAAGTCTCGCTCGAACACTTCCGTTTGATAAGTGTTCTCGGCCGCGGTCATTTCGGAAAAGTAAAAAAAATATTTTTATCGTAAAGAATGTTGTGTTTGTACTTGTTCCAGGTTATTTTGGCCAATTACCTACTTACGAAAAAAGATTATTTCGCGCTCAAAGTTTTGAAAAAGGGCGATATTCTAGCTAGAGATGAGGTTAGATTGAATGCGTCGTAAAATTCGCCGCTAAATGTATGCTAAATTTTATATTCTCATGTAGGTTGAATCCTTGATGGCCGAAAAAAGAATCTTCGAGGTCGTGACTCGTGCCAAGCACCCTTTCCTCGTTAATTTGTTAGCATGCTTCCAAACCAAAGTAATTTTTGAACTTTTTCAAAATACCATTCCGATATCACTACTTTTGACTATTTTTGAAAATCATTAAGTGAAAATATAGTTTTGCAAAAATATCTTGTTTATAAATCGCGTAAATTTTCAATAATTTGAAGCAAGGGTGCGAAAATTCGTTCAGACTTGCACTAAAAAAATGGGTGTCTTCTTCCCAAATTCTACAAGTTCAGATAGGGCCTTTTCCTTTCAATTTTAGGAACATGTCTTTTTTGTAATGGAATATGCGATGGGCGGTGACCTGATGCGACATATTCACGACGATATTTTCAACGAAGAAAGAGCGTGTTTTTACGCTTCGTGTGTTACTTTAGGCTTAGAATTCTTGCATACGAACAAAATTATTTACAGGTAAGTGATTAATTCATATTTCTCGTTTTTTTTGTTTAAGAACATCGGATTTTCCTCTTTTTATTCATCAGTTTCGAATTTCTGGAAATTAATCGGTGCAAATAAAGCAAAACCAATTCTTGAATTGAATATGCATTGTTGTATAAAGATCTTGACAGTTTCTGCAAGCTCTGATTGTCAGTTTTTCGAGTTTTGTCAATAATTGCTCAAATTTTTTTACAGGGATTTAAAACTCGATAATCTCCTCTTGGATCGGGAAGGTTACGTGAAATTAGCCGATTTCGGTTTGTGCAAAGAACAAATGGGACCCAATGATCGAACTTCCACATTCTGCGGAACTCCCGAATTTTTGGCGCCCGAAGTTCTAACCGAAGCCAGTTATACGAGAGCCGTCGATTGGTGGGGTTTGGGCGTATTGATATTCGAAATGTTGGTCGGAGAAGTGAGACATACATAATATAAGCACATCACCCACCGAACGCTATAACCAAATGGTCTACAGGGAATTTTTATAGAATTCAAGACATATTTCATAAACTTTCATTATGGAATATTTTCGAGAAAATTTCGGAGTGAGAAAGAGAAAAAACTCAAGATGGAGACTAAATTTCGCCATATTCTATATAAAATGAGTGTCTTTTAAGTTTGGATAAATAAATATCACTATTCAAAATTTTAAAAAATATCACATTCCAAAAATCCGAAATCGATAAATAAGGATAGTAATTATCAAACGAGTAATTTGTACTAAAAGATGGGAAAATAATAAAAGAAATATTTAAAAAGGGAATGATTTTGAATCTATTCCAGGATTTTACTTACTCTATTTTTCACTCTTAGATTCCGATGCTGAGTATGCTTTTTGACAGGTTTCATATTTCCCAAAATAAATACTGAAGATTCATGATTCTATCGTTTAGTGATCAATCACTGTTCTCCTCTTTAGCCTCCATTTTCTGGCGAGGACGAAGAAGAAATTTTCGACAGTATAGTCAATGACGAAGTTCGTTACCCGAGATTTTTGTCGATTGAAGCTATTTCTATCATGCGAAAAGTAAATGGTTTTTGTATTTGTTCGTCGCAAAATCGGCATTTTTCTACTCTATAGCTAATGAGAAAGTCGGCCGACAAACGATTAGGAGCCAGCGAAAAAGACGCCGAAGAAATTAAGCAGCAACGATTTTTCAAAGTTAGAATTTCAAAGTTAATTGTATAAATAACTAGTCCAAAACGTACACAAACAAGGTGCGTAGTTTTCGTTGGGGTAAAATCCATGACATTTAGCATGACATCAACGTGACTTTTTTTGGTCGTCGGGTCAGAACGGACTGTAGCTACTAATCATGGCCTCCCATTTTCCGTTTAGTGCCGTCAACCAACTAGAAAAGTAAAAACTAAAACTAAAACAAAAACCGTTCTTCATAAAATCGGACAAAATAGAAGAAATCATGCGGATTTCAAGCTTGAAACAAACAACCTGAATTCTGACTAAGGAAATCAGCCAAAAATGCTCTACTTTCGTAGTGTTTCGGAACGCAATTTACAATTAAAGATTCATGTTCAGTTGATTAGTTACTTTCTTTCGTCAACATTTATCTATATTGGCTCTATTTTTGTAGCACATCAATTTTCAATGGGAGGAGTTATTATCGAAAAAGATTCGTCCAAAGTTCACACCAATTATCGTAAGTTGATCTTCTTTCTCAAGTCCAGATTCTGGTTTAAGGTCGATGATTTTTGGTCTGTATATTCAAAAGAGTCGAAAGAAGCCAATATTGTTATGGTCTCATAACTGTTTCAGTAATGTTGTAAATCGTAAATTTTTATTCTTTGTCACACTTTCAAACCTTGGAACGTTCCGAAAAATATTTTCTATCCGCCGTAGTGAAATTAGAGTTAAGATGGATGAACTCTCGCTCGGTTTCTTGTTGACTTCATGAACTTTATCTTGAATAATATGCAGTAACTTCGAAAACATGCTCGTTTTGAATTTTAGGATTATCTGATTTCTTTCTAGCGGCACCCTGAAGATGTTAGCAACTTTGACGAGGAATTTACTAAAGAGCAAGTTCAATTGTCGCCCGCCAAAGATAAACGTCCCGTTTTGGATCAGGAGCAACGAAATTTCGACGATTTCTACTTCTATATCGATTCGGTGACATCCGTGAATGCCAGTAGTCGATAACCGACGGTCGTCACCCAGGCTCGTAATAGTTCTATTGTATATTTCTTGGATGTGCTTGGAAAAAACGCGAAAAGTTGTCTTCCTCAAAAATTATATTTTCTGAATTTTAATGTTTTCGCATACACGCTGATTATTGCTCATTTAAACTATAATTTTTGTATATAAACAAAAAACCGTTGATCCCATTCAAAAATGTCCCTCCCATCTCTGTATTCAGACGCTTTTTATCGTTAAAAAGTTGCTCCTCGTCAGAAAAATACTGCGATTTGACGCGCAATGTTTATCATATTTATAGCAGCTCACTTTGTTCGGCCATGATTCGTACATTTTCTGGCGATTGAAATCACCCTTTTTTGTCTTCTGATAATTGAAAAATTTGAGTCAACGAAAAATGTAAGGATTGTTCAGGCTTTCCTCGGGCGACGTGCTTAAAATATTTTGTAGTAGTAATTATAGCGTATATACCGAGAAGCTGACGGCTGACTAGAAAATTCAGAAACTTGTGTCGCAAAGTCTCAAAATTTATGTTTTTTTGCCAAAGAAGTCGGTCGCCTAAAATCTCGTTATTCGCTGATTTTCTTATCCTCAATACTCTATGTGCATTTTCATATGATAACCGTACCACTATTTTTTATTATATTATGAACATTTTGTCGTTTTATTAATTATTTCATTGTGGAATAAATTTGTTAGATGCGTGTGAACCGAACTCGAGGTCGGTAGAATGAACGTCACACGTCTACTTTTGCGCTCACCTACATTGCATTATTATTTTGACGATCTGGCAGCCGCCGTAGTACTAAATGAACTTTAAATGATCCAACAACTATGGGCTGGATCCTATCGGCGTGTAATAGTCAAAGAGAACTGATTTGTAAATGTGAGCTTGCGCGCAGTCTAGCACTCCGGGACTCCAATCTGCGTTCCCTAGTTAAAATCAATGGAATTTTTTTCGCAAATATCACAACCGGCGGCCTTCTACAATTGACCCTCGGCAGATTCTTGCTGACCGCTAAGAAGATGAAGGAAAATGAGGAGAAAAAAGTCGCATTAAGCATTTTCTTAGCTTTAAAAACAGCAGTGGCAAGCTGTTGAACATTAATAACTTTCTGATGGCAAAATTTTAGATCTTTGTTTTGGAAGAGAAGTTGGACATAAGTCATAACACGACTGGAAGAAGGCGGCAGAGTCTTCACTTGTACTTGGAGCTATAGATTTTAACTCCCGTTCAAGAGTCATTTTATCACAGTTAGGGGTGAGAGAGAACATTAACATATGCTTTGCTTCTTCATAGTTATTTATGTCCTGAATAGTGTCGGTAGAAGCATCATGAGTTAGTCTACGAAGCACGCTGATTTTGACATAATTTGTTAAATCAAAACCGAACTTGCTTTTGAAACAAATGAAAAACGGCAATAATTTATTACGATGAGTAGTTTGATTGATACAGAGAGGATTCATATTTTTGATGATCACCTTTATTCGGTGTTCCTCATCGTGATTCGATAGGTAAGGAATATCAGCGGTGGGGAAACCAAAAGTAACCAACCGCAGAATTTCTATGCCATGGATATAACAATGACTATGGGCCAATTTCTTGGTTGGCGAATTGTCGTCGTGGGCTCGGTGCAAACTAAAAGTCTTTTATACATTGGTTCAATTATACGTTGCTTGTATCAACTATTCCCATTGATTGTTCTTGGGGCCGGTTTCACTAACTGAAACTGAGGATCATTCTGACGTCGGTATTAGGTGCTTGGAACTGAGTTTCAGCTGAGCGCGACATCAGTTTCATTTTTCTTGTGTTCACTAAAAAGTTCGAGCTCAGGATCAGCTGAAGCTGAGGTTTAAGTCCGACCTTGAGATGATATCGACCATGCAGCAATAAAAACATAAAATGTGGCGCGTCGTTATAAAAAATTGTGAAAACGGAAAAAGCGGGTTATAAGTAAGACACGTGTTAGAAAAACTGCAAAAATTAAAAAAACTAAAACGAACCAAATTTGTTTAGAAATCAGGAATGCAAAACATGAGTGACATATCGGTACTATATGAAAAACTAACAGCTGGACAGGACACAACAGAATGCGCTAGAAGTGTGGATCCTTTGGAGAGAAGTATTTTTACTGTAGAACGTGAAAAAATCGCCATAGAAAAGGAGAAACTTGTCCTGGAGAAAGAAAGGATTGCGTTTGAAAAAGAAAAATGTGCGGCCAAAAGTAGTCTGTTGGGCCAAAGTGCGGTATTGCTTAGTACAATGCCGTAAGTTAGACATTGAATTACTATTGTATCACAACATGAAGTGACGGCTGGAGTTTCGTGTTGTTTAATTTTGGAGATTAAAAATTGGAAGTTGATTTGAACTCTTCATTCTTCATTCTTCTTTACGTACTTTTCTCTTTCTCTCCTCTGTTTCCTTTTCTTTCTCTTTCTTTTTTACATCCTCTTTTGTATCATTCATTTTTAATAATTGACGAAAAAAACAAAAATGTTCCGACTTAAAAATGCTCACTAGGAAGATTAAATTTTGTGTGTGGTTGAAACCGACATCAGGATCAGGATTAAATGATAAATGAGCTTAAACCATTTTAGTGAAACCGGCCCCTGGAGTTTAGCAGTTTGCTTGGCTGCAAAAATGTCTGCATCTGGGCCGACGCTTGCATCAAGGACTCTGAAATTATGATGACTTCTGAATCTTTGGAACAGACGGAGCACCAAAATCTATACATAATTCATTTTGAAATGATCGAAGTCTTTGCAAACGCATTTGAGATCAAGAAACCAATTTCGATAATTTTGAGTGGTCGAAAAGATTGATAATCATGGGATATGTGTCACGGAGGAAAAATTTATTGTATGAAGTCAACGAGCCCTCCATAATTTTGAATAAAAGTTTGTCTGCGACCTCGCTGAAAATGAATGGAGTATAGAAGTTCAGAAGTCTTCATCTTTCCTTTCCATAGTCTGTTTTTCCTCGAATGCTTTTATTGGAAAGCAAGTGATATTCACTATTTTGGCCATTATCGGCTAGAACACGAGTTACATATAGGACTATAAAATTGTGAGCGTACTCAATTTTTAAAAATTTTTTGAGTAAAAAACTTAATAGTGAAATTTTCGTACAAAAGATTTCAACATGTGCTATTTTTTCTCACTTTTCAATTTGACACTATGTTCTTCATAAAAGTGTGGTCCTTTTCTCTAAAGCCCCAATCCAGAAGTGCAGTCGCCGACTGTCGCCGATTATCGGCGACAAAAATCCTAGGATTTTCTACTTCTGAATAGAGCTTAAGTGCATCGCAATTAATTGATAAAATAATTTTGAAAAAAGGATGAAAAAAGCGACGTGCCGTCAAGGACACCACATAATGTGTAAGTGCACATAAGCAAAGCTTCTCATGTGAATCTCACATGTGCGGATAAGACAAGAGGGAGCTACATGATGGTCAGAGATCATTCATCAAGATTGTACCCGTTAGAATGCTGTTTTGACTTTTATGTGGTTAAGGCTGAATTCATAGTCGCCTTCGCCGGAGGTTGGGCTGAGCTTCGTTCATGGGATAGGGGTTGAGTAGATAAGCTGTTCCTCGGTGGAATCCTGCAGTGGAAATCTGGATATTATTGCATCTGGCTTAATGTCGTTACTTTGTTTTAGTCTGGCGTATGTACGTTACGTGGGTTACTTTCCCTACCTGTGTACAAACCCTTTCATTATAGACAAAGGACCCATGTGTGATTTTGTCAGATTGAGAACCACTTTCATCGTTTAGTATTTCTTGGGTTACTGTCACGTGCCGACGGATTTCGTCGAATGTCACGAGATTCACATCACAATTCTTCATTATGTTTTTCATTACGTTTTGTGTTACAATAATTTGCATCAATTTAGCGTTTCGTTTTTATAATTTTTACATGCGATTTATGTGTGTACTTTTCATGTTTTATTTCTGTTGCTTTTGCGCACATTTTTATTTCCGTTTCGAATTATTATTTTGTTATACACATAGACTACGGTATGTGCCCACTAGTCAAGAATTTCCGTTAGAGATAAGCTCCCCGAGCTCATCGCTGTAATTGGAGCACAACGTGCACCTCTTATCAGTAAAAACTAGCGACGTTTCGTAACGTGAAACGACTAGTTTGAAATTCTCACTAGTGACGTTCCTATGTTAAGCATGGAGAGTGAAAACTCGCCCCAATGCTTAACATTGTGAACTGGAAAATGTCTATGTGACCATAGGCATCTTCTGCAACAATTTCCGCTGCAGAAGTTAGCTTGGGGGAGTGTTAACTCCGCCCAAGGCATACTGTAGTTTATGGAGCCCTTTAAAATGCTTGTTGTGTCATATTTGTGTCTTACTCCGACTCATTATTGGGCCTGACTGGTGTTGCGTCTTTTTAGCCTTGCGTTTTGCGTTTTTGCCATCGTCGTTATTATATTGTTTTATTATCAACTGCGTTCGCCGCTCGTCGAATAAAATTTGCATATTTCTGCCTCCAGCCTCCTAATACGTTACCACTACAGTACTACAGTAACCCGACCGTAGGAACCCGTCCCCGTCGCCATTGATCAAGGAACCCCATCGCCCTCGCCGAGGAAATGTTCGTTACCACCACCTGTCCATCAGCAGCCACATTACCCCACGCCAAACCACTCCGATTCCCGTTCCCGCTTGTTGCCATCCGTAGTATCCGTCGCCCAGCGCCGAGTAGTTTGAGAAGAGGATTAGTGAGTCTTCTCAGGGGTTATTAGTATTGAGGGTATATTTGTGGGAGTCTCTCCTAAGCTAGTTTCCCTCGGAAGTACCCTCAGTTAAGAAAGCCCTCAGACCCTTAAGGTCAGGGCCAATAAGGGGATTTAGGTCAACAATCGGGTCCCCTACAGTACGCCATTCTTCGAATGGCACCGTCCCTCATTCCGGTGAGTGAGGACTAGGGATTGGCACCCCTGACTCAGCCGTGTTGTCCATTATTCTACAGCATAAACCTAGGACAAGGCCGAGGTACACCATAGGTTTACCTGTGGTAGTACCAGCTGGGTTAGGTTCCCGATACAGAGATCTATAACGCAGCCACCCCACGGGGTCACAGCATGTCACCTACAGTGTCATGGCTGTATTCCCTATGGAATATGGTATGTGGTTTCCCATCAATGTGACTGATCACCAATTCAGTTAATGTGACATGGCTCCCACTCTGTTTAATGTGACATGGCGAGGCTGGAAAATCGACCTTTAAGTCTGACTTCACAGTCCTTGGGAACGAACCTTTTACCCTTTTGAGTGAGATACCTCTTTCAATTAGGTAAAATTTCGGTTTGTGTGGGGAAACCTCCGCCAGATCATGAGAATCGCCACTTGAGTGGGGAAACCTCTCTTAGGTCTGCTGATTCGCATTCAAAGTGGGATTACTGACCCTTAGGATGAAAATTTTGCCCTCATGTAAGCCGATATGCCCATAAGTTGGTACACTGCCCCTTAGGTCGGAATAAGCCCTTATGTTCGAGTTTTACGCCAACTCAGATAGGGCCACATTTGAGTAGAGTTTAATTACTGTAGGTCGGGATTTGCCCCACGTGTGATTACTTAATGATTCTTGTGCGTAAATTAATGCCTTATGAGTTTAGTAACTCCCGTAAGGTTTAATATATCCCCCTGGTGTCAGATTTTTACCCAGAGTTGGTCCCCAAGAGTCATAAATTCCCAGAGTCGAGTAAATCGAGTACTCTGCCGTAAACCTCCTCTGAGCTTCATTTTTTTCTGTTTTTCCATAGTTCCATTATTTGGGCTCCATTCACTGCTTGTGATCGGATAGGTTACTGTAGCGCCATATGGCCTGTTGGTTACAGTACGACTGCGGTTTGCATGTACTCTAACTATACCTGGGTATGGGTACTTGAGTATCACAGCCCATGAGGTTTTCACAGCCCCTGAGGGTTTCAGGATCTCCGATCACGAGGTACAGTACACCTTCCAAGCTTGATTCTGGATGTCAAGTGCGGTCGTGATTTGTTATCTGTGTCTGGTAGGTGTGTCAACACACTTTTTTTCAAAACTTTTCTTATCTTCACTGAGCACTAGCCAAGTTGCTTATTTTCCGGCCAAACAAGCCAAAATTTTACTGTTGACACAAATAACACCGTACTTAGCAGATCACATTGCTTATCTCTTGAGCCTCAAAATTTATTTTATTTACTTTACTTTTTATTTTTTCAGTCTTCTATGCGTAACGTGTGACCCAATTATAATAACTTTTTCACCCAATAAATTTTCTTATCTCAAAAATCAACTCAAATAAAAACTAATAACCTATTTTCTCTCCTTTTCTAAACAAACAAATTAAAATTTATCTTTTCTTTTTCCTTCTCATCAAAGACAAATACAAAAAAAAATTCTCTTTCACTTCTATTCAAATTTATCAAAAAAAACAAAACATTTTCTTCACCGGTCACACATACGTCATAGTTGGCAACCGTTCAGTAGGTCATTTTTATTATTTTTTCCCCTACTGTACAGTCTTCTCCTTCTTTTCTCTCTCTAGGTGGTTGCACGTGGTGATGATCTTACCAATCGTGACCACTGACGTCAGCAACAACTACTTATTGGGTTGTTGTTCTGAGGTGGCGTGTCTTGGCGACCCTACCTCTGACGTCCGCAACTACCTCACATGCTGCTGTTGCACTGAGGCATGACTAGCAGGGTCATGCCTCTGATGTCAGCAATGGCCGCATAGCATGTGGCCATTTAAGGGGTTGATGGTTTCTCTGTGTCCTCCCCCTGCGTCTGCAACAGCTGCACCCCTTGCTGTTGCTTTAAGGGGTGGGTGGCTCTCCGGCTCTATCTCTGACATCAACAATGGCAACGTAATGGGTTGTTATTGCGGGATGGTGACCGTATGGCACTGTCTTTCTGACGTCTGCAGCAGCAGAGGCTCGTGTTGTTGCACTAGGACTGGTCGGTTATTCCGGCTTCAGTCCTTGATGTCAGCAACAACAATGCACCATATTGTTGTTCGTAGATGTGAGGCCTTACAAACCGCACATCTGGCGTCTGCAACAACTGCATCTCATATCATTGTTGTAGGATAACTGAGACTCAGCTACTACCTTTTGACGTCAGCAAGGGTGGTGCCCCGTGTTGTCGTAGCAGGGTTGCTGGCCTAGGGCCCTATCTACTGATGTCCACAATGATATGTCTCTATTCCAGAATCAGAATTAAGACTTTACAGTCTTACTCTGGCGTCAGCAATGGCGATGCTCTGTATTGCCGAAAGAAGTCTGTAGCCGTAGGCTCATACTTTTTTTTTGGCATACATACTGCAATACGAGATTATGGCACTTACATCCCAGTTACCTGAGGTCAGCACCGAGTGTGTGGTGGTGTATATCACATCTTTTGACGTCAGCACCCGGTTACTGTGGGTTTCCAAGATGCCACTTGAGTCTTAGGTGATGATTGGAGTATTACCTTCTCACCTACAGCTCTTGATTCAGGGTTGTGTCTGTGTGTCACTGGTGCCTGGGAAACATCAGTTGGCATGCTCACGCAACCTGAGATGCACTCTGTCCATGGTGCTGATCAGGTTGTCCGCCAGGGTAGCGGCACCGATGGATCAGCACATGACTACCTTTTAAGCTTCAACTGCAGGTTCGAACGGGTTTACACTCGGCCTCAGCTGGGTCAGTTGTTCAACATACGCAACTGTTGGGCATTTGCAGTCGGTACTGCCTGTGTCTAACAACCGCAAGGGTTGACAACTTTCCTGTAAATTATTTATCTAAATTCTCGCATTTCTTTCTCATCTATGATCTTCTTTAGTGTCCCTACCAGAATAATTCCTCAGGAATTACGGCACAGCCACTGGTTGGGCCTAAAGTGTAAAAGGCCCCCTGTAATCATTTCTTTACACTCAAACGCCTTCATTAGCTGGCCTAATAATGTCCGCACTAGAGTCGCCCTTAATCCTGAGTCCACCTCCGTTGGTTCTGTCCCTTAGCATAATATGACCCCTAGTCCGCCTAAGCGAAGGTGTTCGAGTCTGCATAAACACATTACAACTAAGTCCGCCTTAGCCCCTCACTTTACACTTATTTATTCAAGACAGACTGTACCCCTGATCTCAAGATGCATTGAGCCTAGCCTCAATTCATAGGAGGAAGCCTGCATTTCCCCACCTCCATTTAGGCACAGCTGGGCCAAGGACCCCCATGCCACCTATTTACTGACTGAGTGTGTCAGAATAGCACCTCGGTACCTGGTGCTCTTTATCTCCAACTGGTGGCCTGCGATCCTCACTTCATCTTAGTGATTGGAAACCCGGCCCCCAGCTGTATATAATACTCCTGGAGAGTTCCCGTTCTGTTCAAGACGCGCATTCCCCTTTTGGGCACGGTTGTAGCATATATGCGAATGACATCCTCCCGTGATCCTCCTGTCTAGTCATCACACTTTTCAGAGTTCGCAATTGCTCCTAGTGAGTGAGGCCAATTGCGTAATAGTGCATCCTCTTTGTGTAGTCTGGTTTGTAAACTAATTTTGTCCCTATCTATTTGCACCCATTAAGTTTACTTTAAGTTGTCCCCCTTTACTTATTGATACTTAAGCTACTCCATGCGCTACTCCCGGTGAGTAGGACTTTGTCGGTTACGAGCCCTCCCATATCCAAAGTTTGTAAATAGCACAACGGACTTAACCTCCAAATAAAATTCACTTTTGAGCGAGTTTATCCGTACGTCCTCACGTCGATCCTTTTTTTAATGGTTGGAGTTCCACCATTTCATTCAAATTTATTTACTTTTGGTCCAAATAACCAGGTCTAGCCCCATTAATTTCTAAAGGTTGGGTATAATTTTTTCCCTCTCTTTACACTCGGTTTATCCCCTTTCTCATTACATAGGTGACCAGATAAATTCCCTTCTGAGTCAACCTATCTTTCCTTCTGGCTGTTCTGAGAGCTAAAACCTTGTTCCTTTCTACCCCATCATTGAGTGGTCGCTAGATATTGTAAAGAACAAGAGTTACAGCCTCAACACGCTGTCGCACAAATGATCTCATAACTCCCACGCTTCTTCACCATGCGACTACAAAAGTAACACTTACTTCACTTTCACAAAATAGAGATACCTAGACCTTCCTGTCGCCTTACTACTAAGCTTAAGCAGACAAATGAGCCCCTCTCTATTCAGTTTGATCGAATAACTTCACAGGCACGATTATCAGTCTTAGATACCTTACAGGAAGACAAATTCTCATCTATGAAGTCAGAAATTGATTTACCTTCACAGATTGAGAATAAGGTCCAAGCTGCATTTGAGAATGCCCTTGGACCACTCAACCAAAAGCTGGAGGCTATGAATGGCAGAAGGCACCCTCCTGTGTCCAGCTTCATGGCCCCTCCTGCCTTTTCAGGTGCTTTTGGTGAGTCCATAACGGATTTTATATCTCACTTGACCCTTTCCTTTACACTTCAAGGGGTAACAGAAACGGATCATGCATATAAAATCGTGTTTCTGGAGTCTTGCGTAACGGGTCCTGCTCTCGCATCCTACTGGGACTTTAGCAGTGGTACTCCGCAGCCTACCTGCTACGAAGAGTTCACGGCTTTTCTGAGGAAAGACTTTCCAGTAGGGCGTGACTCAGATCTGCATCAGCAGTTGATCCAGGATCACCTGCAGAAGCCCACTGAGTCTGCGATAGTTTATCTTGAGCACCTTAAGAGACTGTCCAGGGTGGCTTATCCGGATCTCGCGACTGACGTTAGGGATTGAACTGTAAAACCTATCTTTCTGAGAGGGTTGAAACCAGTCCTTCGAGATAGTATTAAGTTCAGGGAGTTCACAACTCTTGAAGGGACTCTCAAAGCAGCCTGTTACGCAGAATTGCAAATTTTTTGGGATGCCCCATCTAATGCTGTTTTCTCGTCAGAACAAAGGACCGCCGACAACGTCAGGTCAATGTCGAATCAAAGGGGCACCGCTCAACGTCTGTCGGCAACGCCGTCCGAAGAAATTCGACGTTTGCAATCAGAGATGGCCCGGCTCACAGCTCACCTTGCCTGACTTACAGCTCAGCAATCAGCGCCGCCTCTGAGAAATTCGATGCCGTCACCGACGCCGTCGATGCGCATCCAAAACGCTGGTGATCTCCCGTCAGGGGCACATTTACAGATGTGCTCCTACCATGGACGTTGCACCCACAACAACGCTAAAAATAACTAAGACCATCCTGTTGTGTACGCCAGTAGAGGGTTAACAGCAGCTGAGAAAAACTACACTATTATGGAGTTAGAGACTCTCGCTGTTGTCCATTTCGTTAAGCACTTTCGACCTTACCTCTTTCAACATGAGGTGGTCATTCAGACTGATCACACTGCTGTTAAGGCTGTGTTAGAAAAACCGAACTCTTCGTCCCGGATAGCTCGGTGGGGCCTCCCGTTAGCTGAATTCAAACTGACGATTCGGCCACGAAAAGGTTGGTCTAATGGTAATGCTGACGCATTATCACGCCTTCCTGATCCTAATACCCTTGCAGGGGAGAGTATGGACGATACTCCCCTATACAGACCGGAGGGAGAAGTTATGATGATCTCCGATGGTGCGCAGCGCCGGGCGAGCTCACCCAAAAGGACCACCAATGGTGCGCAGCACCTGGCGAGGTCTGAGTCTTATGCAGAGATATCACAGGATGCGCAGCACCATGACCTTCTCACAACTGAATTTGAGGATCCCGAATTAGCCTCCATTCTTAGGTCACTAAAACCCTACAGTGATCAGAATGATGTTAATGGCTACCACCTGTTGGATAACATCCTTCAGAAGTGGACAGGCGAGTCCAACAAGATTGTTGTCCCTCGATCAATGGTTACTACCATTATTAAGGCTCACCATAACGACATTCTTGCCGGACACTTTGGTGCAAAATGTACCGCCAGGTTTATAGCCCGCAGGTACCATTGGCCTCCCCTCAGTGCGGACGTCAAGTCCTTTTGTCAGAGGTGTGATCTTTGCCAACGGAATAAACCCACAAGACAGAAGACCCGTGCAACTCTGAAACTGATTACCATTACTGGGCCGTTTCACCGAGTCGGTGTCGACTGTATGGGACCAATGACCACTAGCGAAAGTGGAAACCATTTTATTGTAATCTTCATAGACTACTTTACTAAATGGGTCGAAGCTTTCGCTACTCCGGACATTACTGTGCAAACCATAGCACGACTTTTTGTCACACAAATTGTCTCCAGACATGGGGCACTGTGGATTCTTCAGTCTGATCATGGCACTGACTTCACGTCCAAACTGATGACTGAAATCACTGCCATTTGTTCAACTAAGAAAATCCACTCCACCGCTTATCATCCCATGACAAACAGAGAAGTGGAGAGAGCTAATCAGATGCTAGCTACATGGTTACGTATGTATGTCCACCAAGGTCATACTGATTGGGATGAACACCTGCCATATTCTGTGTTCGCCGTCAACATTAGCATGAATGAGTCCACAGGATATTCACCCTTTGAGCTCATGTATGGCCGCACGCCCATGCTACCTGTTGATGCGGCACTCTCGTTCAACCCTCCAGCCCATATCATAGATGTTTCTACTTATGATATGGAGGTCAAACGGCATTTCACAAATGCCTTGACCTTGATCCAGAGCCAAATTGAGAGATCACAGGCGGCCTATGCCAGGTCATACGACCGCATGGCACGAGATGTCTCATACAAAGTTGGGGATCAGGTGCTCAAACTGCGCACCACCAGCAAACGTGGCCTAATGCCTAAATTGATGCCCATTTATGATGAGCCCTACTTTGTAACAAATGTGGCATATCCTAATGTCACCATTCGACTTGAGACTGACCAAGAAGATGCTGTGCAGGTCAATCAGCTTAGATGCTACGTGTCACCTGCTCAGCCTACAGAAGCAGAGGAAATACCTTCTATTTCACAGGTCATCAAGTCGGCACCTTTGTTGATTCCGTCAACAAACAGAGATTTTACACAAGATCTCATTGACCCACATCTTGATGCAGAGGTCTCCGACCCGTAATCAAATGGCTATTCTCTTCTTTACTTACGGACGGGGTCGTCCTTTTTCGAAGGAACGCCGTGCCTCTCACAGAATACCCACTCCTGTTCCATGCTGGAATTGCAGTGTAAAGAAGAGAATGAGCAGCGATCAATGCATCTAAACTAGGGTATTGCCTCATATCACAGGCGCATCCGTGCGATAGCCTATATCTCACCTCTAAAATTTTTCTTTTAGTCTCATTTCAGATTTCACGAATCAATCGACAGTTGGCAACTTCACGGAAGGAATCAATTGACATCAGCAACTTTATGCATCTCCAATTGACGTCAGCAACTCCACGCACCATTGACATAATTTCATAAGCCAAAACGCACTGAAAAACCACTGGACCATTAAGCACCCACCGTCACCATCACCTGAACGTTTGACTTTCACAGACATGCGCACAAGGAAGAGGATGCCCTTTTTCGAAGGACGGCCGTGTCACGTGTCGACGGATTTCGTCAAATGTCACGTGATTCACATCACAATTCTTCATTATGTTTTTCGTTATGTTTTGTGTTATAGTAATTTGCATCAATTTTGCGTTTTGTTTTTATAATTTTTACATGCGATTTATGTGTGTACTTTTCATGTTTTATTTCTGTTGCTTTTGCGCACATTTTTATTTCGGTTTCGAATTATTATTTTGTAATACACTTAGACTATGGTATGTGCCCCCTAGTCAAGAATTTCCATTAGAGATAAGCTCCCTGAGCTCATCGCTGTAATTGGAGCACAACGTGCACCTCTTATCAGTAAAAACTAGTGATGTTTTGCAACGTGAAATGACTAGTTTGAAATTCTCACTAGTGACGTTCCTATGTTAAGCATGGAGAGTGAAAACTCGCCCCAATGCTTAACGTTGTGAACTGGAAAATGTCTATGTGACCATAGGCATCTTCTGCAATGATTTCCACTGCAGAAGTTAGCTTGGGGGAGTGTTAACTCCGCCCAAGGCATACTGTAGTTTATGGAGCCCATTAAAAGGGCTTGTTGTGTCATTTTTGTGTCTTATTCCAACTCATTATTGGGCCTGACTGGTGTTGCGTCTTTTTAGCCTTGCGTCTTGCGTTTTTGCCATCGTTGTTATTATATTGTTTTATTGTCAACTGCGTTCAGTGCTCATCGAATAAAATTTGCATATTTCTGCCTCCAGCCTCCTTATACGTTACCACTACAGTAACTCGACCGTAGGAACCCGTCCCCGTCTCCATTGATCAAGGAACCCCGTCGCCCTCACCGAGGAAATGTTCGTTACCACCGCCTGCCCATCAGCAGCCGCATTACCCCAGGCCGAACCACTCGGATTCCCGTTCCCGCTTGTTGCCATCCGTAGTATCCGTCACCCAGCGCCAAGTAGTTTGAGAAGAGGATTAGTGAGTCTTCTCAGGGGTTATTTGTATTGAGGGTATATTTGTGGGAGTCTCTCCTAAGCTAGTTTCCCTCTGAAGTACCCTCAGTTAAGAAAGCCCTCAGACCCTTAAGGTCAGGGCCAATAAGGGGATTTAGGTTAACAATCGGGTCCCCTACAGTACGCCATTCTCCGAATGGCACCGTCCCTCATTCTGGTGAGTGAGGACTAGGGATTGGCACCCCTGACTCAGCCGGGTTCTCCATTATTCTACAGCATAAACCTACGACAAGGCCGAGGTACACCATAGGTTTACCTGTGGTAGTACCAGCTGGGTTAGGTTCCCGAAACAGAGACCTATAACGCAGCCACCCCAGGGGGTCACAGTATGTCACCTACAGTGTCATGGCTGTATTCCCTATGGAATATGGTATGGGGTTTCCCATCAATGTGACTGATCACCAATTCAGTCAATGTGACATGGCTACCACTCTGTTTAATGTGACATTACTGTGTAGCCGAAACTGTGATAATGCCATCTGCAAAAAAACCACGATGCCACATTTTCAGTTTTGTCAGGTTCCTGAATTTAGGAGATAGCAAACGAACAACCGATCAAATCAAAAATTTAAATTATTCCCCAAAATTAGGGTATTTTGAATTTACGCTCTTCTGGAAGATTTCAGATAATATTTTTTTTAACGAAAACCACTATTTCTATCGCATTCCCCGTTTAAAGTAGAACCAAGGCTGTGTAACATACCTGCTAACACAGTACTGTATATATATAGCATACTGTATGTGATAGTCATTTATTAAATATTATTTCATTTTCGTAAATTATCATCTCAAGGGTGTCTGGGATTCACACCCAAACATTCCTGTAAAATTACCTGAAGAACTTTATTTTGATCCATCCACACCCCAGTAGTCGCTATTGAGCCAATTAAGACGCCCCAATTAATTTGCATAATGGCAGCTGGTCCCCTAGAACCTATACTAAAATACACATTCCAGGGCTACCGAAATTCCTCACAGAATTTGTAAACAACACCTGCACACAGTAAAAAGTAGAAGCCCTGCCAGACAGTAGTCTCAAGTGCAATGGTAGCGACAATCCCACAAAACATGTGTACACAGAGGGAATAGATACAGAAGCATGCAAAGAAGCACAGAGGTGTGGCTAAGCCCACCGTAGGAAGCAAACACAGAGAAGGCATTAAAAGCACACAGTACTAGGAAAGCATTGGAGGGTGTGACTAAACTAGTGAGAATAATGAAGCAGGAAGCGGCGATTGGGGGAAGAAGATGGACAGAAGCAAGACCTCCCGCAACGCCCAGGGAGTGGCCAAAGAAGCCATATTTAAAGAGAAGCAAAGCATGATTTAGTTAGTGTGTTCGTATGGAATTTAGTTTTTTCGAATCCATTTTTATTTGCAAGCGCCCCGTCTTTTTATACAAAAGCAGTGAAACCGAGTCCGTTTTTATTATTTCCAAGCCGAACACACGTTGTCCCTCATTATTCATTGTCCATGACCAAACTGCCCTTGATTATCATTGTGTATCGTCCTCGCCCCATAACCCAGGCCGTTTAACCACCCTCTGTTGTAGGATAAAGTAAAGTGCTTCTCAAACTGGTTGTTACATATTTTGGTGACTGTACCATATCATTAACCACTGAGAACTCCCTGCCCCAATTAGGTGTATACTTTATCCGGGCATCCCCAAGCATTAGATAATACAGTAGTAATCGTTTCCTACAGTGGGACAGACATTTGTAGAAAGCAAACTGGAAATCCCCTCCAACGAAACATTAAGCGATACATTTTTGGGAATACAGTGTGAAGCAAAAATTGAAGCATTTAAGCAGAAATCCCAGCGTAAACAAAGAATGACCCACCAAACGCAAGATCACTTAAGAGAAATCCTCAGAGAACAGATAAATGATTTATTTTCTGAACATTTTTGTACTCTGCGCACACAATTGAACCAGAATACAGTAATCCCTACCCTAATTGACGATCTAAGAACAGCAAACATTCATAATAACATGGCAAATAATTTTTACCCTAAACCTACAGTATTCACGGGCAGTGTGACCCAACATTTTGCTGAATGGAATAAACGTTTAGAACAATTCATGGCACTCCAAGGCATGAAAGATACAGACCTGCAGTTAAAGTTGACATGCTTAGAGATTCATTTAGGAGGAGCTGCGTTAGCAAAATTCAAAAGTTTAGCCAATTCCGAAAACCCTCCCGACACATACAAGCAGTATAAAATCACATTGCAAGCCTTTTTCCCAAACAATCGCCATAATGAGCTACATCAACAATTCTTATGCGAGAGAAAACGAAAATGATCAGAAACAGTAACTGAATTCTTGTTTGATCTAGAACACCTAGCAACCCTCGCCTACCCCAACTTTAACACAGACGCATGAGAAATGATCGTAAAATCCCTTTTTGTAGAAGGCATGCAAAACAAAATCAAGGAAGCAATTAATTATAGGTGATTCGCAACCCTAAAAGAAATGTCAGACGAAGCAGCTTACATTGAACAGCAAATCCTTAGAAATGAGCAAAAATCCAACACCCTTCCATTTATACCTCCAAAACGCGAACCCATATTTTCCCTAACCAAAAATATGGACCAACAGGACCTGTTGCATCAATTAGAACAACTAGTAAAAGATTTACAGTTGCAGATCAAACAAAATCCCAACCCCCACAACAGAGTAACTACAACAGTTTCAGTAGCAACACTTTCAGCAGGAATAATGCTTACAGGAACAATATAACCCCTAGGCAACCCACATGCTTTCAGTGTGGACAACTCCGACACGTAGCTCGCAATTGTAATTCAGTAAAACCCCAAAATCATGTGAAATTTGTTTTTGTAATAATCACAGTATGCGTGATTGTAAAAGCCGTTGTATCCACTGCTCCTAAACAGGACATAGATCTGATAACTGCCTTTCAAAACCCTACTCAAATTTTCAATGTTTTCTATGCAAGCAGAGAGGTCATACAAGTAGGTACTGCCCAAACCAACAAAGTCGTAATATTCAAAATTGCATTGAGTACAGGCAACCCCAACCCCTAATGGACATTGATGACCCTGCATTCTACTCAACATTAACTGCCATAACTAACGACCCTCAGACTACTTTAGGAACTATAATGCCCACCACTCACCACTGCAGTCAAGAGGAATACGTCCTCGACCTGGACATACCGGATTGGTGCGCCATGCCACCACCCCCCACACCCAAAGCCAACAAGGTTGTAAAATCGCCACCCATTATCCCCGCCAACTACAAAATACCACAAAAACAGACCACCAATTCGCCCACTGCCCCCGAAACACCCTCCAAAACCGGCCGCAACCTCTTGTCCCTTTCACACAGCCTCACCCCTGAACCCTACAGATTCCACCCCTGCCAAACACTATTGCTGACCCCCACGAGTAAGCAAATTCAAACCCCATACCATGACTCAACTTCTAAAGTTTTACAGACTGTTCAGATTACAAACTGGCCACCCCCTCAGCTCAGAACCGCAAAACGCCAACAACAGCCACGCTAAACCGGCCAGAGCGAAAAAACACAATGCCCCGTCGCCTCCAATAAGACATTGTACTGGCTGATGTTTTGTATATTTTTCTGTATAATAATCCCCACATCATGTAGTGACCAATTTCAGATCTGTGGAACTTCATTGAGCGGTCACTCGGTCAGCATACCAAAACTTGTATCATGTATGCCCCCTTCCACAGTAGACAAACCAGTACAGACATTCGGAAAAATCTATATCCCCTCCACTAAGCCTCACATAACAGATGCATACAAATGCAGTGTTTGCAAACCAGAAATTTGTACTAATACTGAATTTTTAGGCTCAAAAGGTATTGTTTTCGACCAAACCAAAATGCAAAATCTAACCCAGCACATCTGTAAGGCAATCATTATAGACAAAGAACACAACGGTCAAAAATTATACGAAACTCAACCAGGATTTTGGTCAACAAACAACTCCCTAAGCATAGAGTACACATGGTGTTGTACAGACCACTGTACGTCAGTCACTAACGTCATCTGTAACGGCTGACGGGTCCATTATCTGGAATGAAACAGCATTCGAAAACTTATGCCCTTTCGAATACAAAAAACATCACATAAAATTGACGCAAACCCACATGATAATAGAACAGCTACAAGGTGCATTCTCCGTCAAAAATACACTCTTTTCGAATCCCAACTGCCCACAAATCCAAGACAGTGTCCTAACTGAACAGGGCATTGTTGTACAGTTAGATAAAAGCACCCCCCATCCTAACGCCTTTTAACCCCAAAAATCAACGAAACCCATACTACACTATATGATTTTGATGATTTTGAACCCATTAACGCAAAACTAAACTATCCAGCAGATAAAATCCAGGAATTTGAGATCCAAAATTTCAAAAATGTCTGGAGTGAATTATGCAGACAGGCACAGCGTCACCTTGATCTAGTATGGCAAATTTTGCGCCTTGATGCAACTCTTGAGGTGCGTGCATTCCTACAAGGAACCGACATAATAGCAGAATTCACAGGAGATGCCCTCACAGTCTGGCCCTGTAAGCAGGTAAATGCATCTAAAGTCTTTTACAACCATAAAATCAACGAAAACTGCTACAAACTTTTACCTATCCTGGTGGGAACCGAACTCATGTTTTGGAACCCAGGAGGAAACAATTTCACCCCTTTCTCACAAACCGTCGACTGCCATCACATGCATGTAGCCCTTTACAAACAGAATAATACATGGGTCAGTGAAACAGGATCCCCACATGTCACTGATCTACCTTTAGAAATCGTCTGGAACCATCCCTCTTTCATTTCAGCACACCTGCAATTTTTCATGATCAACTCGCAACAATTTTGACAAATTTACTCTTCTTAAAGCAATACATTTACAAAACCTACACCCTTGAAAACATTGTTAAAAAACTCATCAATTACACCACCCAAATGTCTCTTAACTCAGACACAGTTTACAACATGATCTCAGGCAATGGCCAAGCAATCGGTAAAACCCTCTCTGGTGCCGGTCAAGGCATAAGACATGTCATAACGGGCACTACCCAAAGCCCCACAGACGGATTAAATAATTTACTCAGAGGACCCCTGCAAATCATTATCAATCTTTTCACTGATCACTAGTTTATTCAATACTCAAAAAATTCATACCACTTCATACCATCCTATTGCCAATGGGGAAGTTGACCGTTGCAACCAAACCCTAGCCACCCATATCTGCATGTACATCAATTCAAATCACGCTGATTGGGATACTTATTTACCCTTTGCCGTTTTTTCGATTACATTCATAAGAATGATAGCACTTTGTATCCCCCATTTGAATTGCTCCACCGTAGACAGGCTAATCTCCCATCAGACGCAGCCTTAAATTTTTTCCCCACATCCTACATGGTTGATCTAGATGATTATGCCCTTCGTGTAAAATCTCACTTTACAAAAGCACTCTCAACCATGCAGAAAAATTTGCAAAAAGCCAAAGATCACTATACCCTTCAGTATAACAAGCATGCTCAGAACATCCATTACAGGGCGGGTGATCTCATTCTCTACAAAAATCATTCGTGTAAACAAGGGCTAACTCCCAAATTCCTCCCTCGCCTATACAGTTACAAATTTCATGTAACCCAATGTTACACTCAAACACCCCCACAAGAATATCACATTTACAGTACATGTAAATGAGACAACCCCTTTCTACTCTCGAGAAGCAACTATCAAAACTGCCCCCAGCCCTCCTCGCCCTCGAAACCCTTGAACGAGGACGTTCAACTGCGGAAGGAGGGAAATGTAACATACCTGCTAACGCAGTACTGTAAATATATAGCATACTGTATGTGATAGTCATTTATTAAATATTATTTCATTTTTGTAAATTATCGTCTCAAGGGTGTCTGGGATTCACACCAAAACATTCCTGTAAAATTACGTGAAGTACTTTATTTTGATTTGTCCACACCCCAGTAGTCGCTATTGACCCAATTAACACGCCCCAATTAATTTGCATAACAGCAGCTGGTCCCCTAGAACCTACACTAAAATACACATTCCACAGCTACCAAAATTCCTCACAGAAATCATAAACAACACCTGCACACAGTAAAAAGTAGAAGCCCCGGCGGACAGTAGTCTCAAGTGCAATGGTAGTGACCATCCCACAAAACATGTGTACACAGAGGGAATAGATACAGAAGCATGCACAGAAGCACAGAGGTGTGGCTAAGCCCACCGTAGGAAGCAAACACAGAGAAGGCATGAAAAGCACACAGTACTAGGAAAAGTAAGTATTTTGAATTCATTTTTATTTGCAAGTGCGACGTCTTTTTATACGAAAGCAGTTAAACCGAGTCTGTTTTTATTATTTTCAAGCCGAACAGGCATTGTCCCTCATTATTCGTTGTGGACGACCAAACTGCCATTGATTATCATTGTGTATCGTCCTCGCCCTGTAACCCACGCCGTTTAACTACCATCCATTGTAGGATAAAGTAAAGTGCTTCTCAAACTGGTCGTTACAGCCGCTCTTCATTAGCAAATTATGACCTTTCTCGTATTCCCCATGAAAAGCAAAAATCATAGAAACAACATCATGATCAGCTCTCGATTTGGATAGAACTGTGTCGATACCAACGTGCACTACTCGAGGTTAAGATTTTAGTAAAAAGCTTACTATTCCTTCGTGTTTAACTTTTTATAAGCTTGCTACAACTGTCATATACAAATAAATGATTATAACTACTACAGTCAACTTGAGAAAAAATTTTCATTCAAGAATATGGTGGGCTCGTTGACTATCGAATAAATCTGTCCTTCATGATATAGACTTCTTAATGATCGCGCTTTTCAACCATTCGAATATTAACGAAATTAATCTCCTAAACTTTAGTGAGGCTTTATAACGGTTCTCGCACACTGGGTGGTAGCTCCTCTACCACCGACTGCACAGCCCTGCATCGCCTGTTGCGACTGCAGCAGTGTCCGTCACAAAAATCCAGGTCTGGGCCCGTGACTTGGATGAGAAACATCAAGTCTACGGGTTCAGCGGAAAATGCACGATGGCACCTTTTGCGCATCGTCACAGCTTGCTAATTTCCTAAACTTTAGTGAGGCTTGCTAAAATTGCTACCCTTCATCGATCATTCAAAAATGAATATAGTCTCAATTAGAAAAATGAACCATTGTAAATAATACTCCATTTATTTTGAAACGATTGATGCAGGGATCGGAGTTTCGGCAAACAAAGCTTTGGTATAAATCAGCAAATCAATTTCGATAATCTTGTATGATTCAAAAGAGTGATAATCAAGGGCTCTGTATCATGAAGGAAAAATTTATTGAATAGAGTCAACCAGCCTTCCGTAGTTTCGAATAGAAGTTTAGCTGCGACCTAGCTGCATCCATTAGTAACCATTAACTTGTCTTCAAATGCTTCTAAACAATAAAAGTAGAGAAAACTAATCATATTTTTTCGATTTTCTGCATAATCATGTTACATAAAACGGTAAATTTATGTGCATACTCAGCAAAACTTTGACAATTTTTCGAATGAGTAGTTATGAGGAAGTCGTAGCCTGAACGATTTTGACGATCGCACTAATTTTTTAGTTTTCAATTCGGAAGTATTTGACAAACAAACAGACAAAATGTGGTTTGTTTCAACCAAATACTCAGGGCCGTTCTTAGGGTTTTAGCGGCCCTGGGCGAACTCAGATTTAGCGGTCCTCATTTTTTCCAATACTTATTATACACCGCGCCATTTTAAGGCAATAAATGATTTACTACTTTACATATTTCACAATATCTAAAAACGACGCATAATTCGATTAATACAAGATTATTATTCACCGAAAATAGCACATTTATTAACCGGTCGCATGACTACAGTCTTCCAACTCTGTGTATGCGCATGCATCATAAACGACACTACACAGCATATAACTTGTATGTTGTATGGTGACATACAACATTCCACCCATAGGATTGGTGTTTTAGCCAATCCACGGGTCCCGAACCCGGCCATTTTTGTTGAGCCCTGGTCGGGATATTTACACCTACCCCGACATTGGCCAATGGTGGGACAGCTACGGCGCCACCCAGGAAGCCCTTCAACATGTATGTAATGCAACGTCTGCACACACCTCAATAAAACGCCAGGGACAGAGTGTACACCGGTTTTTACAAATGACATTCCCAGGTATTGCAGGTCTTTTTTCCACAATATACCAGGTTTTTTTCGGAGAAAACTGCAATTATTGCCACAGAGAGTGGTAGAGATGTGTATACCACGCAGAGACCTGAGCAATGTGCTGATATTTTCAATCACCGCCGACAAACAAGAATACCAAAAACATCAACTAGAAATCGACCATTTTCGATGGATTGGGTTGAAACAACAGAACTCAAATCGGTTTTGGACTGGAAAATTCAAGTAAAATTTAGAATTCTACGACGCCTGAGCTCAACATTTTTTTCCGAAAATAAATATTCATCAATATGCGACAATTTAATTTCTGTTCCCACATTTTTTTGTTTCAGTAGCTGTCTATTTTTTTAAAGTAATTATGTTTCAACTGCTTGGTGGCTTCTTTGTGTCGAGAGTGGCAGATTTTGCCACTCTTGGCAGTTGGCACAAATAAGCGCAGAGTGAAAAAAACAGGTGATTTACATAATTGTGAAATTTATGTGTTTTGATGCACATTGTGTGGACTTTAAAGCTCCATAATTTTTTCCCAAATAGGAAAAAATTTTTTAAACACGTTTCTACTCAGAAAAGCTCATGTAGCTACTGTTTGCGTGCAAGTTAGAATAATTAATACTGATTGTATTACATTTTGAGTAGTGTAGTAACTATGCACCACAAGGACGGTTTTAGAACCTGTTTTATTCACATAAATTTTATGAATCTAAAACATAATTTAATCTGAATCTTATTTCTAAATGGTTATCAGAATTTCAATTAAATCTGTCATTTCCAAACGGTTGACAAAGTACAAAAATTTGTCCCAAAGCGTATCAGAAACTTCCGGATTATTGTTATCCTGGGAGAATCGCTAGGTTGCTGGACACCCTGATAGCAAAAGAATATAATAAACCGGCACCAAAATTATGTTTGTGGTGTACTGTTTGCACACAAAAATAGAAAATTTTATTGAGGGCCGCTAAAAAAGGCATTCTTCAAGCATACACTAAAATATTTTTAGCGGCCCTGGGCGCCTCCCCCTAAGAACGGCCCTGCAAATACTTTTAAATTTGAAATTTTCTACTTTTACCGCAGAATTTTTATTTGATTTATCGAAGTATGTCTTGTTTCACAAATTCCAATTCATGAAAAATGCGGTTTGTCAGAACTAATACGACTGTTTGATAAATTATTATTGCCTGCTTTTTATAAAATGCTTGTCTGTCGAAGAATGACAAGAATTATAAGCTGTTTTTCATAAAATGCTTTCAAATAATGAATTTGGAGAGCAAGTACTACTGCTTAGCCGTATACCATATGGAACTGAAAATTTGTGATAACACTCAACTAGTGCTCAAAAACTTTTCAAGTGAAAAATTCTACAACGAAAGTTTCATGCACAGGATTTTCAATTCACCTAACATTCGTGTCATTTTTCATTTCAGAAGTATTTTATAAAAAACGTAGTGCTGTTGTCAAAGCAAAGCTTTTACTGTAAAACTTTTTCTCAAAAAACTAACAGAGGTTAGTCGAGTGCGTTCAAAAATTTTCAAATCTTTGTGACATGTGGTTTGGCAGGAAATCGTGAAAATATGAAATAGTACTTGCTTTCCATTGTTACTATTTACAAGCATTTCAAGAAAAACTGTTGAGCTCTTTGTTAGTACCGAGTTTCACGAAAATCTACCATGGATTCCGCGAAGATCTTAAAAAAGTATCACTATGAATAGGTTACTTTATTAATGCAACTTGACGAAATTATTAATTTCATTACCGTTATGATATCTATACGGTCACCTTGTAACCTGAATTCCGTTTTTCCATTTTGATTGATAAGGCGTAGGAAACCGGCAAGATATTAAGACTTATTTTTTAAAACAATATCAATTCTACAACGAGTTTTAAAATCTTGTGAAACACGTCTTGCTGCCATAAGACCTAATGAGAGAGTTGTGCAACAAGAAAATGGTGACATATTGTTCAAAAAGAGTTTTATTCTCATTCCGACAAAACGGTTTAATTATCACGGCCTGAAAACATAAAAAACAATGAATTTCGCTCGATTTATGGTTTTTTGTAAGCATTGATCATTTTTTTGTTCAGTTTTTAGTGTAGCTTGGTTTTTTAGATTCGTGTTTTCGATTGTATAAATGTGACGTAATTCGTTCGAAACGTGACAATGCCGCATTCGCCAAAAATTTCGGCGGTCCATTGGCCGCCGCTGAGGCGCCGGAAGATACGTCCAACGAAACTGTTGGCGATGGTGAGGAACACGAATAGAGTAAAGGATAATACTCGTGGGGCTAGTTGTATCAACACTAATCCAGTAATACAGTAGTTTAGTGTTCACTAGTCGCCTGACTATACTGCCTAAAAGCTCCATAGTTCAGTAGTGGTGCTACTAGTTTACTACTTTCGCAAAACTTTCAGTCTTTTTTGACTGAGGAAAAGTGCAATAAATTCTACTGACCAATCCCTGGCAGTTTAAAAAATGACGGTATATGCACTATTCTGAACGTCTATTGAAAATGCTCTTTTTTATAAACTAAAATACTCAACTACCGTTTTATTCAATGCATCATCTAAACCAGAGATTCATGAGCTGGAAAATGTTGATTTCTGAACCAGTGAACGTTCAAGTTCTAACTTTCAAATCACTGATGTTTGAAAATGAAGCCAATGATTTACTTCAGATGAACTGTCATACGAATCAGAAATATGATGGAATCCAAGTAGATGTCTGAAAGTATATTTTTGAATGATGTTGTCCAGACATGCACGGCAAAAATTTTCCAGGGGGGAGGGTTTTCGAACTTTTTATCGACGGCATGGTGGGATGGACGAGCAAAAAAACAACAAAAAAGGTTCCGCAAGGATGTTTTTCATACAAAACATGCATAAAAATCGTAAAAAAAAAGTTCAGAGGGTGTTTGACTTTTTCGGACCAGGGGTATGTCCAGGGTCTGAGGTAGGAGGCTTTACTCCCTACTCCCTACGTGCATGTATGATGTTATCAGTCTATGAGACCGTATTCGAAAAGCGTGTAAATGTCCTGACATGCATCTTGAAGACCTTTGGACATTTGGATTGGGAAGGTCAAGATGCAAAGAGAAGATACGTTCTTATCAAGTACATACAATGGAAGTAGGAATATCTTTTTGACATTCTATAGTCCGTTTCATAAAAATATTAGTCGATTTAGTAGTATATTTTCCTAATGCTTGGAAATGATGAAAATAATAGACAAAAATCTTCCAGTAACGCTTTGTGTAAGCTACTTTGAGAGCGGTGCTTGATTTTTTGTCTTTTAATTTACAAGAATTGTATAAAAAACAGACTGTAATCCAGTTTTCGAATAAATTTATATTAGCTATTCGGAAGAACATGCTGAGGTCAATAATCAGTTTCTAAAAAATTTTTATGGAATTAACTTCACTAGTATGAGTAAATGGACTAGAGTGTGTATGAAATCTGACCCAGTACATTCATGACCAGTCGTTCGCCCAAAAATTCTTTATTCCTGTAGAAGCGACTTTGAATCAAATAATTGATATTATCGATATCTATTGCGAAAAAATAACTTGAAATATAATGCCCATATTTTAGATTATGGCGTACTTCTCCCAGAACTTCCTTACTATCGATGTTTGCCTGAATTATTATGAAAAAATCCGTCAAAAACCACCATTTTTGGAACTCTTAGTGTACATGTATACGATGATTCTTTCTAACTAAACCTTTTTATTTCAGCAATATTCATGCTGCCACCTACGCAAGCACCCAATCCTTACGCCCCGACGGAAGTTGCCGTCGTCACTTTGGATCCTCCCGAAATGTTGGGCACCGTGCCAGGCTGCGAAACCCGTGTTTACAGGCATCAAGTGCCCGTTTTTCTACTACCCATGCCGCCGCTGCCTCCGCCGGCCACTCGTAGCAGTTATTTGCGGTAAGTTCGACGTCCAGGTGCATGGTCACCGAACACCGTCGTTGAAATATGTCTATATTGCTGAAAAATTTCGCTTGCAATTGTCATGAGCAAAATCAGAGGCTGACCATAGTTAGAACTTGCTTGGAGCTTTTGTTGATAGTCTTACGTACACATGCTCAGAGAGTCTAAATTCTGGTTTTTGTTGAAATACTTCTGAATAATAAAATTGGAAAGGATGTGACACCGATTCTCTGCCAAAACCATATGTCACATAAGACTGGAAATTTAGAGCATACTCGATTGGTCTTTTACAATCTTTTTAGTCAATTTTATAAAGGTTTGTATAAATGATTTTGATGGCAATGCTAATTTTTGTCATTTTGTAATTAGAAGCATTTTATGAAAAACAAGCTATAAGTCCCTGAAATATGGGACATGTGGCATGGCTTGCTGAAAGTCAAGCAATCTCTTTATTAGCCTGTGCTCGAAAAAAATGGTATCATTTTTAATAAATTTGCAATTATGTTTTTCGTATTTTTTGGAGATAGCTCTTATCATTTAATACACATGCTCTTATAATTTAATACGGCAGTAATACATTTTGAAGTTTAGTTATTAAAGTTTACTGTATTCAATTTGTTAGTTTTCCCAATATGGCCGTCTGTTTTAACTTTGTCAGGTCTAAATTATTATGTAGTGTCGATTCAGAATCTTTATAAAATTTCACTACAGAACCTCCTCGATTGAAAGATTAAGATAAGGATTTATATGACTATTTCAGACACTGTATTTCATCGAAAAAACTAATTTCCCACGATGTCGTCCTCGGAAATTTTTGTAGAACGTTTGGATGGCAAGAAAATATTTTTTTCATACGTGCAGCGTCACAATCAAAAAATGAAATAGAGATAAATTCGATCTTTTATTTGTGACTCATCAACATAGTGAAGATTAAACCGTTCTGATTGTCTTTACGAATGAACCAATATTGAACTTGCAATCACAAGTTTTGTTTCTCTTTTCTTCACAACTGTGACGCGTTAGTTTCACTATAATATCAATTGATGAAAATTAATTGACGTTAAGTTGAAAATTCTGCAAGAGGTGAAGATTATTTCACAGCACACCATAAAGTGGTCAAATTTAGGAAGAGTGAAATCAAAGTAAACGGATGTATTTCATTTCCAATAAAAAACCCGTTGAAAAACTCCTCAAATCGACTTTTAATAAGCATCACAATCAGCACGTTTGTGACTATAGTATACATAATGAAATCTCTGCAGATATCTGGCCTTGAGACGACAGCGCCGGTCGATCGAATTTGCTAATCATGGCCAAACAGTTATCAACTTTGAACAGTCTCAACAACCAGTCGGACCAGTCGCACCACCAGGAACCGAAGATGAAGAAACGAAATTACCGACTCCGCCTTCGTTTCCCCTTGAAATGATGCAACAGGTGCCAGAACGACCGCCACCTGCACCACTCATAGCTGACCCACAACCTCTCGTTGTGGCTGCTTCCCTTCCAGTGCCAGTAGCAACGTCGCAAGTTTTGCAGCCTACAGCAACAGCGGCCATTCCTTTACTAACTCCGTTGGACTCTAGGCCCGCAGCCTATGCACAACTGCCTCCGTCTTCCCAAGTTCAACAGCAACCTGCTCCACCACCCCCAGCTTCGCAAATTGAACAGCCACCGCCGCCTGTGGCACAACTCCCACCAGCACCGCCTCCTCCGCTAGCACCTCCGCAAGTACAACAAGCAGTTGCCCCACCGCAACCAGTTACCGTTCCGCTGCCACCACCAGCCCCAGCACCACAAGTGAACCAACAGAATGCACCACAACCTGTTGCACAACCGCCACCATCCTTATCTCAACAACTAGCATCTGCTCCTTTCCCACAACCAGCATCTCCGCAGGTGCAACAAATGCTCGCCCCACCGCAACCTGTGCCTATTCCACCACCACCCACAGCACCACAAATGGACCAACCGAGCGCACCCCAGTCTGTTGCACAACCCCCACCATCCTTATCTCCACAACTAGCATCTCCTCCTTTCCCACAACCAGCACCTCCGCAGGTGGTACTCGCTCTGCCACAATCTGTGCCTATTCCACCACCCCCAGCACCACAATTTTATCAACAAATCGCACCGCCACCACCACCTCCACCAATATCGCCGCTCAACGGTGGACCTCCACCCCTTTCACTACCACCACCTCAAAATTTAAACAACGGGCCGCCGCCTGCACAAATACCGCCGCCCATCTTCAGCGCGCCGCCGCCACCTCCTTACGGTGCACCGCCGTCAACCCCTTACGGAGCGCCACGACCTCCACCGCCCTATGGAGCACCACCGCCGTTCTACGTGGCGCGTCCACCACCACCCTACGGAGCACCACCTCCACCGCCGCCACCCCCCAAGCCAATTCCCACTCTTCCACCAATCGATAGTTTCGGCGTCGGGACGCACGTGCTCGTCATTTCAATTTTTTGCATTCATATCAACGATTGTATAGCACGATGTCGGGCTGTGCAGGTAGTCTTGGTAATGCTAGAAATTGAAAATATACAGGCCTAGCCAGTTTTTTTTGTACAAGTCTTGTAAATTTGGAAGTACGGCAGAGTCTTATTACAGTCGACATTGCCTTCTGTTTGAATGTTACTGGTTTGATCCACGAATTTGTTGTTCTATTATGATCAATAGTCCGTGAAAAACAGCATGTTGAACCATGAGATTCGTTCTGTTTTCCGACATTTTAAAGCCGAAAACTGTAAACATAATGTTGCCATTGTACTTCTTTATAGTGCAACTTCATCGCTCGGAATGCAGTTAGATTCCACACGTTCTTATATAAAGTTCACGGCAGCGTATTGCAAACCGCAACTTATCTTCCAACGCCAATGTGGGATTCTTTCGCTTTGTTGTGCCCGGAACCAGAGGGTAATAACCAAAACTATTTTATTGTGACCTACGGTTTACCTGAAAATCGTTAAAATATGAAATCGTACTTGCTTTCCTCTGTTACTTTTTAACAAGCGTTACAAGAATTATAGTACCACTATCACACCATTACTACTACCACCGCCACTACTACTACTACTACTATTACTACTACTACCACTACTACTACTACCACTACTACTATTACTACTACTACTACTACTACTACTACTACTACTACTACTACTACTACTACTACTACTACTACTACTACTACTACTACTACTACTACTACTACTACTACTACTACTACTACTACTACTACTACTACTACTACTACTACTACTACTACTACTACTACTACTACTACTACTACTACTACTACTACTACTACTACTACTACTACTACTACTACTACTTTGCTAATTCAACCCTGATGTTTCATCGAACTACAAATAGAACTGTCTCAATATAAACCACCACTTATTTTTTACAAAATAATTTTTGTACATTTGCATAGTTTCCTTGAAGTTCATATTTTTCATTAGTTTTTCTTCTATATGACTTGGTTTTTTATATTGGTGGCCGATGCAAAAATTTGTGGCACATTTATTGCCGAAAACTTTCCTGTGATTTTTTAACCATCATCTTCATGTGCGTCTAGAGTTGAAGCGAAAACTGGCACTGCAGAAAGCAATGAAGAAAAAACATTTGAAATTGGTAGCGAAATCTAGCTTACAGTATTCAATGGAAACTTGTATCTCGATTGAAATAGTGAAAGTACCGTTCCTCATGCACTTGTGTTCAGTGTTCTGTACATTGAATAGTGCGAGGCTATTTGTTCTGACCTACTCAGTTTTGACGAAAAACAAGACTTTACTTTTTCAGTTCAGTCAGGTTGCATTCGATTCATTTCCGTTGAGGATGCTACAGTAGAATTTAACAATTTTATCGCCAAGTACGAAAAAACGTATAAAAGCGCCGACGATCGCAACGAAGTTTTTCCGACGTTCAAAGACAATTTGCAAGTCATCCAATTATTGAATTGTCGTCGCATGTCCGAAACGGACGCCTCGTTTGACGTCACCCAGTTCAGTGATATGACTTTCACGCAATTCGCTTCAGAAAGCGGCGGCGCCCTTTTGCCAATCGGCGACAAAAATTTGAAACCCGATTTGGCCGGACGAGGCCAACAACTCATCTCCAAATGCCCGAAATATAATTGGGTGGATTTTGGCGTTGTGCCAGCGCCTAGGTGATCATCTTTCTACTTTATGATCACTTTAGAGAACGATTGTGGGGCCCAGAAATCGGCGTAGGGGAAGTTCGGGTTTTGATTTCACCTAGATAGGTGCTTGACCCCCACCTAACCAGTGACTTTTCAAGGCCAACACGAATATTTTTCTTCCAAAGCACAATGCATTGGTGATCAATCGATAAATCTCGTTGAGATCTATTCACCTTGACAAAGTCATGTATATTTAAGTTTTGTTAAAATTTAGTTGACCTCCTTCAGATTTTTTTGCTGTCGTTGTATGGTGGGGCCTCATTGCAAGTGATATCAGTTCCAAGCATTGATTTTCAACCTATCGTTTTGATCTTGACATCAAAATTATTCTATATGGTTATTCGGGCGTATATGATTTGTTCTTCCTGAGAATTTAAGTTATAGGCCAATCATAGTGCCTTGGAGCAGGCTTTTTAATGTGGATTGGAATGAAGATATCATATCGATTATCCAACGTTTTAATACAATTTTTTATGAAAATTTATAGATTTTCAAGCCCAGATGAAGCTGATATGTGGAGTCTGTTTTAGTTCTTATGTTCTAGGAATGTTCCACGTCTGTGAAGAAACCACAAAAAAGTTGGGAGTGAATTTTTTTGATAAAACTTTGTGATAAAAAGAAACTTTTTTACGATTAGTCGGTTCAGATCTCTGGAAATAGACAGAAGTAAGAAAGATGTGTCGTGTGTTCAAGTCAGATGACGATTAACCTTGTTTGAGTTTGAGTTTCTCCTGCCAAGCTCTGTTACACCTGTTCATGGCAAAGATGATTCGTAACCGTTCAAAAAGTTCCATTTGTCCATATATGTGTTGAAAAACAGACTTATTTGTGCTTGATGCTTGACTGAGGAAAAATAATAGTAATTCCAAATCGTTTCTTTTTCTTTTGTTCAAAATTTATTAGGTAACAATAATATGTACGAAGTCAAAAACATAAAAAGAAAGAACACATAGATGACATTGTCTAGTGATTTTGATTTAAAATTGTGTTAATTCATCAATCATCTTTCATTAAGTCTAAGATTTTGTAGTTCTGGATTATACCGTGATTATATTCAGAATTTAAGCTTCCCTGAACAAATAGCAGCTGTATTGGAAGAAATAATCCCCAAGTTTTCCATACCATGCTGAACTCATTAGGTAAAAAATGTATAAGTTGACGACAATGAGTAAGACGTTCATAGATGTAGCATGACGTACTTTTCATAATCACCCATTAGTATTGGTATTTTTCATCGATCCTAAATAAAAATAGGAGGAAACACATCTTCATTTCATGCATCACGCCAAGACAAATCAATTTATCTATAACTTGTGAATAAAGGTTGTGCCTAGTGATTGGATCTGACTTGCACGAATTTTGTACCCGATTATTTCATATTTCGATGCTTTGAAAAGGCTTTTACAGTCTGAAGGGCTGACCTTGCCGGGCTGCATTTGTTCGGCTCGTACAGGACACTAAACCTGATTATAGTTATTCTGAAATAATGCATTTTTTGATTCAAATCTAAGATTATAATTAAAGTCAACCGTCTTTGCATGAAGTGATTTAATTAAAGAGACCACTTCCGATATGCAAGATTGATTTTTCTGATATCGAATCCATTGTTTTGCATATGGTCAGAAGAGATCATGGCCAGACGTAGAATTTATCAATATGAATAGAAGGAATTAATTGAAACTGAGCGAAACTTCATATTGTTTTGCTCGGTATCAAGTGGACCTGTTTCCTGTATATGCGTGATGCATGTTTAATAGTCTACACGGAACGAAAAAATAGCAAATCGGCGCGTACAACGATCTATTACTCCACTCATTTTCAAATAAATCTGGGTTTGAAAATTACAAATAAATCCGGGGGCAGGTAATGAATATGCATCGCAATCCAACATTTTCCAAGTTGTTTAGTCCCTGACTCCTACAGTTAATCTGAGAAAAAAGGCGCTGGAATTCGCACTGTATTTATTATTTGCATGAATGTATTTATTCTTTCCGAGGTCCATTTGGGAGAAAATATACATACTCACTGGCAGTTCTTAGCACTTACAGTTAGTCCTTATAAGTAATTCAAAAACAAAAAAATTTCCCATTCAGAAATCAGAAGAAATGCGGTTCATGTTATGCATTTTCCACGTCTGACATGATTTCTACTCAATGGCATATTGACCACAGAATGTCCGGCAGTTTCGAATTGTCGCCGCAGTTTTTGGTCGATTGTTCGGTGGCGCCGGCCGGTCTAGGTTGCCAGGGCGGACGTCCAATCGAGATCCTCAAAAATTTAACTCGTTGTGACTCGTCAGCCTGCAATTTTCCGTTGGAAAAATGTTACCCGTACACTATGGTCAAAGGCAATTGCGAGCCCAAATGCCCAGGATCGCCGAAAATTAGCGTAGGTTAAGACGCCTGTCTGCACATATTGGTTTGACATTTTTGGGACTTTGACGTGTTTCCAGAAATCAAATTTCTTAGATGGAGAAAAAATATGCAAATAAGTAAAAGGTAATACTTTCACCAACATCTTATTGCTAGACACTGATCGTGAGAATTTTTCGAAATGTTACAACAAGACGATAGATATTTTCGAGTTCTGTTTAAAAACTTAATTCAAGCTGTTTCATCATCATTTTCGGCGTATTTATGAATTCAAACTTTCAAAAATTTGAGAATTTTGTCGGATCCGATGTGTGCTTATGTAGTACTCTTTTTTATTTTGTCTGCACATTGAGGTTGCCACCTGAAGCTAGAATAAGATAGAGAAAAATCACCATTAGACTGCTCTCATTCTTTCGCTCTGAAAGCAAAAAATACAAATCAAAAAACTAAAAAAATTAACAAATATCGATCTTTTCATGAAAATCAACTTTTTTTGCCGTCTGACGAGAAAAATTCTCCATGTTTACTTTTTGAAATGACTTCGCTAACTATTTTTTCGTTCTCATGATAATGGAATTCGCATTAATGTACAACCATGGAGAATACCTGTACCTGATTTCAGCATGATCCATGATTCCATTGATCCTTTTGGAAGCCATTACATTGTTGCTCACGTGACAAATATTCTATCTTCGAATCCTTCTGATATAAACGGATTTACTTGAAAACTTCTACTTCAAAGGTAATGCGAAATGACATGCCCTCTATCAGCTGAAATCATCTGCAGTTTCTCGATAAGTTGGAGCTGTCAAATATATCCTGTCTCATTTGTTTTTATTTTTCTTTCACTGTTCCCTAAATCACACAAAGGCAAATTCAACATTGTTTTGCACATTTATTCAAATTTCGATAAAAGAAAGTCCATGAGTGAAAAACGGTTGCAAGTTTGTGAAAGTATTCAACTAATCTTCAAAAAATTTTGCGTTAAAAAGCTTAGCCTGTGTAAACGATTCTGACGATAATACTGTTTTTTGTCATTTTTCAATTTAGAATCATTCTATGAAATACAGACTACAGTATAAAATTACACAGATCATGTGCCAGAAAATTTAATTTTTTTGAAAAGCTGTCTTATGCACAGAGTCCTGTTGTCGGTTATAATCTGTTCATTTGCTAGTGAATTACCGAAATTAAAAGTAATGAGTTGGGAATGTAGGGCGGTTCGGACATAATGCCGTTTTCACAACGATCTATTTCGTGCTTACCTTGACATTTTGTGTGGTAATGGATTTTGAAATCAGACGGGCTAACACTTTTCTCTCTTATTGACCGCAGTGGAACAAATTTCAGTGCACATTTCACCGATAAGAAAAATCTAAAAATCTTGAGGTAAAATGCTGTTATGGTGATGTGCCATATTGGAATTTGTTTGAAAAAATAAGTCAACAGCAAGGAAAACACATGGGTTGTCAATCAAATTTCTACTAAACTTTAACTATTCGTACACCACGTCAGTCGAAACTAGAGCTACAACCTTTGAAGTCGACGACATCTATTGATTGATACCGATTTGTTGTATTTCAGCACCACAAATTATGCTTTGTATATGTCAGGGTGAGGTGAACAGCCTTGTGATTAATGCCAAACTTGCAACCTCCGTACGCCAATGTGGACTTGAAGACCAAAACTGAACTTCGAATTGCTTAGAGCCGTTCAAAACTATTATTTCTACTGTTTTATCTGCAGTTCTGGGCAAATTAGCTCTGAAAAATAGTACTAATCGATGCTAAGTTTTTCTTGTAGGTTTATTGGGCTACAGTCGTCGACGCCCGCGGTCCCAATGAAAAAGAGACCATCGCCGCCATGTTGCATTGGGGTCCTGTGGTAGCCATCGTGGACGCCAACCAAGCCTGGCAATTCTACAGCGGCGCCGGCGCCATAGGTCCGGAACAATGCAGCAAAATGCAAAATCACGCCGTTTTGATAGTGGGCTACGATTTTAGGGGTCCCACTCCGTATTACATAATCAAAAACAGTTGGGGCACCAAGTGGGGCTCCAAAGGATACGTCAAGTTGGAAGCGGGCACGAATACGTGTGGCGTGGCCACAAATTTGGTCGTTTGTTGCACGCACAATTGCGACGACTTCAAAAGTTCGGGCACTTTCCCGATAAGAATCAACAGTAGGGGGTGTATTTGATGTTGAGTTTTCGTTTTTCTTATGTTCAGTTTTAATTACAGTAAAAAACACCCATAATTTTCTCAGCTTACGAAAAATAAGATCTCTACTAAACATGGTTTTGTTACAGTATATGGCTTAAATTGTGTAAAGCGATTTTCTACCGGGTCTAATTTTTTGGAAATCGAAACTTACAATTGAGCAAAAAAACACCTGCTCAAAAGTCGGCAACTTTGATATTCCATTCATTTTGAAGTGGCCAATGCAGCCATTCCATGAACGTAAGTTCAATACGAAATAGTAAGGTTATTACCGTAATCAGTAGAATTTTTCGTCTGTGAGCGGCAAACAGAATAGCTTAAGGTTCCCTTCAAAAACAGTGGTCAAGTTTTCTGACAGAACTGCGTCGATAACTGAGTGCAACTGATAACTGAGATAAGATCGAGTAGTATGGTGTTTTTTCAATGATTTTGGCCTCCCATTCTCATGAAGAAATTTAGCGTTTTTATATTAAAATTTTCTACCAAGTGATTAGTTGCGTATCAGTTTGAACCTACTCTTTTAGCTTATCCTGAATCTATCATTTTAAATTTAATAGGCTGGAATTGACTAATGTCCTCTTTGTTCCTGTTAGGTCACCCTTTGCACGCATCGCTGAATCGGTCGCTGTTTCAAGCTTTCAGACCTTGATAAAATTTTGACCTCATCGTTTGCTTCTGTTTATTGAATAATTTTCGATGTTATCAATATTTGTTTTGTTAGCTACCGACATTATGTATACAATTTCGTCTACGTATGCCCGGATTCTGAACCTTTTAATAGTAATAGACAGCATATATGCTTGCCACACAAATCAAACTGTCATTCATAAAAATTTCACTGCAATGACTGTCAGTGTCCGAATCCCAGAAACATTTTGATAAGCATCTTAAAATAGCAATAATAACTTCAAGTTTAGCTGTCCATGACCTAAACTAACCTCATTCCTGCACCCTTCTGTTCACAAAGTAAAACGTTCACCAAAAATTTGTATCTTGGTAAATCTAATTCTGTAATTAATTGAATATCAAGAATAATATTTTAGATGAAATATGCTAAATAAGGGTACCTTTCAACTTGGCTTTTATAATTTTTGAAAGATTGATGGTCAAATCGTTCGCGGTTTTTGAATCGTAGTCCTTGTCTACCAATTCTTCCGTCAAAATGTTCTTGATGATGACTTTAACAATCAATGGTCGAAATCTGAAAAAACTACTGCTGCAATGTTTACATCAAAAAGTTATACGTAGAGTACTTTTTCTGAAAGTTAGGTCTTATCGTGTAGCCCTCAAGGGAAGTAGTCGCACCGTTTTCCATTCAATCGACTATCAGATCAGAAAACCATTCTGTTCGGTTCGATTGTGTCATAGATTGTTTCCTAGGCAACGGTCATTTTATGTTTAATGCTGCATCTATCTTCCATGTATTGACAGTGCATTCACGAGGCCCTTCAGGTCAAAAACGTTGCATGGTTCCAGCTATGTTTTCCTGCTTCAGCTATTTATTGAAACTGCCATTTTTAGATTTTTCGGTTACCGTGTATGGTTGGCCGCCTCGTAGGGTCAGCCACCAGCTGAGCAATATAATCGAACATTTTATTTGTCAGTATTGGATTTAACACAACAAACACGAAAAACACTATACATTATTCTACAATAAATCTAACGGTAAAATTTATCATACACAGATATCACAGTGTGGACTTAAGCACATTGTTTTCCAAAACGAGCTTCGGAATCTCAAAAAGCAAATATTGTGCAAAGCTGTTGATGTTCGAAAATAGTACCCTACGGAGTTTCAACAAAGGGTGAAAATGATTGCACACAACCAATGAAATTCTTTCTATATCCTTCTGCTAATTGCTCATTCTAGAGAAATGAATTGTACGGATAAAAGAGAACATAACATAACAATAATAAACAAAAGTAAAAATTTTATTTTTCAGCGTATAGGCTTTTCTTATGGCGTTTGTAACGTCCGACATCCGACCGACTTCGGCAGCCAAACCACCATTCACCTGTAAGTCTTGGATATAGAGGAGCAAGCTGAAAATCGGTATATAAAAATTAGTCTAATCAGGCTATGTTGATCAATAAAAATTTTTTTTGAAACTCGGAGTAGAAAATGTACGGACAGTTTGTCAGAGAGAACATCAAAATTGATGAATATTTTCTGCCAACCGTTGTTCCATTTATACTCGTTGAAGAACAAGCAAAGTATTCCCACAGAGCCAATAAGAGACCGTGACTCGGTGGTTTTTATTATTTTACATTTAGGTTGATACATCAAAAATAGATCATATAATAGAGGAATAGGGGCCGGTTGCACCAACGACTACTGAACTATTTTAGGGGTTCAATGGTTCAGTAGTGGAAAATGGTGGTTGCACCAAACCATACACAAGTAGTTCAATGGGCATGGGCTCCTAGAATAGTCGAAAACGACTTCTATAGTCCGCCTTTTTTAAAATGAGACTCGTAAGGCCAAGAAACCAAAAAAAGTATGACTACTGACGGGAGTAATAAACCACTGAACCAGTGGACTACTGATGTTGGTGCAAAAGAGTCCAGGAGAGATAATCACTCAGAGGCCCGCCTCTGAACAGTGTTTTAAGACATACTTGCGTCTTAATACATAATTTTTTATGGTAAAGCTGTCTTAGGACATAGTAATCTCTTAAAACATTGTTCAGGAACGAGGAACGGGCATCAGACGGTCCTCGCTTGCTAGAATTTTACCCCAAAGCAAAAAACCTTTTCTGAATAATACAAAAAGTCATTATTGTAACTAGATTTGAACGAATCATAGACAGAAATATGTAGAAACAACATGTTGGAAACACAGAGCTACGTATGAATTTCTCTTTCTCCGCTGAAGATCAAAAATCAAATATTTTTTTAGTTATTGCCATATCAGAAGATCATCAAAATCAGACGCAAACATGCATCCTCATGAGGCCATGCTATCAATCATGATGGTCAACTGTTGGTATTGTTCATTAGAATCCGTAATGCTTCTATTCAAGATGAAGGCTATTGTGCACGCGCGTGGGGGTTTGAATTCAATCAGTTACGCTCATCACTTTATCCGCATCCTCAACCAGAAGCCCAAACCTGATTCAAGGTAGTTTATTCAACTAATAATAAATTTTCCTATACAGTTCATTTTTCAACTATGCCTCGGCGAAGCAAAACACAGACCCATGAGTTAAAAATATTGGTAGATCTCTACAGTCAACTTGTAAAAAATTGAAACCTACGATGCCAGTTTTTCGTTTATGATTCGCTCGAGCTCATTTGAAAAATCTTACATTTTTCATAAAGCTGAGTATCAAAATACAGGGCTTTTTCAAACCAGACCATATACGGTCGTCATTGGCAAACGTGATTTACCATTTATAGTCTATTTTTTACAAATAAGCTCGCCAATGTTCATGTTATTAATGCCTTTTTCCTGCCATCATCATTCGCGTATTTGTTTGCATTTTTTGCTTTCCGAGGCTCACTTGAAAACGAACGGTGTATAGAACCTCCTTGGAAATTGACTACATGTTTCGACATCCATTTTTTAAATTTTGAGATGCAAGAGCGTAGTTAGACGTCGAAGAAAAACATGTCCAACAAAAGTGTTTCAAGTCAATCAAAGAAATACAGACTTATACAGGCGGGTACAACACCAGAGAAATGAACAGGAACTAACTTTCATGGAATGTCTTCCTTCAATCCGGTAATAATAATGACCAGAAAAAACATAATTTTGACTGTTATCCCAATTGAGTGCCGCATCGATCTTGGATGGCATCGATGAAGAAATATCGCGTATGGATCGTGGCCAAAAATCTTTGAATTTGTTGTACTGCGAATGCCGCCAGTATTTTTTACCTGTTGAATGATCCTAACTCTGTACGAAGACGACTGGGAAGGAATTGCTCACATGTTTCCAGGATAGAAACAACGTCAAAAGCTCAGTACTGTATTTGCATGGCTATTTGATTTTCTATGCACTGCGCATTCTTACGATGACAACGCACTATCGCTATCGTATTTTGAATGAAGTAAGGTATTGAAATTGAGAAAAACTTTGAGGTCAGTAAATCTAATGGCCATTTTTTCTGGACCAAGTTAAACTCAATTAGAAGTCAGTCTTTGTTAAAATGTAATTCACACTCACAGCACATGCATGGCCCTGGCTTACTCCAAACAGATTGGACGGACACACTGATATTTTGTAAACCAAATGAGTTGAAAGTATGTCGTGAATTGCTTTTTATGCATTTCATTCAGTGAATGGAGGAGCTCGCTGTCTATTCCTAGAAAGAGTTTGTTGCCCTAAGGCCTAAAAGTCGAATGGAGTCGTAGTCTGTTTGATCTACTTGTACTTATCACGTCCATGTCGCTAGATATTCATGCACAATAGTTGAATCCCTCATTGGAAGGACTATCATATCTGCATGATGTTTGCAAGGAGCCGTTTTCTTGTTTGCTGACAGTTAGAAATATTTCTAACCTTTGAAGAAGTATGGCGTATTGTCATTTTTCCACAACATCGCCGCATCCATATTATCCGGAATGTCCGGCAAGTTTATGTCAATTTTCTGCGGATAGCCTTTGTAAGGTTGGCCATCTGAGTCGTAGACCCAGTAACTGTCACCCTGAATGGTACACCGATCATATGAATATTACTTGGTACGAAAGCAGTTTTGCGGAACCTTGAAGAAATAAGTGTCACCACTGATATCGGTCAAAGCTGCATCTACATGATTGGGCAAGTTTGACCACCCATCAGTGATCAGTCGTGGATAACCGGAATCGTAGGATTCTTTGTTCAATCGCCAGTATAAGTTTCCTAAAATGTATTTGCATTGTCATCCACTGCGATTTGTTATCCATTACAGTTTTTGTTTATTATTCGTACATTTTCGGCTTTTTGAAAATTGTTCCTATTTCTACTAACGAATAGTTAGCAGAAAGTTCAAATTTTAGGATTGCACTCAATGAGTAAAGCCTCCTCGCAGTATATACTGTTATGCCAGAAGCAACGCTTAAGATGAGCTGGATCATTCTGGTCGAAGTTCTGATCTTATTGTTTAGTTCTACAGAAGCCAAGCAACAAGGAGAAAATTGTCCAGCGGTCATTTATGATTACCTTATTTAAGGAGAACGTATAAATTTTGATGTTGATCTCAATACTGCGTCATCTAAATGTTAGCTTTAGCACACAACACGATCGATCATAAATTTTTTGTAACAGTTGACTCACCTTTGAAGGCATAGGTAGTACCATTGCCAATAGTAGTTATGGCATCTAATGACGTATCATTACAAATATCAAAGGAAGTTGAATAACTCTGAGGTGTAACCTGGTCGTAGAGCGGAAGGTTTTCTTCGATCTTATTAACATGATGACTTTTTAGATTTTCATGTCGGAGATTATCATTTTCGGTTTGATCGTTCGGTTTTCCTGGAAAATGTCCACAAGATATACTTGGTTACAACAGAACCTATATTGTTTTTACCGTAAAGCCATTGTAGCCCCTGAATATCATCCAATTGTAAGTAGATCGTATCACCAAAATAGCCTTGGTAGAATGGTGCCATCAATGCAAATCTATCTTTAGAATGTTGCAGTCCCAGAGCGTGTCCTGGTAGAATTTATATAGATTTTATAATATTTTTATTATATTATTTTTTATTTTATATAGGTTTCTTAAAAACTTTTAAATAAGTTCAAAAGTCGACTGCTTACCGATTTCATGAGCGGCCACAGAATATAAATCGATTCCTATGAGAAAAAATCACTAAATGCGTGTTAGAGTTCAGCAAATCATTCCAGAAAAGCCGATGAGAAATATCTTCGTTTAAAATTCACAAAACTTTACACTTAATTTTGCAATGATTCTACCAATATTTTGCCATGTGCATCATATTTACACTAAAATTTGCATAAAAGTACGTAAAGGTAAGACTGAAATGGGACTTGACCATCTGTAGCGAATACTACAGTATCCAGACGTTTTGACTTTGAACAAGAGCGCTTCGATACGTAAATCCACAAAACTCAAAAGGGTTTCAATATAATCCAGGCAGACTTTCCCAAAAAGTGGATGATTACTCCTTTTAACATGTGCATGTGTTTCAGTATACGTGAACTTACCACGATTTTCCATCGCACCCCAAGTCTCGTCGTCGTCTAAATGAACTTGGCCACCGTATCGCGGGAAGAAAGCGTGTGCCAGGATTCCACCTAAAATTACCAACAATTATGGAAGAATGCAATTTATTGGAGCTGTCCTGCTGGTGCTCTGCTACTGACCTCGACCGTCGAAAGTTTCGCCGTCGCCGTGACCGTAGCGGGCGAACGCGACTTCGATGTTGACGGGAGGTGATAGTTTCCTGTGGAATTTTAATGTCGAATGTTGCTCCCAGACCTTGAAAACGTATTGCCAATTTTTATACCTGCGACAGAGTTCAGACACGATTGTGTTTTCAGGTTGAAAGTAAGTTTCACAACTCTGAGTTGAAAAATATGTTAACACCGACTTTTGAATCCCGGCGTGAAAGAGATAGGAGTGCGTGTCGAAAGCTGATCAAATGACTGCTGTTAAATTCGTAAACTGCATAATATACACGCGAGACAGATGTATAGCCAAAATAAATTCTATACACAGAAACCCATACAGTCCATTTATTTCTGTATGATTCTCAAAATGCAAAGTAATTCGTAAGAATCCGCAAGCAGATGTTAAACCTGCATAGTACGCCAAAATCTGTGTTTCTCAAGTTATTCTCATAACTGCTACAGTCAACTAGCAAAAAAAGGCGGCCACGTACGAAGATCATTTTTATTATTTTCATCAATAAAAAATGTATTATAGCTTACGTAAGTTATGCCTTTATGAAATTGGGGAATTCGACGGTAATATTTTCCGTCTCTTAACATAATCAGTATAACTGTTTCCTGGATCCTGACTTTTTTTGATCGATGGTTAACTTTTGTTCTGAATTTGCGCTCAATTCTAATTTGAATTATTTTTTTGCAAAACATCATGCTTACCTTGAATGCCTTTTCAATTATCAAATTCGTCTTTTCAACGGGTAAAGCATCCGAATATCTGGTTATTGCGTAGCTTATGTTTCTTGCTCCCCAGTATGAACCTGAAAAGTTGAGATTTACGAAGAAGAATAACGTTTCCATTTACTAACAAGTTCTTTTCATATTATGTGTCACTCATTTCAACATGACATTAACCTATCATTCCCCTAAATCTCAACTTCTGCGCCAGTTTAATTTCTTTAAAAATATGGTAATAAAATTAAGTTCTACAAGCAGTGTCTGCTGATTGTGCTGATCGCTATGGAACGTTCTACTTCAATGAACGTGTACCTTCGATAACATATCTTTTCTTTCTTATTGATGACGAATCTGGTTGAACGCATCTCGGCTTCTTCATGACTTTCCTAGTTTCACCGTCCAAATAACCTTGGGAATACTTGCATTGATAATTCCAAGATACAAGTATAATTCCTTAGCATACCGGTAATTTTTAGGCTCATCGATTCTTGAAACTTTTTCAATGCGCCAACGATTTTTCCTTCGTTCTGCATTAGACAATTTCCGGCGCATAGATTTTTGAGCTCGAGGTAGCCAAATTTTTGCAGATAAGCCTGAAAGACGAATCGATGAGCGCCATTACTATATGAGCTTTTAGATTACGCGTTTATTAGAATACAGTTTATTCTCAAACTTCACCTGTCCTAGTTTTTGAAACTACAGAGAATTCGTGAAGTCGCAGTCAATTCCAAAACTTCGGAATACAAAGAAATTCACATGAGTTGACCTATATTTGCGATTGTGCTCTGGAACCAATTTGAGGCTATATAGGCTAACCGATCTATTCTGTAAAAACTGCATTATGATATACGGATGATAACGGATTTTAGACACTGTAGTTACTACTCCTGTAGGTTTCTGGTAAAACACTTGTCATGCAGGGCTAGGGACTAATGAGCACACTCAATAACACTGAAACTTTTTGAGTAACAGTAAAACTTTGCATGAGCTAAGCGTACTTACTTTCAGTAATTTTTTGATTTGTAACATTTGAAAAATTGACTTTAATGTATAATTCTAACAACGATTTGATTTTGATTTTCACGGGAAAAATAGTTATAGCGAGCAGATACAACATGAAAGGCTCCCCAGGTTTAAGTACTACAAAAATTTTGTATTCTAAAATTCCGTCGGCCGCAGCAAACCCAGGATTTTATATGAAGGGATTCATTGATGATTAGACAAAAAAATGATTTTCAACGTCACATTAAACATTCAGAATATCGACAGAATAGTGTTATATGTTGTGGCTGATTGAAGAACTTACCATAGCCTCTTGCATATCACCGGTGTCCATCGAGTAATATTCCTTATGTTTCCCTGACGGAGCACCGAAGGAACATTCCGTAATGACGAGTAGAACCAAAATCCTCATGTTGTTCGAATCAATGAGTAGTTTGTAAGCATGCGATAGGAGTAAATTAGTGTTTTATATAATCCGCATGGTTTGAACTCTAAAGATTTAATGACCTAGCGAAAACCATGCTTTTCCACAGTAACACGAGGTGGAAGCGACGTTTAGCAAATACAATTACCGGAAAATGTTGATTTGCTTGACCCTAACACGGTTCGGGTCGACGTACTTTTCTCCGGGTATGAAAGAATATAGAAAAATATACCATGTAACTAACTATAGAGAACGGCATCATTGCTCTGGAAATGGAGGAATTTCGCACTACCTTGACATAAAATATTGTTGCATAAGTTCTGGAAATTAACGTACAATGGTGTAGTGCCGATGACAATAGGGGATACGGTGCTCCAACAAAAGGCATATATATTATATTGAATGTCAACTATTTACCATCAGCACACCGGTTTTTATTCGTTCGTTAGAGTTATTAATCTTCTCTTATAATTAGGAAAAATATTTAATTAAACTGGAAATTGATAATCTAGTTGCCGAAAATCGTTCTTACTTCTACTGAAGGTCAAAAAGAAAAGATGAACACGCCTGGCATCCTTCTTCAATTTGATACTTTTCCACATCAAGAAAATGCTCAAACTGGCCGGTTGAACGCTCAAATTTTATCGGTTAAATTTTGTTACGAAATTCCTTCTCAATACCGAATGAAGTAAACTAATGTTTAATAAAAGACGTTTTGTAAATCAGTCAGCTTAGCTCTAGCTCACAGAACTTGCTTTTTTCATTCTCATGAGTAGTACACAAACACAATGTGAACCATTGAATTATATCAGTTTTTATAATACTATATTGGTAAGAAATTTCATGACTGTTTCTGTACCTACGTTGTCTAGATGGATTTCCTGAGAGGGCAAATAAATATAATGTTAGTTCATTCCTGTGAATATCACCTTTAATCGAAATCTGCTTTTCAGCTCCGCCTTCTTTGGGTTTCAATAAACTTTGCAACTTGATGAGATTAATTTTTGCACTATCATCTCGCTGATAAATAAAGTCTAGTTGGACTAATGAGCTGAGATATCACGAATATTTTTTTAATTTCAGAGGATTGTGCTTCATCCGACCGGGTCGTATCCATCTTGTTTGCACAGTGATCTGCTTATCGAAGATTAATCGTGTGGTGAACTATCAGATTGGGATTATTGTTGCATATTTTATGGTAGTTGTATTTGGATCCAGACCCAATGATCATGAAAATGTGAGACATCTTGTTTATTTACGCTTCTATTTGAAAGCGAATTGGACAGATGAATATGGTTGATGAACTTCTGAAACTGAGTTTCTTGAAATTGGAATGTTCGGACGTCGTCCGGCAGTATGTTAGAGTTTGAAGCTCGCACATGACTGCATCAAATTCAGCTTTCAATGTATCAAATTTTCTCTGGATACGAGAAGTAAGTTTGTTGGGCCAGCGTGGTTAACATGCATCAGTGGGTCTATGTGGCTTACATACAGGAATAACAGATTGCTTCTACAGAATTCATGCTATCAAAAATTATTTACTTGTACTCTTTTAATCTTTGCAGCAAGATTTAACATCATATTTGTGGCCTACATTTAGTGGCTACAATGTGTACCAAATCCCTCGGCTGACTGTTAATCGACGAGAAACAAGCTTCTTTAGCAATAGTGAATCACATTAGATTCTCAGAATGCTAGAGAGAAATTTCAAGCAGGAATCTGCTGTACTCCGACCAATGCATGATTTGTATTGTGGCGACTCTGACCTGTCTGTGGTAGTCTCCAGGGTGTAGAATTTGAGTATAAAGTTGTGGGAGGGCACATGATGCATGCAACACCTTTTTTGATTGTGAACCATGAAGTGATCTAGGAAGCAGCATCAATGTGCTGTCGAAAAAAAGTCGAGTATGGTTAAATACAACAGTGCATGTTGTTGTGATTGACAATGCTTTGAATTCGAATTATGTGTTGACACTTATGATTGAAAGTCGGACATTACTTTCATACCTAAGAGTATACTGGAAAATTAACCAAAGTATTCGGATAGTAAACCTTAATGTAAAGATACAACTGATCAATGAAAATTGAAATGGACTAAACTATTAACTTTTATTTTCTGAGCTGCAACAGTTTATTTTTAAACTTAATGTCCTATTGATTAATGGGCTGCAGATAGATGAGAAGTATTCTTAAAAATGACCGAAATCGAATATTTGCAAATAATCATCACATCAGGCATAATGTGTCGAAAACAATTGTTGATGTTGATAAGTATACCATTACAAAAAATTAGCCACTTGTGACAGAAGTCGACATACACTTCAATTGCCGTTCGAGTAGTGCTACATAGCAAATGATACAAATGTAAACACCTTCAATTATCAGCATCTGCTAATGAAGCTGATGAACTTGACCTCCGAAATCTCTTCAATCACTGTGGCAGGTGAAGAATACGTTGCAAACTTCACTTCTGCGTTAATCTTGCGACTAAATACAGGTTAGAACCTGCATATTCCACGCATTTTAGGAAGCTGAATGGCGCCTACCGTAAAAATTTTAAAACTTGATAAAACTTGATTCATCTCGTTTGCTGAAAATTTTCACAGTTTGGCCCACATTTCTGAGAATTCAGCCATCTACTATATAAACATTCTAATGTATGACGTTTTGGTCTCGCATTTGACTAAAATCATGTTTGTATTTTTCATGTTAGTATCTGTAAATACGTCCTGCACTGATAAGGGCAAAATTTTCTTTGTACGAAGAAAAACCACATAAAACAGATACAAACATTTACCCAAACATAGATTGTTGACTTTTATTCAAGATCATGTGTTAACACGTTCATTATTCATCATCATTAGGTGTGTATCCATTTTTTCATTGTTTGAATTCGTTGAGAAATTTTATGCGTACAATTTATTTTTTGAAAAATAAATACCTCTTGCTTTCCATTCGCGACGTCATGATTCTCATTTTGACGCTAATTTTGGTCTCATCAAGTTTCGGACACTCGCTCGAAGATCCTTGTGAAAAAGACTGCTTACTGAGCGATGCGAAAATTGATTGTTTGCCGGACGGTGGTGGTCACGGCAAATGCCGGGATAGAAAGTAAGAAAAATATCGATTAGCCGGATCCAGTTTGATATCCTAACTTAATGCCAGATGTGTGTGGAGGAACGAAACTGAAGATCCACGTTGTATTTTTGACGTCCATGTTGGAAAATTTGCTGGTAAGATACAACAGTGCATGTAGATTTCAAAACCGCTTCATTGTCACTAACTACAGCAGCTGCTATAGCCAAAAAATCAACTTTTACGCTCCATCGCTTACCATTCGACTCTTGAAAATGTCCAGAATACTTTATTATTTGACTTTATTCTTGAAATTTTCTCCGTTTTTCTAGAATTTGCTCTTATGATATGGATAACTCTGGAAATCAGATATCTTTGTACTAAACTAAACTTCAAATGTGATCGTAGACACATTTGTACCCAATTCTTCGAATTTTTGATGTGCTCAGCAAACTAATATTTTGAAGCTACTAATAAAAAACAAAGTTGCTCAAAAAGGCGTAAATTTATTCGCATGCTGTTCTGTAAAGATTATTTCGTTGATAATTCTAATTGGACAACTGATAAGCAAACCGCCTGAGAACGAATAGCAGTCCTAACTTGACAGTTGTTTAGTTTGCATCAGTTGATTAGTTGATAGGGAATAACTCTGTAAGAATGGGTCCTGTACACGATTTAATTTCTTCTTCAAATTTAGTCTTTTCGTCGATCTGAATATCTTTGACCAACATTCGAAATTCGAGAATTGGAAAGACGTTTGATAAAACGTGTTGATCTGTGCTATTTCTGAGAGTTCAAAATTCAGTCACGTGATTGTCCAAATAACAGATCTAAAATTCTAGCATCCATTGCAACTTATTGTTATGGATAAATAGAGATAGCGCTCTTGATCCTTGACATGCTTAAGTGTAAAAGAAATTCTAAAATGCTGATCATATTTTTATAGGTTATAAATTGTCCAAAGTACTACAAAATTCAACCAACTTCTTCGAAGCAGAGTTGACTCGACTACATACGCCATCTCTTTTCGACGCGGACGATCCGGATATTATTTTTCGTTTGAGTTCTATGAACGGAAAAGAATTGGAAATTACTGTGAGCACTTGATAAATATTTTATTGATCTACTTCTGGCTGCTTTCTAGGAAAATCCGCAATTTTTTCCTCTTGGATTACACTCCGATCATGAATCACTGTCATGAGAACCGAGAAAACCTTGTTTTTCGGCCTAGCCTGATCTCTTTTACTGTAAAAATTGATTTTCCATTAATGTAGTGACTACATTCTGGACTGTTCATACTTCATTCTTAACAGTCAATAATGCCCACGTGCGAAATTCGTGAAATATGAAATCTGTTCTGAATAACAATAATTTTGTCATTTTCTGTTCCAGTTCAAGCCGCTAAGCCGTCGTAGACGGCGGAATAGTAAGCCGGATGAACAACTCCATCAACATTCGAACAGTGAATCATCGAAAAGTGAGGAGAAAAGGTCTGATGAAGATCAAATGTATGAGATATTCGTCCAAGAAGATCCGTTCGGATTTCAGTTGATCAGGAAGTCGACGGGGGCAATAGTGTAAGTTTCAATAGTAACCCTATGCTGAAGTTTAGAATAAACACACCACTCTGCTTCCTGGATAACAGCATGATTGTGATAACTCAACTATTGCCAATAACGCAAAAAATTGTCATTTTCCATAGTCTTTTTTGAAGACTTTTCATTTGTAATATGCTTCTGAAATTTCAATTCAAATTCCAGAGATTGGGGGGGGGGGGTATTTCATAGACACTTATAGATTTCTTCCATTGGTTTTCTCAGCTTTTCCCTACTTAGATTCGACACTGTGAATATTCCTGGTTTCGTGCACGCGGAACAATTTTTGTCGTTGAGTACGAGACTTGCTACCATTAATATTTTTGGTCTTGGTGGAGAATTCCGGGCAACTTTAAAGCATCAATTCGCCAAGCGTAAAAAATTGATCATGTTCGCTAGAGGAGAAAATGGTGAGGTAAACACTGAGCTAACTTCAAATCTGTTACCTCTAATATAAAATCCAAATGCAAATGCACTGCCATATGTTTGTAATTTTCTTCCACGCGTCACTTGAAATTTGTACATTAACGCCATTAACCCTAAACAATTTTCAGTAAAAATAATCTGGAGAAACAATTTCGTTTGAGTAATTTTGCAGACAGCCTTTAATTCACAAGTATTTTAAGAAAAACATACAAAATCATGATTCAGGTCTAAAAATACCTTACCAGGTAATAAGATCTGAATTATCAAGTTCTAAAATCGTAGTACAAATTCGATCGAGAACGAAATGGTATACACGGAGATGTATGTAAATATTCTAATTTGACTCTGCAGCTTAATTCAACTAATCCTAATTCGCTATGAATGGCTAAATTTTTTCTAGCAGGAATTATATGGCCCTTCTAGAAATTGAAATTCAGTCAGCATTGTCAAAGTACAGGGGAAAATTGAAGAACCAACGCTCACAAATCGATATTTTGAATTTAGATAGAGCATGATCGTACATGCACTGCATAGAAATTCTGTTGGGCGTCAACCAGGGTAGAGTTGGGTTCGAAAATTATTATTTTTTGATGACGAAAGAAAAAACTTCTATCACCACCTATATTAGTTAAGCACTTTTTGGAGCTCTGATGTTCCTTCTTTAAAATCAGGTATGTTTTGTTTGGAAAAGTCGTTACACTACAGCATCATTTATCTTCTCATAACGATTCGCTCTATTCCAATTTCTGAATCATTTTACTTAATCATCATGTTTTCAGTAATTTCTAGGCGGATCGAATTTTATGGGGCAGCAAGGATTTTCTGAAGGGGTCAATTAAGATTTGTTGGGGAACCCGTTAAACGCCCTCACGTGCATCATAGGCCTCCGGAGAAGTTAATCTCTAACTGATCAAGTTCAATTCGACACAATGCACATGGATATCTCAAAATGCCTTTCTACTTACAGATGTCACTGCTAACAGTTTTGGAGTTCACCCGTTTCACATTTGCATGGAAAACGACGGGATGGCTCATGGCATATATTTCATGAATGCTAACGCTCACAGTAAGCTAATAGAGTAAAGAAAATTTTCATTTTTAAATACCCAGAAGTAGAACAATGACGTTTACCGTAGAAATCACCAAAAGTGTGATTTTCACTTCTACGTCAAAAACTTTTTATAGTCGTAAACTGGCCTCTTTGAACAAAAAATGCTTGAAATGAGGCACTAATGCCAAGTTCCTTATTGATCATCTGATCATATTGACTTTTTGTTTCGCTTCATAATTTCAGTCTTTCAGCTGTTGAACTTTCACCGGAAGGTATCGTGACGTATCGAACGACCGGCGGTTCCCTACGGTTTACCGTTTTAATGGGACCATCACCCGACGATGTTGTTCGGCAGTATAATAACGTTAGTTTTTACAGAATATTCCCTCTTTCATTCACAGATTGTTTTTTTATATGTATAGGTCGTAGGATACCCTGCTTTGCCCCCATATTGGAGTTTGGGTGTTCACATTGGCCGTAGCGGTATCGAAAACTTGACTCAAGCGGAGAATTTGTTCAGAAGAAATGTAGATAACGGTGTGCCCGTAGTAAGTACAAGAATTGAAGCACTTTAAGTAGTTAGCTGTTTGCATTAATAGACCGAGTAGATAGAATATTGCCTTTGACATCAATTAGTCGCTTTACTGCTCGTGGCGAGGGTAGTTTCTTTTCCTGACTACAGTAAAAAGTTTTCTAACGTTTCGGATTCAACTTGCTTTTGCCATTTTGCCAGCGACTCCCACTTCAAAATGAACAAATAATTCAGATAATGCGAGAGTCTCGTTTTAATAACTAAACATTGCAACCTAAAGTAAAGGTTGCAAAATTTCATTGGCACCTGCTAGAGAAGGACAATCGATCTTAAAATCTCCTGCAATCGTCACTCATCTCAGACCTATCGTGTGATCGCTAACGTGAAAGATTTCCCCCAAACCTTCACAGCTGCTCTTGATTCCATAGCTTGATCATCTACTTGACAAATAAAGTACAGTCGGAATAAGAGCTGATCAATGAAATTCTTTTTTTATGCGGTTACTCCTCTGAATAGGATTCATTTTTGTTCGACGATGATTACTACGCTGAAGAAAAGAAATGCTTCAACTACGATACAATGAACTTTTGGGATTTACCGGCGTTTTCGAAAAAATTGAACGAAAGCCATATAAATTTGATTTTAAATCTCGTAAGTGCATGAGATTTTACGCCTACCATGGTCACACGCAGCCGCATGTAGTTCATGTTTTTTAGAATCCCGCAATACGAGCTGATTTACCAGGCAAGTATGCTGCCTTGGACGATGGGTTGGAAAGCAGAATTTTCGTTCAGGATTACAGCGGGGACAAACCATTTGAAGGTCAAACAAAGTTTCAGGTAGGGCTTACGAGACACAATGTTTTTTGATTAGTTAATAATAAACGTTGAGCATGTATGACAAATCACTGACACAATCTATCTGAAACCAGCTTTTCCGCGGGTGACGATTGAGCTTCTTTTTGACTTCTGACGTTCTGGATCACTCAATTTTTGCAGGACGAATCAAGAAAATTACTGTGTAGGACTTGAGTTCTGTAAACTGTGATTAATTGATCGAAAGGAACTGCTTTTATAATTATTTGAAGCTTCCTCGACAATATCAATTCACAATATTTTTTCCCAAAATAAATCTTTAGTATGAAAATGTCTGTTATTTGTTCCGTATTCACGTATGATTGCTCAAATTCTGCGAGAATATATTTTTTGTAGGTTAAAAAAATTATTTTTTAACATTGTCATACAAAATTTAGTTATCAAATCGACGCGGAGTTGAAGTTTCAAATATCGAGTATCATTATTATTATCATTAGGATGAGTAATGTCACAGCATTTTTCATTTGATCCATCTAAAGACTGATAATTTCTACAATATTTGTTAATTGGCTGGAATATGTCAAAAAATAATTCATGAAAAATCAGAAACCAATGGGATTTAATTATAAGCCACTTCGACCGGTCTGTGCGTTTCGTTTCGAACACAAATAGTATCCTGCCGTACGATACTACAATAATTTTCACAATATAAGGGAATGTAATATATGCTGTGCTTACTGTAATGTATCACTTGTCTGCAGGCCTTTTTTAGATCAGCACGTTCCACACTGACTGAATAAACCTTTCCAGCTTCAATTTTCTAGCATCGAGGATGGGAAAGCCCCGTCTATTATCCCGATTTTTCGAATCCAAATACGACGTTGTGGTGGCAACATCACGCAGAAATTTTGCACAACTCGATACGATTTCAAGGAATATGGTCGGTGAGTTTGATCTCTTTTTCACATTTCTGTTACAGTAGTCTTGAGTACTATAGTCTGTTTCTTTGAAATGCAATTGGAAAGCAAACACTGTTTCATATTTTTACGAGTTGTTGCAAAACCGTTTGTTACAAAAGACTGGAAATTTGAGGACATACCCAACAGATCTAAGCTACAGTAATTAGTTGAGTAAGCAATTCAAAATTCTACAAAAACGATTATGACGATATTACTGATTTTTGTCGTTAAGCATTTTATGAAAAACTGATTACACTCGTGCATTGATGAAATTTTTCCAGCGTCGAAATTCAAACATCTACTTCAATTTTGATATCTCTATACTGTAGATGCTCAACGAACCATTTTCATTCCGATCATCGAGAAATGTCACTTGCTCCAACAACAAATGGAACCACCCACCGTTTAACCGTAAAGTTTATTATCCTTGATTAAACTATATTGCAATCAACACTATTTTCATCTTTCAGCTTTTGTCGATCGAAAAATATACAAAGAAACTTTATGTATGGACGCGAGGCATCAGGGTGGCCTGCACTACGATTTACATAATTTATATGCATATCAGCAGTCAGTCATAATTAACAGGTTACTTTACATAAATTCACTTAATATGCACTTATTTGGATGACTCGTTATAACGCGGTGTTTTTATAGTGCGTTAAAATCCATAATGCCGTCGCGCAGGCCAGTCTTATTCAGCGAAAGTACGTATCCAGGATCGGGCACCTACGCATATCATTGGATCAGTGGCACAGAAAGCACGTGGGCAAACATGAAAGCATCTCTTGTTGGTGAGTTGTGAAATCGACGGAATATTTTCTTAATCTGATCTGATTCTCATAATGCAATTAGAAATATGAGCAATAAATAGGAATGTTAAGCTACTGAATGAAGCGCAATCAAGCAGGGAGTTTGATTGAGAAAATTTACTATAAACCCCCAAACGTTTGAAAGTTTGGATCAGGTAAAGATTTGCTTCTTCTATGTCGATGGGTGGCTGTAAACAATGTCTCCACGCGTTCAACACACAAAAATGATTCCCGTTTTACTATATAGCTGCGGTGGAGTACAATTTTTTTGGTTTACCTTTCACTGGATCGGACGTTTGTGGTTATAAGGGCGATGTCGAAGAAGAATTATGCGTTAGATGGTGGCAAATAGGAGCATTCTTACCACTTTGCCGCAGTGGAAATGCCATCAATGCAAAGGTGCTTTAGATTTTTAAATCTTAGTTTCTGCTTATTTCTGGCATTTTCTGATTTCATTTCTGCGTTATTATTCCATCCAGCTTGAAATGTAAGATGCACCGCAGTCACGGCGTAATTTTAAATAACGCAGGCGTTTATTGTGCAATAAAGTGTTTCTTCATGATTGAGCTTCTGCGATCATGACTGCTTTCAGGGTTTCTGTGACTACAGTAAACCATTTCCCTATCTATATTACCGACTACCAAAACTGTTCCCGTTGCAATGAAGAAACTATGGTTGGCACTTGCCTTTACTACTTATACTTTATTTAGAATTTCTGTATTTTTATTCTATTTGTATTTTCTTGGACCACAATCGCATATATTTCATTCTTGTTTTGGTTTGCTTACCTCGTCTGCCCAATTGTTGGCCTCAAAAGTATTTTTCTTATCATTATTTCCTAATTTTGTCATTTATCTACATTTACTGTACTTGTTTTTATTGTTTCGCTCTATCGTCATTTTGTCAACATTATTTTCTATTTTTCTTTTTTTTGTCTTTTTCAAGTTTCAATCACTCATTTTTTCAAGTTCATTAGTCCTTCAGTCTTTGTCATTCACCCGTTTGACCGTGATTACTTTTGTGTATATTATTTCTTGTGTTAACACTACTTCAACATTTTCTGTTCAATTATTTTTGTTTCTGGTTGCGTCCTTAATCTACCACTTTCCATTATCTGTTCTCCATTTTTTACCTTCAGTTTTCTAGTCTTATATGTATTTCGTCGATTGCTTTTATTGTTCTTTTTTTGTTTGAGTTTGTAAATAATTCTTTACAGGATCAAGATCCCGCATCGTTGAACAAAGAAGCGTTAAATGCCACGCGACTTATTTTGCATATTCGATATAAGTTTCTACCGTATTTATACACCATTTTGTGGTTCGCAAGTACCAACGGGACGTCTGTCATACGACCGCTATTTTTTGAGTGAGGAAAAACTCCATGACAAGGTTTTCGAAAATATTTCAGAAATGTAGTTAATATGTCAGAGGACTAAATGAAGTAGTCATATTGAAATCATCTTGTTTGAGATGGAGTCTAAATCGAAAATTCCACAAATAATGATGATTCAGTTTGCGAGGTTCAGAGACGGTATTCAAATAAAGTATTTCAGAACCACTAAAGTCAATTTTGTCGAATTTTTGAAAAAGCAAAAGTCTGATCTTGGGGTGGAGTAAATACAAACAAACTAAATATTCAGGATCTATATTCCAAACTTTTGCTACTCGGTTGAGTACCTGCTTTTGATCAGATGACTGAAGTCCAGCTAGTTTGCATTTATGTAATATTTATAAATTGAAAAATGACTAAAATCAATACTGTTATCAAAATCTGTTAGAAAAGGTTTTACGGAAAGAATTTTCATTCGGAGAGTTATTAACGGCTTATAACGACCAAAAATTTCTAGCCGCACGAAAGAATACTTGTTTTCCACTCTTATGACTTAGAAGCATGTTAAGAAAAACCGAGTATAATTCAAAATGTAGTCGTTTTGTTTAAATTGATGGTAGTTGTGGCCCTGGCCAAATTTCTAAAAATAGTATTTTCAAAGAATCACAGCATTAACTACTTACTTATTCATGATCTTCGATGCAACTTGTGAATATTTAAAATTTCTAGAGTGATATTGAAAGTAAACAACGCTTGCAATCGAAAAAATTCATCTCATAAGTTGATTTCTAATTCAGGTTTGCACCCTGATTAACTCTGTATTTTTTGGTAATGAAATCAAGCGATACGTTTCTTGTAGATTTCCTCACGATAATCATACTTACGATATTGACGATCAGTTCTTATTGGGCACTGCAATCATGGTCACTCCCATACTCGAAAAGCATGCTAGGCAACGGAGCGTATACTTCCCTGCTGGAAGATGGTTCCAGCTGCTTCACGTATATGAAATACATTTTGTGGGCTTTAGGGTCTACCATTGAATACTTTAAAGGGAGCTGAAGTTGAAAATGCCACGGAAAATCGTCTGTTCAATGTCTCGATGGATCTTCACGAGATCGGTTTATACGTTAAAGGTGGGAATGTGGTACCGTGGCAATATGCCGCGAACAACACAGTTTTGAGGTGTCACAGTAAACCTTTCATTATATAAGAATGTTCGTTCTGAACTGTGATTCTTTTTTCAGTCGCAGGAACGCTTTGGGTCTTACTGTAGCTCTGGATACCAATGAGTTATCGCACGGGTATTTGTTTTGGGATGATGGTATCACTCCGCGTAAGTTGTAACATTTTCAAAATGTATAGCATCATAAAGAGCCTTGCCCAAAAAGGTTACAATATAAAAAGTTTGGCTTCGTTCCATTTGCTATTTAGTTTTCTGGGACTACAGTAATTATTCAACTTATTTCAGAGGTGCCAATTCTGGCAAAATCAGTGTAATTTTTAGCATATCTTACCGCAGATGCTCACTGAACAATCAAGTCAGCTGACTACTGAAGAGCTTTAAATTTTCATGTAGGATTGCAGATCTTTCAAAATCTAGTCATCATTAATTTTAAAAAAATGAATGGCGAAAAGCAGATGACAGTAACCACAGTAGTCGCAGTTAGCTTTATCGACAATTATGTAAAAATTTAACATAACTGACTCAATATTTAGTATAATTCTGAAGCTCTTGTAAACTGGCTATTGTCACATCTGCCCTATGATCAAGCGAGCATTGCATTTCATGTTTTTTGTAGCATCAGACTCGAGTTATCATTATTCGTTGTTTCTAATCAATGTTACGAAGAGCGTAAGTATTCTATGTTTTTAATTGTTTCCAAGTTAGAAAATGAAGAGACCATGTGCTGTCTGCAAAGTCATTTACATGAAACATTTATTGTAATTTTTTTGCAAGGATTTCTTAAACTTAACTGAATCCTTATTCTGTATCAAATTTAGTTCAACAGAAGATTGCGAACATATGATATAGTTCCGCCCTTCAATTTCATCATCCGCAAAACATGTTATAGGTCATTCTATGAATGCTTGTCCAACTGTCTGCTATATGCTTCCTTGATTTTCTTCAGTCGATAGCCGGCGGACATATGACAATCAGAAGAATGATCCAGAGCTACAATACTAGCCTAAAGCTAGACACGATTCAACTCTTTGGTTTGAAAAAGTCTCCTTCAAGGGTGAATGTCAACAGCGTTCAAATATCATCGGCTCAGATCAAATACGATCCAGTTCACAATGTAAGAATTAACATACATGAGATTTTGGAACTCTGATTAGATCCTTAATCTATCTACTGAACAAATCATAAAGGATTGTAGATGCTGTCACCGAGAAAATTTTTCTCAGCTGAAACAGTCCCATCGAATGTGAATTTAGCTCGTTAATATTCTTGAATTTTATAATATTCATAGACAGTGAGCAATAAGAACTTCATTTTCGCTCTTTTACACATCTACTGACACCCTCTTATTTTTTTTTAATTTACCACCAATTCGATGTTTTACCGTGAACCTTTTATCCATATTGTATATGATTAGTTACAATAAAAAATTTGAAGTGCTCTACATAATATACAATTGATTATTCATCGATAGCTTTATTTCAGGCAGTAACATTGGAACGTCTGGGCATCGACATTTTTACTACCATGTTGACGGAAAGTATTGTCCAATGGATCTATGAAATCAATCGTTCTGTTCTTTAATTGTTGTTTTCTCCACAAATACAGTAAATCTCGTCAGAAATGTTGTGTTAAAATATGGAATATGTGTGTCAGTGTTGTAAAGTAGAATTTGAGATAGAATTATTTATTTACATCTGTCTCGTTTGGATAACTCATCGGCAATTGTATCGTCACTGATTTGGTTACTGAAGTTTTCTAAATTCTCTGGGAAGCTAACAGCATAAAAACAGTAGAATATGCCAGTAAAATTTCCACCGTCCGCATTGACGTATCAAATTGAGGTATATCCGTCTACTGTTGAGTTCCTAGATCGAGTGTTATTCCAATAATTGACTGTCAGAAAATGTTCGCAATGGTGTAGTGGTAAGTCCGGCTGCTCATCACGCGACCTGCTCCATACACACCACTATTACTACAGTGACAATTTTTGGACCATCCATCGTGCCTCTGCCTTGTATGCAGAAGATCGGGGGTTCGAATCGTTCCCTGAGCGTTATTTTTCTGAAGCGCCGGCCACGACAAGCAGTTTTAGTTAAGATTGAATTGATAAAAAATGACGTTGTTTTATTTTTTCCGGTAAGTGTCATGCTGATTGAAAAAATAACACGCATCAGAGATTCACTAACTAATAGATGACCAAGTGCTAATTAAAAAAGACGAGACCAAAAGCATACAAACTTTCACTCTTCAAAGCCACCTTTGGAAAAGTTTTTGAACTGAGTTTCCGATATCTAAAATATATCACGTTTGACGACTGTGGAGTAAATTTTTAACCTGTGTAAGTAATATGACGGCGTGCTTCCCCATCTCTGTATTGAATTTCTCCGAAGACGAGGAACAAGTTCGGTAGACCAATGTCATTCACAGAAATTCTACGAGTCTGACAAAACATTGAAACCAGAGCTAAAAGCCTGATTTGTATCCACTCAGGTCAAATTATTCTTATGGCTGTAAACTTGAGGCATTTGATTCTTCGCAGCCGGTATTTAGCAGAATTTCAACTATGTGCAGAATACCTTGGCACGATGGGAGACAGTTTGGCTAAGCGCAGAAGAAACAGTTTTTTCTTTATGGCAATGACGGATGCCTTCTACTTCAAATTTCAAAATACTATCCGACTGATCTGTATTTTTTGAGAAACCTGACTGATCGTATTTTTCTTTTGTGACAGTGAAGAATTCACAGATATGAAGAAGATTATTGCAAATTTAATCGTGTTTCTCAATTGATTTATTGCTCTACCGTAAAATGCATGATTGCAAGTGGACAACCCATGAATTGAGGAACGACGAGTGTGATTCGTCTCGTAAATACAGCCATGTAGAGTATTCAAAAAACTTCTTCGTCACGAAGCCTTTCTTGAGATTTATTTACTGTCGTCGTACTTAATCTTTGTTGTGTATGAACGTTAGTATTAGAAAAATAGACAGCAATACGCCATGCTTGGAAAACTGACCTCGTAATTCTTTCGTGTAGCAAATTTTCTACATGATTTATGATTTGAAAAAGCACGTGACTTTGTGCAACAATCGTAAATAAAAATGGCTAGTCTGAGCGTTTGAATCTATCGTTCAACTAACCACATGCTCCACAGACGTCATAGAAATGACGCAGTAAAATAAAAAATAAAGAGCAAGCAAATGAAGCAGATAATAGATGATTGCTTAGTCTGTGAAATTTTCAAAAATTCAGCTTAGATTTTCTCGAATCCGTATAATTACAAACAAACGTGATTTTCGGACGAATTTTTTTATAAAGAAAGGAAAAATCTTTGGCGCACATTGAAAACCATGCTGTTGAGACATTATTATGGAGATGCCCGATTGAAACAGAATTGGTATAATTTACAGTGTAACACAATCCTTGCTTTTGAATATATATTTATGGAACATACTCATTTGATTCATTCACTTTTAAACGAGCCTCCGAATGCACATAAATTGAAGGAAATTCGTTAAACGTATATTTTCCTCGCAAGCCGACTGATTATATAGACTAATCGGTATCATTAAATAGTGGTACACACGGAATCCACATGGAAAACACTACTTTGTTTATTCAAATGTCACCAGGCAGTAGTTCTTCGTTGTGGATGGCACTCCGCATCTTGAATAACAAGAAATGAAGTTATTGACCTGGAATCACGCATTGTATCATTTGATGAGCAAAAGCACAAACAGAATTCCGAAAACCTACTCCTGCTTTGCCTTGGCGAACGCCTGCTGATACTCTGGATTTGTCTCCTAAAATTACTTGACAAACTCAACTCGATCAAAGTCGATCAATATTAACTCTAGGCTATTATTATTATGGATGCATCATCTTACCATTTTCGATCTAAGGCTTTTAGTTCTTTACTGTATTCAAAGTTTTTAAATTCCTAAATCATGATTCTACGCATAATTTAAGGTGTTCTCTTTAAATGCGTGATCCCAATCAAATGAAATTTTCTCCCAGTTTGAGATTTCGGAATTAATCTCACGTTATTAAATAATGTATGCGGCATTTCCAGACATTCAACAGTTACGTACGGTTTATTAATATTAAACTAATAAATATAGTATCCAAAGTCGTATTATTTATACGGATTATCGAATAAAATGGGCTGCTTAATTGATAGTTCAAGTAAGTTTATTAAATTTATACGTAAACACACTGAAGTCCATCTATTTTAAAATGGCAAATGCCGTGGAGACGCAATGAAAGATCTATTTAAAATATTGGGGCACATATTCACAGTATTTGAAATTTTTTTCTCTATGATTGAGTCCTTTATAATGATTTTTTTCAACGTCCCCAAGATGATTATGATTCTCCAATGTTTAATAAATCGATGACTGTCAAATTTATGCTCCCTGTATCTGCCATATCAAAATAAATGGACTCACTACGAATTGTGAAGCTTTTAGGGATATTCTTATATACAAAATGTGACACTTACTACGCATCATCGGTTGAGCTTTAAAAAAATTTAAACCAGGGGCCATTGCAACAAACGAGATAATCGCGAGCTCGAGATGTCCCTAACTTTTTTTTACATGTTTTGCGCGCAAAAAAGTTCGCGATTATTTTGAGATCATCCTGATTATTGCAGCCTACTCTGATGAGCGGATTTTTGATTTTTGAGTCGAAGACACTTTCAAAGTAACAAAAGAAAAAACAGAAATAATACTCATGTTTTTGTGCGTTTTTTGGAAGAACAAACTATGGTACATGCACTATTATGATTGATCACTTTTATTAGTTAGGATGCCATTTCACATGCATGCACTTTATGTTTATCGGATCAAAACGCCCACCATACTGTGTTTTCGAGAAAAATGAACACGACTACAGCTTGTAGTTTTCCACATTCCAATTGTTATGCCGAGCACATGATGAGCAAAGTCTCTGGAAAACTAGATTCGATCTTGCGCATCGATTTTTTTCTCAGGAAAAAATAAACACCGTACCGCGTTAGTCTTTATCTCATTGTCAAGGAGGTTACTTTTCTGAAAAATGCAATCTCCCTCCTTCCTGACAGTTTTAGGTTCTGATAAGCAGGCTTCATTTCAAATCTATGTAAAGTCGTCAATTTTAAAATTATGATCCTAAAATTTTGTCCCTTTCGAAATATCGCCCTATTTTATTTTTCGTCGTGGAAATTATTGTTGAAAATGACCGTCATTTCTACTAACTGCTTTTTGATCAATTTTGAAGGAAGTTTCAATTACTCGACAAAAATGGACGCCGATGATGAGAAAAAAATGTCGATAACGAAAAAAATGATCAACGATCCTGATCAATGCGTCGATGAAAATTTACTGGGTTTCGCGGCCAGTCATCAATTCGTGAAAAAAATTCAGGTAAGTCGACATAAGAGTTAGTATTACAGTGAAAAAACAGATCTAACGTCAGCAAGAAACCACGAGAAATTTACTCTCATCAGAATTAATAGGAATTTTTTCGGTGGATTTCGTTAATATGTGCTTTCAGTCATTTTGCCTCAGTTACTTCTATTCCAGGAAAAGTCAACTGCGGAAGGCATTTATTTTATAACTTGTTCCGAGGGGCCACGAAATCGGAAAACTAATCTTTGAACGAAAACTTTCTCAGTATGGTTTAATCCAATTTGGCATTCAATAACAGCCTTAATGTATTCTATTGCAGTAATTCACGTGGATTTCAGGTCTGATTATTTGTGTTCAATGCCATCAAAAATAAGTCCGCTTTCTCTTGTAAAAGTTGTATCTGTTCCCGATATAAACAGTCCGTTCGAAACGTTCTCCTCGAGTGGAAGCAAGGATTCTTGATTTTTCACGTATCTATTTGAATAATTTAAAAGAATTTTTAACCATTGTAAGCCCGAATATAATATTATTTAGGTGTACAAACTACAAATACACGAAAAACCGATCCGCGTTGATTCGGTTTAGTATGCTATGTGCAGAATTCAATAGGTTCATGAGCGCTCAATGGTAGAAATTTGAAACATGAGAAGCAGCAACTTTTGCTGAAAATATTATTTCGGCCCACAATCAATGGGGTAAAGCATTGCAGATGTTCTATCAACCCGTAGGCATTATTTTGTAATTTATTCTTAAGTCTGTTTTTATACAATGTTTTTAAATTGGAAAACGACAAAAACATCGTTCGCACAAAACTTTTACTGCGACATTTTTTCTCTAAAAATTTTCAGTTTAGTTGAGTGTGTGCACATTTGCAACTCCATACGACTTGTCATCTTGCAGAAAGTCACAAGAACATGGAAAGAATGAACAAATTGTACTTTTTCGGGCTTCATTTTTGGGAATGTTGAAAACAGATATAAATCAAATTTTCCCCTATCAATCAAATCAAGTCAAATCAATCAAATCTTAAATCTCAAATAAACTCTCCAGTCAAATTAGATTTCGATTTAACTCTCAAATGTTCGATGTGACTTTGAAAAAGCTGAATCATGTGAAAAATAATGTCCGGATTTATTGTATTCCGTGGCGATTAAACATTCCGAAAATCATTGCATGTTTAAGGGAGCTTTACTACCTGAAGTTTCAAAAAATTTTACGTTTACTTAATGGAGGACGTTGATAAGACCACTGTAATTTTGTCATCCTCAAAATTTACCTTGATTCAATACTTTATATGATTTCCATTTTTAGGGATATAGAATACTAGTTCGGGCCGACATTGAACAGTTCCGGAAGTCGAAAAAGGTATCCTTGATCAGCGGCGGCGGCTCAGGTCATGAGCCGATGTTTGCAGGTAAGATTGCGACTTCTGGGGTCAGTACAAATCAGCTAACCTTGATGATTGATGCACTCGTAGAAGATCTCTTGTGATATTTGACTCAAGCTTGCGTACATCACCAATGATAGACTTCGCTGCATGCTTAAAAAGATTCATGCGAAAGAAAAAGATGAGAATTACGAAGCATTTTAGAAAACTTGTTCGAGAAAAAAATATTTTTCTACTTTCCATTCCTTGAGAAACTGAAGGAAGAGAACATTTTTTTAGGTTTCGTTGGCGAAGGATGTTTGACGGCTGCAGTCGCTGGACCCGTTTTTACTTCACCACCACCTTCACAAATTCTTCAAGGATTGAAGATGATCGACAACGGAGGTGAAAGTCTTTGAGTTCATGATTTTAGATTTAAAAGGGAAGCTATACCTGAAATTTGGTCTCTGATGCAAAAAAATTTTTGTCGTCGTTCGGAGTTGAAAACCTATGATTTTCTGGATCAAAAACACATTTTTCGAATTTACTTAAAAATGACTCATCGGATACCAAGTAAGAAGGCTGATCAGAGAGCTTTCGGGCCGCAATATAAGTGCTATTACTGCGACCATGTGTAAATTTTCAATAAATTGGTATAGAAACTTTACACGTCTTTGATTCGTGTAAACTCTACTTCCTTTAATGCGTGTCCAAAATTTAAATTTTATGCATTTTGCAGCAGAAACTTTTTGAGTTTCCTGATGAAACTTTACGAAATATGAGACATGTTAAATTCAATGCAGTCTGCCCCATGAACATTACGCTAGTGCCGAAAAAGATGATGATAACATGTGCAGCATTTAGAATTCAACTAAACCCCGCAAAAATTTATTGTAGAAATAATTGCAGTGGTATCAAATCTGAACAGCAACCACTTTACTTTCCATATTATGTTATTCTGGTGCGCATAGCCTCCTTTTTTCGCTATAAGAATGGCATTTGTATTCTGGTTTCCATGAATTGACTGTAACTCATAAAATTGAGGGTCAATAATTATTTAACATCTATATCTCTCTGACATTTTGTTATAGAACTGAAAATTTGGCTTGTTCTGTTGCGCTATTCTACACTATAGATGCCAACTGTTTTAAGTAAAAAAATTTTCACTATGAGCTTTATGCAGTTATTTTTAGCCAGCGCTTATACTTCAAAGTTTACAACGTTTTCTTTAAAAGCCGAAAGCCCAAACAACTGATGTGAGAATTTACTCATGTTGTAAATTGCGATTTCTTCACTGTAGCTAAAAAATTCAACAGTCCGACAGTCCGATGTAATATTGTAATCAAAGGACTCAATAAACATGCTTGCGACATGTAATAATCGGAATTTGCTTTTTGTAGTTGGTATACTCGTCTTAATTATCAACTACACGGGCGATCGCCTTAATTTCGGAATAGCGATCCAAAAATTCAATCAAATATCCAAAACTCCCATACGGAGCGTGATCGTTGCAGATGATTGTGCCTTGAAGTCCAAAGATCGTTCCGCCGGTAGGAGAGGATTGGCTGGTACCGTCCTCGTTTTGAAAGTGAGATTTTTATTCAGGCGGAAAATTTGTTCATAAAACTTTTTGCCCTCAAATTCTGAATCGTGTTCTAAATTTTGATATCTCAAATTCATCAGATAACTTCTCAATTTTTTGATAATGCTCCGTTTTTATTTTACTTTTTTCACATTACGTGCTATTCCACGAACCGATTGTATTTGAAAGTACATGTTTTATTAGCTACAACTGATTTGTATTTGCCTCACTGATAGCCTGCATTGTCAAAATAAGATTCACAGCAGACATGCTCGTTAGCAGTTTTTGATGAACTTAATGCCGCGCAATCTCAGATTGCCTGCTGAGCCCACGCACAATAGTAACTGAGGTCCAACTTTTTTTCATGTCTGTTAAGCTCGAAACGTTCAACTCACTGTGAAATTTTTTTTTTTGAAAATCGTCAGCGAAAGCTTTTCTGTTGTTTGATAGTTTTTTCACAAAAATTTGCGGTAAATTTTTGTGCATGACCCACAATAAGTTTCCCATATATACGCACTATACATGTAATTGTGCGGTTGTCATAAGAAATCGCCGGTCATGGCGAGCCCCCTCAAGATTTGCCAATCGTATGGCTGAAATGGGCTAGCCATAGGAACATCCATATTTTTGATCAGAAAAAAACTGAAAAATATGAATTTTTATAGAAAATGATCACTTTCGAACAAAAAACGGCTCTAAACCCTCAAAAAGTCCTTAACTTCTTTCCAAACCTCGTAGCTCCGTTACGCGTATGATACTCAAAGATGAGAATCTACTCCTGAGGCGTAAAAAGGAATATTTTGAGGAGGATGTCTACAGGATGAGCCAGAAAAAGGCGACCGGTGCTGACTTTTATAACTTTCGAACGGACAAAGCTTTTATAACGGGATTGTTGCACTAGAATGCCCTGTTTGTCTTTGTTGCAAGAGTCAAATTTTATGCTTCTAGCGTTCATGGTTACTGTACAAACAGAAATTTAGTAAAAGTGGTCATTTTTCAAAAAGGAAAAGTTGTGAAATCAAAGTAAAAGTTGTCCTATTGTGAAAAAAGTTTTGTAAAGCTGTTTACCCGCAATAATACTTTAAAAACTACCCATATGTGTAGGTTACACGTAATTTAAAGTCAGCAACTTCTCGTTTCAATATGGGCAAAATTTTGCCAAAATCAAGAACTTTTGTTTTGAAATTGGAAAAAAACAAAATTAAAGAAAAATCAACTCTGTCATTGACCGGATCGAAAAAAAATTAAAATTATTGGTAAAACAGAAAGTAGGACACACTAAAACGGCTGTCTAATAGCAGCTGCTATATGTTTCTTATGATTGGATCTATTGTACTTTTCTCTTGTAAAACATGTTGATTTTGTCAATTTTTATCAATTTTTCAAAATTTGTTATTTTTTCAAAATTTATGCAAAAAATCAACGTTTAGTATTTTTGACTCTAATCAGTCAATATTCGAGCAATCTGGCTGAAACTTTGCATTTTTATGCCAGACGAGTTATCTGTCGACGGCAGGAAACCGCATTAAAAAGCTTCACCCATTTGAAAGCTATGAAAGTCAGTACCGATCGCCTTTTTTTTGCTCACCCTTTAGAACCTTTGAGAAAGATCTAGGAAATTGTAAGATGGATTAAACGGATGTAGTTTCCATTTTTCTTCAGCCCAGAATATGATCAAAATAGCTCGTTCGGCTTTTAACACCCTTTTTTGGAAATAAGTCTCCTGAGAAAAATTAATGTGAACTTGCTCAAGCGCGCCAATGAATGCATTGCAGCCTTTTGCCACTCGCAGTTTGCATGAACTTTGTTAAGAAAAAATTTTCTTCGAAATTAATGAACATCTTGTACCATATGTCCGTTTTGCATAATCACCATATTTCAACAGATATGTGGAGCTATGGCTAACGCAGGATTATCCTTAGACGAAATTGTAAATACAGCTAACAAAGTTGTGAATAATACAGGTGATTATAATTGTCTTGTTTTTCCCTTTTAGCACTATATTATATGTGATTTAAGGCACCATCGGCCTGAGCATGTCTTCTTGCAGCATCCCGAATAGGGCGCCGATGTTCAAATTAGGGGCCAAAGAGATGGAACTGGGTCTTGGCATTCACGGCGAACCTGGCGTAAAAAGAACTGACATGCAGACAGCTCATACAACTGTGAAAATTATGATAGATCACATGCTGGACGAAAAATCGAATACACGAATCAAAGTTGGCCGAGGTTAATCGCAATTTTTTTGTCTTGTAACTATGCCGATTGCACCCCGCATAGCCGAAAATTGATCATCATAAAAGAACCTCTTCTTGATCACCGTATTCTGATAAGTAGTACTCCAGTAGTACCTGCACCAAAGAAGATGAAACTTTCAATATAAGCCGCCCTGTGATTGAACTTTCAGGTTCTATAAGAATCCAAACGAACCAGGATATCACTAATTATACAGCAAATCACAAATCTCTCTGATAACTAGAACTCATTCGAAAAAAACTCAACTGAGGATACTTGTTCCGACGTAGTTCCAATAGTGATGTTTTTATGTCGCCAATGTTCAAAATCAGAGTTGTTTGTCTCGAAAAAATAATTGAACCCGTGGGTTTTATTAGAATATACGGTCAATTGTTTACAATCATGGAACAAAGTTTAAAATGGTCTACTGAAATTGCTCATCCGTCTCTGGTGGTAGTTATTTGCTGCAAGTATCGATCCATAAGCTAAGCAGGTTTTTATTACAGATGACCAGGTGGCGATAGTATTAAATAATTTGGGTGGATTAAGCCAAATCGAAATGGGCATATTGTCCAAAGAAGTTATATTTTACACAAGTAATTTGCTAAAAATAAAAAATCAAATTTAAATTCATGCTTACATATATTCAGATGAACTAGGGATGAAAATTCGAAGAATTTTTGTTGGTACGTACATGACTTCGCTGGAAATGCAGGGTTTTTCCATATCACTAATGAAAATCGAGTCATCCGAATTGCTGAAGTATCTAGGTACGAGATTACTACAATTATCATCTTTATATTTCTCCATGAGTATTCGTGATATTTTTCAGACGCACCAGCGACTTGCGCTGTTTGGCGACCACTCCTTCAATGCGATAACGATCAAATTGATTACCATAACTACGAAATTCAGCCTGTAGATTCCAGCGATGGATCACAAATGAAGTCCAAGTCAAACGGTAAAACATTGTAACTGAAAATGTCTAAAGAAATCAATCAAGCTTTATTTCCAAAAATGCTCCGAACGTACAATATTTTGATTTAGTTGCAAAACTTTGTTCGGAAAAATTCATTTTGAAATTCGAAGTATAGTGACTTCTTTCTACAGTTCCTAAAAAATCTTTCATTTTTTTATTAATTGTTGATACAGAAACTGAGGATGATTTTATAGCTTACATAAGCGATGGGATAGAAAATTTTTTCTCAATAGTTCAAATACAGCAGTCTATAAGCTTTACTTGTTTACGAATAAGTCAAAAAATACTTTATTGTTCCTGTTTCACATTTCTTGTCTATTTTCAGTTACAGTAAGCCCTTTCATTTCCAGTTCCAAATCTGAGTTCCCCATTCGGACGATGTTTATTGAACGTCTGTAATAAATTATGTGAAAAAGAATCGTACCTTAATGAGCTGGACAGTTTTTGTGGTGATGGTGATTGTGGAACCACGATAAAGTTAGGATCATCAGGTATACTTTATGTAAATATTACATTGCCCGTCTAATATGCACAACTTGCAGCCTTGAAAACTGCTTTGCATAATGATACACTATCAGTCAACGATCCTGCGAAGTTTATCGACGAAATATCCATTCTTTGGCAGAATAGCACTGGTGGCACTGCGGGAGCAGTAACTTTTTCACTCAAATTTCATCTCAGTAACGCGATTAAGGTTTTTTTGCAGATATATTCACTATTTTTGAGCGCCATCGCCAAAATTTTGGCGCAAAAACGGTCTGAAGAGCCGAAAACTTGGTTGACGGCTTTCGTAGAAGGAACGGAGATGATTATGACTTATACAATGGCTAAACCGGGCGATAGAACAATGGTAATGTATTTTTTCTAATACTGTGCTTTCCACCGTGAAATTTTGGTTTTTTTTCTTTTAGATTGATCCCTTGGCTGCAGCGGCCGAATTTTTCAAGAAAGAATTGTACAATGATAGTTTTACTGTAGATGAAAAATTTCTCGACGAACTTGCGAAGGTGAGGTGATGACATAAGGGAACCTTAGCCTATTTTCACCAAAAAGGTTGTCGTTTTTTTTAAAAAAGCAGAGGCTGATTTCATCAAAGAGATTTAAGCTCCGGCCGAGCTGCAGCATAAGCTGTTGCTTAGCTCTATATGTTTTACGATTGCCGTTAAGGTGCAGCTTAGCTGCAAAGTAGCTCATACACATAAAACAAATTGGGAAAGTTAAGCTGCATCTGAGCTGCACTTTAAGGGCGATGTTATAAAATACGGAGTTAAGCTACAGTTCAGCCAGAGCTTAGCTGCGACTTGACTTTCTCGACATATTTTATGTGTATGTTAACTGCAGCTAGTATAACATAAGCTACAGCTAAAGCTGCAGTCCAGTTGGAGCTTAACTCTCTTCGATGAAACCGGCCCCAGGCTGACATGGGCAATGAAGAGAGAGTCATTGTGGTAAAGATACGTTATCATCTAACTGACGCTAAAATTTTTTGTTCTTCACCAGATAAGTGCTTATGCATTTTAATTCTCCTGTTGATATCCACCTTTAGCCTTTTATCAACGTATTATTCATTCATAGATTGTTCACGAATCGGCCCTGAGCACGAAGGACATGATCGCCAAAGCTGGCCGAGCCAGCTACGTAGCCAAAGCAAATTTAACCCATCCAGATCCTGGAGCCATGGCCGTTGATATATGGTTCAATACGATCACCAATTTCTTGAAGGAGGAACTCATAGAATGATAAAACACTTTATTCATCTAAAGAATTCATACATTACCTGTCGTCACAATGAAAATATATAAAATTGACTGCAGAAATATAATTTTTGTACTATTCATCACTTTACTGTAAAAATGCTGGTGTGAATGTTATATCTGTAGATAAAATTCCGATTGGTAGTGTACTGTAATTGCATAGCAAATGTTATTGCCCGCACTGTTCCAAAAAATCATTGGACGGTAATCACAAACAAAACTTTCACTATTCACATTGTAGGAGAAATTTACTCGTAGAACTTGTCTGTCCGGCAGTTTTTGTCGGAATTTCGGATTTCAGCTGTTGAATCTGACTTGTTAATCTGTTTGTTAACAAAATGTTTTCAAACTGAAAATTGGCAAGAAAGTATCATCGTCAAGATCATTTGCACAACGTTTTTAGAGTAAAATTTTTCACTCAAAGATTGACAAAAGTTTGTCGAGCACGCACATAAGCTCACAGTCCTATGTGAAATACGGTTCATCGGATAGTCGTAAAATGTGGAATAGTACTTGATTTTCGCTGCAAAGCATTTGAAAAACAAAGTATGTAATTCTCACATTTTTTATACATCAAGTTATAGTCTGCTTTTCTTGAAATGTTTCTAAGAAATTAACCAGGAATGCAAATACTATTTCATGTTTTTGTAATTTTTTACTAAACCACCCGTCATATAAAGCTGCAGAATTTGCAAGCCAACTCGACTATAGTCTCTTTTTTATATAATGCGTCCAGATTGAAAAATGAACAAGAATCGGTATATCGTCAAAATCTTTCAGGAAAAGCTTTCACAGTGAATGTTTTTCACTTAAAACACTGTTAAGGGTAGTTTGAACACGCTCACATATTTGCAGTTCGTTGTGAAATATGGCGTGGAATAGTAATTCCTTTGGACTTTCACTATTTAGAAACATTTCAGGGAAAACAGACTATGGGTCCCAGCAACCTATAGGTGAAAGATTCCAAAGTAAAAGTGTTGAGTATGGCGACAGCAGCCACCTCAACTTCGAACTCTTGCAAATTATCTACCTTTTAAAGAGCGCCTTTCCCATTGCTCGGGTGGTTCAGTTGGTTAAAGCGTGTGGACGATAGCCGCAAGGTCCCGGGTTCAAGCAGTTGCCGCGACAAAAGCTTTACGTAATCGATCTTGAATACAGTGATTATTTTGTCTTCAATTTACAAGCATCTTGCCAAATATAGATTATAGACTTGGAACGAACTAATACGGTTATATCCGGCCTGCTTCTTCCTGAATTCTTCAAATTTAAGCAACACAACTCGACCATCAAAAAATGTGTTCCGCCTTTATATCAGAAGAAATCTTGACACAATTTCTCAGAAGTACATAAATTAATCATTGTACTTGATTTGCTATTTCCGGAAAATTGCTCAACAAGTCAACTTAATCAAGAAAAAAGACCACAACGAGTATTATCTAGCTAATGTATATAACACAATTTTAAAATATTTTGGCACGATTCAAATGAGCGTTTTAGAAAATAAATGCTGAATTTATTCATTATTGCAGCACTTACCAGATAATTTTATTTTGATCACAATTTAATCGACAAAACTTGCAAGTGAGGGTATAAAAGTGTAACTATCGTAGGTGCTACAGTAAATTCGATAGCCACTAGCAACTTTAGTTATGTTAAGTCACAATTTCTGTAAGAATCAACCAAGGCCTGTAGTTAAGTGTGATAAGTAAAAAATTAATCATACCTCAAAAAAACATATTTTGTACAGTTTTTTGCGCTGAACAACATGCAAGTATTCGTTTGATCTAAAAATCTAAATTCGTTTTGCAACATCAATTCAAAGGTTCAAATTTTTTGCAATTTTCGAAATTTTAGGCCACAATCATTGAAGGCCTATGCAATGTTGATCAATAAAACTTTGTCGATGAACGTAACAATGTTTAGTGTATATGCATGACACATATAGATATATGTAGCATCAAAATTATGGTTCACACTACACTTTAAATTCCAATTTTCAACAGTTATCAATGACTCAAAATCACACATTTTTGTACCCCATTAAGTCAAATAATGAGTGTCATTGATTAGACTCACTATGTTATGGCTGGATCCCTTGGCCACATACCCACCAAATTTTATCAAAATAAAAAAACCATTGAGTGTGCCACAGTGAAACAAGTGGAAACATTTTTTGAATCAAAGTATAAAATTTTTTGTTTTAAAATGCAGTCATTCACCCAAAATTCTAATAATCCAATTAAACTTCCACGCATTGCAGGCTGACATCCTGGCTATATACCCATAAGGCTTGGGCATAGTATCGTTATCCCTTACATGGGAAATTACACAAGGTAAAACACACTCTTGATATTGTTGAAAAAACTTCAGGTGCAAGTCGGTGTTCCATTTAGTTGGAATATTATTAATTCTATTCCGAATCAACTACATTGCAGTCACAGTATATGGCTACATACTCACAAAGTTGCATCATATTAAAAATTAGAAAAGCCACGTTCTCTTGCTTAACTATAAGATGAAAGATTGTTCAAATTTTCAGCAAAAACTGACAAACTCTGGATCATTTTCAGATCGTAAGAGCTCATAGTAAAATTCACTTGAATCTGATAGAAAGATTTGCTCTAAATCAGTTGACATTTTTAAAGAGTCAGATCTACATACTAATTATTGAAACAATTATTCAAAACAATCTGTTTTCAGTAGTTCACTTTCATATTCTAAATGAGGATCAGACATCACTGGATCCTTGTAGGGTTCTTCTTCATCTTCAACACCATATTCTCCTTTCAGGTTGCTACTATAAAATGTAGTAGGTTCTTCCCGACGAAGCCTGGCTTCCCTAGCCCAAAATAGAGTAATTTGTTGTGGTGTGAGGAAGTCAGATCTGACTAAAGATAGGTTCCTCCTCATTTCTTCATCCACAACTTCAACATTAAATTTTTGAGGATATACAATGCCACCGTTGTATTTTTCTAGCAAATATTGACGTTGTTTTTCTATCAAGGGATGACATATCTTATGCTTATTTGAAGCCCAACTTTTTTCCACAACATCGAATGAGCCGGCTTCATAAAACAATTGAAGAGCTTCTTGAACTTCAGGCAAGCCGGGGGTCAGTCGAACACTTTCTGGTCTTCTACTATAACTCTGTATTGCAATATCACATAAACTTGTTCACAATGGCATTAGCTAGTGGTTACCCAAAGTAAGATGTGGCAACAAGTTGTGATGAAGTACAAATATCTTTATACAGCCTTCTTCTGGGCAGTTGAAGGCACCATTTTCCATTTTATCAGTGGCGGCTGGATGATCTTCAGATACTTCTTCAAAGTTGGTGATTGGGGTTTTTGGATCAATATCACTCCAGAACCTTGATGTTGGAACAAGTGAAACCTTTGGCTGGTCTTCATGAACCACATGATGGATTTCAAGCTTTGGTAACTGTTTGAAGTTCAATATTTTCATCTTGAGTATGCTTTCAGTACCAACATTGTAAGTTTTAGTTGCCTTGATTTCAGCAGATGTAAACTGGAAATTGAAATAGCTCCTGATACCAACTGCTTTAAGATCCATCTTCTTGTGTGGAATTTTGAGATTGCCACTGATGAATGATGTTCTCTTGACCGTCTATATGTTGTCCCACACCTGATGAACTCTTCAGCAGTTGTACATTGATTGTTTTCATTTATAAACAGTCGAACTTGTCTCTCTATTAATGCAGCAATTCAGCCACATGAACCTTCAACAAATTGAGGTTCAGAGGAGTCCCAGTTCTTTACAGTCAGGCCTGTTTTCTGAGATATTGTTGGCACCATGAGCAAAGTTGGGGAGCCATGAAAACATCCAGCATTGACAGATCACAGAAAATCTGTGTTGATTGTGGGTTACTCTGCCTTGATTTTTTTCAATGTGTCAGTCAATATTCCAATAATTGCATTACTGTCTTGTGCAAGTGATGGACAAATGTGTGGTAGTGTAGAAACCACTTTTCATAACAAGGGCATATGCGATGTGCCATGGAAAACTGCACATACCAAATTAGCTTGACTGATCTTTCCATCCCCTGGAAGGCAGAAATTTCATTGCCCAATCAAACTGGAGGTAAACATGATTCTTGTGGAGGTTGTCAATGATGTCTTTCCATGCTTCATTTTAGTGAACTGATCTAAGCTGGTTTTGATGCCATTCGAATACATTATTGATACTTTCATCAGCTAAATATTCAGCTTCAACAATTGAGTCAATGCCTCTTTGATGTCCTTCAGTGTGTCTTCTTTAACTGCTCCCAATTGTCACATTTCATGGCATGAATGTGATTTGTAAACTTCTCCTGTAACTTTGGATGGATTGGATCATCAAGACCATGCCATAAACAGTGTACGTTGGGTCGCTAATCACCTTTTAAATACAACTTTGCTTCTTTTAGCTTTGATATAGTTTCTTGTGTCTATGTGGGTCCCATTTATCTGAGAAAGATCCAAAAAGTTTATGTTGGTTCACTACCTTATCAGTTTTTACTAAAAATTTGAACAATCATTCATTTTATAGTTAAGCAAAAGAATGTGGATTTTCTAATTTTTGATATCATGCAATTGGCTGCAATGTAGTCGATTTGGAATAGAATTAATAATATTCCAACTAAATGGAACACCAATTTGCACCTGAAGTTTTTTCAACAATATCAAGAGGGCATTTTACTTTGTGTAATTTCCCATGTAAGAGATAATGATACTATGACCAAACCTTACGGGTACATAGCCAAGATGTCAGCCTGCAATGCACGAAAGTTTTAGTTGGATTATTAGAATTTTGGGTGAATGACTGCATTTTAAAACAAAAAATTTTATACTTTGATTCAAAAAAGGTTTCCACTTGTTTCATGGTGGCACACTCAATGGTTTTTTTATTTTGATAAAACTTTGTGGGTATGTGGCCAAGGGGTCCAGCCATAACACAGTGGAGTTTAATCAATGACACTCATTATTTGATTTTATGGTTGTACAAAAATGTGTGAATTTGAGTCATTGATAACTGCTGAAAACTGAAATTTAAAGTGTAGTGTAAACCATAATTTTGATGCTACATATATCTATATGTATCATGCATATACACTAAACATTATTACACTCACTGACAAAGTTTTATTGATCGACATTGCATACCTGATTACTTATAGGCCTTCAATGATTGTGACCCAAAATTTCTAAAATTGCAATTCAGATCAAACAAATATTGGCATGTTGTTCAGCGCAAAAAACTGTACAAAATATTTTTTTTTGAGGTATGATTAATGTTTTACTTATCACAACCTCGGTCGAGTCTTAGAGAAATTATGTCTTAAACTGATCAATTTTGTCCATTAGTCTTCTTTACTCTAAAATTTGCATAAATGTGCTAAATAATCGAAACAGGAACTATAACAGATTTGGACAAGTGAAAAATTAGATTACCGTTTTTGATAACTATGTTCCATAAGGTATTAAGGATGAACGCTTCCACTAATAGAGATTATTTTACTGCTCAAAATAACATCTTACTTTCTCCGTTGCTGAGATCAGGTATAGGCGAACTTACCACTGTAGACCACATTGATGCATCTAGTGTAAATACGGCTTATGTAGTGTAGCATTCTCTTATCCTCATAGGCTATCAAATGCTGTATAACATAAATATATTTGGAATTCACATCCAAAGACATCCTCTCATTAAGTAACTGGTTGGCTTTCACAAGAAAAAGATTTTTCTTGGTATATATTTTTATGCTGGCTCGAACAACTTCAACCTTCTGTGTAAAGCTTAACTCAATTCATTGTCGAATTAAATCCCAAGACTCCGATCATACCTGTTGCACCAATCTATAATATACTTGGAGCCCCAAAGTTATAGTCAGCGGCCCTTAGAGGAAAAACGATTAGAGATAGAGGGATGAGGTTTTTCGCATAATATCCGGCATAAAGGCAAACAAAGTGGTGGCAAAGGTGACTGGGGCTCTATATGCAAATGCGGCTCGGTGGGACGCCAAAAACATGTAAAAAACGGCTTTTTCGGGCCTCCAGTTCCACCAGGTTCCACAATGGAAATGCAACCCTGGACCTTAGGTTCTCTCGGACCCTTTTTTATTTTATTGAAACTATTGACTTGGTCAAATTATGTGAGTGACCAAAGTACGAAAAATCGTAGAATTCAACAATTTTGTATTATGCAACGTTAAGGTTCAAAAAAAATTTTTTCAGAGAAAAACATAAAATGTTTGGGGCAAAAGGTGTTTGACCTTAAGAAATTGACGGGAATTGCGATTTTCAGAAAAAATCACCGGAAATCACGATTTTCAGGAAAAATCCTCAACTGCGTGGTCACATGTCCACGAGGGGTTCCAGTGGATGGAGTAGTAACGTGTGATGTGTCTGAGCTTGCTTGGCGTGGCCCAAGGGTCGCTTCCACCACCGGGTCACTTCCGTCACCAGGAATTTTCTGCCACCAGATCATTTTCACCGCCAGGTCATTTCCATCGCTTGGTTACTTCCGCCACCAAGTCATTTTTGACACCGGATCATTCCTACTATCGGGTCACTTCCATCACTGGCTTTCAGAGCAAGTGAGACACAGTTGTGCGCAAGTGGAACCATCAGTCCACATGCGAGACGCAGTCATCTGCTCGTGAAGCGCAGCAGTCTCCGGGTGAGACGCAGCTGTTCGCATGTGAGACACAGCTGTTGGCAAGTGAGACGCAGCCACCTGCATGCAAGACACTGCAGTCCGCAGGTAAGACACACCCGTCTGCAAGTGGGAAGCAGCCAACCGCGGTAAAACGCAGCCGTCTGCAAGCGAGACAGCCGTATACATGTGAGCCGCAATCGCCTGGGAGCAAGACAGCCGTTCGCGAATGACACATAGCCTGCAAGTAAGACACAGCGATACGCAGCGATCCACAGGTGACATGCTATAGACCGCAAGTGGGACGTTGCCTTCCACAAGTGAGACACAGCCATTAACAACTGAACAACTGACACGTAGCAGAATACAGTCATCCACAAGTCAATGCAGCTGCCACAAGTGAAACACAGCCGTCTACAGGTATTACGACTATCTATCAGAACTTAATCAAATTATCGAGTTATAACTAGTTGGAGCAAAATGAACAAAAGGAAAGTATAATGGATAGTGAAATGAGAACGAATAAAAGCAGTTTTTGCCCATATTTGACTTTGTTTACAACGTGTTTCAAGTAGTATGTACACATATTTGTTACTTTTACCGACAGTGAGGATTCGAAGCTTCAACATTATTTTTCCCACGTGAAGATGACCAAATTTAAAACTTCAATGTGCTTCATCAATGAAGATTTTCATGTATGGTCATGGCCAATTAGTAAAGGTTAGACTAATTCATTGGAAAATGCCCCGATAGGGCAGGAAAAGGAGAATGTAGTTGCTTGGACAGTTACCAAGCTAAAAAAGTAGTGGACTAGATTTCGGCTTAGGCTTAGACTTGATGGAAAATTTTTTAATGAGAGAGAATGAAAATCCATAACAAAATTGGATTTTTTAAACTCTCACCCAAGTTTTCAGAAATCTATTCTACTCCTATTTCTAGCTTGGCAACTATCCAAGCAAGTATATTCTCATTTTTCTGCACCATCGGAGCATTTTCCAATAAGCAGTGAAAAATATTATCGGTTGCAGAACGTGTAGTAAAAACGCCGAGCAAAGTTTTTCCTGCCAGACGACATGCTTAGATGGAGAACCACAGAAAGTAACCAAAAAAGGCAGAAAATCTGAATTTTCGGAATACTGTACGGCTATGCAAAAACGCAGTTTTCTGTTGAACGAGTATCAATGTTGTGGTCAATACGAGGAACTATACTCCATCCGTTTCAGAATGATCGATGCAGCGGTTGGAGTTCCGGCAAACGCAGCTTTACTATAGTCTGTTTTTCATAAAATGCTTGAAAATAGAAAAGTGACACAAATCAGTACTGCCGTCATAATAGTTTACATACAGTCCTTACAGTAAAATTTTCCACTCGAAAAATTATTGAAGGTTAGATCAGTATGCTCACAAATTTCCAGTCCTGTATTGTTTATCAGAAAATCGTGAAAATCTGAAATACAACTTGCTTTCCACTTTCATTATTTGGGAGCATTTCAAGAAAAACACACTATAGATATCAGGAAATCATTTTCGATTAACTTGAAATAGTTGAAAAGAGTAATCATCAAGGAGTCTGTACAACGAAGAAAAATTCATCGAACAGAGTCGACAAGCCTATAATTTTTGATAAGAGTATGGCTGCGAGCTCGCAGCACCGATCATTTCAGAGTGAATGGAGTATAAATATAGCCATATTTTTTGACGTGTCAATATGTTTCATTGTTCAAGGTCTATCACAAGAACTTCTAGCATGACAACTCCACCTCTATTGGATCAAGTATATTTACTTGGCAATTAATGAGACATCCATCATCACTGATTACAGCAAACATTTTTGAAGGAAATATCAGGTTCTCTAGAGATATTATTCAAATTGAACAAAAACAGGGCACAGTTCGATAAACAGAGACAATGTTTATCGTCTACGGGCAAGTTGCCCGCTTTTGTAGGTGGAAATTATAGTTTTTACATAATCGCGTATTCTATCTGGTGTGAAAAGATTTTTTGCTCAATGGTACTGAAAAGTGGCAACCGAGATGAAACATCTTTCTTTTTCTCAAAATTGACATTTCTTCCGGGAACCAGCCGAAGTTGAACATTTATTGTGATTGTGTGCATTTATTATGTGTCAATCATAAGAAAATACATGAAAATCTGGGATACAGAACACACAGACCAGCGATTATTTGGAGCAAGTTAAAGTTGATGGGTAGGAACATCTTGCCGACACGGACATTTTTACTTTTTCATGGGAGGGGTAGGCAAAGTTCAGCCCTTCTTTCTGGATGTTGAAGACTGGGAGAGAAAGAATGTCTCAAAACAAGATCAGTAGAACATGATGGTGTCGCCTAGTGCCAGTTCACTATGAAAAACTGGTTCACTTTTTGAGTACCTACAGTAGAGAAATGTTTTATCATTAATTGGGAGCTTTTTTTAGAAACCATTGTGCATGGGGTATTTTCAGTTTTGAGCATGTTTCTAGTAGTGCATCATGTGAAAAATGTAGAATCGAGGTAAGATTCAAAAGTTGTTTCCAAGGTTTATGAAATAAAGTAATAGTAACAATCAGAATGTCGACATACTTTTTGAAAGGGACAGATTTCTGATCTGATCACGATCATTTACTGTCACCAGGTCCACATTTACCCTCTGTACGTGTATAACATTCCAATCTTTATCTGTTGATTGCTGATTAGTCTGATCGCAAAAAGTTGATCATGAAAATGTAGTGTGATGTTGTTTGACATCTATACTTAAGTTTTTATCAACCAAGCATAAAGTACGGAATAGTTCAATCCTCCCGAAATAGAGTTCTCCTGCTGATATGCTTGTTTGAACTATAAAAAGCTTTATAGTACCTTCATACATATAGCACCAAATATTGAAATAGAATACTTCAGTAGCTCATTCTCTCATTACTGTAAGTCTCAATTATTGTACACGGGATTAAGATTGGCAAGTTACTCAACTCTTCTGATGTTGTGTATGATGCACAAATTCGATTATCCAAAAACGTAAACAACAAATCAGTTAACATCCTGAATAGGAGAACTCTGCCTCATTTATACAATAAATCATTAGTATTGATTTCAACCCTGTTCGATTACGAGGACATAAAAAATTCGGAGTATAATTCATTTAAAAAAAGATTCAATGCTAAATGTACATCGGGATGTGAAGGCTGAATAAGCGGAGAGGTTTCTCGGAAATATAAAATGCACGCTCAAGTTATTACAGAAAGCTTGCTATAGTTTCTTAGGAGTGAGCGCTAATTTTACCCCCTGAATTCTAGATGGCAGAAGTTAATTTTGTGTGCGCTCATTTTTTGATGAGGGCTAGAATTAAAACATGATCTTCTACAGATCCAAGGAGATGTCCCTAAATGACAATGTTCGATGGAATACAAATAATCGCCAACGGTAAAAAGAAAATCCTCAATCCAGTGCTCGCAGGGACGCCCTTCCATGTTTTCGGGCGATGCGTGAGAAATCATGCATCGAACATGTTTCCACCCGGACTGTCCTATAAATTTTTTTTCTTATCACGTAACTTGTACTACTCCGTAAATAAGGATTTGTTATTTTGCGTCCCATATTCGGGCCGACATAATTTCCATTTCTGGTGTGGTGGTAGTAGTGGGAAATAGGCGTCTGGCGCTGCCGGGCCCAACCAGCCAAAATCCCATCTTTGACATTATTATACAGTAGTTCAATTGTGTTGTTGTGTTATCAATTTTATTCATCTAGTTTTCAGGTTTTAGGTGTCCTTAGTATACATGAATGTCGTCGTCTGACTTTTCTCCACAACTTCAATATTGTTTTGATGAAGAATTTTTTGATAACAGCAAGAACAGAGCAGAGCATCAACAAAAGTGCACTGCATATAAAGGTACAGTAAGATGCACAAGGTTGATCCCAATTGCAAAAAATATTATATGCATATATCCACAAAATCATGATTCGGTGCGTGAAGTGCCAGGTACCAGGGGCAAAATCTATCAGTTGAAATGGAATTAATGAAAAACGGCGTAATTTTTGTAGCAGAGCAACATGCACCTTAATCTTGAATTTTCCAACCCCTGTACCGCTGTCGTCGTTTGCGTCTGACTGCGACGACTATTTGGAAAAAGCCAGCCGTAACATCGGGTGCGTGTGCGTGCCATTCACTGCCCAGGGTTAAGTTGGTCAAATGGCACATGAAAAGGAGAAATTTTCCGCCGTTCGAGTCACTTTCAAAAAATCAAGTTCACGTCGTAATGGTATACGACAAACTTTCATCTTTCGTCATTGTGGGTCGATGCTCATGTGATTATCAGAGGTCAAAAGTGGAATAAGATAATTTGCTCTACTGAAAAATATTTATATTTTAAAGCTGTGTACCGGATAACTGGACATGTTCAAGGTCAAGGTACTCGCGCGATCAACTTGTGTTCTGAAATAGGATGTGAAAAATCGTCCTGTACTTTTGAATGTTTCGAACACTGATTTACTGAATTTTCAACGGATATTATGACTGATGTTACAAGTGTAGTTAGCGTTTCGTAATGAATCGAAAAAAGCTGTACTCCATTAAATTTGAAATTATCGATGCAGCGAGGTCGCAGCGCAGCCTCTGTTCAAAATTACGCAAGGTTCATTGAACCTATTCAAAAAATTTTTTTATGATGCAGACTAATTGATGATCATCTTTTTCAACGATTCTAAGACTCCACAATTAATTTCCTGATCTCTCGTAAGACTGCGTTTACCGAAAGTTCTGCCGCTTAATCCATCATTTCAAGATAAATGAAGTATAGATCAACTCCTACCTCGAAAAGATTGTGCGATTCATTTGTTGTAGTGTGGTGAGTATTAGAACAAGTATCGGTGCGATTCAAGTTGAGCATTTGGTTTTAAAACTTTTCACTGACCATTCTTCATAATATTGGAGTATAGTTCTCGTTTAGCGATCGTATAGAGTAGGAATCGCATTCTCAGACCAAATTTTAAACCAGAATCAACATAATATGTATGTTTATATGTTATGTTTATATATTTATATGTTTATATGTTTATATTGTGTATGTTCAATACATGTCTAAATAATCACTTTCCTTCAACATTTGAAACCTGAACAATATTTGTTCCATGAGTTCCGTTGCATGAAACTTGTGAGCTAAAAATTGTAAACGTATTAAGAAGAGAAAGCTATATGAAAATTTTGGAGTACCGCTGGAAGATCCCGTTCTTTTACGTAAAATGTGGGCAAGCTGTAAAGAAAATCGTCCGGTACAAGAAAATAACAAGAAGTTGTTTATAGCTATCAGTAAGATCTACAAGCTTTTTTTTGCGAGGTATCGTTGATGTAAAGCGCATTAATTATGTATTAATTATGAGGCGAATTTCTAAAGAAAACTGAGGAGAGATTCTAACAATCCATGGGCTGAAAAATTCACTACAATTTATGTTTCCTATAATGCACCTTTAGCGACGCTTTCAATAGATCAGTATATTATCTAGGATCTTAATATATCAAATGCAAAAATCAGAGCAGACTGGTAGCGAAAATGTTAGAAAAGTACAAAAGAATCATTATTCGTATCTCATTCAGTTTTACCAAATCTCTGAACATTTTCACTGTGTCTTACAGTCACAAAAAGTTATTCTGATTCATGGGTCCTTCAATTCGAATTACCAAGTTATCCTCAGTTCTCCCTGCCGAGCTTGGAGTCGAAATTTTTTCTCACTGCCCGATCTTAAAAAAGAGAAAAGAGCAAAGAAATTAGTTCCTTTATAAATTTCTCTATTTATCTGTCTTCCTTTGACTTATCAGTAGTTTTCAAATTAATAGAGAACATATTGAGCTGATTATACTTTTTGACAATACTTTTTCATTTATAACATATAGTAGGCCTTCAAGTCCTCGACAAAGTGGGCCCCTGGAAAGCTTACGTTGTGATACCAACGACTTACTCAACAATCTTCTCATGATGATTACGTTTTATCATAAAAAATGCGCAATGTTTGATTAATTTACTCAAGTATTCTGCCGTAGATTAATTCAGTAAATCGTTTCAAAGATAAAGTTATATGAAGATTTAGCTCGGCTCCAGAACGCGGGAGCCGGAAATGAGAAAATTTAGGACGACACTATTTTCTGACAATTTATGATACAATCCATTTATGTCAGGCTTCATGGTTTTAGTCCATCGATAGTCTGATGCTTAAAAAATGGAAACAGTAGAACCAGTAGGAGATTGTATACTATCCAGTAAAATGAGCACATACGTCTCAAGTGATGTTTGACATATGAACATACATTTCCTAAGTTACGAGTCATGCAACAATCAAGATGAGAATCAGCATTTAGTATTGAACTTGTATTATTCACAGATTTCCACTAACTATCTAAACTGATTCCAAATAACTTTTGAATTTTGTGTACAATTCCAAAAATAGAATATGATAAGAAGGCCTTCAAAGCTGTACATGCTGTGAGATTTATGAATTATGTCCATGATTTGTATAATTTTCTTAAAAGATTTTCTTAGAAGATTTTTCATATATTTCTTAGAATGTTTGCTTGGTTGAAGATTGAGCACATTTTCATAGTTCAACCGTTTATCACTTCCTCTTTTTCGTCTAACTTATTCCATTTCCCTCCGAATTTTTCCGCACATTTTGTTCGTAGACATTCATTCGCCCACTGATCGAATTTACCTTGAAAATTTTTTCGACCTTCGTAAATTTCAACGTGTGACAACAAACCAACGCGAACTTGACAGTCAGAAGGTCATTCTTGTGGACAAAGTCAGAAAAATTATTTTTTTTTACTTTGAAAGCGAAAATTTTTTCCATCGAACTCAACCTTGATCCAGAACAGTTTTTTTGCTCAAGGTTACTTTGCTGTCACTGCATATTTTTCGAATATGACTCGTATGCAAATTTTCTTCTTGGCATTGAATGCTGGCCATTACCACGTAACACACATAATATTGTAGTCAAGCCCTAATTTAATTTTTCAAAAATTTTTCCAATGAAGTCTGCTGTATAGACTGGCCCAGTATTTTTGCCATTGTGCCTATATGCCGACCTTAATCGCTTCCAAATGCACATTGTAGGGGAAGTATTTTTAGGTTGCTGGATGCCCCCAGCGTTTCAAGGTTGCCCGAAAATATTCTAATTGAGTGTCGAAATTACTGGAAAATCTGGAGCTACAGTATAATCTGAAGTGTTCATTCTGTATTGTAGAATATGGAAATTAGGTTGGTTTCCTATTATAGAACAAATCCTGCAGGGGCGCAAAAACTTCTATCATCAAGATACACACTAGATTTTGGCCCCATTATTGCGCCAAGACCGGCCCATCCGTAGGGTGTTCGCCCCAGATTTTCTTGGGGTTCAGGTTACGTTCGTACATAAAACACCCTGGAAAACCGGGTTGGGTAGTTGTAGTCTACCCGCCCAAGATTTGAATTTCGGGCAGACACGTACCACAGGCAAGGGTAACCCAAAAAAGTGTTTCATAGATATTCCGGTTTTTGAAACATCTCGTCTATATATAACAAATTCTAGTTCAAGATAGACTTCTTTTCCTCATCACATTCTTTCTTTTTCTCTCAGTTTGGTGGTGGTATTATGTATCAAGAAATCAAAATAGACATTGATCACCAGTTAACAAAATTCGATCATCATCATCATCAACTTGACCATCATCCTCATCTACATAATCCCATGTACCCCAATTTGATCACCCGATCGCCGGTCATTTGTTCCACGACCAATACGAAAAACGACGATCTCAATAATTTAATGTACCACCATTTCCCCCAGTTGAGGCACCCCTCCATCATCCAACCGAGGCCTTTACAGCAGCCCCATTACGGCGATGGTGCCATAGGCATGATGGTCAAACGACGTTCCGTTTCACCAGAATTCCAAAGTACGGAGAGCGACCAACACAGCCCGAGTACGGGCAGTGCTGAAAGTACGCTCATGGTCAGTAGCACTAACAACAACGCCAAAAACTGCACCAGTCCGCCTAACTCGAGGGGCAAAACGGCGGCGACGGCATCGGGAGTTACTCCCGATCAGATTGCATGGTTGGCCCATTACGTGGAAAACCCGTTGGACTACGCGGGCAAGAGTCAAATAGCCCGAAATACGAAGAACAGCAATGGTGGTATTGGAGGTGGCGGCTCCACTTGCCCAAGCTCCTGGCGGGCGCAATGGTGGTTGTCGAACTTACAACGGGGCGGCCAAAATGATCAGCACCAAATGCCCAACGGCGCCAATTATTACGAACAAAATTACAAATCGACCACCAGTGTCAACGGATCGTACGATGCCATAAGGTCGGTAAAAAACGGACTGGTGGTGCCCCATCCGTGCTTGATAGACGGTTTTGGGGACGAAAATCCCCTAATTTGTGCCATATGTAGCGACAAGTCATCGGGACTTCATTATGGAATTTACACTTGTGAAGGGTAAGATAGCTCTACTATTTATTCTGTCAACTGCCCATGATTATCTGCGCTTTTTTACACAGTTTATTTTGAGGCGCATGAACTCACTTCATGGAAAATTTTATTTCTACGAATTATGCATCATGTATAGTCTGCTTTTATTGAAATGCTTCTAAATAATGAAAGTAGAAAGCAAGTAGTATTTTAGATTTTCACGATTTTCTGGTAAACAGTACATCATATAGAAGTGGTAATTTGTGAGCATACTGACCTAACCTTTAACAATTTTTTGAGTGAAAAATTATACAGTAAGAACCCTATGTGAACGATTAGACGACACTACGGATTTGTGTCACTTTTCTATTTGGAAGCATTTTATAAAAAAAAGCAGACTATAGCATCATTAACATCACCTCGAACACAAAATTTGCATTCGAATTCGAGGCCATCAATGGTTACCAGATGCAAAATTTCTGAAATCACACTTGTCACACCGCATTTTTTGTTTGTGTATAACAACGTGATTTCAATCATTTCGTATTTCCACCAAAAATTGCGTAATGATGAGTATTAGTTGTGAATTTGATCAATTCATGATCTCATCAACCAAGCACATAACAGGAAGAGTAATTCATACGGTTTTAAAGCTCAAAAACATAAGAAAACCAAAAGTATATCAGTAAAAATCGACATCTTACTCATCGAACCTTAAAGTCTGTTTTTTGTAAAATGCTTCCAAATAGAAAAGTGGCACAAATCAGAACTGCCGTCAAAATCGTTTACATAGAGTACTTACTATAAAATTTTTCAGTCGAAAAATTGTTAAAGGTTAGGTCAGTATGTCCACAAATTTCCAGTCCTATATGATATATTGCTTATCAGAAAATCGTGAAAATCTGAAATACAACTTGCTTTCTACTTTCATTATTCAGAAGCATACCAAGAAAAACGGACTATAATTTTCATCACTGTAAAATTGACAAGAATTTGTTCATTGAATGCCATAAGTTTCATGCAGTGACCTGAATTTTAATGTAACTTTTAAGAACATTTTAAAATTGCATGCATTATTATATATCACTGTTGAAAAATTCGGCTATTTCTTCGTTTTTTTCAATCTTAGTTTGTAAAACAAATAATTCGATATATAATTTTTTGTCATATATGATTTAAGAAATGCTGCAAAATAGCTGTAATAGGATAGAAACTTAGCAGGACTACTTCTCTACCATGCTCTATGGTTATAATCGTACCTCGTTACTACACTGCTGGACAAAATAATTTGCCTTGGAAAAACATAAACTCAAACTGGCCAAACTAAAATGTCATTGTTCGATATAAAATATCAAAGCAGATTAGCAAAAATATTTTGACTCGCCCAGTAGTTGAAGTTCTGTATACGAAGTACTGTAAGATTTTCCATCAAGATTGTATTCTCGAAATGAGCAGCTAGGTCTTGTGAAATGAGAGCCTGCACTTTGAGAACCCAGCACAGCAACATCAATACTCGACTGATTAACAACTTTATATTAATATTTCATACTCCTCCACGCGTCTGTGTCGGTTATAGCTCTTTTATATGCTAATTTTTAAACGGAAATAAGTTATATCGCTTTGAGATTTACGATCATGACAGTTCATTTCGTCGCTTTGTGATGGGCAAAAAACTTCACAAAAACAGATATATTCCACCAAGAGCTTTTCTCTCTAAGTATGAAAGAGTGGTATAGTTATTGATATCACGGTAGAGTCTATGTTCTGATATCAATATAATCTGATGATCAAGCCAGCACAGGTGTGCAACTGAAAATGAATGAGTAAAGTTGCAGGTGTCTTGCTAAAAATTCAAATATTATTGAGGAGCGACTTTGGAACATATGCAAGAAACTTGAATTCTTAAGGATTGCGCAATTTTGAAGGCGTTTGTACGACTTTTTTTCATCTTTTCGCATGTTAAAGTGAATGTGGGTCAAATCTATTTATAGTTGTACTCAATCCCTATACAATACGTAATGACCAATAACACAAAACTACATCATTCCAATAATTCAGATGCAAAGGATTCTTCAAGCGTACAGTGCAAGGGAAACGACTGTACACGTGCGTCACCGGCCTTGGGCAATGCCCGATGACCAAAGAACAAAGGAATCGGTGTCAGTTTTGCCGATTCCAGAAGTGTCTCCAACAAGGAATGGTGCTTGAGGGTATGCGGGTTTTCAGAAGTTTGAATATTCTTGCTCCAAAAAATTCCTCTATTTCAGCAGTTCGAGAAGATCGGATGCCTGGCGGTCGGAATGGCAGCGATATTTATAACTTATACAAAGTAAGACGAATATATATATATTATTTCGTTGTTCTCGTCTCATTGCGACAACAGGATCTTTCCTGCATCATTTTATTTACTGATTCTTGTGGGAGTGGAATAGAATCCAAAATTCATGCTCCCGAAACGGAAGAATCAAAAATCACTTTTAATAAATCAAAATCGTAACTTACTCAGCTCAATCTTACGAGTCTCTTTCTTAGTCAATCAATCAGTCAATCAATCTTAGTCAGCTCTATCTTACGAGGCAATATCTCCGGGGCTAAATGTGGAATTACATAAAATATGGAGATCATTGGACCGTCAATAGCCATTAAATAATACTGAAGTAATCGTTGTTGTCCAAGAGCCTTGTTTACACGACAATGATACTCTTTTGAACGGGAGGCGCTGAAATCAATGAATTTTGGTATCTTTATAACTCAAAATCAGCGCTAGATCAATTATTAGTCAACGAGAAACTTTTTCGATCAAAGTAACTCCTATGAAATGCGATTTTCTGCATGTCTCGAGATCAGTTTGAGATTAGGTTAGGTGACGTTTTAATAGTCTGCGAAATTAATGCAACTTTCAATGCGAACTAGACCCATGATTTTTGTCAAGTGATTATGGTATATCGGATGCAGCTTGAACTTCGCTGTTTTTTCGAAGTTTATCGAAATAATTTTTGAGGAAAAGATTTTGAAGCTCAGCTAGTTCGTTAATATCATAACGATATGAGACTGTAATATATGGATCTACAGTCTGTATTTCTGTAAATAATTTTGAATAATGAAATTGAACGCAAGTGCAGTGCCATATTTTTTAGAATTTTCTGCTAAACCATATGTCATGTAGAACCGGAAATTTTTCAGAATACTCATTAAACTTAAAAAAATTAGCAAAACGTTCTATGCTAAAAGATTTGTAAAAATTATCTTGACATTTTGTACAAACGATTTTGATTTTTCAATTTAGACGCTTTCATAAAAAATCAGACGATGTAGTCATTTTTTCGGTTTTATCTTCATTTCTTGACCATTCGCATTCCCCGACCATCTCTTTTCCCCGACCATCCTTTTTCCCCGACCATCCCTTTTTCCCGATCAATGCTTCAGATTCCCAATTCCCCGAGCAATGTGAAGTTTCTCGGACGACTTAATTTTTGTAATAATCCCGATTCCCCGAGCATTGATATTTATGGTACATTTTTTTCTGTTTATAATTTTTTAATCAAGAAAGCAATTGCATACAGGGTGTTTCATGAAAAAAGATGCACATTGTTATTTCGTTGCAGAGTAAATCAGAGTGTAAAATTTTGATAGCTTCAACAGATAACCTTTTACATGTCTCCAAAAAAGATTTTGTGGAATTAAACCGATTCTTTCCTAAATTGGCTATGGAAAATTATGGTGATTCAGCACAGGAGGACATATTATTACAGATTCATGGCGAAGAATCAATTGTTGAGAAGTTAGTGATTTCACATACTTTTATGTAGCAACTTCGATTTGCTTTGATTTAGGGCCATGTTTTTTGCATTATCATACATTTTTATCATTGTGATACATTTTTAAAAAGTGGGTACGTAAGATTTATTCTTTTGAAAAAGAATAAAGTGATTCGGATTAGCCAAACTCTCCCATTTTAATAAATTCCATTTTCAATGTTTGGTACGAATAAATGTTGCAGGACTCCATTTTTGAGAAGAAATTAAACAACTAAAACTTAACTAATCAGACATTCCTTGCTTTATATACCTGCTGTGGGCTAGAAGTTTTGTAAAGCACAGTGGGAAAACATCCGTGGGAAAATAATGTGTAGCTTTTAAAAATAATGTGTAGCCGTTTAAATTTTTTTGGAGGCAAGTTTTTGTAATAAGGCATAAATTTTTCTTAATTATTTATAACATTAGTCGGGAAAAAGGGATGCTCGGGGAAGGGAAATTTTTTGTATTTATTTTTAACATTAGTCGGGGAAAAGGGGTGGTCGGGGAAAAGGAATGGTCGGGGAAAAGGGATGCTCGGGGAAGGGAAATTTTTTGTATTTATTTTTAGCATTAGTCGGGGAAAAGCGGTGGTCGGGAAAAATAGATGGTCGGGGAAAGGGCACACAATCATTTTTTCTTATAAAATCAGTAAATAAATATTATTCCGTAATTTTCTGATAAGCTACACATCGTGTACTCGTAAATCAGATAATTTGGAATCGAACTCAACTAATCTTTAAAAAGCTTTTTCACTTTTAAATGCATAACTTATTTTTGTTTATTTCTAATTTGAAACGCCTTTTACGAAAAGTTGACTATAGAACCGTTCTGAAAATACAAAGATCTGGAACTAAATAGTCTTTTTTATGATGTCACATATTTTCTTTTGTAGATGAAATACAGGAAATCCCGCCGACTACAACTTTTGTACAGCCGTATGCCTCACCAAATGGACAATTTAGAGAACAACCATCACATTATTCTTCAACAGCCTCTTTCTCATCCGGCCACGCCCTCGGCATTCAGACCAGGCAACAGAGTGCCTCCGACGCCTATCATATCAGCTTTGATCGACCAGCACCAAAATCATTCATCGACTTACGATTTCTGCCAACGCCAAAATTTCTGCCAAAGCAAAATTGATCGTCCGAAAAATAGTACAAGCAGTAGCGACGACGATCCTCAACCGTTAAACTTGTGCATTAAAAAATCGTCATCGTCGGATATCAACGGGGACAACAATCATCTGGTTTTAGCTATCGATTTGAGCAAATTTTCAACGCCGTTGTTCATCAAGGAAGAAAAACCTACAAAAACATTGATGGACGAACTTTTGAACAACGACGTTCTAGACGATATGATCAATTTGACGTCTTTGGGCTGCCCGGGTTGCAGTAACGCGGAAATTTCAATTAACTGCAGCGAAGAAAAAATAATCGCCGGCGGCGATTTTCACGATCGTTTGGAAAATATTGGTGACGAAATAGTGAAAAAATTGGTTGAATGGACAAAAAAACTGCCCATCTACAACGAACTTCCGTTGGAAGTTTTCCGAATTCTATTGACCAAACAATGGGCCGAATTGATCATTTTGAGCGCCGCTTTTTACTTGTGTGAGAATGAAGAAAAATTTGATGATCAAGATACCGCATTGAGCTTGAAAATCGCAAATACCAAAGAAACTGTAATTTTAGGAAGAAAAAATGATAAGAACGTTAACGACGACGATGACCAACGATTTTCTTTCATCGACGTATCTAAAAATATAAATCTTTTAACTGATCGCCTGAACTTTTGCCTAAATAAGCCGGTGCCCGTTTCCTATTTGGAAAAAGAAGTAGGCGATTTGATCAAAAAATTTACAGAGATCACGTACTCGTTAAAAAAGTTGAAATTAGGACGAGAAGCGTACGTTTGCCTGAAAGTCATAACGCTCTTGAATAGGAGTAAGTTCTACGGGGTTCCGAATTATTATTTTCATCCCTCTTACAGTATTAAACTTCAAAATGCTGCTATGATGGGGCGTGTTCTTAGTGTCAGAATCCAAATCCTCAAGCCAAGACTGTTAAAATCATTATCATATCCGAATCTCAAAAACGACGACGAATTTCGAAAATTTATCAATACTTTTTTGAAACCTGAAATTCTGAATTGAGTCATTCAAAGGCCGAACCAATCAATTTTTTAAACTCAACTTTTTGAAAATATTTTGATCTACTCGTTAATTTCGAAAATCTGAAGATCGTGGAATGAAGGAATAGAAATAATGCAATTTTTGCCTTTATTTTTTCGTTTTATTTATTTCATTATCAAATTTTTCGTTTCCTTTTTTCCCACTTCAGTAGTTTCAAGTTATGCATTTATATCTTGAATTTTTTCAAGCGACGTACATGAATGATTTATCTTTGATTTCGAAAAATTTGGACAGTCGTTTTTCTGAAGTCATCTTTGCAAGATCATCGTTGATGTGAGAATTTCAGTCGCGGACAATATTGTTAGAAGATCTTTTTGAATAACGGTATCTCTGCATCGATCCAACGATGATTATGAGATAAATAAAATCATAAATAAAAGCAGCAATCGTGACCAAAGCTTTTGTTCATTTGCACTGTGTTCCTGTATCAAAAAAGCTCTTAGTGTCGCTCCTCTTCAGCATTTAAAAATTCAAAAATGTAGTCCTGAATCTGATTGTCATTGCTCAATGAAAAGCTGCGGTACACAAGTAAAAATGAACTATTTAGGTTACATTCTTAGCTAAACGGTGAAAAATATCTTGTATTCAAATTTCTTATATAAATCTACAGCAATGGTGGTGCGTGTGAAAATAAGAAATGTGGAGTGATTTCGCACTAGATACAAATAACCGAATTCTGAAACTTCCTCTGTCAACATTTTTAGCAAGCTTACTGAGACTACTCGAAGCTAGAATCATATTAATTTTAGACTGAAATTTTCTCAGTTGCTTGGTATTCTAAATACCGTAGTATATATTTTTCAGGCGATAACAAAATCCACCCCAAAGTCAGCGATTATCAGGACCAATTCATCAAAATTTTGCGCATCCACTTGAGTCAGGCCGAAATGTTGCCTAAATTGACCGACATTTTGGACTGGTTACCCGAACTGCACACCGTGGCCTGTATGCTGCTCAAAAGTAAAATGCTATACGTGCCTTTCCTACTGTGCCGGAAGACCGACCAATGTTCAAATCCTCAATGTTTCATGAAAACGAGAGGCTAAAATTGAAATGGAAAGCCGAGCGGACCAAAACAGTACAGTGTATTCTGCATTTTCGAAAATAATTTTCTACATTTGTTTTTACATTTTCCGTGTATTTATTTATTTTTTGTTACGTTTCATCTTCAAAATGTATAAATGCACATGTGAATATAACACCGTGGGACGGCTGCCATTTAAGCAGGATTCTGTGAAAATAATGCGGAATTCGTTAGGCTATATTTACGTGATTTTTTTTGAAGATAACAATTGTAAAACTTCTATGCAAGTTCACTGCCGCGTGTTCATTGTAAGTTTTATTCCTCATATTTGTTGTTTCTTTTTGATAGAAATTTTAGTTTACGCTCTTGCCGATCAGTTTCACACGTATTATTTTTTTAAAATTCGAAAACAGTCCCGAATTACGATTCAGTCAGACAATCAATGTGATAAGGTATTAATTCACATATGCCACATGTTATATAGCCCATGGCAAACTGAGTGATACAGTGAAAATCATTCAATTTTTGCTCCCGCAACATACACTCGTACATTTGATCAATGGTTTTGAAAGATGTAGTAATGTTTATATGACCCACTTTCCATCTTCAATAGCCTGTTGGATAGAAAGCTCCAAATATTCGTGAAACCCGAGCCTTGTAGTTCGAGAAAAGAATAAACGTAAGAAGCAGAGCTTCATCAAATACGATTTTTTGAATATTCGCATCTGGCTTTTTTCTGAGATGTGGTATGAATCTAGCGAAGCTCCCGTTGTGCGAAATCTAGTGAAAAATTAATCTTTTTTGGGAAAAATGCAGAATTTATGTCTTTTGCTCATCGCAAGTATTAGCCTGATCTGCCAAGCATGCACACAACAACCACTTGCACACGATTGGATGGGTTGATGAGATTTCAAAGCTATCTGAAGAGTAATCGGAGAAAAAGCCATAACGAGAATATTGTATTAATATTGAGCGAGAATGACTATAATATGGCAAACTGCAATAGCCACTGTGCTGATGAGGCACGAAAGGGCTAATATTGAAAATCAAATATCAACATGCCAATTGCCTATGATTTATGACAAGTCACCTACGCCAGCAATAGCCCATTTAATCTTAAAATGATAAACGCAAGAAAAGCCAAAAAGTAGGTTTAATTAGCTAGCAGTTTTTACTTAATGGAAATCTTAAAAGTGCAGAATAACGCTGAATTTTTCAATGAGGATGTGAGAGAGGCCAAGGTCAATGAAAGAACGCAGTGTTCATTCTTTCTCGATTTGGACTGAACTAATGCTACTTAAGAAATTTCGACAACTTAACCAGGTTATTGAAAGAAATGTTCAGCTCTGTTTGCCGCTCTTGACCGAAATAAATTTTCCCATTAATTACAGTGATAAGCTTAGTAGAACTTACTGTCGGAAAAAAATGGTGGGCCATGCCGACCTTGCGGGTTCAAGCCCGCAACAGCCCATGAAAGATAAGTAAGTGGATACATTTAAAATTAATTTATGGTCAGTTACATACATGCAGAGCATTGAAATTCTGATGGGGGTCAGCCAGGACAGGAGGTGGAATACAAATTTTTTTTCGTTCTTGATAACAAAAAAAGTCTTAGATAGGTCTTCTAACATCCAAGCAGCATATTCTCCAACTTATATATTAGTCAGATATGCGAAATTATTTGCGTAGATTGCACTTTTTAAAGTTTTGATGATACTTTTTTGAAATGCCTTGTTTAGAAAAATTGTTGAACTACCGCATCATTCCCATTTTTATGACGACCTTCTCTTCTTTCTTGCTCATTTTCCATTATCATCTTCTCGATCATTGCTGGGGTAGTCAAATCTGCTGGGGGTCAGCAAAAATCTGCTAGGAGTCAATAAACTCTGCTGGAGGGTCAAAACCCCACCAAACCCCCCACGAGCATGTATGGCCAGATACTTATTTAATGTATATTAAATTACTCACTCAAATATTGATGCAATGGTCATCTGCTCTACATAAGACAATCAACAGATGCTTCCAATCTAAATTTTCATTCTTAGTTCAATTTTTTCCCGAATTTGTTCCTTTTTTATTTAAGACAAGAATTCGTTTGTCGATTTGGCAGACTATTTAATGCCTGTTTTAGACACAACATTTTTTGTTGTGTAACTGAATAACTCAATTCAATGATTCTGTTTTCGCTTGTATCTATTTTTCTGTGCATACTTTTCACGTGCCAAAGAGAAGATGCTTTGCTTTTAGATGTGGTGCAACTTTTCGTACCTTTTTTCTTCCTTCTTCAATTATAATAGACCAACATCTAAAGTTTACAGCTCATCAACGAGATCATTTGAATAAAAATCTACAGCATCACATGCATGATACTGACAGAAATTTGCTTAAAGGAACAATTACCTCCTTGTCTCCTTTTTTGTATGCAATTGAAGTAACAAAGAGGCCACCACTTCCTTTATTTTAGATATGATTTCTTTCAATGATCGATAATTATAGTGGCTATCCTTCCATTCAGAATTTGGAACCATTACAATAGCTCTAAAAATATTCAAATTTTCAGCATTCAAAATTCAAAATTACCAACTTTCATTAAGCGGGATTATTATTGAAGCCGATATATTATAAGAAATTATCCATGCTAATCCAGAGCATGAGAAGACTCACCGGTTTGTTCGAGATCTTAGCGAAATTCATAAGTTCAGGTGTTCAAAAAATTCTCGATTGCAGGAGAAACCATCGCTCGCGCTAGTTTTTTGAAAAAAATATTTATACCTCGTCTATCGAAATATCCGAAATTGGGGAGGCGGAAGAGGAATCAAATAATTTTCCTTAAATGGCGATTACTGCATGAGGAATTTTATCGATTTTAGCCTCAAGTATTACAAGTCAGTTTTAGTACAAGTGGACATATTGTCCCAGATTCACATCAAATAATCAATCCTGGATCTTATGTTGTTACGCAGTAATTTTGACTGACTATGATTCTATAATTTTTTTCATTTTTTGGATTATTAACCACGCAGTATTTTAAGTTTTGGAAGGTGGGCTTTTACGGGCTGAGCCGGGATTTTTTCTCGGCCCCTTGATTGGCCGGGCCAGATACGGGCCGAAGAACTGATTTAGACGGCCCGAGCCGCGCTTCTCCGACCCATGCAGGTCCCTAGTGTGACCATCACATCCAGTCGTCAGCATAAATGGTCGGATTCGGAACTCGTGAACTAGTATAAATATCAGTCATCGGTTGGAATGTGAATGCGACCATACGCTATACACATGTTATTTTCAGCAATATGGCATCCCACTACTCGCTAATGTCGGCGGATGCGTAGCTCTTATGAACATGGACAGCTTGCAACAAATACATCTGTACTTTTCCATTGGTTCAGTGATTCAGAGGCGTGAAAACTGATTTGGACTCGAGTCTACACAGCATTGAGCAAAATACGCGGGGTAAAATTTTTAGAAGGTCCGGTATCAGTCTGTAAGATATAAAAATCATATATATCTATTCCATGCTGACCCTTTCAGTCATATCACTACGTAATACCAGAGGGCTTTGTATATAAAATATTTTACGTGTGACTGGCTGTTTTTTTAATTACTGAGAGATCTATAACAAATACGTTTATATGCTGAAAACGGCTACATTCGCGTCTGTTTAGACCATCAAATTTTTTAAAACATCGAAATCCTCCCCGGGAAGAGTGAAGAAATGTTTTCTCATGGCACGTTTTTCACACACTTTCTCAGAATGTATTAGCATTGAAAATTTTTTTCAATGTCTTTGATGGTTCACTGTGTTCCGATAATCAATTTCCGTGAAACGTGCTTGCATAAATTTTCACGTTGGAGCCAGTATTTCAGAATTTGTAGTAACTCAACCCACAAACTGAATACGCACTTTATTTTTCAAAGAGCTCCAAAATATACGGATGGTTTACTTTCCTTTAACTGTATATTGAAACACATGCATGAATATCGTTGATCAAAAGTTTGAAACAAAATCTGCTCCTTAGCTGTTCACATTTACATCTTCATCAAACAAATTATTCGTCATTCTTCCAAAATAATCAGATTTCAATATTTAAAAAGCAGCTTTCATTGCAGTGAACGCTATTAACATGAAATTTTCAATTATAAATATGCCTTATATTCGAATCATTTGAATCAAAAGTAAAAAATGCTGTAAGAACAAATGTAATACTGATTTATCTCAGCACGTTCATCCTACGTCTTCTTCCACTTCCCGCCGTTCGGTAAGGAAGAAGATCCATTTTCCAAAGGCTTGTCTTCCGTATAATAGACCACATTGAAAAATTTCCTCCAGACTGCTTTCACTCTGGGTGGTGACGTTCTAAAAGATCAAAATTTTCGCAGATTTATCGAATATCAATAAATAAGCACCTTACTGTTTGATGAGCAGACAAAAAACTGACATTATACTAGGTATGAAGGCTTCTTCTCTTTCATACAAAATATGAGATATGATATTCGATGCTGTGTAATCGATCGATAAATTTTCAAAAAATCTAAAATAAAAAAAAAATAATTCGGTGAAATGCAAGATTGCGAAACTTCATAAGTTTTATTTAGAAAATGTTATACTACGGCGGCTACAAATGTTTGATGCACAGGTATTTCTACTCTATATGTTTTTGGCGATTTTGTGGTGTTGCAGTGCAAATGTTTTCACCTCCAGTGTACGAATGTCACCTGTTGCAAAATTGTGGTGGAAAGTAACCATGCTTTACTAGTTAACTTCGTATATCTATAGTCTGTTTTTCTTGAAATGCTTCTAAATAACGAAAGTGGAAAGCAAGTAGTATTTCCGATTTTCACGCTTTGCTGATAAACAGTACATCAGATTGCACTGGAAATTTGTGAGCATAATGACCTAACCCTTAGGGATTTTTCGAGCAAAAAATTTTATAGTAAGAGCCCTATGTAAACCACTTTGACGATAATATTGATTTGTGTCACTTTTCTATTTGGAAGCATTTTATAAAAAACAGACTATAATTCAACGCAGATGAAATCTAACTGTCAACATTATTTTTACCTGGATGACGGCGTGACATGAGATAAGAGTGCAGTTTGAGTAAAATACGGATAAATTGTCGTCGTTTTTATACCACTTTGTTCCATATCATCTAATTCCCACTTCAGAGATTCCATAAGGCCTCGTATGGCAAATTTGCTGGCACTGAAGAAAACGTACACCCTTGTGATATAACGGCAGATTTTAATTTATAGATCCTACTTTTGCATCACTTATGAGAGTAATTCAGGCTCTACGAAAGTTCCGTGTCGAAAGTTCAAAAATCATCGGTATGCATAAATTTTCGCTCAAAGGCTTTTCAATGTCGTAAATACTAACCTGTATGCGGCTGAATAGCTTTGGCCAAAATGACCCGCAATTGACGATATAGCCACTAAATGACCTTGATTGTTTTCTATCATATGAGGCAGGAAGGCTTTTATTGCCTAGAAAACATGAAACAAAATTTTTATTTAATTTCATAAAAAAATCAGAGAAGAGTCCCGATTCAGCAAAACTATAGTCTTTCTAATGGAAACTTCACTCAAAACCTAGAATCTCAGGTTTTACGAAATATTTTACCCAGAAGTAGCTGATAACATTAATATTGAACGATTTGTTCAATCCATCTTCATTCATATCGAGTATGGTCTTGGCGCATAAGTATCCAGCGCAACAAATTAGCATATTGACCTTTCCCAAATCACCGTCACTTTTTATTCGTTCGGCCAACGCCCTTAATTGGTCGATGCTTGTGCAATCGCAACTAAACGCTCTCGCCCTCAAACCATGGTTTTCCAGCTCTCTCACGGCTTCATTAATGCCTTTCTGAAGAATAGAGAGGCCTTGATGCTTGAGCCAACTTTCAAAAAACCAAAGAATTTAGCTTTGAGAACAGTTTTTATCAAATGATAAACACCAGCAAGCTTTCTCGTTCAACATTTATTTGCTATCTCAACACTTAAGTTCAGAAGCTCCAATTCAACTTTTCTTCATGATGATTCATTCGTTGAATTCCTCAATTTATTTTCAGTTTGAAAAAACACTTCGTGCACTGGGCAAACATTCTCCCATTGAATTCATTCTGGAGAAAATGAATGGCCGTATCATTTGTATAAATTCTGTAATTTTATATTACATATAAAATTACAAAACCTAGTCGAAAAATACCAAACGTCAGGTAGAGTAATTGAGTAATTATCCATAGAATTTGCATATTTTTTATGAAAAGCTTGGCAATCCAATTCGATAGCTTCATATGTTGCGATCAGATTAATGGAAGTATAGCTCCAAAACATTCATTTGCCAATTGATAGCTTTCTGCAAAAAACAGATGTGTCATAATTTTATTGTGAAATCCTTTGAGATATGGAAAACACTAATTGCTGGAGTGAGTCATCTTCCGTTACAATCATGTTCTAAGACGTTATACAGTTTCTAACTGCAGAATTCATCCGATGTGGGCCCGGAGCGTGGAATAATGATATTCCTGGATTATATTCACCTTATCCCAGGAATAAAATCATCCGGTTAGTTCAGCCCGTATCACAAAACGTAGAATTGTTTATCCTAGAGACAAATTTGAGACAACTTATCCCACAGTTTTCTATCTGGTAGGGTGCAGGTTAAGTTGTGAAATAAGACCAGTTTCTCATTTTAACAGAGTGGAAGAAGTGGAATGTTGATTATAAGAATTTTCATGTTGAGAATGAGATTGTGCCTATTTCGCCGGTAATTTAAATTGGCTTAATCCGTTTGAAATTTATACTGAATTTGAATTTAAACGATGATACTGATATGCAAGCTGGAAGAGGTAGTGACAGTGAACAAGGATTAGCTAAGTTACGCGCAGTGAAGCAATAGCAAAGTAATGATTCCATTACACATCAACAAATACAGAATTTCTTTATTTGAAAAATTAAATCCCGAATTATCATATTTGATGCCATTCCAAAAATTAATAATTTTAGTAAAATAACACAATGATTAATGACTTGATACTATGCAAAAAACGAACAAAGCACATGAGAAAATAAATAAAAACGAAAAAGCTGAAATGCATCCGTTTTCGTGGAATAGAGAAGTTATACAGGGCTTATTCCTAAGATAGTTATTCTATTCCTGCCCCCACGTTTTATGATTCAGATAAATTTTTATACCGGGATAAGTTATTCTAATCCCTGGGATAACTGTACCTGGGTTTATTCAAGGTATAACTTGTTCCACGCCCTGTGAGTCAACCCGAAGAAAATGGGTTTCCAGGTAAGCCTATACCAATGCTTCCATCTTGCAATCTTGTTGTGATGATTTATGAAGGACTTATTTGCAATATACTCGCAAGTTAAAATTGGACTGTTTGACATGAAAGATTGCTTGGATTATTCGTAACAATGAAGATGATAAACCAACTTTTTCCGTTAAGCTCAAAGACGTTTTGGTCCAGAAAAATGTTAATTATTTAATCACGCTGTACTGACGATATACTCTGGTGTGTAACTTTTTTAGAGACATGCTTTGCAAACTATTCACCTCATTTATGTCGACCAGAATGACCTTGGCTCCCATCTCTGCCATTTTCTTGCCTAAGGCTCGCCCAATGCCACCGGCTCCACCGGTAATCAGCACAATTTGATCTTTGACGCATTTCTTTTTCACGAAAAGCATGTCCATGAAATCCAAACTCCAAGCCGAAAGTAAGTCTTTGATCAAGCATGATAACAACGATATAAAACTGAAAGTTTCAACGAGCACCCATTTGAACCACTGGCCGATTTCCATGCCGTCGCAAAGATTATTTTTCCTACAGCTTCCAGTATTATGCTACACCAGGCTAATAAAACTAAGCGACTGTGGTGAAGTTGGTTGCGGGGAAATCGATTTTATTCTACGGATACAAAAGTGTGGTCGGTTATCATAAAGTTTCACTGTAAGATTCATAAACGCACAATATTGACCGGGAAAGAACCAGTTTTGACGGAGGCGCATACATCGATTGTAGAAGGCCATATTGATAGCACCAGTTCGGGCAAAAATTTCGTTATAAAAAATTGAAGTTCCGTTTTGGGACAATTGAATAAAGAAGTTTTTTTAGATGAAAATTTACAAAAACATGGCGTTTCCCGTAACAACTGAAAAACTAACTATAAGTAATGTCGTTTCAGATGAAAATTTGTTTAATATATAAGTTATTTTGCATCGTGTGATTAGCTCAAAACATGTACTTGATCCATGGCGGCCCTTTCGGAGCATGATATCAGGAAAAATTCAGAATAACAATAGACTATGACGTCAATTGCATTTTTTGATTTGTAGGCAGATATGCTTGACCTATTACGAATGATCAGTGAAAACCGTAAGTTAATTTTTAAAATCGAATATTCTTAAACTTTTTGGTATTTTCCATCTAACTTCCAGGAACATCAAATGGAGGCACTCCAAAGGGATTAACGATCAAGAACTATACTCTGTTTATTTCAAAGTGATCGATGCAGCGATCGCATGAAACTTAGTTCCATCCGGAAAAATCAGTAAAATTTATTACTGTAACAAATGAAAAGAATCCTCCCAAAATTTCGTTAAATGGTCATAATTTCTCTAGTAACGCTTAGTTGTCAAACACCCAATCAAAAAGTTGATCAGCATGATATTTTTTTCTGCGCCTTTGCCTTCTGTACTGCATTCATATTGAAATGATCAATGCAGCGGTCGAAGTTAGGGCAAACGCAGCCGTACTAGAGATTAGGAAGTCAATTTCGATAATCTTGAAATGATTGAACAGAGTGGTCATCAAGGACTCTGTATCACGAAGGAAAAAACTTATTGAACAGAGTCAACGAGTCTTCCATGATTTTAAATAAGTTTAAATTTTAAATAACCTCATTTCATTTCATCCATTTTATTTTCATTTTATTTCATCATCAATCATTTTAAAATGAATGGAGTATAATTTTCATGAAAAAAATTAGCGTTTTTACGGTATAAAATTTCCGACAACTGGAAAATTGCTTATCAAATTGGCCGAACATTTTTTGGTTGTAGCTGTCATAAAGTTCGACTAAGTTCTTTGAGTTCATGAGTTGACCTAATCGTATTACCTTTTTTAGTGGCTTGGAATCGTTTTATGCGACGGACCCAGGATGACTGACATCAATAAATTCATAATTTTTACTAAAGAATGTCTTTCGCCAGAGAAACAATATTCATCTTTCTTACTTTTAATAAGTTGCATTCTAAAAAGAGAAATAAATGTTAATGAAATGTTATCTGTTTTCCAAAAATGTACAAATGAAGTTTGAGAGCTCATCGACGAACCTCGCGAGAATTTTTTTGGAAATCAACAAGCAATGTCAAATGTGGTGTTTGCATGTACCCATTTCGGTGCAGTTTAGATATAATATCGATTTTATTTCTGGCACTCTTATGTCAGCTAATGTAATTGCAGCGTTATTGCGGTCACTGTGTTCTACCGAATGCATAATAATATGAGTTATTCCAGAGTTCACACATTGTGATCTTTTCCAGTAAGCATTGCGATAGGAATCGAATCACACAAAAGTTTAATGAAGGCTACTTGGTTTTTGTTTATTCAGGTGTACCTAGCACATACCATTTGCTAGACGCATCACTTCACTTTGACGCACTCTATAAGTTGTTTTCATCAAAAGCTAAAATAAGTAATGCAAAAAAAATCACAGACTTCTAGAATTGAACATTTGCATGCCTGTCATTCAAAAAAATACTAATGGCTCATTCAATGCACATATTATCTGCTTTAATCGTTCATAAATTGACTTGGCGTTCTCCAAAAGAGAACAAGAAAATTGCTCAAGTTTTTGCCATATCCGCCGAAAGCTAGTATTTTCTATCTAACAAAATGCTCGAGCCAACCGTTCTTTATACACGCAAAGTTGATAGCCAGATAAAAAATGGCCGCAAATCCTAGTGATTTATTGACCAAGATCAAAATTTGGTATACTGTATCTTAGATCCAATTGATGTTCATGGTAACCATTTTCTGACAATGTATTTTTTATACGACCCAAAGAAAATTTTTTCAGCTTGTGGCATAATTGCGAACATAGGACAATTTAGTAGCGTTTTTTCGACGCTCATTATTTTCGACCAACCGCGACGAAAATTTCTATTACAAAAGATTATTCTAATCGACCAGAAATACGATCCAATTATCGCCTCCAGTAATACATAAGTTAATTGGAGTCTCCGTATTTTCTTCAGTCGATCGAAACTTTCAAATTTTTCGAATATGAGCAAAAATAGCAAGTCTCGGAATTTTCACAGGAGCACGCCGTCCTTGGCGGCTAAAAATGAAGTCCCACCGGCTGCGGCGGCTGCGGTAGTCAATAATGGAAATGCTAAAAATAAAAACAATAACGGATCGTCGTTGGTTGGTGGCAATGATAAATTGAACGCCAGTCAACAGAGCAATAATCTAGAAATTAGGAATAACAATTCGAACAGGGACATTAGCGACTTGGGCAGTGCCAGGGCAACTTCGATGGACTCCATTCTAAATGGTTACGAAAAGTAAACTGGTTATATTTGTCATAGATAGTGGTCAGTAGTCCAATACAGAATGTTCCGCCGATGAAATGTGCCGGCTATGATTTCTGGGTTTTAATTCTCAAGTAATATTTATGTACCTTAGTTTATTGTAAAAAATTTGCAAAATTTTGATTGCCACACTTATTTCCAGTAAATTAATACTTTCATTAGTTTTAGTATGATCACTCAAAACCAAGTGACCTAGAGTATCTACCAAATGCTATAAGCATAATATTGTCGATTATTTCACAAGTAATGAGCATTAAACGTGCTGAACAAGCGGATATCTTGTTCTAGCTTCAGTCGTTTTATTCTCACTCTGAAGCACAAAATTCCTTTTTTTAACATTTTTAAATTTTTAGTATTTCTTTCGTCCGTTAGGTGATTTGGAAATGTGATCAAGGGCAACTGAAATCGTTGTATTTAACGGTAATATTTGACAATTTTCATTTCATGTTATACTTCCATAGATATTTAGATTTTTTTCAATCTATCTAGACAATAAATGAAAAATCACAAAGGTCATGAGCTCCGCTCTAAACATCTTCTTCCCTCGACTTTCACATTGAATTCTGAATGCGAGAACTTCACGTTTCTGTAACCTAACACTTTTAGATTTTTTGGCTTGGCTTGTATCGAAGTTTTTCATATTTTTATCCAAATAATTACTCAAATTATATATTCCACAGCTCCTAGACGCATAGGTTTTAGTATCACTAGACAAAACCTGCTACGTACACCGAAATCTTATTTTCTCAACTTATTCGCCCAAGTTCTACAGTCAATTCGATGAAAAAGTACCGTGAAAAAGTACTTCATTATTTGCATAAACATTGTTCGAAAAAAATAGACTGTAGTCAAAATCGTAGGTGCTTACTTACCGACCAAAGGTCAAGCTTCTTTTCATAAATTTTAATTTATTTGTATAATCAACAAGTAACAATGAAAATTTGAATGGACTTTATTCAAAAATTTTCACAGATCAGATTTAGGTAAGCACATCAGAGTTAAGGAGTTATGTACTACCATAGGTCAACAATCATATTTTTGCTACAAAGACGTCACTCTACGTGAAAAAAGTTTTTAGATAAATCTCAAACGAAGAACCATCATTTTATGGGTTAGTGCACGTCCCAATTACAAAAGTCTTTCACATGAGCAAAACCCACTACAAACAACTTTTTCTAGTCGGCGACTCCTGTATTTCTCAAAGTTTCTACGCTTAGGCTCACGCCTGAAAAAGTATTTACAATGTTTCGCTTAGTGTAGGTGTACATTAGGCATAGTTGAGTGGTGTAGTGGTCAGTAATTTTTTCAACAAATGTGATTATACTGTCACGGAAAGGCGATGGAATCCAGTATACATGCATCCAGGTCCCCAATGTGGTTATGAACTCAGGGATTTTTGAAAAAATCATGACTATATATCGAACTTATAATTGAATGGAAAATATTCCGAATAAATTCTTTCTTTTCTTTATTCATTTTGAAATGATCGATGCAGCGAGCTTGCAGACAAACGGTTATTCAAAATTCTGGAAGGCTCGTTGACTCCAATCAATAAACTTTCCCTTCGTGATACACGATCCTTGACGATCGCTCCTTCCAATTATTTCAAGATTATCGAAATTGATTTCCTGATCTCTAGTAAAACTGCGTTTGCCGAAACTCTGCCCGCTACATCGATGATTTAAAAACGAATGAAGTGTAGTAAGATCGCGACATGTTAAAATTTAATCAGAAAGAATTGTCCGATTATTTCGACCTGTAATTGTTCAGATAACAGTGTTAAAAAATCATCTGTTACCACTAGACATTTGAATTTGTTTCCAATAGAAGAATTATCTTTGAAATTAATATCATGATTATGTCGGAGCTACATATTGTCTATTTCTCCGATGACATCGGAGCTGAGTAAATATCATTTTCATCTTCGTCTTTTCCTTCACTTCCTCTTGAGACTAAGGTTTTTGCGTCTATTGATTTTGCTCTTCCCTATAATCATGCTCTCAAAAAAATTGAATATGACCAAAAACCGTACACTCTATGTTGCTAAGCAATTTTGGAATACACTGTCATAATCTTTAAATATTCTTTTAGTCCTTTTGTAACTCTATTTCCAACGTGTACTCTTCCGTTCAATTATCAGGAATTTTAAGACCATACAACAAATTATAAGTTTCTATAGTCAATTTTCCTCTTAACTAAACTTGGAAAGAAAAAACATGATTCTGTAAACAATAAAATAACCTGCGTATGCAGTCGTATTTTTCCTCAGATTGACTGTAGGGGTCAGAGCTACAACTTGAAAAAAGAAAATGTATACACGATGCATGATCATCACCTGCCTGCGGATTTCTTTTCTCGCATTTTAAAACTCATTTGAAAATGAAATTAAAATAATAATCTCTTCGCAGTACGCAGTAATTTTCTTAAAAATTCCTTTCGTGCTTTGTCAGAAAGGCGGTTTTATAATCCATCACAGTGCTGCTTCTGATATAAACGATTACTACAGTATAGCACACCATTTTTCCGAAAAATCACATTCGCAGTTACGTTTGGCTTTCTAAAGTTTCACATAAAGCTATGGCTTTCATCTAATACGTTGTACACAGTCAGTTTTTCCTAAAATACTTGTGAATAATAAAAGCGAAAAACAAGTACTATTTCATGTTTCTACGATTTTCTGCAGACCATATAATAGGACCGAAAAAATGTACTATGATCAACTATGGTCAATTTATTTTCAAGTGGCAGATGCAGCGGGAAAAGTTCAACTCGGGAAGAAATAGTAGGCTTATTACTATAATCAATGACATAAATTTCCTCGTGTATCAGCGACAAACAGAATTTTCTCCAATAATTTGGTCGAATGCACTTACGTGTCAATACTGTTCTATCCAAATCAAAAATGAATAAGCACGACGTTCTTCTCTTGATTTTGGATTTCCGAGAAATTCGCATTTTTTCTATAGCATAAAGTTTCCCGCTCAGTGAATATTGCGCGTCAAATTGAAACGACCCTGCACTCTAATGTCCGCGCTCTTAGGTCCCGCGCTCCAATGTCTGGTCACGGTAATGCTGACAAAAGCCATAAGACTAAGAACTTTTATGAATTGAATGAAGTAAGAGTCTGTTATTGTAGTCCTTCCGGCGAAGACGATCTCGGCAACGGCATAGAAAGAGACAAAATTTTGAATGAAGAAATGACGGAAATTTGGCGTATGGCGACGCCGATCGAGGAAGCTAGACCAAATAAACGGATCAGTATGCTTAAACACATCCTGAATTTGCATGTAATTACTTAAAACTACAGCAGAATCATAAATATTTTCACGGTTGAATCATTAAGGTGTTAAGCAAAATTACTTTGCGTCGCTTTCGAGTCCGTGTTTTGGACGACTCCATCGTTTTTCCGCGGTTTATACGTGGTGACTACGCCGATGGACAAATAGTGCATATAACTGGTTTGAAAATTAGTCGTTTGATGGCTAGCTTTTCACCCAATAATGCCACACTGGACGATCTTCAAGAGGAAATTTTACCGAATGCGTAAGACTAGAATTTATAGCCAAAAAAATCGAAAGAGATAAACGAGTCTCTTTCAAATCATGGACTACAATAATGCATTGAATGTCTGTATCATCAATTATTCCTTGATTTTCTTATCAAAATTTAGCTTAGTCTGCTCGATTTAAGCAGGATTATACAGAATCTTTTGACCTGATATAAAAAAATTAGGAATAAGTCAGAATAAGAAATTAAAATTAAGCTTAGTTAAGAAATTAGTAAATAAATTTGTAGTTAGAAATGTAAGAAATTAAAATTAAAATTAGAAATGGAATAATGAAATGAAAAAAATAGAAATGATTAGAATGAGTTATGCATCACAGCATCCTTTCCTGGAAGACTTTTAAGAAATCAAAAAGTTCTAGATCCAACTTGTAATAAAAACGATTCTATAGATTCATACCTGCAAGAACTTGATTTCGGTTGTCTGTAATCAGGATTTAGGATCATTTTGAATCCTTACATCTTAGGAAACTCAGAATTAAGAGAAAACCCAAGTCAGGCAGTTCAGCTGGAGAAGACTAGCGACCGACTCTTATTCAATAGAAACCTGTATTTCAGGAACATAATTGCAGGTACCTCATGATTCCTAATGTAACTGAAGATTAGCCGAAAACGTAAGTTCGTTTTGAATTGAACCTGCTACCCACCACACGACAATTAACTTTTATGAACAGCTGAAACCGACGTCGTGATCAGAATTAAACCAAAAAATTTATTGCAACCGCACCGCTCGCGCACGGGTTTAAGTTCGGGCTTGCGATTATCTCGAGCTGGAGATAATTCCAAAGTCGGGATCATTCCGAGGTTATCACAACTGCTAATCGCGAGTTCGCGACTTTTTTGCTGGAGATAATTGCGAGCTCAGACTTGAACCAGAATATTGCAACCGGCCCCTGAACATCGGTGCCTGCCGCAATGCCTTTCTCGTGTCTTGCCGTGTTCTGTCGTAACGCGGATTTTTTAGGAACGTATTCAACGGCCTATTTGGGTACAATTTGATTCAATCGAGCACAAAAGAAATCGTTGTTGTAGGTCGAGAATCGGACGCGATGGTCATATATCAAGCTACCAAGCATTTCGTGCCGACGGTCGTCCTTCCCGATGCCGGCGGGCCTCTAAGCTATGACGTGAGCATACTATACTCCATTCATTTTGAATTGATCAACGCAGTCGAAGTTTCGGGAAACGCAGCCTTACTAGAGATCAGGAGATCAATGTCGATAAACCTGAAATGGTTGAAAAGAGTGACCACCAATAAGTCTGTATTACGAAAGAAAAATTTATCGAAAAGAGTCAACAAACCTGCCACAATGTTTAATAAAAGTTTAGCTGCGACCCCGCTGCATCCATCATTTCAAAACGAACGGAGTATAATGAAGTGCTTAAAAAACGGTGCTTGAAAAAAGAGGAACTTGTAGCAATATATCAGCTACTTAAATTTTAGGCCGTACCATACCTCGATACGTTCGCCAAGTCGACGTTTTGGTTTCCTACAGTATTCTACAACAGGGTCAAGCTTTTCACGCGACGACTACCTGCTCATCAACGGTGCTTCGTCGTTTCGTAAGTATTGCACTTTCCTTATTACTGATGGCGAGTTGCTCATCCTCATAGAACTAACCGCATAGTAACTTAGTTTCGAATAGGCAGATACTTGATCAGTTCAGTTGAAAAGAAGTACAGACTGTATTATTTAAAACGCTTGTATCAAAAAATGTATAGTTCATGTTTTCTAGCGTAACACGAACGCATTTATGAAATTGAATAACAATAGTGTTACTATAGTCCATCTACCGTGAAATGGCAGACACATCGAGAACCAAAAAAATAGTTACAATTTAATCTGCAATTTTCACCGAGTGGAAAACTATATACTGTAAAGAAAGCCTAATTTTTTTCTAACAATAGAAACGCCAAAATCATGGAAAGAGCATGCTGTTCATCGGTTTTTGATTTTGATATAACTGCGTTAATACTTGAATCTTACTCGAGAAATTTTGACTACGGACTTTACTATTGCGGAGAAATTTTCAGTTATTCTGATTACAGCTCATGGACGAAAAAATTTCTTCACTCATCACAGTCTGTCAGTCGCTGCATCCATCGGTTTAAGATGAATGGAGTACAATGAAGTACTTATTGAAAATTAAGTCCTTCAGGCTATAGCAGCTTAATGTTGTATATAATAATCATCAAAGCCAAATTTATTAGCCAATTTCACTATGTTAGGCATCCCAGACTGCTATTGATTAATATAAAATTGTAGCCTGTTGATGTCGTAAATTGTTCTTCAAGTGGCCAAAGCTCATCAAAGTCTGTGAAAAAATAAAACGAAACTTTTTACAATAATAATTATTATTTACGGTCCCGATGGGAAAAGTGATTAGACTCTGACAGTCTTCTGTTGAATGTCACATTTTTCGATAAGATTTCGTCCGTTGCTGTATTTTGAAGCCAATAATGTCCTGAAACATTTCTCTAAAAACTTGAATATGAATAGCAAAATTTCGTGCAATGTCACTGAAAACAGCTTAAGAATAGACAGTAGTTGTAAAAGCACACCAATTTTTTCTCGCCATTATTTCTAAAAACTTCAGTTCAAACTTATTTTCAAGTCCTAAAATCAGCGCATTGCTACCTGCGGATCTACTCGCCAACGAGACCAATATGACAGTAGGCTATGATCGCATCGTGAAAGTACTGGGTATAGCCGAAATCGTTCTATTACGTGATATCGAAACGTTCGCTAGTTTGAAAGAAGTGGCCAGGGATTACGTATTAGGTACCGGAAAATCTAATGGCGTAGCTCAAGTAAGGACAAGCGTAATTTTTAGATTATATGGCATAGTATGTATTTCGAATATCGATCGAAAATGTAAGTGACACGACTTTAACGGGAACTTTTACACTTTATATCGATTGGGGTTCGTTACCGCAAAAGGTCCGTTACCACAAAAGAGCCCGTTACCGGAAAAATATGTTCTATAAGTTATATTGTAGTTTAGTACACAAAAAAGGGTCTTTACCACAAAAAATTCATTACCGCAAAAATTTAATGATACTAAAGAAAACTAAGTTACCCACTAGTGTATTTATTTTAATCAACTTAATGACACCACAATTTAAAAACTTAATAATGAAGACGCTAATTTTAATCAGTTTTACTCGTGTTTCATTTCAACTTTGTTTCAATAACTCAATGATCAGCTAAAACTACACGCGATTTTTTTCCAATAGGGTGTCTGACAAGCAGAGAATTTCGATTTTTTTGCTCAGAAGAAGATTAACATCTCCAATATCCATAACGAAAACGCAAAACAAACCACGCACAATATGAACAGGTTCAAAATGGTCACTGAAATGTATTACAAAAGCTATTTGATGCTTTTTGAAAAAGACCCAAGTATGCACGTTATTTCTATTTTTAACTTAAAAATGTGATTTAAGTCCATGTTCTTTTATCAACCAAGATTTTATCATCGCACGTGCATCACATTCAATTCTTTTTATGCATAATGTGAAAGCATTTTTCGAAAAATTTTAGATTTTTTCTGGAATGACACCTCATTGGGATTTTTTGTGGTCATGGGTCTTTTGTGGAAACGGACCCTAATTATTTTGTGCGGTAACGGGTCATACCCTTTAAATCACGGTCAACTCTTGTGAACATGAGGAACAGTTGGCAGACTTCACATATTTATTATTAAGAGTGAGAATCTTCATTATATAGATCGTGACATGATCCATATTAGTGCCAAAAATTACAATAGAATTACGAGTCCTATAGTTGAGCTAAAGAAATACAACTCATAACTGTAAAATATTCACTTGATTAGACTAATAAGAGTCAAAATGCTTATCAGGAGCTGATTGATTCTGTACTAGACCTCCACATTGATCCAGTCGCAAATTAATTTCGAGCTCGAGATAATCTTAAATTCTGCCCAATGAAGGCATACAAAAAAGTTGGAGATTATCACGAGCTTGATGTTGTCTTATTTAGTGAAACTGGTCCTAAATTTAGAAAGTTCCGAGACATTATCACTGATAACAGCAGATAGCCCTATAAAAGTTTCTGTAGATTTTACAACGATCTGCAGGATCCTCGGTTGCATAGTCGGACACTGTGCTCGTGTGGTTCTGGAGACCAGACATTTATGATTTATCAATTTTTCTACGATTGACAAAATTGCAGTGCAAATGCACCATGCGAGGAAATAAACAATCTGTGTACCCAAGCAAATTAGCACGACTACTTTTGACTCAAATAGTCTATTCCCAAGTGAGCGAATTCCCAAGTGAGCGAATTCTCAATTAAGCGATTCCCATGTGAGCGATTCCCAATTGGGCGAATTCCCAAATGAGCAAATTCCCAAGTGAGTGATTCCCAGTTGAGCGATTCCCAATGGAGCGAATTCCCAAATGAGCGAATTTCTCCCAATTGAGGATTCCAAACGAGCAATAGAGAATGTAATAACACTTTCTTCAAATTTTCCTTCTTTTTTTCTTTGTACATATTTCTTTTTTCTTTCGTTCTGTGTGTTGCTTATCTTTTCGTTTATGTATGTTTTTGTATTTTTATCTTTTGTCTCCGCTTTCTTTCATTTTCTTTTTTCTTGTCACCTACTTTTTTCTTATTAGGTCATGAAAGGATACATTAAAAGTTGCAATTTTGAATAAGCATTGTCTCGCATATAATTCTTTTACAATTGGGCACGCTCTATTTCCTATTTAATTTTATCTTTTGTGTTTTTTCTTCGATCTTACCTACTTTTCATCTTAGTTTTTTGCTTTTACTTCTTTATCTTTCTCTTTTTCTATTCTCCTGATTCTTTCTCTTTTTACATTATTTTTTCTTTCTTCCTTGCTGTTTTCTCTATCTTGCTTCTTCTTTCTTGTCACTTTGTTCATGTTATTTTCTTTTTCTAATGCCCTTCCACCTATTTTCACTTATTCTTGATGTCTTCATTTTTTTGACGTTTCTTTTCTCTAGATTTTTTCTTTTTTCGAGCGTTCTTCTGTTTTTTATGAATATTTTCTCACTTACAACGATGAAAGACTCAAGCATGCTGAACTGTACAATAATTATACGGCAGACTACGGTTATTTAAAATGAGAACTTGTATTGTATCGTGAGCAAAAAAACAAAAAATTAGATGAAAAGAAGGAAAAAATGAAAGAAAGCACAGACTAAAGATAAAAACGTTAAAATATAGATAGACAAAAACATAAGTAATACACAAAGAAAACGGAAAAAAAGAAATACATACACAGAAAAATATGAGGTGAAAAAAAGAAAATATGAAGAAAGTGTTATTACATTCTCGATCTTCCATTTGGAATCGCCCAATTGGAAATTCGCTCAATTAGGAATTTGATCAATTGGGAACCGCTCACATGGGCATCGCTCAATTGGGAATTCGCTCACTTGGGAATCCGCTCACTTGGGAACCGCTCATTTGAGAATACCCCGTCTCAAATATGCCAGTGATATTTGTGATATAGACATTATTCTATCCCATCAAATTTGATGGCATGCAAGTTTGTTCTATATTATGGTGCACGCAGCAATGACAAATAAATAAAAAAGTTCCCTCTCATCACATTCTGGTGCATTAAAGGTGTTGAAAGAAGTTTAACGCCTGACAAACCATTTTCTGCGTATGGGAGTTCGAACAAAAATACTACAATTAGTTTATCATTTGATGATTCTGATTCAGGGATGGATATCACACATTCATAATTTTGTAATGTAAATTTTAGAGCACCTTGATTTTTAGTGGAAGCGATTCTCAGTTTTGAACAACTATCTAAAAGGATTCAGATTGGGCGAACTGACGATTTTGTCTGGTCCCACCGGTTGTGGAAAAACGACGTTTTTAAGTGAATATTCTTTGGATTTGTGCGAACAGAATGTAAGGCTATTGTCTCAATTTTGAACACTATAAAATTTGCCGAATTTTAAATTTTCAGATCAGCACATTGTGGTGTAGTTTCGAAATTGCCAATTCCAGACTTGTGTCGATCATGGTTACTCAAATGGCCAAGTAACTCTAAATTAAACCATAGTCGGTATATGGTAGTAATAAACATTTTCAGGAAAGAACTATTGAGTACAAGCGGTGCTGAATTTGATTTCTGGTATGATAAGCTGATGCAGTTGCCGATGTTTTTCGCTAAATTTGATATCACTACACCTGTCAAGCGGATCATTGAAGTAATCGTTTGAAATCATCTGAGTCCTATTTATCTTCTAGCTGAGCGTTCTATCCAGGGAACAATACTATTTAGTATCGTGAAAAGCATGCGTCATTCAACTACAATGTTTGAGGATTATCTCACAAGTCTAACTTTTTGCAAGCTAATGGTACAAAGAGTTAACACATATATTAGTTTTCATTGAACTTCCCATTAGTATTTAACCTCATGGATCGATGTCTTCCGCCCATTTTCGAGCGAGATTTCGAGCCAGATTTCTGGGAAGGGAAACGGTAATCATGTGGCTATTTCATTATCGGATGAAAAATATTCATTCTTGTAACTGCGCCAAGTTCGAAATTTTTACAAATCTGCAGATGTCAGGCCTTAGAATAAGATGGATGATCTAGTTTTCGACTTTGACACTGAGCCGTAGCATGTGGTTCAATCTTGTTCGTGTGGACTACGTCAAACTCCTTTGAATTACTTTCTATGCAGGTTTTCTTTGAAAACTGAAGTAACTAAAGCAGTAAATTAGCATAATATTGGATAGTAGTGACAATAAGTTGGCGTTAGTAGTTTACGGGATTTTAACTTTGCCAGGAAGTCTTTGACCTCATCAGATAGGTGTTTTACCCCCACAAAAAGTGAATTTGAAGGCGAGCATGATTTTTTATTTACCATCAGTTGATATCTGCTTATACTTCGAAATTTTTTATAATTAATTTTTCTGTCAAGGCTATAGAGCACCAAATCACGACACACGACATTCAGCACGTAGTTATCGACAATGTACAAATCATCAACACTTACTGCGACATGTACAAGGCCAGTAGTTCGTTTCGCCAGGCAGATTTGGTCTTCTCTGGAGCAGACGAAATTTGTAACTTGTTCCGAAATCTGTCAACTTTCCACAACGTTCATGTGACTATTGTCGTTCACCCTAACAGAGTAGGCGTGCTGTGAAGAGTAGACTTAATTCTGCTTCAATCGAGAGTGACATACGACATACACATAGAACGTACAACATACACATACAACGTACAACATACACATACAACGTACAACATACACATACAACATACACGCCATGTTTCTCAATGAACTTGCAAAAGTTACAAGACACTATCGGATTTTCATGATTTTGGACACATAGTAATTTCAACCACATATTAGAATTAAGAATTCCAGTCTTTTTAGTGTATGAGGTGGAAATAAAAATCAGATCCTGAAAGTATGTGATGACAATTAATTCAAATTTGATTAGGATGTTGGTACATGTTTTTGGAAATAGCTTTTCAGCGTAGATTTTATGTATTTTTCAATTTCTTTTCGTTATTATGGTAACATCTAAATCTCACTTAACTTTCAGTTTCTCTGTTTTCAATTTGCATTGAACTTTTTGTTGTTTTCTACTTGAAATGAAGAATTCTATTGTTCTCTATAAAGACCCAATCTACAGTTTTAAATGATCGTATTGATGAAACCAGAAAGCAAGTAATATTACCAATAATGTCGATACTGTTGCCAAATCATAAGTCATAAGTAACTAAAAATTTGTGAGACCATCCAACTAAACGCAGAAAATTTTTTGAGTTTATAATTCTTTCAGTAAAAAATTTGTTTGATTAATGATTTTTAGGACAGTACATACCCGTGTAATTTTTTACTTTCCAAGTATTTTTCGTATAAAACCAGACTATAACTCATTTACTCATTGTACCATGCTTTGTTTTTACAAAAAGTGTTTTTTGTTTGCAATTTGACTGTAACTATATTACTCAAGAATCGCAAAGGGTGAGCTGAGTAAACTCACATCAATGTTCGTTGTACACAGACAATTCCATAAATATTACTGCATGTTATATGACAAACTGGAACTTTCAGCAACTTTATTCAAAAATTACAAAATTATCATATCATCTAAACACTGTTTTTTGTAAATGGTTATACCAGACTTCATATCGAGGTGAAAATTTGCGAGCGAGTTTTTATTGAAAAAACAGATGTCACTTAATCAGAAAACAACACGGTAAATTCATGATCATTTCTGGCCACTCTGCTGATCTAATGGTAACTTTCTAGGAAAACGAAGAAACCACGGGAATAACCATCGGTTCGCTTTATGGTACCGTAAAAGCGAGTCAAAGCGCTGATAACATTTTCATTATGCAAAAGAAATACTATCGTTTTAAAGATGCGTTCTACGAAAAGTATTTCCAGGTGATTTCATATTATGGATTCCAGTTGGGAATGAGGACGATGAGGGCAAAAGTGCAGGGCCTAAAAGAACTTTGGTATTAGCGGATATAGCAATTGTGGTAATTGGTTCCTACTATTGGGAAAAAGGTCCAGTTTTACCTATAAAAAGCTTAATTTGATCCAGTGTTGACTTTAGAAAATTGAGCGATGAAGTTATGATTGTTCTTAGCTGAATTTGGATTTATGCTAGCGCAAGGTTTGTCAATTAAATTTTGGAATGCCAAACGCTCGAAAGGTCATTCGATCAAGTCAAAGAACTGAAATAAGTTAGATGACTAATATCGGCAGATCGTCCACGTGAACTTCCTGGTGAGGAGAGAGAAGAATTACGTTGTTTTTGACTATACGTTTTGATCCCGTTCACTAGCTATTTGGGATCACCCGAACTATATATTTAACTTTCCATACGTGGTTAAATTTGATTTCAAATCATGTGTTACGTTCAACTTTCTGGACGCCATGTATAAAATTTGAAAATCATTTGTGGAAACAGGTTTATTCAAGTTCTGTTCGCAGAGGTTCCCCGCGGATTAAATATAAAGAACACTTTTAGGGTTCAATTTGAAAGTTTGAGCTGGTAAATTCCTAGTACCATACTAATGCTGTGTACAATGTTACACTTGAGTCCAGGGTAAAGCAGATTGTCAATCCTGAACAGTTGTCTACTTTTCTCCGATGAACCTCTAACCGCAAAACAGATGTTCACGTATATAATAAGTGGACTTTATTCTCAGGTTGACTGTATCAGTCGAGACCACAGTTTGAGAAAAGTAAATGTCGGCATGACTGGATTCAGGTCTGTTATCTACTATCAAACTTCTCTGCATTTCAGCGCTCGTTTTAAAGTCGATGGAGTTCTTTCGGACTAATAATCCGTTACAGAAAGCTTGCATTAAATTTCTTTTCAATTTAGATCTGGAAAAATCGCTACGCTGGTGAGGTTCTGCTCGGAGAAAGGTTGCAAATGTACTTTGATTCGAGAAATAAATGTCACAAATTGATCTTGCGCTCAAAAAAGACATCATCGAAAGAATGATCGCCAACTGCAGCAACATGATAGTCTGTTCTTGTTTTTTTGGATATGCAATAAAAATTCTTTATCCTGGTCTCTAAATGCTGTTTGTAGCCTTTTGTCATTTTGGGATTTTTTCTCGAAAACTTGAACAGTGATAAGTAGTACTCGACGTTACGTTTTCCGAGTGAAAATTAATGCAAAAAACTATCTTGTAGTGCATCCAATGATGGCACAAAGAGAGGTCAAATGTATCACACCAGTTTTCCCCATGGATGTTGTTTACACCGAATCATATCGGAATGGTCAACTATAAAAAATTCATGGATGAATGATACTGTAAACAGCGGGTATAGCCCGTTTATTTTCTAATGGCAGTGCGTGGAAACAAGCAGATTCAAATTGGAAAGCAATTTTTACAGAATTTAAAAGTTCATACTGCAGCAAATAACCATATATTCATATTCACAATGGGAAGGCCAAAATTAAAGAAACAGCATGTTTATCGACTTGATTTGGCTACAACTGTGTCAACACCTATAGTCTGTTAGAAGCATGTAAATAATATCAGTGAAAGAAGGTACATTTTCATATTTTTACGATTTTCTGCAGAACCACATGTCACATAGGATTGAAAATTTGTGAGATTACTCAACTACCTTCAGTAATTTCTGGGGTAAAAAGTACAAGACTTTGTATACTTATGTATGAGTTGATTGGAGATGGTGTTGCATGAACTTCTGGTGGTGTAATTTACTGTGTTTTCGTCTCTTCTAGCCACACAGTGTAAAACTTGACCTAAGGCTGAACTAAAAGACATTGACGAAGGTGAGAGGATGGTAACTAGACAAACTAAAAAACAAGAGCGAACCTGGAATAGGATAACTTCTTTGGATGAATCGCATAGCCCAATTTCGACAGATGAGAAAACATTATGTGGGTCAAAAATAAGAAAGGACGACTTTCTGCCCAATTCATGGATAAATTTATGTACAATGGAGGGGAACCAAAAGATACAAAAATATGACCGGTAAATGACCAGTAAAAAGCACGAGAAATTCATGCAAATACAAAATATTTGGTAATCTTTCTTTTAGGGGTTTTCTCCATGCGTTTCGGGTCAACCAACTGTTGGCGATCGGTTCAGGTCCAAGGATTGACGTCAATTCCAGCAGCTTTGTCACTTTTTATGTCATTTTCAGTCTAGATAAATGGAAAAGATATTGAATACAGTAGGAAAGAAACGGATAGAACACATTTCATTTACTGGAAATAATAAATGGGGCTTCTTAATTGAGAAATCGGTAGTTTTCTGGAATCTTACACCTTCCTCTACTAAAAAGGGGATCTCCCGAGTCAGAGGGATTTTGGTTGTTTTTGAACTTATGGTCTGTTATTCTTAAAATGCTTCTAAATAATGAAAGTGGAAAGCAAGTTGTATTTCAGATTTTCTGATAAACAATACATCATATAGGACTATCAACAGAAAATTTTCTCGTTCACTACCGACGGACTGACTGATAACATTTTCCGAAAACCTGGTGAAGTGTACTTTTGATGTCGAATCAGTTCTATCCAAATCAAAAATGACTAAGTATGATTTTATCTATTAGATTTTGGTCGCTATTTATTAAGAAGAAATCACAGAGTACTCGAAAATTTTGCGCCAAATGTAACCTAGTTTATTGTTATCGCTGCATCTGCCATTTCAAAGAAAATGGACTATGGAAAGTTTTGAAACTGTCCCAAATCTCTTTTGAATGTAATTTACCCCACGATTCTATCGTTATGCTAGCAGCTAAAATATTGAATTTCTACCTGAAAAATTTGACTGGTCAGAAGGTGATCTGTTGATAATATTTTGCACAAAAAACTCCATTCAGCACAGTTTATCCACCAAAATATAAAATTCATTCGCTTTAAACATTGCCTTTAGTTGAACTTCGTAGACTAGCCTACACTCCTTTTGAACTGTCAAGATAAGGCATCCAGTGTCAAACACTTTAACATTGTTTCGCACTTTGAAAATTATGAAACTGCTGTTTCTATGCACGCTTGATATAGTACTCGCATCCGGTATCTCAGGATGCAAAACGATTTCACAATTTATGGAAAATTTCAACCCGTGTGCCTGCAGTGGAAAGTAACTTTTTCTTGTGCACAGTGCCATTCTCCTACGTAATCACTTGAAACGTTTTTTTTTGTAATTCATACATGTGTTCCTGTACAGAATACGCGGTAAAGTCAAGTGTGGTGTTTGCCTTCAGGAAATACGACCATGATGATAAAGATGATCATGCATAAGGTATAAAATGCACATGTTCATGTTGTGTATGTATTCGCACGTTTCTATTTGTTTATGTAAAAATGTTCTGAAAATTTTTAAAGTTTCTAATAATGTGTTTTTTTTGTTCGTTGATATATTATTTTTCATCGTATTATTGAAAATTTGTGATGAGTGAGTAACCACCGATCGTGAAGGGACTTTCTCAAATTCTTTTGTAAGCATATTTTGCATTACTTGAACTACGAATCTTTGTTCGCATGATCAATTAGAAATGAAAAGTCAGCCACTATTGATTTTCCAGGTTTAAACTTGCGATAAGTGTCTCAATCGATACAATAGATGTACGTACTATTAAGCTGCAAGAATGGTTTTACTCATTAGCTGCATTCCTCATCCTTCTTGCCACTGGGAAGAAGGAGTGCAGCCAATTTAACGGTTGTGTCCCGTTACCTCGAACGTCCTGTTACCTCGAATGATTAAGCCCTAATATCAAAATTCCCAGTTACTCAAACGTTCCGTTACCTCGAATCTGTAGATATAATTATAAAACTTCGACACTACACTCCATTCATTTTGAAATGATCGACGTAGCGGTCGGAGTTTCGACAAACGTAGCTTTACTAAAGATCAAGAAATACATTTATATAATCCTGAAATGTTTGCAAAGGGTGATTATCAAGGCGTCCGTATCATGAAGGGAAAATTTATTGAATAGAGTAACGAGCCTTCCATAATTTCGAATAAAAGTCTGACTGCAACATCACTGCATCAATCATTTCAAACTGAATGGAGTATAGGAATATCTCGCTACATGAAACAATGATTGAAGACTTCCGTGTAATTTCAAGATTTCATTTTCACCTTTCTTAGGCTTAGACTTAGACTTTGGCTTAGACTAGGCTTAGGCTTAGTATCAGGCTTAGGCTCACGCTAAGGCTTAGTCTTAAACTTAAATTTAGGATCTTTAGGCTAGGTTTAGGCTATACCCAAGGTTAGACTAGGCTTTGGATAGTTCCAAGCTTAGGCTCAAGCTTAGACTTAGTTGTGCAATCGAAGTAACGGGATGCTTAACATAAAAATACTTTGCTACAAAAATAACATTGTTCGGGGTCACGGAAATCTTATGTATAAGTCGAGGTAACGGAACGTTCGAGGCAACGGTTGGAACGTTTGAGTTAACGGGTCGCAATCCATTTAATAACCTCGGAAATGTAAAACGCATTACGCAAATGACAAAAAATAGGTTATTTATCCTGCAGTGAATTTTTTTTGTACGGGTCCCAACAGTTAACTTGTGAGAAAAAGATTTCGACTTGCGGTACACATTTTTTATGTCCATGATTATCTTTTTCTCGCCATCGAGGCTCATTTGGAAAAAAAATAAACTACAGTGTAACATGACGGACCATCAAATGAACTATAAACATATCTCATACTAGATATTCCACCAAAATGTAGCATCAGTGATTGTCGAGTGAACTTCACTCAGAGATTTGCAGGAAGACTGCCCCTAAAAGGGAGCCATTTGATATATGCGCGCGCATTTGATAGATGTTGGGGAGTCTTGTACCATCTGTTCAGCATGCACTGTCGTTAAATTTAATGTCTTGAATATTCTTCTTAGTATCTGAGATCCAGTCCTTTGGACATTACTGTAATTTCAACAGGATGCATGTGTTGTCATCAAATGTTTTATTTTCTGCCAAGATCGAACCAGTATCGCGATTACGTTTATGCCGATTTTAGTGTGAATATCACCCACGATAAAAATGATGAGTACACTAGGCTATCAAGCACACTATACTCCTTTCATTTTGAAATAATCGATTCAGTGATCCCATGAAAGTAAGTTCAATACGTGAAAACTAGTAAGCTTATTTCTGTAATCAACAAAAGAATTTTTTCGTCAGTAGGCGCAAATGGAACAGCTGGAAATTTCCGTCAATAACTTGGTTGAGTGGTCAGTATTTTTCGAGTTTGAGTTGTACTCAGGTATCACAGCAATCCAAATCAACAATGGATAAGCACGATATCTTTTCAATGATTTTGGTCTTTCTCGTCCCCATGAAGAAATTTAGCTTTTTTCTACGGTATAAAGTTTTCCACTAAATCAAAATTGTGCATCATATTGAACCTATTTTTGGGTTTTCGATGCGTCAATCATTTTAAATCAAATAGGCTATAGATATATGATAAGGGTTTCATTTTAAAATTTAGGAGACGTCCACTATTCTACGTTCAGTTGCAGCAATTCTATGAGAGTAAGTTCAACATTTAAAAAGTAGTAAAGCTTATTACTGCAACGAACGAAAAAATTTTTTCGACCATTAGCGGTAAATGGAACAGGTAAAAATTTCCTTCTATAATGTTAACCTCGTTGAATGATCTGAATTTCTCGAATAACACTGAGGTTTCAAAGCAGTTCTATCAAGATCAAAAGTGTATAAGCATCGTTGTCTTTCTATGATTTTGATATCTTATTGCTACGAAGAAATATGGCGTTTTTCTACAGTAGAAAGCTTTCGACCCCATGAAATTTGCGTATGAACCTATTTTTTGGTTATCACTGTCTCTGTCATTTCAAAATACACGGACTATAGACTGACGATTCGATATCAGCGGTATATGGAAAGCGCACATTACCGTGAAGCACATATCATTTCAGAAGTTAGACCTTGACGTATTATTCAGAATATTGTTGCCTCTGTCAAAAAATTAGCATTGGACGTTAAGCATTCCGTTCAACAGTCAAAACCATAACTGATGTGCTGCCGATCGCTGACTACTTTAAAACTCATCTTGTTCAAAGGCACTGGAATGTTTTGCATGGTAGCCACAGGCGGAATTTGGTGACGTTTTCGTTCTTACATCTTTTTGATCTTGCCCAATATCAATTATCTGTTGTATGTCAATATTGAGCGCAGGCGGTGAGTGTGGGTTGGAATCTTTTAATATGGGGATCTTCGAAAACCGGATCATTCATACACACGCCTAATAATGATCGGCTTTTTCTGAATGAATTGATCTTTTACCACACATAATATGTAAATTATCCGGTCGAAAATGAATGGAACCAGTTCTAGCCTATTCCTTTTCGTTTGTATGGAATCGTATAATTAAAAAAACGGGCAATAAGTTTTCGGCTGTTCTCAAATTATCATAACGCGAAAAGTTTGCTAAATTGTACAGTTTATTGCTACTTTCGTCTTAGATTTTATACATGTGCTTCTTTGGTTACTTGTACTATTTTGTAGGTACGAAAATCCAAAGCGCAGCTCAATTATGAAATGTGGACTGGGAACGGTAATTTGTTTGGCTTTTGTACCACTGCTGATATTAGCGGACAACAGATTGAAAGTCAATGTTATTCAACATCAGCCGTGCTCAAGGAGTAAGCCATAACTGTGTAATAGATAGATTTAAAATAAACTAATTTTACCATGATTTTCTGGTTAACGTTCATTATTACCTATTATTGAGGTTTTTCACTTTCCCTGTGAAATATGACTTTATGCGATGAGGTTCGTGCATCAAGTCAGACTTGTTTCATTGCGAACATCTAAAATGTTGGTGAGATGGCTTAGTTGAGGAATGTCATGAGCTTTTCGGGGGAAAATCACCGCACAAGTTGAAATGATGTCACGGAAATACAACTATATATAGTCTGTTTTTCTTGAACTGCTTCCAAATAATGAAAGTGGAAAGCAAGTAGTATTTCACATTTTTGCGATTTCCTGATAAACAGTATATCATGAAGGACTGGAAATTTGTGAGCTTACTGACCTAACCTTCAGCAATTTTTCCAGTGAAAAATTTTACAGTAAGAACTTTATGTAAACGATTTTGACGACAGTACTGATTTGTGTCACTTTTCTATTTGGAAGCATTTTATAAAAAACAGACTATAGGTGTTGGCCTCTAATGAAAAACAACCCAAACCATGTCATTTAGGCAGGGGTACATTTATTTTTTGACGTCACTCACAAAAGCCAATTAACGAAAGAAGTCATTTTTTACATGAAACGTATGTCGGCTGGGATTTCCCTATGGTTTACTCTTATCAATCAAGACTGGTAACTTGAATCTTCGACTAATATGACTTAATGGCAGACACTTAATGAATCTTATCTTGAGTGGTCTTCGTTGGGAAAAAATAAGTGAAGTATCGAAAACAATGCATACAGATTGCTAGTAGATTTTGAAACTTATTTGACAGCAGAATTGCAGCATCTATGCTCCATTCATTTAAATTAGCCTCAGAATGAAAAAATATCCAAGAAAATTTGTGTCCTAACGATTTGGACTTAAAAACGCAGCCAATCATAAATTTCCAAAAGCATTTTTTATATGCTCTAATACATATTATAAGATTTCATAAGCGCAGTCAATACTGTATTACCTCAGCGTTATAAAGTTCAAAAGCGCAGCCAATGATGAAAGACGCAGTCAAAAGCGCTGCCAGAAGGTTTTACATTGTAGGATACTACGAATCGTCTAACAAGATAATATAACGTGAGTAAGTTGAAATAATCGGATTTCATGCTATTGCTGATTATCTCCCTTAGGCGAAATTTTTTTAATTTATTTCTGGTTTCTTTTTGGCGAAGTTTTCTATAATGTTGATTGTATTCAATATAATTTAAATTATGTAAATTAAACCAAGTGTACTGATACGCAAGCGACTATTTTTGCAAATTTCTGATAAGACCATCAGAAGCAAATGAACCAGAAGTTTTCCGGCTTGAAAAGATCATACAGGACGTTGTTTCCACGTCCAGAAATTTGACATGGGTAACATCTGTACGTCTGCCTGGATGATCGGAGCCTCATGACGACGTAGCTCAGTCATTCTTTACCGGGAGTGAACATTATTGGGAATCGTCAAGTTTTATTATCGACCAAATTTCAAATAAAATCGGTCTAAAAAGTTTGCTTTCTGCATGAAGAATGTCAAATTCTACGTACGATTCCGCGCAAGTTTGTGCTGACACCAATCGTATTTCAATCGTTCTGACAGAAGAGTCGATGTTATCATTTGGTTTCTTGATTTTTCTGATAAAGTACATTCTCTGTAAGACGAAAAAGCTATAAACACAAATATATCTGCACACAAGTACACAGATTCTGTAAACGATTTTCAATGAAGTCTATTCGGACTTTTAGACCATCCCTTTTCTTTAATTTTCCCTTCTAAAACGTTTTTAAGTCTAATAAATTTTGGATGCGCTTTTGAACTACTTTTGATGTTTTTGATTTTTGAGAACTTTGTCTGCCCTTCTACCCCGTCACTCTTTTCAAACACTTTTTGCGCGTTTGAACTTCGCTGCGCTTTTGAAACCAACGCGGTCTAGTTTCTACTCTCAATCTGATAAAAGGCTACCGTTTCGCAGGTTGTTTTTTGCATAAGCGTAATTTTTTCTTTCCGAGATTCGTTTTGAAAAAACGGATACTACTACTTCATTCACAGGTCGTCATAAACATTCGTGAGGCCATTTAAATGATCCCTAGAAATTTTCGGGTAAAAAGTTATACAATCAGGAGCATTGTTCATATTTGCGTCGTTTTTCATTTTGAACTTGTAAAAAATAGATACATATGAATCCGTTCAATAATTACGAATAATAAATTGATTTCATCTGTCTCCCTGTTTAAACTGACAGATCACTGTGAATGCAGCCAGTTTCGCCATTTTTCATGCCCAGTCGTAGAATCAAGAAATGTTTGAAAAATCGGAGTTTCATTTCTACTTATACTTCTTAGCTTGTTTAATATCTTAGTACAATTCCAAAGAGGAGTTCGATCTTAGCTGTCTATATCGACTTCTACATCATGTCTATCTTTCTGACTTACGCATGCTATAACATGTCAGCCGCCCACTTGAATAATAGCACTGAACAATTTTTTCACTGGCTCCTTCGTTTCTCAGCAAAAGCCAATGCCATACGATTTCCTGATTCTCGAAGCGCTCCCGTTGTAGCAGACGTCAGTAGAGGTGCTGGCTGGTACAAACTGGGCGGCACTGTGACAGTAAACGAGAATATCGAAGGGCCGGTGTACGTTTACGTGGAAAGTCGTAATGGTACTCAAGCTGAGCCCATCGAATGTCTCAATGCAAAAAATGGATGCGGCGGCGTCGGATCTTGGTAATGCTCTCTATGATCAGCTTGATAAGAACAATTTTTCGAATTCTAATTCAAATGAGAACATAGTCCAAGCCTAAAACCGTATGAAGTGATCGGAGGTTAAGTAATTTGTGAATGTTATTCCTTGAAATAATTCTTAGATAAAGTAGTGCGGTTTTCTTATCAAATTATAATCAGAACAGCCTGAACTAAATAAATATGAATTGTACCAATCAGGCTGTAGTCTCCCCGGATGAATATTGAGCTGGAGCTTGCTGGAAATACTTACTTATCAATTCATTTGTATCGCAAATGTTTCTGGAAAAATTCCATTTCTAGGGCCTGTTGCAATATCGCCGGCTAAAGTTGAGTTCGGGTTTAACTCGAGCATTTACGTAAACTCGACATGAAATGAAATGTATTTGTTTTCACTGTTTTTCCCCCCTTAAGAAAGAGCTCGGACTTGACCGAATTTTAGCTGACACTGAGTTCGAGATTTTTATTGCAGCCTGTAAAACTTAAAAGCGACGTCGAGTTTAGCTAAACTGTGGGTTTATAAGTTAAAACCTCGCCAGTTAAGCTCAGTTTTAAACGCTGTAACCGGCCCTAATTAGAATACTTGGACGTAACGTTTTGCAGCATATACTGCGATATTTGTCAATCATTCAAGGACGACAAAGCTTCAGGGAAAGTTGAACTTTTGAACAAAGGCGAGCGTTTGAGCTGCGATAAACCCTTGAAACCAGGCATTTACAACGACGTAGCACTTTATTTCCAAACCCCAAATCTTGACGAATTCTTGCGGTCGCAAAAGATAGATAGGAAGGCGTGGAATGATTTGGTTGGAAAAAAGGTACTTGGCCCAAATTTTTTTGCTGATTTCGGGAAGCTAGGTACTACAGTTTCTTCAGCATCTCGTTGATATCCGATATGATGTCATTTATCCATTTATCAACATCTTTGTGTGAGACTACAGTGTAAGCCAACCCGTACAACTACCCGAAATGTTTATGAATCTGATTGAAACATATAATATGTTGAAATGTACCTGCTGCAGAACTTGAGAAAAACATTTTGCGACATCTTATGGGAGGGTGCATCAGCATTTTTTCGTCTCTGACTTGATACATTACAATTTTGTAAAAAACTAAACAATTCATTATTGTTTGGAAAGGTTTTAGCTCCAGCATAATTTTTTGAACATATTGTCTGACTTTGAGGTACAATATAATTGATTTTTAACATAGCCCAGAAAGTGTGTCAGTTGAAGGATTCCTGCTTGTCATGAGCCTTTTAGCCCTCTGAATGCAGATAAAACAAAACCCTCTGAATGCAGATAAAATAAAAAAGAGACTAATCCCGATACGTGTAGTGATAACAACGTTTAGAATCTTCCTGGAAAAAAAGCGATTTCAAAAAACTTTGTGTTCTGGGGAATGGATTGTTAGAAACACGAAATCCAGAAAAACATTTTCAGATGATGTCATTTGTTTACTAGTTTCTGCTACCTGGAGCACTCTGTTTTATATTATTCTGGTCTGGACCACATGAATACTTTCTGTTTTGCGTTATTTCAATTTTTATAATCATTTCTCTCAGGGCACCACTATATATTTGTCAATTTACGTATTCAACGAAGATATACGAAAATTGTCCAAAGCGAAATTGCGTGAAAGGTCTATGTCGTTGACCAACGTCCTTGGTTGCCATAGATTGGTGATGGACTTATCTAGTGATTAGTATTTTCAATCTGATCACGTCGTCACCTGAAAAATTTAATATCAAAAAAGTTGTGTACAAATAAAATGTAACGAATAAACGATTGACCATAATCGATGACCATACGATGACCACGATGACCATAACCAAAATCGTCGGGAAACGAGTACCATTTCATCTTTTCGTTAATTTCCGCTGGAACATACTGGTATCATAATGAAACTAAAATTTATGAATTCGAGATTTTCGTAAAAAGTTCTACAATAGAATTTTGCTAGTAAAACTAACTCTAGAAGAACGCTTGTTTGAGCATTTCATAAAATAGATTATCAGCTGCAGTATAATAAAAACTGTTTTCTTTCCAATTTTTCTTACAAAAAACACTCCATGAAAAATATACGGGATCTCCAAATCTCGATACTTTTGATGTTCGGGCCATTTATCCGGAAGCACAACAAAAAGGGTAATCTTTAATGGCTATCATCAAAACATAACAAGGTAAATTGCTTACACATCGAAAACCCGCATAAGGCATAAAATTGGACCATTTATATACAAAAAAAGGAATCATTATCACCGCAATTTATCAATCCTGATTATATTTTCGTATGTCATTCGACTTGATGCAATTACTGGAAAGGGTGGCTTACAATTGGAACTGTATTTGCACATAAAATATTAAGTTATGTGAAAATCCTGGACAAAAGGAGCGTTCTTCGCCCCCATCATGGAAGGTAATCAGCATCAATCACGGATGATACATGTCTTTTACCTGAAATGTGGAGTCAGCGATGAGGTCACCTTGCTGATCTATCATTCAAGGCGTACATGCCATTCTTTTTCACCGTATTGAAATAAAAAATATGGCGATTGGGCATGAAGTAAGCGTTGGCAAAATATTTTGACACAATGTCATTTTCATGACCACGTCAGATAGAGTAGTCTCATTTCACCTGCACTCAAGATGATATTGATATATTTTTATACAAGCAATGTGACTACAAGTAAAGTTCACAAAGCTCAGCCATTCAGGTTGTTCCACGATTAGATGTTATTAATGATTTATAGTTCGGAAATTTTTACAGTCAATCTATGAGTTTTGGTTTGTCGAACGACGACGACTACTACAGGCTAATTTTCCAAACATCTCTAAACTGATTTGAAAAAAGTGTGCAATATTTCTTTGTCATTATACACAATCAATGAACGACTTCTAAGTCTTCAAATATGGCTCCTCACATATGGCAGAATGTCGGTGGCTACCCATTTTCAAATATGCAATTTAGGTAACTATATCATACATTATATCACGTAAACTTGAGCTTTCTTCAAATAATTTTGTCGATTTCTTGGGAACCGCGGATCGTTGATGCATCGCTATCCACCCGATTGCTCAAGCCGATCAACGAATTCGTGTGGTAAAGTTTATACCACCCTTCAACCGCGCCCGTGAAATCAATATCGTCCAATTTGAGTAAAGCGATACCCATGAAACATTTGCGCTCCATGCGACCGTAATCGCCCCAAACAGAAAGCTTAAGTTTATGAAAATTGTGCAATCTGTTAATTGATTCAAAGAGTAAACATCCTGTAGAGGGTAAGTTTGAAATGGGACACGACGTAGACCATTCGATAACCAGCAACACGAGGTCCCACGAGATTTTACATAAACCATTTCTTAAGCCTCATAGCATAAAAATTTACATGAACCAACTCTAACAGACTAAACATTTTGAAAATTTTAGTGTCAATAATGATGGACCTGATCAAAAAACGATCAAGTTTATTTTTGTTCACTTTTGAACGCGTGAAAAATGTCTCATTTCGAAGTTTGCACTTAAAAATCTGATTTCGACATAATCCTACGATATAATTCATACTTGCAAATATCGTCCTTTGTGACTTTCTTCGAATATGAGATGTTGGTCGAAGTGCGGTTCGGCGATTCTGGCTGCTGTGGCACTTTTTGCTTTGGCAACACATCGTTTACCATCCATCAGATATAATTTGACGAATGGAGCTGTAATTGGGAAAATGTCCGAAATATTCCGAATCTGAAACCCTAGATGTGGGGGTCCTCTGCACAAATAGTTCCATAATTGAATACAAAACTACTAATCAGATCCTATTTTGAAATCTATGTGTTTCACGGGCTTTTCAAAGTCTTTCATAAGTAAATATTATGCTCCGTACAGTCTCAATGTATGAAACAAGCACTTCTTCATCAACGGTGAAACTGCATGCATGCAATAAATATTTTTCAAGCTTCTGAGTCCTATGAACATTTGTCACATTAAAGACTCAAATCTGTCTTGTACAAGTATTTTTTTCTATACAAAAGAACGTCTCCCTTGTTAGAATTGTGAAACATTTATCGACGACTTGTGGAACAATCGCAGATAGCAAGAGTTTTATGCAACAGAATTTTCACTTGTTACAACAAAAAATACCCAGTTTTTCATCAATCTTTTTCCTCAGCGTTTCACTTTTTATCCATAAGTCGGCCAAAACTTGACACTAACAGTAGAACAAACAAAAACAAAAATCAAACAGAAAATTAAAAAATGCTAGGAAACACGCAAAAGAAAAGAACGGTGACATATTTAGAGGGTCTCACAAACATACATGCACATAGGGGGTAGGGCTAAACCCTTTTACCTGAGACCCTGGACACCTCCCGGCCCCAAAAAAATCGTCCAACACCCCCTCCAACCTGAACGTTTTCGAAGTTTCTTATTTTTTTACTTTCATTTTTAAGCATATTTTTATGGAAAGCATTCTTGTGAAGCTCTTTTTTTGTTTTTTTGCTCATCTACCCCCAGCCTCTCTCGATGGAAGGACAGAGGACCCTCCCTCTGGAAAATTCTTGCCGTGTATGTCTGCTCAAATATAGCGACAGTGTTCATGGCACGACTGAAAAAAACACTTCTGCAACAATAAGTTATATTCATTTGTAGAATGTCTCTAATACAACTTGGCAAAAATTTCGAATTATTTTGACTTTTTCTTCATTTCTCAAATATTTATGCTAACTGTCTCAACTTCCTTCTGTAATTCCTTAGTCGGACTAAGGGTGTGACTGGCAGATATGACTCACTGAATAGATGTTGACTAAAGAGTGAATAGTTAATTAAAGAACTGTTTCCCGTACATTTAGGAATGAAAAATTTAGAATTCTTAAAGATCAATGTTTTCGAAAACCTGAAGACTAAGCGCTTTCAACAGTGAGTATTTCAGTTAATAAAACCACTTAGGCAGAAAAAAATTGAATTCAATGATATTTAAGGATATTAAACAATTCTTTCTAGAAAAGCGGCCAGTGAGTAAAATCAACTCCTCAATCACATTACATTGATCTCGAGAGCAGTCTTACCAGGATTATATTTCGCGCCAGATTTTTTGACCAAATTCCGACATTTTAAAATTTTGATCTCCAATTTATTGTTACGGACGTAAAGGATGAGTTGAATTTCGCCGAGGCAAGGGCTAGCTAGCACTTGACGACCGACAACTTGGCCGGGTCCCAAAGTGCTGAGGAATGCCGCCAAGCTTGGGTCGGTGGCTACGTTGAGTGGAATTCTAAAAAAGTGACTCTGCACAATGACAGAATCGATTCATATAACAAAAGCATTCTGAACGCACCATGGTCTGTATTTTTTCGTGATTCTAAATGGTAGAAGTGGAAAGCAAGTATTATATTTTTATGATTATCTCATAAGTTATGCGCCACTTGGAGATATGTTATCATAGTCAACTCTATCTTAACAGATTTTTGGGTAAAAGATTCTATAGTGAAAGTTTCAAACGATTTGACGATTATTAAAACCCGTTTTTCCGAAAATGCTTATAAATAATGAATGTGGAAAGCACGTACTATTCCATAATTTTACTATTTTCTGCCATATCACAACGGACTGCAAATGAGTGAACATATTCAGCTGACCGCTAGCAATTTTTTGGGTGTAAAATCTTACTGAAAAGTGTTGAGCAAGTGATTATAAAAATGCTACTGATATTTGTCATTTTGTAATTCGGGAACGTTTTGAAAAAATAAATAATAATTTTGGCATTTTTCATCTTACAAGCATCTGATAAAGACCACAGTTTTGATAGACGGCACAGCAAAAGTCACAAATTTCATGCTTTCAATGTTAATCCACTGAGGAATTTAGTCAATGCACACAAATATAACTTATTTACTTTAAAGTGATAAATGCAGAGGCAACCAAAAAATTGGGTTTTATTTGAAATGCAATTTTCATGGAGTGGAAACCTTTATACTGTAGAAAAACGCTAAATTTTTCCATGACAATGGGAACGGCAAAATCATTCAAAGATCACGATGAGTATCCACTTTTGATCAGATAGAACTGTATTCGATACATAAGTGTTACTCGATAAATGTTGTCCATTTAACGAGGTTATGAGATGAAATTTTCAACTGTTCTGTATACCGTGCTGACGGACGATAAATTTTTTTCCTTCATTACAGTGATAAATTTTACTAGTTTTGGCGTGTTGAACTTAATTTCACTAGTATGTGTGCAAGTCAGTTACAAATTTTTCTGACCATTCCTGACGAGAAAACTTGTTGTGAAGATTTCTTCAGTGATAAACAGTTTTGGGGTAGCTGGTTGCCATATAGCACTTAATGATCATGATTTGTAGATAATTTGTTACCCTTATTTATAACATACATGTATGGTGCACTGATAAAGGATATGCCATGTACAAAATTGTCATTCATGGGTCCTATTAACAATGAAATTAGCATATATAATGTAATGAAGATAAGGTTAACTTGATCCGGTCTCTGTAAATATACACCAGAGCAGAAAAAAGATTCGGCACATCGTTCTGAATACTGCGATATGATCCAGGAGAAAAGATGCCCACCTCTAATCTTTTATGAGATGCGAAGCTTCAGGGAGCATACTATTCAAAATGGTGTAAGGTCAGAATGCCATCAAACGGAGAATTTTAATGATGTCTGTAAGTCCGAATGCAGTTTTCCAGGTTTCATGGTTAATAAAATCGGTCTTCATTGCGCGAATCTTAGCGGATCTTGCCGACTGACGCAACCATTAGTGTTGGTTTACCCAAGCCTTTATAGGCGGCCTATTCACTAAAATCTATGATTCTGTTATTTACACTTGGACGTCTTGTGAGAGGGCAGTTTCAACTAAAGAAATCACAGAAACATAAAAAAATCGGTGACTGTTCGTTGTTACACGTCAAGAGTCGATTCACCGATTTCTACTGCAATTTAATACAGCAGTTACAGTGAATAAGATGGTCAAAAAACACTTCATAAGATGGTCAAAAGACACTGCCCAACGAAATAAAATCAACTAAAACTTCAAGACTTACGCGGTACTGTCGCTAGATATACTGCCCGTCGAATCCACACTCAGCTGTTGAATTAACGATGCCTGAGCTTGCAACTGAGATGGCGTTCTCACTTCTTCCGACCTCGAGAACGATGTCATTTTCTTTTGTTCTAAATTTATAAAAGTAGTACACATGAGGGGTGTGTCTAAACGGCGGATTCCGCCCGTAGATGCGGGCGGCGGATTGTGTCTGAAAAGGAAATGCGGACGGAAACATCAGTCATTTGGTGGATTTTGCTGTTTGAAAGTCGGATGCGGATTAGATATAAGGCTTAAGCTTGCCTTTCAGACACCAAAATCCACCGAAAATGTGGATTCAATCAGTAAAAATCCGCCTCAAAAAACGGATTCTGCATCTATAATCTGCGTTCGTATCCGCCCTTTAGACATAACCTACCGTTTGCATCCGCTGGCGGATTCTGCCGTTCAGTCGGACCTCAAATCAGATGCGCAGCCAAGGTAGTTCAATCTAACATTAGCAACATTTTGTGAATACAGACGTAAGCATGGATATGATCATAATGGGTCAGCATGCAAAAGGTATACTGAATATCGGTAGTGATGTAGTGCAAAAAATCTGAGAAATTACCTAGAACAGGTCATGGAATCGTTTCTAGTTTTTTCCATTCTCTATTCTCACCGAAAAGATGCCGGCCAGCGATTTTGTTAGGTACGAGACGATTCATAAGCTTTTTCTTCTGTTGCATTTTGACCGGTATTGTATCATCGCCAGGTAAGGTCAAATCGATGGTAGTTTCGGCGTTGGAAGTTTCTGTTTCACTACGATCGTCGACGCTGGTCAAAGTCTGCGACTGACCCGTTTCGGATCTAAAGTGCATATTAAAAAGCCAAATTTGTGCTGCACTCAAATTTTATTAACGTGATCAGGAAATAGTCTGATTTTTTAAATATGCTTCCAAGTTGAAGTATCACAAAAAATATTGCCATGAAAATTAATGGCACAAAGCTTTTAGAATCAGATTTTCCATTAAAAAATTGCTGAAGATTATTTTTTTTAAATCAAAGTTTTCTGATGTCAACCAAAGCGATAGTTTAAATACGAGACCCCTACAGTAAGCAGAAGTTCGCGTTGCAAGCGCAGCAAGACATATATGAGAATTTGGTGTTGCCTCCACGACATACTTCGAAAAAATAAATTATGGATTTAACGGTCTATAGTGTATTTTTATGAACTATTTAACTGCTATTAAAATTATTATTAAAACTATTAAAACGAAAAATGACACAAATATGTTAATGAGTTGAAAGTGTTTACAAACAGTCTTTACTGTAGAATTTTTACTCAAAAAATTTCTGACAAGATACGGGTCGAGTGTTCTCCTAAATTTTTTCTGTCGAGTGTTCTCCTAAATTTAAAAGCGAACCGATGAGTTCTATCCGGAAAAAATAGTAAGCTTGTTACTGTAACCACCCAATGAAAAAAGCTTTGTCATCAGCGACAAACGTACCGACTTATAATTTTCTTCAATAACCTGGTCAAATGTAACAGTTTTATCTAAATCAACAATTGATAAGCAAGATGTTGCCCCTTTGATTTTGGCATTCTTTTTTGTCGTGAATAAATATATATTGTCCTACAGTATACGGTTTTCCACTCCGTAAAAATGGTGTGTCAAAGGTAATCTACTTTATTCTTGTCGCTCCATCAGTCAGTAAATGGACCATAGTTCCATGTGACGTGTGGTTTGGCAGATAATATTTATAGGCATAGAGAAACTGACTAACCTAAAATGCCTCAATTTAGGCGCTCTGCTAGGCTTCTTTGGCGTCAAATTAGCTCCGGAAACTTCCGACTCGTCGCTTTGGTATCCACCAGCCGCGTTTCCGATCCTGGACGAGTTGACGTCTGGGCTGCGATTTCGTCGACAATCGTTCGATATTTCATTATCATTCGCATCATCTACTCGAACCTGTCTGTATGGAATAGCCGTGTAAACATTGCATTCAGTTTTTCAAAATCTGAAATGGTCGAGATAAAAACCCACATGCGAATTTTAGAATTATAAACGTACCATAATCGGTTGCAAAAACTTGACCTACAAAATAAGCGGGCATGTTTTTTCTCACATTGAGCATCCAGGGGCCGGCTTCGTGAAGAAGACTCAAGTTCTAGCTGAGCTGCAGCTTATGTTGTATCTATGTTATACCATTGCCGTTAGTACCCCTCAGCAATAGCTTATGAGTTAAGCCACAGCTGATCTGCACGTTAACGGCAATAGCAGAATATATAGCGTTAAACTACAGCTTAAGCTAAAGCTCAGTTAAAGCTTAACTCTTTAGTGAAACCGGACCCAGGGCTAGAAATTGCGAAAAGAAAATGTTGACATACGATGCGAGTTCATTATCTGCCTACAGATTTCTCTGAATTTTGAGGGTAATTTGAAATTAAATAGGCTACAATGCCTTCCCTACTTCAAGGTAATCTGATTCATTTTTTTCTGTCAGCACAATTCATAGTGAGAAATTCGCTCGCAAACTGATCTTTCACTGGTTTTGAATCTCAAGCCCCGAAGATTACAAAAGCAAAGCTGTGTATTTCATAATAGTATCATCATAAAAGGATGCTTAATCTGTTGATATTCTGACACGTTCAAAAAATTCTATCAAATTCGTCTACTGCTAATCTGTGATTTATTTACAACTGTTATCACATTAATGCTAACTAATCGGCGTTAACCATATCCAGAGTTCTTTTGTGAATATGGCCGATAAAAAAATGGTCATTCAGATTGCATTGAATTATCAAATATACTGCGAGACGTGCATTTCGAAAATTTCCATTCGTCAAAGAAAGGTTTGTATAGAAAGCCTTCGTATTTTCTCCATCTTAAAGTGAAAATTTCAACTGGAGCCATTCTTCTAACTATTAAAAATAACATCAAAAGTTTTTTTTTTATTTTTAACTGTGAAATTGAAACTTTAAACTGTTTTGGGTGGAATCTCTTACAGCGTTACATCTCCATAATTCGGTTCTATAGTGGAACTTTGCTGGTCCATCTCGCGACTCCTGTCGTGCAAAGATTGGTGCTTTTTTAGTGACCGTCGCGTCATACCGGAGCTAGCCTTCCTGACGATTTTGTCGTTTTCTTTGTTCGATGCGCAACTGAATACGCTACCGTAATCGACTTCCGCTATACGATTGGATTTGGCACGATTTTCCAGGATTTCCGCTTGGTCGACCAAGTAAAGCGACGACGAGTTTGCAAACGATCGAGCCGTCGGCGTAGTTATTGCTGTCGTACTTCTATCATTATTGTTACGATTATAACGTGGTAAATTATAGTAGTCCGCGGAACCACGAAAAACTTGAACTGGTAACATATCGTATGACGACAAACGGTTATTGGGAGAATAGTTTTGCTGACAATGATTTTTGGCGTAATGCCAAGCCGGATGGCGATAGACATCGTCAAAAGATGATTCGCTTTGATCACCAACAAATGAGCGGGTTTTTTGTTCGCGATAAGTCCTCTGATCGGAAAGGTCACTGACGCAACTACTTCTTGGACGGTTTTCTGCGATAAGAATTACTCCACACTTGATAGAAAATTTAGCGTCTTATACAAAAAATATGTTTAATATTAGTCATTATTATTTTGATGGCGATCGAGTTACACATACGCTTCGTTAATTATTAAATTATATCCAAGTAAATGGATTAAAATAAATTTATGTTTTCCGAGCTTGGATCGACCAGTAACCTAATTTTTCTGTTTAAAGCTACTGTTATGATGCTCGACGATTTTTGCAATCAAACATTATCAACAAAATATTTTTGACGATGTCAAAATATTTTCTGTGTATCAAGAACTTCGATTTTTATAAGAAATTTATTTGCTTGTTACGTATTTAAAATAATCATGAGTGGCACCTGTATTACTGAGGAACACCAAATGTTGATACATCACATATAAATCAAGAGCAGACGTCATGCTAGCAATACATGAATCATGAAATATAGATTAAACATGTGTACAATTAAACGAATGCTACATACTAGCGTATTTAAAAGCGTCTGCAATGACGGATATATTAATTTCCCCTTTTACCGATCTGTTAAAATATTTAGAGTTAATTCAATAGAAATTAGGAAAAATGGTAATTTTTATACCGAAAATATAATTATTGTAACATCAACGATCGTACATAATGCTAAATCACGTTGTTCACTGGTTATCACCAAAAACATTTTGTGGATAAAAGGTTTTGCAGCCTGCGAACTCAAACAGCCCAAATTAAAATTTTATGTCATCTTTACTTTGTTCAGCTGATCCACATCATACAGCATATTAGTTGAAATTGAGGGAGAACTTACGGGTCACCTAGTTCAACTTTCAACAGTTTTCTGGGATGGAAAATTTCATACCGAAAACTTTATGCAAAACACTTTAGAGCCGCTATTCGCTATGAACACTTTCCAATACCTGAGGCCGATTTCATCAAAGGCGCTCAAGCTCCGAATAAGCTGCAGCTCTGTAGTTTAACTATGTTACCATTGTCATTAAGGTGCAGCTAAGCTGCAGCGTAATTCATAAACACAAAACATTTTGAGAAAGTTAAGCTGTTGCTGAGCTGAACTTTAACGGCAATGATGTAACATACAGAGGTAAGATACAGCTTAAGCTGCAGCTCAGTTGGAGCTCAAGTTTCTTAAACGGTCCCAGCACTTCATAAGAAGGTTTATAGTTACTGTAACTAGATCAAGACTAACAAAATTCATATATTCCGCTCGAAAGTAAGTTGCTGTCAACTTTCTCATCCTATAGTTTTTAAAATCATTCTCTCCATAAATTTGGAAATTATAAGCCCTACAAAACTGAATTTTACGAGTAGGTTCTTTTGTAGGGCAATGGTATTCATTCCAATTTTTTTTTAATATTTTTCTGCGAGTCTCAATCAAAGTTCCTCGTTGCGTAAAAATGTTCTAATTCGTTGAATTCTCATTACCTGTTGGCCTTTCTGTACTTTCGTACAGCGAAAATGAATCGCAGGCAGCTGAATAAGGCCTATTGGACAATCCATATTGACTATATAGCGCCGTTCGACTTTTCGACATCTGCAAACATAGCATGAGTAGTTTGAAGAAGTGATTAAAATAAATTGCGAAAATTAATTACCATTCTCAAAGGTGAATCCTCGCTCATGTCGACCATCAGGTACCATTGACGACCGACGTATACGTCTGGGTACGATAGATCAATTAAAGCCTATAATTACACATATGTTAGCAAAAAAAAGTTTTTTGCACACCCCAGATCCAGATATTTGTTTTAATTTTCTTTTACACAGCAATATTATACAAATCTCTGTACATACAGCAATACAGTAAATTATATTATGTCGTGTGCTTACATGAATGTGTGTGGCTGACACCCAGTTGATGAGATGTGTGAAAATTTCAAGACATTCGAACAAGATTCTATGGTCTGTCTTTATATACTTTTGAACAGAAAAATGGCGCAAATATGTACTAACATTGGAAATCGGATACACTGCGCTTTTACTGTACAAATTGTACTGAAAAGAGGATTAGTAGAATGGTGTAACAATTTTCAGTTCCATTTGACGCATGGTTTCGACAAAAAACACCAGATATAGCACTTGCTTCCTGGATTCCTTATTTAGAAGTATTTTAAGAAAAAATAATTATACATTGTCCGTAATGATCATGAAATAATTTAATAAACAGTTCAATTATTAAATATTAGGTTGATCATTTTGCCATGATTTGCTATCATGGTTCAGTTCCTCACTGTCCATGACTTATCAAGTTATTACGTAGAAGAAGAAGCAATGCTTGATGATAGTACTTGAATTAGAAACATTCTATAATTATTATTTTGTAAAAGCAAACGCATCGGGCAGACGAAGGCATGTAAGTTCAACACGAAAAAAATAGTAAGCTTATTTCTGTTATGGATTGGAAACAATTTTTCGGTTACGAGTGAACAGACAAACTGGTAAATTTACCAATTTTCCAATTACTGTATTTTAATGTTAACAGCTATAGTGATATTTTTCAAACAGAATATCATGATTATAGGATAGAAATCTGTTATACATTTTTATGAAACGGTAAAAACGTAATTTTTTTGGAAAAATTTTGCTGTTTCATAGTCAAGTTTTAAATTCTTCGAAATATTCTCATATGCTTACTTCACCCAAAAAATTATTATTTTGGAATTGATCGTAATCCCAAACCGTAATCTCCAACACCCTGGCTGCGACCTCCTCGGGGCTTACGTTCCTGTACAAAAAATTTTGCTCCCAATTCGGCAGGCACGTATTCATCAATGTAACGCTTTGACGGCGGCTATTTTCGCTGATGAAATTTGCATAATTTGTTTGCTAATTGCAAGATCAAACCTTTCAGCTTACCTCCTGTCAGGCAGCAAGAAAATTTTCACGAACGGATTACGACCCGACCCGTCTTCCCTGGGCGCCAAATCAACAGCCTGGTGAATTGCGACGTACAGGGTACGTTCAGCAAGGTAGTAAGATAGAGAAACCTGAAAACATGACTGGAAAGAAGCAACCCGCTTTTATAAAAAACGGCATCATTGGGAGCCAAAATCTACAGAGCCTGATTGGTCGGCTTGAACCTTCATGAAGGTTGCCTTAACTTTAAGGAGCTTTAACGCGAACCTTTACTAATGGCAGCATTGAGTTAAAATTCTAACCTCAACGAAACCTTTAAAAAATCCTGTTGCTTCTGCGATTGTTAAGGCTTGTCTAAGGTTCATTTTTGAGCTGGGTTTCTCGACTTGAACTCTAACGTGACTATTAAAGGAGGCGATTTTAATGAAACCTTAAAATGCCGGACTCGACATGAACTTTCGGCGCACCTTAACAAGACTAAGGTAACGTTAAGGCTTTTCTGCTGCTCGACTTTTATCCTGAGGATTTTAATGGTTGTGCTAATGCCGATTTTTTAAAGCAGCTCAGTGCCTACCTTAAGAGTTTATCTTAAAGAGGCCTTCAGTTTTCTCTGACCTCAATGCAGCATTAACTTAGCCTTAACAATCTGTAAGGTACGTCTAAGGTTCAAATCAAGCAACAGATTTTTGAGAATACATTTTTAAGAATACATTTTTAAGAATACACTACTCTTCTACAAAAAAAATTAAAAATATGACGAATTCTCGGTTTCTGGAGTCAAAAAGATTGTGAAACAAGACTTAAAAAACATTCAGAGGGCATGGCAACATTATGCAGCAGGTAATTCGACAATAAGATTCTTGCGGGAAACCAACCATTTTAAGATTTCCAAAAATCGTGTCCTTAGCACATGCCGCGACATAAATAACCGAATACCTGTAATTATCATGGTGGAAACGTTTCAACAAAATAAATACCGTCAAATTCGCAATCATTTTGAAATTTTCAACAAAATCAAATTACTGACTCTTTAAAATCAACGTAACTGCAATACGCATTCTGCCAGCTGACTTATTTAACTCCAACAAAACCACTCTTACCTGAATTTTACCATAAATCTGACCACTACATGAGGAAGAAGGCCCAACGCTACTAATTACAGGCTGCTTTTGTGGCGTCAAATGCTCTTCGGACAATGATATACCGGTATCAAATGTTTGACTATGAGATGTCGTTTGCGGTTCTAGAAATCGACTTATGAGAATAACGATTGTGTATCAGTATATCGAATGTATCGGTATCACGTACGTATCAGTATTCCGAATGTATCAATATCCCGAACAGTGTTATACAAAGAAAAACTTCTCTGTATACCGAACGTATCGTACCCCGAACGCATCGATATATCGTACGATTCGGTATTTCAAATAATGTTATGAAACGAGAAGGAAAACCTGACAGTTTACCATGGAAATATACAGTTCTTCACGGTATTTTACAATGAAACAAAACTTTTTCCAAGCAAGCCTAGGCCTAAGCTTAAGCAACTGTGAAAAGCCCCAATTATGTTGAAAAAATGTAGAGCAGAAAAATTGACTAAGATCCTCTCACAATTTATTGCAAAGTTCGGGCAAAATAAGAGTTGACAACATGGATAAAAAATCGGGTTAACGAATATAATACTCCATCCAGTTTGAACAGCGAGCCCATAAAAATAAGTTAAATATGGAAAAAACTAGAAAACTTATTACTGTAATCAATGAAATAATTTTGTCGTCAGTAAGCGGCAAACAGAACGGCTGAAAATTTCCTTCAATAACCTGACTGTCTAAGTCGACGGAGAATGAGCGTCATCTTTTTTTATGATTTTGGCCTTTCCATCCTCATGAAGAAATTTAACGTTTTTCTACAATATAATGTTTATCACCAAGTGAAACTTGCGTATCAAATTGAATCTATTTTTTGGTTTTCGCTGTGTCTATCATTTTAGTTTAAATGTGATAGAATAAAAGTAAAATTGCATATGTTCGGGATATCGAGAATTAATGCATTATTCTGATAACGATACCTTCGGTATAACAATGCATTGAACTGATACATTCGGGAAAGCGACAACGAAAATAACGAACGGCATGCATTGGGAAGAATAATCACTTACTTATAGATCTAGACGCTATAATCTTCACACAATCGGCATTTTGAGATTCCTTCACTACCTCGCAAACTGCTTCGAATGACAGATTTCTCAACTGTCGTCCATTCCACTCGATTACTTCATCACCTATTTTGAAAACCATGATTAATTAACGGTATCTCTATAGCAAGTGCATACACCACCCATCTTACAACATTACTGCTATGTTACAGCAGGCTCAAATACTTACATGTAGGTTTCTGATATGCCGCAGCCCATCTGCTTACTTATTTCTAAGGCTTAAACCCAATTCAGAAATGAAAAAATCCTAGGATTTTTGTCGTCGACAGTCGCCGATTGTCACCTATTCCGTAAAAATTTCATTGGTAACTGTTCCCGATTTTACCAATTCAGAAATAAATAAATTCTAGGATTTTTGTCGCCGACAGTCAACGATTGTCTCCGACAGTCGCCGATTGTCGCTGATTCCGTGGGAATTTCATTGGTGACTGTTCCCGATGGCGATTGTTTCCAGAAGTGAAAAAATCCCAAGATTTTTGTCGCCGACAATCCTACAAATCGGGGATGAAATCCGGGCAATAGATTCAATTTTTAGGGACTGTCGCCGATTTTTTACATGTCGAGCATAGGAAGCCAAGAGTGCTCGATGCATCACGAGGTTATTTTTATTTTTGCCTGAACAATATAAAACCCAAAAAAACATCCAGTGTGCATGTGTATACAATCCACACGTGTGGGAAGAAAATTTTGTTTGGCTATTTTCAGGTGCAAACTTATTTTGTGTTCTGTGGAGGGAAATGTCTACACTCGGTTTTAGAAAAATGTTGTTATCCTTTTTGATTGTGTCCTTGTGTCCCCGAATGTCTCGATTCCCTAAAGTCCCTATTCCCCTAGGCCTCCGATTCCCTGAATAATGAATTAAATTCCCGTTTCTCCGAACAATGCATTAGTCTCTATAACCCGAACGTTCTAATTCCCCAAGTATCGAATAAAATAAAATTATCGATTCCCCAAATGATTCATAAAATGTTATAAACCGGCGACTGTGGCCGATTAGATCCCAGGAATCGGCGACAAGCGATTTTCCCAATTGCCGATTCATCCCTTGAAATCGACGACTGTGGCTGATTAAATCTTAGGAATCAGCGACAGTCGGCGATTTCACTTCTGGATTGGGCTTTATACACAGGCATGCAGCAATGAGCCCAGAGGGCGCGACGCGAACCCGGTTAGGCCGGCGCGTATATGCTTATGTGCTATAACGTGGTAAGGTCGTAGGACGAATGGACACTTTCTAAAGGACATCCGATTAAAGCATGACCATCTAAACACAGATCTTCTACCGAACAATACCACTTTAATAGTTTTCCAAAGTGGATTGCATGCAAGTAAAATTGGGGGTCAACCATGTTGAGCACTGCTCAATTACAAAAAAATTAGTTTATTACCGGGTTTCAATTGACCGACGTAATCAGCGGGGCTGCCCGGCATGACTTTCGTGACGTAGGCACCCAAAGTGCCATCCTTGTTTCGACGGCCGCCGATCACTTTCAACCCTATCGAGCCGCTTTTCGACCTGCGTAGGAAAATTCTACCTAAGAATTTCGTCCTTTGTTGATTCATTTTCCAAACCGTGGCATTTATCTGAAAGCGATAGACTGATCAATGGTCATGTGACCAAAACGAATATCCGGTTATGTGTCACTTGATCATTTTTAAAATCGGTCCTTTCGCTTAAAGTGTCGGTCTTTCGATGTACTTGCTCTTTTCTCCCTGGAAAAGTTCTTGGCAAATTATATGAATTTCTTGGGAGAAAGAGCAGGAAGAACAACTTCAGCACCAAACTAAAAAACAAAATGGAGTAGGTCCGAAAATATCAAGAAAAGACGAAATTCTGAATGTGGTCCTTCAAATCTAGCAAATGTTTTCATGATCTACCTTTCGGGTCGGATTTTTTCCTCGCCTGATCTACTTTAGATCTCCTGTACAAATGTTCATCTTCCAGTGACGACGAACTACTCGAACTATTATTTATCACCCGTTGACAATAAGATTTTTCAGCCCTTTTCTCTTCGTGTTTCAAAAAGGCTTGGTTGGATGCGCAATCGTTCAAACTCCTTTTTTGGTATAAGGCACGTCTTGGGGCACCATTTTGCTGCTGTTTTTTGGATTCTGCATTTTCAATTTTATTATTTTCTTTTTCCTTATCATAATTATTGCTTTCATTTTCGACCGATGTAGGCGATGGTGGCGATGGCGGCGTTTTAAACGACTGTCGAAACGGACCGTTCGGTAAAGTTTGGTCTTTTGGGTGTACGTCCAACCGATCCAAATCTAGTCGTTCGTTCACCACTATATCCTTCCCTTTGGCACCGTTATCGCGAAAAGGCACTTTGTGTTCTTCGAGTTCGATTCCGGCATTATCGCCCAACTTATAATCTGGAAAGCGGGGCGACATCGACGTTGACGGGCCATTTCTAGGATATTTCATCGTTTCGGGCGATGAAACTTTGCAACTTGGATCATGCAGTTTGGAGACTTCAGTTTTCAACCCGTTCGGCGCCTGTGGCAAAAAAATGAGATCTACAATCATGTTATTCCGGGCGTCAAAAAATATTATTATGCACGATTGAGGTTGTTCAAGATTTCTATCATGAGAAACATAACTTGCTTATATTCTACCATAATTTCAAATCTATGCGTACAAAACTTTCGAAACCATTAATGAGAATGAAGAAGGCACATACTAGAGTGGTTTGCAGAAACGTGATTCATTTTGACTTGCAATTTAACATAGCCGTGTTTTTTATTCGAGTTGGTCATTGATACAACTTGAGCACAATTTTTAATTTATTGGAGTTTTTCAAGACTTCCCACTACATTCAAGTTCCAAATTTCAAGGTGCAGGATACAATTCCAAGTTTTTGAATGCAAAATTTTTTAATATCGGAGTTTTGTCTGTAATTTTGCCACTTCAAGCTCATTTAGATAGATTTCTATAAGTCTGACTGACCAATTCGATTACAAATCGCTGGTGTACGCTGACAGATTATTTATTCTCATATTTGGTTTTCTGACGATATCTACGAGAATATGTAGAATTCGTTTGATCATTTTAATTTATTAAAAATGATATAAAAAGCGAAAATTTTATTTACTCTAACTCGAACATTCTTCTGTGTGTTTGAAACACAAAATCCCAGCCGAACAAATTATAGTTTGTTCTTTATCAAGTGTTTGCAAAGTAAAAAAGACAAAAATTATTACCATCGTCAATATCGTTTTGTTTAAGCAAAGCTTTTACCATAAAATTTTCTTTCAAAAATTTGTTTAAAGTTGAGTAGGCTCATGAATTTTGTGCCCTATATAACATACGGTTCACAAGAAAATTGGGAAATATGTAATGCTCTTTTTTGCAGTTTTATCATCAGAGACATTTCAAGAAAAAAGAACCTAAGAGCAGTTTCACATTGAGCGAAAAAACTGTCAGTAACAGAAATATGTTTTGCTCACTGTTATACTGCACATCTTGGTTGAGAAGCTTTTGAGTTACTAGAGCCTTGCTGGTTGAAGAGTTAGGCTTGACGCCAAGACCATAAAATTATAAGAAAACAAAACTTTTGCTTTAAATTCTTAAAGTAGAACCATATGAAAAATTTCCAAAATAAAATTACTTCAACGCCATTCTCAACTTGACGATCATCAGTATTATCCGCCATTCTACTCGCCACCGTTTCGTCTTTTGGAGTCGCTTCGACTTTTCCCGTTTTGGTCGTCGCAACTGTTGACGTTGACGTTGATGCCGTGACGTTTTTCTCGTCAGGCGATTTTTTCTTAATATCTGACAGAGTGACGTGACGATGGTCGTCTTCGTAACATTGATGCGGCTCCTTCAACGATTTGGCCCAATCGGTCGAATATTTTCTGTCCAATTTTTTCGACGGCGTCGTTTCGACGGATGGCGTAGCGGCGGCGATGGGCGAAAAAGCGGGCGGCGTAGTCGTCGTCGACGAAGGCTGCAACGATTTTTGTAGCGGCGGCGGATGATCGGCCGGCAATTGGCGCCTATTTTGGAACCAAATGCCGGATTTAGATAACAATTCCTGCCGTTTAGAGCACAATTGGCATGCCCATGATACCTGCTGAAAGAATGGCACATGCGAAAGTTATACGTTGGGCAAAGAATATAAATGCGGACTTGACATCTACGGAATATGAGAAAAACATTTTGTTGTACGATTTTCGGAGTACCCTTCACGTCATATTCTGTACAGAAAGCAAGGACACAGTTGTGTGTGATTTTGTGTCAGTGTGATTTTGTGTCAACTGTACTACCAAGATGAAACGTGTGCATTGAGTAAGCTTTGCCGCTATTGTACCACATTAGCTGACCTTAAAGCTATATCTGTGGTAATCTCGTCAATAAATAAAATTGGGAAAAAGATGCCAAAGACTAATAAACTGCATAACCCATAAAGTAGTTTCCAATTTTCTACCTTGTTCTTCAGCTTGAAGCATTTGCTGCACCGTACACAAACTTTTAACTGACAATGGACACATTTCCTGCCAATGCCGTCAGCGAATTTCGTCTTCTGGCAAATTTGGCACAACGCCGGGTCCATGGTCGCCTGTACATTCAATATCGACGTTCTTCTTTCTTCTATAAGCTTTTCTATTTCTTTCAACTCTTTTTCATGTTGCCTTGAAACAAAAATATGAAAACTTTTATTTAAGTCAATAGTTTTACTTCGAAATTGACCAATGGGTTGTCACAGTTCAAAATTAATAGCGTGAAGAACTACGGTAAATAAATTTCGTTAACACATTGCAGACGTCAGATCTTTTCCTCGTCATTTTGCAAAAAGTTTTTAGGACTATAATATAAGTCATTGCTCTTTCCGGGTATACTGTACTCAATTGTTTATCAAAACGATGTTTATCTCTGAACATTTTCTACTTTTAGAATTGTTTATTATATCTAATGGCGAAATATCGCTCCAGACCTTTTGATTTTAAATTAGCTCGATTATACATAGTGTGGCACCTCGTTTTGACATCGGCCTTGCTCAGTGTTTCAATGCACTCGGGATTCCAGCTTCCCCCAGAATGTTTCCCTCATTCGGGAAGAGTCATTTAATCTAGTATAGAATGTTGTCCAACTCTATGGTTATCATTCGACGGATTATGAAAATTTATATTTGTTTCCACTTTGGGTGGTTAAAAAAGCATAGTGTCTTATTTGCGGTAAAAGTGGTACCCCGATTTGTGATTACGATCGATAAAGAAACCCAAAATCGATATGAAATGCGAAAAAGCTTGCTTACAAGTGTACTGAATCATATATTGGTAGAACTTGCTCGTGACAGTACTTTCAATTTGGATATTTTGAGATTCCGCATATATTCCAAAGAAATGAAAATAAGTAAATACTCGAAGTTGAATGAGCATTCCTCCATTAGGCTCATCAATTTCTCATTAGCATGTTCATATTATGTTATTTTGCACTTCCCAATTGTTTTCTCAACATAATAATGAAATACAAGAATCGATTTCACCACCGTATTTTAAAAAACTTGTAGTGTGCTTGAAACGTCAGCTAAACAGTAGTTATCTGGGAGTAATTAACACAAAATTAACTGCAGAATTCATTCGCATTTGCTGGTTTTGATAAAATACGTACTATGTTAATAATAGTGCGCGGAGAGACTGGGGTTGACCTCGTCTTAACCTAACAGTCGATGGCGAATTTCTAAATGCATCACATTAGACAAATGCATTGAGATTTACTCAAAAATGCCTGCTTGTGTGCTTGATTTCGTGAAAAATTCGAGCCATTTGTAAGCCACAATTTATGACAGAATGGATGCATCGATCATGTTTATCAACTCTAATCAAAAATCTAACTGATAAATTCTTTTGACCTATTCTCCGGACAAAATTTGATCTTTGAGAAAGGATTTAAAAATGATTGGTTTTTTTGTGAGTAATAGTCGGAGTTAGTAGATTTGCATAAACATTATGATAATTTACTCTCGCATCCTTTTCTCGCTATTCTCCTCGGCATTTTGTCGCTTCATCACTTCTTCGATAATTTTCCTCTCTTCTTCGGTCAAATGGCTCAAATCCGGGGCGGCCATTTCGTTCGTAGGATCGTAGTTCATAATCTAATGAAAAGCCAAAAAAGTCCTCCAAAAGCGAAGGGAAAACCACAATGAGTTGACCTTTCCCTTTTCGCCTATTATGTCCAGACGAAAATGATGGATAAAAAATAAAGAAATCGCCCTTTTACGTCGCTGAACATCACCAACGTTGGAATCTTCGCGGTAAGCGGTAAAAACGGGAGTTGGATAGATATTTTTTATAAATCACGTTTCTTCCATCTTATAATCGGATTTAATGCATTTTGATCCTAATTAATAATTTAAAAGTCGCCGTTTTCGAACTAAAATGGAGAGAGTAAGAAAAGAGGTAAAATTACAAGAAAAATTATCTTTTGAACGAAAGATCGCGTTGCGGCATTGCAAAAAATCTGTTTTTTTTATTTCGCTTTTTTCGTCGATCAAGTGAAATTTTGTGCGGCGGAAATTTCTAGAAAATGAGACGGAAAATCCCTAAAGGCGAACGTTTTTATGCAAAGAACACCCTTTAAATAAGATTAATTAATTGGAAAGCATAAAATCACGTAAAAATTTTCTTATGATAAGCAGATCAGAAAAAACTATGAAGTGCAAAATAATTTATAAGCAAAATGATGAAGAACGTAATGAAAACGGTAAAAATGCAGCAAAAAAGAAAAAGCACAATATGGAAGCTTAACGTAACACAACGTGGATTTTTGGGAACGCCACTAACACGATAGTATGTCATTTTTAGCTTCCCAAAGCTATAGCCCTCTTTCGAAGCACGAAAAACTAGAGATGACGATATATTTTGAGGCCAAATATGCGCGACGAATCAGGAAAAATGAATTGGGCGAATTAAGATGACAGGTATAAAGACAAATAATAGGAATTATGCTGGAGATCAGCCGTCCAAGCAGTGCAATTTTTTCGAAATTTTTACAAGTTGACTCAAAAATCCCGTTTCTGTTTGGGTCGTCGACGATGTGTCGGCGATCAGGGCTCAGTTTCAAGAAGCTTAGGCTGCAGCTCAACTTTCCAGATATGTTTTGTGCAGCCTACTCCGCAGAAAAAAAGCCTCACTGGATTAAGTCAGTGTAGATATTCACAGAAGAGCAAAATCCTTGAAAGAGCTTTTTTAGAAAAAAAACGTCCATCAGTAAAGCCAATTACGTTTAAGCTCGAGACTAAAATTATATTTTAATTAAGTATATGCTAGAAAAGAAACATCGTTTTGGAAATGTTAATGTTCTTTGGCCGCTAAGGTGAAACTAGATGCACCAGAGGAAATCAACAGTTTGCTTAACTATTCTTGCCGACCACAAAAAAATTTTCATTCCGACGAACAAAAACCAAGACAAGAGCTTTAGGTGCCTCATGTGCAATCCGATTTGTTTTGTATGATAAACGCTGCAAAAGATATGTAAAAGAAAAATTCTACTGGAAAATAGAACTTGGCAGTGTTATGCATAATGACCTAAAACATGAAGTCTTACTGAGACTACTCTCCAGGCTTGACTATCAATTTTCCCTTGTGTGAATAAGTTCACAACTTGATCCTTTAAATGAGGATGCTATTTTACAATACCTTCATATACTGCAGAAGGGTATCATCCCAGTAGGTCGACTATCCCGGTAAGTCGACTATCTCAGAATGTCGACCGTCCCAGTAGGTCGACCAATAACATAAGCATCATTTTTTTCAACATATAAATTTCCGGTAGGTCGACTGTCCGACGAAGTCGACTATACTCATCAAATCGATCAGAACCGGACTAGCCCAAATTCCAATTTAGTTTAGCGATCCAAATTTGCGAGATCAGATTGTTTATAGGGCTTAGGCCTAGGCTTTGGTTTTTATCTTAAGCTTAGGCTTGGGCTTATGTAAAGAAGACATGCTGAATTGCAGTGTAGTCGACCTTCTGGAACAGTCGACTTACTGGGACTTTCGACTTACTGGGATGGTTGACTTACTGGGACAGTCGACCTACTAGCACACAATCCTGAAGAAGTATAAGATCGTTTTTCTGAACGGTCATCATTCATTGGGGGTCGTTACCGCAACCAAATAAATTTTTGTTCGCGACAAAAAAATTAATTTGGTGCTTGCGGGACGAATTTTTGGCTTGATCTTCTTCATGCCTTGTGCACATAACTAAAAAAGTTCAATAAAGTATAAAATTTCATGGTCACACACTTCATAATGACCTTATACCCGTAAAAATGTAGTGGCTTTCATCGTTACTGAAGATTGTGACGGTCATTTGACAGACTTGACCACTGGCGATTAATTTTCATATCAATTTGCGAACACGATCAAGTTTTTCTCATTTTTTAAAAACTATGATCCAAAGTATAAATTGCTATAATCTCTGAGACATGAAGACTGTGTTGAGCATACTCGGTTGGCGACAAGCGTGAGCTTCAAATTATGTAGATTGCGATGCAAAGATTGCAACAGAGAATGTTTGGGCGCGCCTTGAAATGAACTTATTGATCAACCGTCGTTATGTACAAAATTTTTCTCAGCACGATTATACCGTAAATCTCCATCTATAAGTCGCCATCGAGTATAAGTCGCATCTGAAATTAGTAGGATTCACCCATAAGTCGCCCTCGAGTATAAGTTGCATCAAAATACTGTTATAGTTCTTTCTAGAAAATTCCACCAACCGAATCTAAATTATTAAATGCTTCTATCGTGTTAATTTTGTACATTGTGTCGTTATAGCTGTACATTTAACTACCGAAAGGAATTAAGCATAAATCTTATACAGCTACATATAAATTGGAAATCGTAAATGTTGCCGAAAAATCAACAAACCGTGGAGCGGCAACAATATTTTGTTTTTTGTTATTGATCTGAATAAAGTTTATCTGATTGAACGGGTGTTTCATTTATAAGTCGCCCTCGAGTATAAGTCGCAGTTTTAAACCGTATGTTTCGAGTATAAGTCGCAACTTATAGGTGAGGATTTACGGTATATTATTTTCTAAAACGTTCTTACTTCTACTGCTTTTTTCAAAATCGTGTTAGCATAGCCTACTGTACCGTTCAGGAATCTGATTGCAGTGTGAATGAAAAGGGGTTTCGAGTTCAATCATTTTTCATTGTATTTTTCTCTGTCCATGTTCTTTATATTATGAATGGGCTAAAAATTCACATTTGTAGCAATAATGAACTCTTTACTGTATATAACACATCCTGTGATCCGGAATATACACTTGTCGCGGTGAGCCAGTTGCGGTAATAGGCATGGTAGCGGTTATGGGTCTGTTGCGATAACGAGGCCAACCCATCAACATTCAGTAAATTACTGCATCATATGACGTTATCGCCACAAAATACATAAGAAACACAAATAAAATACAATGCTGAAAATAGTGTGACAGATGCAATAGAATAAGAAAAGCTTGCTATTGTGCAAACTCAACATATCTCTTTCGAAGCTAGGCCAAATAGTATCCCGCAAATTCAATTATAGTCTATTCATTTTCAAATGAGCCTCGGAAAGCAACAGATTTCATAGAAATCGACGAGCTGGACAATGAACCTGAATCGTAGGCCAAAATTTTTTTTCTCAATGTCTTCGCCCAACTGCTGCACTCAACCTGAGAAAAATGAGTGTCCGTAAACGCAGGTTGTTTATTACTTGCAAGGACATCTTTCTGAGCTCCGAGACTCATTTAGAAAAAATAGACTATAGTTCTTTGCATACTATCAGTAGCTCATACTAAATGCCACTACTTTTCTCTTAGAAGCAAAATTGTTTTGTCTTGGTGTATCGATCAATGACTACATTAAGAACAACACATCAAACCTATACCTTCATGAGACATGTACAGTATCGCATGATATGATCGATTAATTTTTCGGTGTTATTTGAATCTATAATGAACAAGGAAAAGATATTGAACGAGAAAAACAGGAAAACGCAAAAAAAGTTCCGTTCCACCGAATGTCCTCACCACGCTTTGGCGACTAATGTTTTTAAGATGACATTAACATTGATAAGATTATGAACAAAAGACGATGAAAATGGTAAAAATAGTCGACAGCAGAAAGGTCATTTATTGCAAAATTATCATTCACGCATGATTGTGAGCGCAAGTTAATCTGAATGAAATTTAAGAAACTTTGATGATTAACATTAATTTATGTTTCAAGAATATTGAAACTTTGATCTCAAAGAACTGTTATGCTGGCTAATGAGTGTAGAAAAACGGAGGGAATGCATCGCTCATTGCTCTCTGATCACGGTATATGGTTCAACGTGATACGATGCCGCAACTCTATCGTTCGTTCTTCTACCATAGTGGCAACTTCTACACATTGCAATATATGACTTGCCATATGAAATAAAAATTACTTTGTTCATACTTTCATAGGAAATGCTATTTTCAATGATTCGTCAATGAAGTCGCTTGTGGAAGACTCATCACTCTGTTGGTTGTTTAGAGAGGAAGCCAATTTCGCAAGCGATGGATTTCTGAGAATTCAGTACTTGAATTTACTAGGATGAGTAAAAAAGATGCGATGCCAGGTGAATTCAGTTTTCTGAAACAGCATATAAATTAATCTATCGATAGGGTTACAGTCCATATACTACGAAATGGCAGATGCAGCGACAAGAAAAAAGTAGGTTCACGTTGATACACAATTTTTATGAAGGCGCAAGTTGATACTATAGAAAAAATATAAATTGCCTTATCCAAAATCAAAGAAACGGTATCGAGCTTATCTATTTTTGACTTAGACAAAACTGCTGTCAACACCCAAAACCAGGTTATTGCCGAAATTATCAGTTGGTCTGTTCGTCGCTGATGGATGAGAAAGTTTTTCTCATTGATTACAGTAATAAACTTACTTTTATTCTGAACCGAGCTTACTTTCAACGCTTCACTGCCTCCAACATTTCGAAATGAATACTTTGGTTGGCGCACATATGGCGAAAATACCGAGAAGTTCCAGGAGTCTTACTGGGTACTTTTCTTGACAATTTTCATGTTCAGCATTTGAATAAGACCAACTCGCAATAATGAATGAAAACACGATATCGTGGAATAAACTGTAAATTTTGAGACGTGAGAACCATGCATCATTGAACAATAAATAATGACTAAAAGTTTAGATAAGACTTTCAATGTCACAATACGGGTTTTTAGTTTTAGAAAATTTATCATAAATGTAATGGTCAGTTGTGATGAGTCAAAACAAAACTGCACCTCAAAAAAGACATGTGGGGCAGTTTTAGACGCTGAGAGAAGAAATCTGACATTCCTTTGGATGAAAGTGTGAATTCGTTGTGCTACATAATGAAGTGCAAATCAGAATTCTACCATTTTTTCTCATTTTTGATGCATTCTGTTTCATCGTTTACTTATTACTGTACGAATACGATAACGGTCATCACTAAAGTTGGTTTTTTTTAGAGAAAAAATGATAATTTTTCAGAAAATGGCATGCCAGCATGTCAATCCTACGAAGTAACACGAAAAATTTCCACAGTAAGTACTCCTACTAAAGTGGTACATTACATCAAAAAATGACAAAAAATTGGAATCACATGGTATTCAAATATGAAAAAACTGTAGTTATTAAAAGGATTCAGCTAAGATGACCAACACAGAATGAACTTTCAAGCAACAGGGTGTCTCTAAATGATAGCAAGCAAAATTTCAATGAGGTAGTCTATCCCGGGGTATACTCATTCATGTGAGCAGTTCCCAAGAGAGCGATTCCCAAGTGATTGATTGCCAAGTGAGTGCATTCTCAAACGAGTAAATTCCCGATAGGGAGATTCTCGAATGAGCAATCGAGAATTTAATAACACTTTCTTAATACTCTGCGCCTTCATCTTATACTTTCCTTGGTGTGTATATCCTTCGTTACCTGTGTGCGTTGCTTATGTTTTTGTTCAGGTATGTTTTTACGCTTTCATCTTTCGTCTCTGCTTTCTTCCATTTTCTTTTTTATTGTCATAAACTGTTCTTTTCTTGCTCAGGACATTACAAGTTGTCATCTCGAATAACCCTCCCGTATAATTCTCATACAGTTCGATATGCTTCATTTCTTATTTAATTTACTCCTTCGGGATTTTTTGCATTGCCACTTACTTTTCATCTTTGTCTTTTGATTTTATTTATCTTTCTTTTTTCTATTCTCCTACTCGTTTCTTTATTTCGCTCATCTTTCACATTATCTTTTTCTACTTTCTTTCTTGTTGCTTTTCCTATCTTAATTTTTCTTTCTTGTCACTTCCCTTCATGATTCCTTCTTTTTGTAATGATTTTCTACCAATTGTTATTCTTAAAACTCGTATTTTCCTTTTTGTTGACGTTTTCTTTCTCTTGATCTTTTGTTTCTTCCAGCATCCTTTTGTTTATATTTTTATGAAGCTTTTTACACCTACAACTATGAAACACTTAAGCATGCCGAACTGTGTACGGTAAACTACGATAAAATGACAACTTGTAATGTATTGTTTCATGAGCAAAAAAGGAAAAAGTAAATGACAAGAAAAAAGAATGAAAGAAAGCAAAGACAAAAGATCAAAACGTAAAAACATACCTAAACAAAAACATTAGCAACGCACACAGACAACAGAAGAAAAAGAAATATATACAAAGTAAAATATAAGATAAAGAAGGAAAATATGAAGAAATTGGTCATTTGAGAATGAGCTGACATGGAAATTGCCCACATGGAAATCACTCAATTGGAATCCGCTCACTTAGCCATCCCTCACTTGGAAATCACTCACTTGATAATAAACCGTCTATCCCAAACCACAAAAGACACCCGAAAAGCCTTATATTATTCAGTTTCATTCGCTGTAGACAGCTGTGTCAATTGAAAATGATTTTCCGCTTCACAACATCAATGTAAAGTTGCGAAATCTCTTGAAAAATTGTCTTCTGATTGTATTTCTTACTTTCGCTACAGCTCGACGACTATTCGACAATTTTCCACAATTTTCTGTAGGGACACATAGACTTGCGCTCTTAACTCTACACGACTGAAGTCTACTGGTTGTTGCTTATTGCGTGTACAGTAACTGATCGAATCAAAAGATGCAAATCAAAAATCAAAAACACAGAATACCGTTGGAGAAGTGACTCATCTTTTTTCATCCAAACAATCCCTAGGAAGTAACCTATCTTCAGGCTGAAAAGCAAATTAAATGGAACTTCAAGCATCGAGATACATGCAGTTATGCACATGTGCAATGTTTAAAATCGTTATATTTATATGTTGCACTAAACATCTTTCGAAGAAAGTCATGCTGATTCTTTTCACCCCTTTGAAAATTGCTGATGGAAAGACGATTTTATCTGGTGCGGCAGGCTATTGCTCTGTGCAAAGACCTGACCCGATGAATGCAGAGATTAGTGACTGAAATTTGTAATTTTTACGTTTCACATGCGCCACTTTATTACCTATATCTCAATGAGCAAATGGTGCTTTCAATTCGTTCCGTTACTGTATATAGAATACTGCATGAAAGAGCTTACTGGAAAGATGAGGAATAAATTTCAAGGGTATACTGAGCTACAAACGGAAAATTGGAAATTCAGCTCCAAAATTTGCCATCTTTTTACTTCATTCGTTATTCCACATGCAATAAGCAACATTCGTTAGACTCATATCATGTAAAGTTTAGAACGATAGGTTCATATGCCTAAGATAAAAAATTCTGGAAAGCCGTCGAACCATTGCGAAATTAAGTAAGTAAGTAAGAAAGTAAACGTAAGAAATGCAGTCAGAAGTCATTATTTTCGAAGGGATTATGGAAATTTATATCAATGTAGTAAAGCGAAAAAACAGTTTCATATAAAAATATTGACGCAGCTGTTTTCAGTGAAAAAAAATGAGTAATGTTATGTTTTTTCAGATGTCCGTTATGATTTGGTTAGGCCACCTCACTTGAATTTTTCTTGCTCTCATTTAGAGATAGCCTGTTTCAAGAAAGTTTATTTTATTCTGCGCAATTATCTACTTTCTTATAGCTTGCAATCGTACTCCGATGGCGTTTCTGGCTGTACAATTTGAATTGAAATTCAAAAATAATACGATCTTATCATGAGAAACGCTGTAATAACTGAAGTCCTTTTAATTCCTGAATAGTGTATGGTACCGATTTTTTTCGTCATTTTTTGAAATAATCTACTCCCAGGAGTAGATACTGTTGAAATCTTTCATGCTGCTTCACAGGATTGACGTTTTGGCATGCCTTTTTCTGAAAAAAATGAATTTTTTCCTCTAAAAAAGTCACCTTTAGTGATCCGTCCAAAGTAAATCTTAAACATAGGGTAGATGAATTTTACTGTAACCTGTTGCTGACTCATCTGGATACCACTAGACGTAAATTCACGAAACTATCGTATTCGCACAATAATAGGTATAGAATAAAAAATCATGAAAATACCAAAAAGTCGTAAAATTATGATTTCCGGTTTACTGTGGCACAGCGAACTTACACCTTCATGCAAAATGAGTGTCAGGTTCGTTCTCAACATCCAAAACTATCCAACGTATTTTTTAGAGGTATATTTTTGTTTCGACTTATCACAACAAAGCTGAATCCTCTCAGACCTTGTGTCATAAATACCCAAACAGGCTGTATTTGATATCGAATGATTTTCCTAGTGAGATCCATTAAAAAACACGGGATTCACCATTGCAAATGAGATTAAAAAGGTTGACTCAGTTTGCTGTATTAATTCTTATGCTTTCATCAATAGCAAATAATCTTATAAAGCACCCTACTGTTGTTGTACGCATCAATATAGGACCTTCGTAAAGCCAATCCGTGGGCATGCAGATTGAATTGATGAAGAAAACCCACCATCAAGATGTCGACAGAAAAGTACAAATGGACGGGAACCACTCCAATTATTAAAAATCGATTGTACTCTGATGATCAACTTGAAATCTGAGCTGTCTTATCATCAGGACTTATTAAGGATGCGAGTACTGGTGAAGTAAACAATTAAAAAAATTACGTAGTGCTACGAGTAAAAGGATCAACTGTGTCGGCTTAATAAGTGAATCAGGTTTGTACCGTTACAACTTTCCCATTTATAACAATGTCAAATTCTGAATTCAGGTTTTCATAAACAAGAACAGCTTACTGTAGACGAATAAATAAATAAATCGAAATTGAAATTGAAAGCAATTGAAACAATAATACAATCAATATTACAGGCTGAAAAAAGTTGATTCCAGCATCTTGACTAAATTTAAATCCCATACATAGTTAAAAAAGCTGAGTTGAATTTATATGGTATCTGACAATATCTGTGCTGAATAAATATATAATTCCATTAAAATTATCTGTAACGAATAAGTGATGAGATTTTTTCATCATAACTGCTTTTTAGATCATGGCAGAAGTAATCGTGCTAATTTTTCGCGAAAAACTTTTCGTAAAATATTCCAAGCATACATCATGATACATATTCAATCAATAAATAAATTTCATATTTCTTTCAGAATTGAAATTGAAAGGGATTCTAGAATTCATGGTATATTCTTAAATTGAGCTGAAGTTTTTCAACTGCAATCCTTGTGCTGATGATAACAAACACGAATATAGCATGTACGTAACCAATAAAATTCGCTTTCTCAGCACTAAGCGATGTTGTAGAGCCAAAGCAAAAAAAAGGTTTAGCTTTATCCCCTAGTCGTCCATATAGATTAAGCTTCGACTAACAGCAAAATACATGATCGGGAAAAAGCGGTTTCGAAAACGTACATATACCAAAAAGTATTATATGCACATTATAAGACCTCCTGTATACCTATTCTCATGTAATAACGATCCATGTATAGGTACAAAAATACAATGCATAAACTTATATCCAGCGAAACTTCATCGAACTACGCACACTACAACGACACCAACATCAGCTTTTTTAGTTGAAACCCGTACAAACATAACTGCAGCACACTGGGAAAAGCATCAATGACCGAAAAGCAGCTTTCACAATGTTGCTAAAAAATAGTATGATTAATGGTTAACTGAAAAGACTTCGTAAATATTTTCTTTGCTAGTGAAAAATGATATATATCTCTCTTTTTTCACGGCAGATAATTGGACTTGGCACACGAGTGAGTGGCACAGAAATGAAGCCGATCCATTAATAAGGAAAATAGAGAATTACCTAAATATCTATAGTCCGACATTTTTAATCACGCTTTTTCTGTTCGAAGATTCCAAGTGGGAAAATTATATCTACGGGTATGTCATATGGAGTATTCAATATAGTGAGGAGAAAGAGATGAAGTTTAGAGAAGTGGAATCAAAGCCGGCATGTTATGGATTGAAATTGAGTTTTATGGCACAGATTTACTCTGAATGGGGATTTAGGAAGTCGCAAAAAATTATTTTCGGGCAAAGAGAAAAGATAAGTATGCAGGCATTGGTCTGACTGGCACTGACATTTGCTGCTCTTTTTCTAGTTTTGGCATCCCTGTCGGATAAATCCTGAGCTAGCTTCAGTAAAGAGGCTTCAGCTTCAGCTTAAACTGCAACTCAACTCCACAAATAGCTAACTACTGAGCTAAAGCTTTGCTGCATTCCAAATGAGAAGATCGAGTTCCAAAAAATGGGTATTTGTGTGAGTGGTTTTTTGAAAGGGTCCCTCATTCATCGGAAAAATCCTCTAACGAGGAAACGTTTTCCGGTGGAAGTTCCCGTATGGGAAGAGTTATCGGGCATTCGATGGCCATAGCGAGCTGAGTAATGTTGCGTAAGTCATTCTTCCTATATAGCCCTTAACTAAATTTACATGAAAGTATTGTACACCGATAAATACGCCAACACCTAATCTCAAGAACTACAGCTGATAGACAGATGTAGAAAAATGTATTTGACAGAACACACGAGATATAAAATATGGGCTCAAAAACGAATCTCATGTCGTTACTGATCTGGAGCTGTTCAAACTTCACTACAGTCTGTTTTTCTTGAAATGCTTCTAAATAAGGAAAGTGGAAAGCAAGTAGTATTTCAGATTTTCACGATTTCCTGACGAACAATATAGTCATATTATAGGACTGGAAATTTGTGAACGTACTAGCCTAACCTTCAACAATTTTTTGAATGAAAAATTTTACAGTAAGAGCTCTATGAAAATGATTTTGACGATAGTATTGATTTGTGTCACTTTTCTATTAGGAAGCGTTTTATAAACAGCAGACTATGAAATTCAGGTTCATATATCTCGAAGAATATGACAGGTGGAAAATGCGATATGCTTTTATGAATGCATTTGCGTGTCTTATGTTCCTTTGGTTGCTGAGATCAGGGCCCGATTGTACGAACGACTTCTGAACCTTTAGAAAAGTTCAAATGTTCAGAAGTGTGCTATTCGCTTGCACCAACACTTGGACTTATGAACCTTTGGATAGGTTCAGGAGTTCTTTAGAAAGGCTTATTTTCTATTATTAGAAGGGTTTTGCTTGCGCCAAAACGCTGAAGTTCAGAAGTTCAAAAGTCTCTTAACATGTTTGTTTTCAGTAGTCGAAAAACACTTAAGCCCCATTCACAAGTGAGAAATCGTAGGATTTTTGTCGGCGACAGTCGGCGACTCTATGGAATGAATAGGCGATTTACAGAAAGCCTAATTCAGAAGTGAAAGAATTCTAGGATTTTTGTCGTCGACAATCGGCGACTGCACGTCTGAATTTGGCTCTACGGTAGATAGATCGTTCCCCTATTTTCACTCCGAAAATGGTAGTTTTACTTACTACATTGATACGATGAACGTCCGAACTTCTGAACCTCTAGGTTAGTTCAAGAGGGCCCAGGTATGGGCAAACTCGCCATTCATGAGTAGACTTCTGCAAATTTTGGTTTAAATGAGGTGCACATGTGAAGAACGACTATAGTTCATTTACTTTGAAATGACAGATGTAGCGAAAACCAAAAAAGTTAGTCTAATTTGATATGCAATTTTCACGGAGCGGAAACCTTTATACTGTAGAAAACACTCAATTTCTACATGACAATGGGAATGCCAGAATCATAGAGAGACCGCGCTCTTTATCCCCTTTTGATTTCGATAGAAATTTTTCTGACACGTAGGTGTTACTCGATAAATTTTGACCATTTAACAAGGTTATGAAATGAAATTTTTAGCTTTTCTGTTTAGCGCACTGACGGAAGGGAAATTTTCTTTGTATACAGTATAAAATGCGTGATTTCCGAATTTCCACCGACAAGCATTCCCTGTATTTGGTATTTAAAAAATTTCATGAGAATACGGTAACTGCACTATGTGTAATTTATCCACGATTGAAAATCACATTGCCTCAGTAGTTTTGTTTTGATATAATCCTCGCAATTAAAAGCTTCTGATGGTACGTCGGTCTGACAAAGCAATATCACAATTTACAGGTAATGAACTGAAATTGATTCTACAAAACAATGAAGTACAGTAAATGAGTACACTTCGAAACTTATTGGACGGCAAGACTTTTGAATTGCGGAACGCCGGTATTACAAGCCTTTTGAATAATACCATTCTTTGGTCCAGCACGTAAGAGTGAGCACGCTTTTGGACGGAAAAAAGAGGCGTAGAGCTGTGCGTAGTGACTTGGAGAAAAAATTAGGAGGATATTCGCATTCTTAAGTAGAACGAGCAATTCAAATGCTGAAAAATCGCGAAAATGCAAAACTGTCGGTAGTATTCTAGAATGAGAGTGATTACGTCAGCAGGTTCGATAGGCGCTTTTTTAAGAGTCGAGAAGTGTTTACTGTAGTTCATTCCACGAGATATCATTTGTTGGCAGAAAGAAATTTTCAAAAACACCTTCTATTGTTGTAGAGTGGCCGTGCTAAGTAACGGAACTTAGTCGTACAGGCTATTCGACTATTTTCCAGATAAAATTGCTTTCACTTTCACTCAGCCGCTATAGTTAAAAGTAATATGAATATTTTCAATGTGTTATGGAATTTCCAGAAGCCTTGAGTTGTGTAAGCCCCCGACATTTCACCTGTACATGCATTAATTTTGAATTAAACCACAATACGTAAAACACTATTGACACCCGGTGCATATCAAAATGCGTAGTATCACGCATGAAGTAGACAAGAAATCATTTGCGCGAGAAAAGGAATGTCTATGATATTGACGAATCATCATCAATATTACTTCTTATCGTCTACATCGCTCGGGCCAACCAGATGTACACGCATTTTTCCGCAGCAGTCGCGTTCAGTAGGCTCACAAGTTTTAGCCTACTCATGAGAAATTTACGAGCTTCCCTCCCAATAATGAACTTTCATTACCTCTACCTAAAGCGGAGTGAGTACTAATGAGCAGAAAAGAAAGAAAAAAGCATAAATAGGCAAAATAGGAAACCTACAAAATGTTCCATTACTGGTCGATATGGTAGAAAAATACAACGACTACATTTCATACTTTGTACATAATATAAAGATAGACGAGTGAAATCCAGGAGCTCATAGTTCTATGATAAAAATCGCATTAAGCCAACTAACCGCCGAAGCTCAGCTCGGCTAGATGTGCGTTTATGTTTGAGCCTGTAGTACAGGGTACTTGCCACATAAAAGCCGGCTAAAGAAGCGCATCGGAGGAGATATTGATAACCAATGAGCAAAGCAGAATTACTCATAGGAAAAAAATGGCCATGTACTGCGAGCGAGCGAACGATCATTTCTCATTTTCCGATCATGCAACAAAATGTCAGTATAGACGGCTAGCTAGCAGCAAATATTTTTTGTACAACGCGAGAAAGACAATAGGAAATAATACATTTGGGCTTTTCACGCTCAGCATCTTAGAAAAGTGAACAAAATTAGTTCATTCAAAAACCGAGTTCCCTTAGAGAAATATCGTGCACAGATGAAATTGATGAGAAATGTGGAGGCGGCTAAGCATCAAGCTGTCGCTCAGTTCATGTATTACAAACGACAGTCGCTCGACATGGCGCAAAAATATTGCATGTGCCACAACTTTGTGGAATGTTTAATCGGACCATGAATCATGCCGAAGAACTTTCGCAGTCCTTGTACGTACTTTTAATGAGAATAGATACTAATTATTACTAAAAACTGTTTCCCTATTTTACTTTCATACATACTTATTGTTGGAGGAAAAAATCAAGATGTCATCTTGAAAAAAAATCAAGCTATCTTGAAAAATTCAAGATCCCGTCTTGAAAAAACTACTCGGGCGGCACATCAGAGAATGAAAATTTCTGAAACTAGCCAATCAAGGGCATTGCTCCGCCTCCTAAGTTTACGTAATCTCTCAGTGGGGATTTCTGAGGTTAGGACTTGATGGAGGAGGGTGCCTCCATCAAGTCCTAACCTCAGAAATTTTTCGTTACAAAGGGGACAGGTTATTTTGTACAGGGAATCTGGTGGGCATATTGGCTTCTAGTAACAATTTGTTTTCTGAGATTTTTTAGAAAGACGTCGAAAATGCTTGTTTTTCATCCAAGAAATGCAATATGTCAGGGATGGACATAGTCTATCTCAAAGTTGTGAAGAAATAGCCGAAGTCGACGCGTTTTGCGTCGACGCCGATTTGCATAGACACCGTGCATAAATATGCCGGTCGTCTATGTTTTTGGTCATTCAGTGAATTATTGTTTGTTTTTTATTGAAAGAAAATTATCGGCGGCCCAGTAGGGCATAAATTTATATTATTTGTTATTTTATTGTGGTGGAGCACGTCCGCCGTAAATACAACGACCCCCGGCCGACAGCCTTGGAATTACTCGCAGCGGAGGGAACGCAGGTTAGACCCCGGATCTCTGGAGTGCCACCCAGCGTGCAAGTCTACATTTACAACTCAGTTCTCGGCCTGACTTCTGATTTTGCCCCTGGTTTGAAGTTACTTGAGCTCAGGGTGTTATCATTTCTTCTGCAGTTCTTCGGGACGAAAGCAGGAGATCTTTGTTGATTTAGAGACTGACCGAACTGTTGCAATCTGATTCTACCTAAGGTTTCGGCCTGATTAGGTGAATTAGCTAGTAACTGATTAGGTCTATTTTTGGTATCAAATCCTTTATTTATATTTCTCAAACTATCCCAAGTCTCATTTCAACAAGTGGTGGCTTCTGACTCTCAAAGTAACGGAAAATCAGAGGCAAACTCGAGGAGTCAAAAAACCTATTGGTTTTTATAGAGAACTGGGAGGTTACAAAATGAATAAAGACAACCTAGGTGGCCTCAAGAGCTCCGGTTTGCCCCGAACACCACCGGGAAAAAAGGCCCGTGATGCAGAAAAGTTAATTGTCCTGACTTCAGCTGAAACTTCAGCTGAAGAGGACAATTGCTCAGATCACCAGCCTTTATCGGTGGAAAATGAAGGCAATCGACCTACGACCTCGACAGCTGTCGAGAGGGAGGACGACGACGCGATATTATCGGCCAACGAAGATCAAATTTTTAAAATTCCGTCGTCGACCAACCTCCCCAAGAGAGGCGAATATTTACATCCGCCAATTATGGGACCGGCGCGTCCATTACCGAAGATGAACATTCCGGTTTTGGATCAACAGCAGCGCCGGCCAATTAATAAACCCGCCCAATTATTCGACACGTACCATCGATTATATTGGGATAACGAGCGGGAGGAACATCGAGAAAATCCTCGAAAGAGCTCATTAGAAGACAAATTGGATCAGATCATGAACAGGTTAGATGTTTATGATGGCATATTTGCCAGCATTGCTAATACAGGTTCACAGAAAGCCACTAAGGCAAATGAACCTAGGCAAAGCAATGCTGGCTGTTTGGAACAAGGTGGTGCATTGAAGTTTGAGCAGGCCCAGGAAGAGTTAGCGTGGCAAAATGATGGCATCACTCTTCAGCAAGACTGTAGACGGAAAGACCAAAAGTCAAGTCTCGGTCCTAAAGAGCAGCATATGTCTCATTTGCCCACTACCTCAAAAGTGGAGCAGAGGGTGAGCAGTTGTGGTTTTGACGAAGGCCTAAAAAACCCAAGTCTGATAAATCCAACTATCTCACAACAGAGCAGTTGTATTAGGGGAGAGACCCCAAGTGTCAGGCAGCAGGTCATGCCTACAATGATTCCGATTGATCCAGCTTTATGGGTCAATCCGGCTCAAGTAGGCCCAACTGTCTATGACATTGAAAGGGCGATCAAACCGAAATTACTGCAATCTGATATGCCAAGTAAACAGGTTCTTGCTTTTCTAGTGGAGCTAGAAGGTGAGTTTCGAAAGAATACTCCCGATGAGGTGAAACTAGAAGCATTAACCCGTTTGTCAAGGGACTTGCCGAAAGAATTGGCCGAAGAGTCAACGACATATAGGGAGGCCCGAGACAAGATTTTGAATTATTGTGCTCCAGATTGTAACCTGGACATGCTCAAACGGGATTTATTAGATATTAAGCAGGAACCCGATGAGGCAGCAACCAAATTTCTAAAAAGGGTTCGAGCACATGTGAATCTCGTTTACCAGAGTGAAACAAAAGAGTTTAAAAATAAAATAATCATTGAAACCTTTTTCTATAGGAGTTCTTTGACTTATCAATTAGAACTGCAGAAAGACATAGCAAAATTCAAAAATTGGTATGATCTTTCGCAGGCAGTCTATGAGATAGAGTTAAAGTACCGGAATGCGATCAGAACATTTGGGCCAAGAGAGCAGCCCATGATGATAAATACGGCACAAGCGGAAATTGCTGAGGAGCAGCAAGCCGATGTGAATGTAATCCAAAGACCTTATGAAAGCGCCCAAAAACGCAATAGGGACTTTAGAAGACCAAACACAGAAAGGCAAACTCCAATGCAATCTTCGCAAAATCAATTGATAGATATAGCAGATGAGGAAGTACTTGAAGTACCTCCGCAACAGGCCATAATGCCTCGGCAACAGCCTGTTGAGGAGCCAAAAAAGGACTCCCTCATGGTGGCTTTATCTAAGGAGTTTATCAAAATGGCACAATGTTATGAAGAGATTAGGAACTCGACCAAAGCTCAAGAGGAAGCCATAACTGCTTTAACTCAGAAAGTTGATAAAGCGAAAGCGAAAAGTCAACAAGAGGTTCAGCAGCGAAAATGGTGTACTTACCACGAAAATAACACTCACAACACGATTGATTGCAGAACCTTGAATTTTTATAAAGGTCTGCAAAATCGTGGAAGGGGTGGAAATAGTGGAAGAGGCTTTGGAAGAGGAAGTCCTAGAGGAAGTTTTGGAAATTTCCGAGGTAGAGGAAATTTCAGAGGTAATTTCAGAGGAAATTACGGAGGAAGTAGAGGAGGTTTTGGTAACGAAGGCGAAAGGGGAGCTTATCAAGTTTCGTTTCCTGATGACCAGGCGGAAAATTTGCAAGAATATGCCGAGTTTCAGGAATACGTAAAGTTGAAGAAGCTCAGGGAGCAGATGAGGTTGTTACAGGCTACCACCCAGCTGATGTTACCAGGACCAAATCTAATGGACCAACAACCAGTAATCGCAAATCAGAGTTCAAATACCCTGTTGGTTCCGCAAAAGGTAGTTAGTCCATCGCAAGCCTCCGGGCAGACAGACCAACCGCCAAGTAGTGGTGTCAATAGTGTACAGTAAGAACCAATGATGGAGATGAAGTTGTGTGGGTTACATAATTGTGCCATGGAGAAAGAGGAGAATGTGCCAGAAATGGAATGCAGTGCCGAGTATGGTAGGAAGGCGACTGCAGAGGAACTGGATATGTTAGCAAAGTACCCTAGAACACAGCCATTTCACATTAAAGTAACTGTGTGTGCTACTACTGCAAAGGCACTGATTGACACGGGAGCTCAGTGTTCGGTGATGTCGGGTGATTTCTTGAAAAAATCACTTGGACTGGAGTATACAGCGTACCCTAAGATCCTAAAAGTCACTGTTGCTAATGGTAAAGTAGTTAGTGCACATGGTTACGTTCAATTTCAAATGCAATGTGATTATGGCCGTTTTCCAGTTAAAGCTATCATAATACCAGGGTCCGCAGAAGATTTGATATTGGGAACAGACTTCCTGGCGCATCCGGAAGTCAACACAGTAATAGATTTTGGAAAAGGTTCAATGACTATGATGGGTGTGAAGAAAAGTATTGATTTGCTAACATCTGATAAGAAAGCAATTCCAATAGTTGGGGTGCATAATCCGATGATAGCAGAATCAGTACAAGGAAATTCTATTGAAGAAGATCAATGTTCGACAATTGAGCAGCTGGAAGATCTAGTTCCAGTAGTAGCTTGTAATAGAATTTACATTCCACATGGAACAGATCAACTAGTGAAAGCTAAATTGTGGAATAAATCCTCGGCAAATAGAATAAATGGAATCATCGTAGAAGGAGATGATTCAGAAACGAGATTCAGAGTAGATGATACTATAGTTGATGGTTCAAAGGAGGACTTTGTATTGATGATCTCCAATAATACGGGTTCCGGTTGCCTGATAGAACCTAATCAAGTTCTTGGCTACTGTAACTCCGTATTTCGGGGAGAATCAGGTGTATCAATTTTACAGGCAGGAAATAGTGGAGAAAGTAGCCTAGAGGGCATTTTCGATGCCAAGGAATCAAAATTCGATGGAGTTGTGTTTCTGGAAGCATTGTACAAAATGACCTCTAAAGCTACAGTGTCAGAGGAACAGAAAGAGATGGCGATACGGCAACTCGTGAAATACCGAGATGTATTTAGCCTACCTCATGATCCTCTGACAACTACTCCCCATCTTACTTGTAAAATTAATACAGGTGATGCTAGCCCTGTGGCGAAACATTACTACAGAGCTGCCATTGAACGTCGACCATATATCAGACAACATGTGCAGGAAATGCTAGACAAAGGAGTCATAGAGCCATCAAGATCGCCCTGGGCGGCGCCATTATTCCTAGTAGGGAAGAAAGATGGGTCGCTCAGGCCGGTTGTTGATTTCAGAGGCTTGAACGAGGTTACGAAGGATGATCGATATCCAATACCAAGAATGGATGATTATCTGGACTGCCTCGGGAGAGCAAAATTTTATACGACTCTTGACCTTAAGTCTGGCTATTGGCAAGTGCCAATGGAAGAAGGCAGTAAAGAAAAGACTGCTTTCCTGTGTCAAGAAGGGTTATTTCAGTTCAAAGTAATGCCCTTTGGACTGAAAAATGCACCAGCCGAGTTCCAGAGGATGATGGAGAGAATCCTTCATCCTCATGTGTGGAGGATATGTCTAGTTTACATAGACGATATCATAGTGTTCTCCAATACGTTCGAGGAGCACGTAGAAAATTTGAAATTGGTCCTAGATGCTCTGAGACGAGCCCAGCTTACACTTAAACCGGAAAAATGCGAATTCCTACCAAAGAAGGTTCATTTTCTTGGTCACATTTTGGATTCTAATGGAATTTCGCCCGATCCGAAAAAAGTGCAAGCTATTAAGGAGTTTGAGTTCCCGGACTCGGTCAAGCGTATGCAAAGGTTTCTCGGAATGCTCCAGTGGTGTAAAAAATTTATACCACATCTGGCAAAGCACGCAGAACCTTTGTATAAGCTGACGGCCAAGAAAAGGAATAAATGGCTCGTCACAGAGGATCACTACAAAGCATTTAATGCTTTGAAAGAAGCACTGGTATCGGTTCCATTTCTTAGGTACCCAGTAATGGATGGCTCAGCCCAATTCATTCTACAAACCGATGCCAGTGGAACAGCACTAGGGGCTGCTCTGTATCAAGAGTCTGGAGATGATAAGTGGGTCATAGCATACAATAGCCGTGTGCTAAAGGAGGACGAGAAAAAGTGGTGCGCAACCGAAAGGGAGTGCCTCGCGATTATCTACGGCCTCAAAATCTATCGGCACTATTTATTGGGGCAGAAAGTATTGATTAAGACAGACCACAGACCACTGTTATCAATGAAAGTCAACACAACAACAAATGACAAATTGAAACGGTGGTATGCGATCATAAATCAATACAACCACAAGTTAGAATATGTGCCAGGTAGACAAAATGCTATGGCTGACTTTCTCTCTAGAAAGGATGAGCCAGAGGATGTGGTGAAATCGCCACCGAAGTGGGAAAGTATGTTCAAGTCGGATGTTGTTTTCTCCGATGTCAAAGGAATAATAAAAGAACAACAAGAACAACAACAAATTTCCTTGGAGGCCAAGAGGAACAACATCCCCGAAAGGAATAAATCCCACAAGGATAAAAAGGAAGAAGAGGGTGCTCGAAATAGTCCTGGGGACGAAAGAGAGCATCCTAAAGGAGTAGAAGCGGTAGTAACCCGAAGCAAAGCTCGTGTTTCTGAAAAGGTGCAGAAAGAAAATCAGGAAACTGATAGATCTGCGATACCTAAGGAACAAGACAATGTGCAGTGGTTACACCCTAGAAAAGAAGAGGAGTTTGATAAACCAGGAACATCAGGAGAAAAAGAGATATCTATTGGCCTGATCCCAGATGACTTGATGAGCAAACTGCAAAAAGCAGACGAAAGCTTAAAGCCAATCTGGGATAGATTAGGTGCAAATAGCACCACGAAGTATCACAGTGGGTTCTACGAAGAAAATGGTGTATTGTATAGGGAAACTGAGGCAGAAAGCGAAGACCAATTGGTCGTACCCGCAAACCTCAGGGACTCTGTACTGCATCAGCATCATGGTGCTGTAATAATGACACACCAGGGTTTCAAAAGAACTCTGAGTGTCATGAAATTGCACTATTGGTGGCCTGGCATGGAAAAAGATGTCAGGGAATGGATAAAATACTGCGTTGTCTGTCAAATGGCAACTGCGGGAAAGCCATCCATTCCTCCGTTGATACCCATTGTGCCACAAGGTCCATTTGACATTGTATCTGTGGATATAGTAGGAATTTCGCCTTTGGGAGAAAGAATGCCTTATGTTATAGTTTTTCAGGACTATTTCACAAAATGGGTTGAAGCTGAGATGATCCCAGATCAATCAGCAAATTCAGTTGTGAATGCGTTCTTAGAAGCTATAATATTTAGGCATGGAACACCAACGAAACTCCTAAGTGACAATGGATCTTGTTTTACTTCGGATTTAATGAAATCAGTTTGTCATTTATTAGAGTGTAAGAAGATCTTCACTACTGCTTACCACCCTCAGGGTAATGGTATGGTAGAGAGGTTCAACCAAACTCTAATAAAACAACTGAGAAAAGTAGCTATCGGTGAACCCGATAGCTGGCCAAGATATCTCAAATCAGTGGTCTTTGCCTACAATGCTACCCCACACGCAGTGACGAAGGCCTCGCCATTTGCGTTGTTACGGGGCCATGAGGCAAAGTTCGGGATGAATTTGTCAAAAGCCCTTAAAATAGTAATGCCCATGAATTATGAGGCATACAAATTCATCCTAACAGACCACTTAACCAGGCTTTATAGTATTATTGCCGAAAATATCCAGAAAGCAGCGGAAGTTAGCAAAAGATATTTCGACAAGAAAATTAAAACCTCGGTTTTTAAAGAAAATGATTGGGTACTTCTTAAAGTTGATAAGCAAAAGAAACTAGGCTTAACTTGGGAAGGACCCTTCATTATAACTGATGTTTCCAGGTTGGAGGATAATGTCATAACAATCGCACGTTATGATAATCTTTTGCTACGGCAAAAGGTTTCAGCAAGTAGGCTGAAAATTTTTCGCTACGAGACTACACGATGGCAGAACTACGTAAAAAATCGATCGAATCGTCTTACTGTACCTTCGCAATTAGCGGAGAGTAGTGCGACGCCCGGTGTAGTTTCGTAGCGGCAAAATCTGCCGATTTGCGTGTATTTATTTTTTGTATTTAATAAATATTTATTCTAATCGTGTTTTGTAACGGTTGAAATCTGTTTTAATATTTTTTGAAATGTAGGATTGTGTTTTAACGAAGCGGGGGAAAAGCTTTTAAAGCGAAAGACCCGTTTTCGTACATTTTTTCATTTTACACTTTCTTGGGTAACAACTCCAAATCATTCAAAAGTTTCAAAAGTCGTGTCCCGCGTCTGCTCTTCATTTTCAAATCTTTTCGAAAAATTGTGAACGGAGGAACCCTCCCGTGAGGTAATTTGCAGCCGCAAGGGAATAGACTGTAAATGTTTTATACATCTGTCTACTTTTCACAGCTGCAGATTCGGTTTTAAAAATTTTAAAAATTATTTCGGTGCAAAGAATCGGGCCCAGAAAAAATTTCGAATGGGTACGCCGAACGATTGTACTCGGACGTACAATGCGACGGACGATGAAGTCCAATTTGGGGAGCCGCACCCGCGGCAGAATAATCGCTATTTTTTGGTCGACGGTAAGCAACCATTTTATATTTGTAAATAGTTAGGTAAGAAAATGAGCGGAGGTTATGCTCGTCAGGGGTGTTTTGTAAGACTGTTTCTGTGCCCTTTCTCGGACGAGCTACCAACTGGGAGTTGAGAATTTAACACAAAAAATTAGGTAGAAGGGGGTGGCAAGGGCCGAACCTAGGTGATCCGAAAAAGACTTCGGTCGAATTAGGTGATCCGATTAGGGGAGGTTTTTTTGTCATTCCCGCTCCCTCTGGTTTCCGCAAAGCGGCGAAGAAGGGGATTAGCAGGAATTAGTCGCGGAGATCAAGGTTGTGATCGATTAAGCGCTGATCGAGTAGCAAAGGTGTGTTGGGTTAGAGTGAAAAACACCTAATTTCACATATTTTTGCCTATCAATTTTGGTTTCTATAAAGGGACACCCAACGGCCAGAAAGGCTAAAAATTAAGTTCCCGCTCCAAAATTTCAAAAGTTCAAAAGTTAAAACGGTGTTCTGCACAAAGGTGCTAGAGGTTTCCCCAAAGAGTTAAAGGAGTAATAGTGGGTAAAATTACCCAAAGAGTGTAAAAAGGGTCACGAAAATGCACATGAGGAGTTAGTAGAGTATGTCTGGCTAAAATTTAAATCTCTCCTGAATTTTTTAGACCACAATATCCGTCGGGCAATGCGGATAGCGGAGTTGGAAAGGTGGTTTTTTGCCACTTTTGAGTTCTGGCCGACCAACCCCATCGAGCCGATAATTGTTCCCATGGGAAGTGTGGAAAGGGTGATAAAACACCTAGAAAGCAGCACTTTCCGAGGCATGAGCATTATCGGCTTCGATGTAGAGAAGGTGAACCGAGAGGACGCTGGAAAGCTGTTTAGGTGGGGGTGCGAAAACGAAAAAGGCAACCAGTTTGCCAGATTAGTTTCGTTCGCCCATCTAAATGGCAAAACGTTCGTAATCGACTTAACGTTGCTGCAAGAGCAAGAGTGGAACATATTGTTACACTTTTTACGCTCAGCGACGTTGTTAGTCGGTTACGCCGTTTTAGAAGATATAGTTTCAATTATCAATGTCCGTGGATGCGGAAAAAGCACCGATGGTCGCGATTTGTCTGACGCGATTAGGTGTAGTATCAAAGATGGAAATCTAGGAAGATACTATGACCTAAGCGTCACGGCAAAGCAGATCATGGGAAGCGAGATTACCAAATCCAGGAAAGCAGGTATCTGCCCTGAGACATTGAAATTGAAGGGACTCTTTGCCGAAATGTATTTGGCTGACATCGGTCCTCACCAGACTGATTTCAGTCTCTTACGTAATAGACAAAGTGTTGCCAAAGAAAGAGTTCCTGAAGAAATGCTGCAGTACGCTGGTATGGACGCGTATTTTTCGTTGGCAATTTTTATGGGAGCATTTCACTATGGGTACGTGATTGAGCTATGTGGGGGAGTTGCCAACTTTCCTCACGATATAGTCGATCCGGCCCAGATTGAAATACTCTCATATAAATTTTATCAGTTCTACTCATATATAGTTACGGACTACAAATTACGTAACTTTGTGGGTACACCTGATATTGTGGTTAGGCAGCCTGAGGCCACCTACCACATGATGCGCCAAGAAATGTACGCAAGATGGGCCACACAAGTGCAAGAAATAGGGCCTAATTTTCGTTGCCATCGGGACATATGCAATCCTAGGAAGGGGAAAGAAAATTTGCCGTGGCGAGGCATTTATCCAAGTGCTTATCGCCAGGGTAAAAAATTAAAGCCCAATTCCTATGATGAGGCAAGTGATCCCGACGACGACGAAATGATTAGGCCTGAACAGCGCTTGTCGGCCAAGGATAGGTTGCGCCTACAGCTAGTGGAGGAGATGGCGCAGGGAAAGCAGTATCAGGAACTCACTCAACCAGCATCTTTAGTTTGGTTCATCGACACAGCCAGGAAAGTTGTCAAGCTACCCCAAGATCGTCAAAAGCAAGCACTACTAGATGCCCTAAAAAATCATCTGGTTCATGTGCCTATTGATATTGATCCTGGGGTAGGCTATTTTGACAAAGATCACTGGAAGCCTCAGTTGGCGGAGTATGCTAAGGCATTCGAGGAAAAGCGGTTCTCGGAACTGCAAGCCGCTTGTGCTTTAGTCCCGCTAGCCTTTCACGTGATCTGGCCCCACAGCAGAAAGGAACTGGACTTTGTAATGGCCGAAATGTTCAGTTACAGGTTCATTACATCGTTCAGCCCAGAGCTGCAGGGCAAAATAAAAGAAATGGCTTGGCGGTCAGACGAAAGGCTGTCCCAATATCTTATGTTGGCGAAAACGCTTCCAAACATAGAGTATGAGGTACCCCGCAAAGGTGCCGGAATATATGTTTGGATGAATCGATTCGGATTTATGCCGATTCGATTAAGATTGTGGAAAAATGCTGATGTGTGCGCGCCGATCCCTGGCAGCCCTGACACGATAACTACGGACAGTAAGAGCTATAGCTCAAATCCGTATTATTATGTTAGGTTCTACCATATCGAGCTGGCACAAAGAACGCCATCATTAAGATATGGGGCAACCTGGCAAATGAAAATCGACAAGGTTGGAGACGTCTATGCGTCAAAAGCGGAAAATAGGGAGTATAGTATAGCCTTCCCTACAAAGATTTTTGACCTTAGACCTCTGGCCTCGGATTTACCGGGAATTCTACACACATTTAGTTATAAAACGGGTGAAGGTGTTGGCACCAAATTAGCTGGCAAGATTAGCCCCATCAAGACTGATAGTCTGAAAGATGAGAGCAAACAGCAGGCTGATGTCGGTGTTGTTGAATTTCCGATACTTTCAGGTCAGGAAGTCCAAACGTCGGAAAGCGAAATCTTCAGCGATGCAGTGGGACTGCCGGCTGAAGATGAATCGCCAGACCAAGGACTTCAGGACGAGGACGTGACTGAGCTGTCGGAAGATGAGCAGCAGCAAGAGCAATCAGTTCCGGCAACGGAACTGATGCAAGCTCAAACTGCTCAGACGCAGTCCGACCTCGACAACCAACGTCGATTAGCAATCATTCTAAAGATGGAAGAGGAGGCGAAGCAAAGAATTCGGCTCCAACGTGAACAAATGGAGGAAGAATTTGCAAAGAACGCGGCGATTTACAACGAAAAACTTCGCCAAATGTCAATTCAATTCGGACTCCAAAAAGATGATACCGCAGCGCCCGAATTGGAAACAAAGGTAGTCGTATTAGAGCCACCATCGCCAATGAAGGTAGACGACGATATGCCCTCCGATAAGCTGGTTATTGACGAAACGAAAGCGGAAACGCCGGATTCGGAGATGACGGAAAGTAGGGAGGTAATAGCGTTTTCTGCTGATGGGGGTGTTCCAGGGTTATACTCGGCCAAAGTCGTTCAAAGTATGAGAGAAAAGGGTTGGAACGACGAGAAAATATTATTTATGGCTGAGAGGAAAAAGAAAATGAGAATTAAGGAGAAGGAAAAGAGGAAGAAGGGTATTAAGGGAGCAAAAGTAGAAGTAAAGGAGGAAGAAAGTAAGACGGCGTCTTCCTCCGTCATATCGACCTCAACTCCTACGATTACCTCCACTACTACCCCCACTTCCCAAATTACTTCTACCTCAACTGGAACACCGTCATTGGCCACATCTTCAGTGGTCACTGCAACTCTGGATAGCACATCCACAACTAGTCAAGCTTCAGGCGCAATAGGCCTTGCGATGGGGAAACCGATACCGAAAGGTCAGGCAAAACCCAGCAAGGACCAAAAACCTGGAGTCGCAGCTAGTCAAGTGCAAGGGACTGCTCCTAGCAAAATTAAGCAGGCACAGGCTGCTCAGGTAACTGAAACGCCGGAAGTGACTGCGGAAAAATTCAAGGACAGTCTCTTGGACTTCTGGGACGTCTATCAGCCAAAAGCCAGAGAAGCTGGCCCAATATCATTTTTTACGAGTGCAGTGGCCAAATATTTTGCTTTCGAGCAATTTGAGTCAGAAAGAGTCTTCTTCATGGTAAACGACGCCGTTAGGGAAATCTACCGGGACTACGAACAACAGTTCAGAGTCCAGGGAGCATTTCTCTATGATCGGACAAATTTACCTGAAGAACTCTGGGAGAGGGTCATGTATGACTTTCTCCCCAGGTGGCTCAAGTCGGAGAGAGCACCTGATGCTTTTTCCTCGGTAAGGTATTTGGTTATGATGCTATTCCTCGTGTTGGAATGCGCCCCACTATCCCCGATGCATATTGGAAACATTTATGCCAGGGCGATGGTGGCCGCGAATAACCGACTGTTGAGGGTGTATAATAACCACGATACCCCCTTGGAATATAAAACGGCCTTTCGATCTGTGATGCTTAGTAGCAATCACCAGGTCGGAGTGATGGGAGCCAAAAGAAGTGCCAGTTCAGACTTGCAAAGCTCTGTTAAGTTCAGTAAAGCTCAAGACGGAAAAACTGGCGCTACTTTGAAGGTTCCCGGACCTCAAGGTCAGGGTCAAGGCCAAGGAAGCCAGGAAATAGCTCCAAGTACGCAAGGAAAGGTGCAAAAGACTGGTAACCGAGGCCGAGGCCAGTTTCAGTTCCACAACCCCAACCGGGGTGGTCGTGGAGCGGTGCGTGGCAGAGGTGCCGCGCCTCAGGTGCAAGGCAGAGGAGGCCAGCAGGGCCAGTGGGTATGGAGACCTTACGGAGGTCGGGGAGGAGCCCAGAGAGGGGCGCAAGGAGGCGGCGGGCCGCAACAGTAAATCAGCCGCATAATTTTTGGCCAAAAAATTTTGTTTTCGCATTTATTTTTCACAAAAAACACAAAATACAAAAAAATACAAAATCACAAAAATACAAAAAAAAAAATACAAAACACAAAATACAAAAAAAAAATCTTTCTTATTTGTTGCGCGCTTTAAATTTCTATTCGTTTTTCGTACCTCGCATCGCCAAAAAACGGGCATGTATAAAAATTTATTTTTTCACTTAATCTCATTTAAATCTCGCCTTATTTTTTCTTTTTTTTTATTTTTTGCTCAATCGATACGCCCGGGAGATTTTGATTTTTTTTGTGATATGCGTACTAATGTATATATTTTGTAAATTATTTAGATATTTTAGAAAATGTTTTTTGGCGAGGGCAACGTTGGAAAAAAGGCGGAGGCTTCACGGCGAAACACACAACCAGAAAGAGATAGACAGACAAATGTTCTGTCCCTGGCGTCCAGCGTAAAGCACGAAACGAAAGGTCACGGGATGGACGGCAACCGAAGACCCTCGGCCCTGGTGCAGGTCAAATTGGATTTCGGCGGTACGCCAACAAAGTCAAGCCGACGCGGAGTCGTCGATCCGTCGGCGTCCAGACCAAGAGGTAGCGCACCCGGACGGCCTTGTGGACATTCCGGTATGCCTGGTAAAAGACTTGACGTAAGAGGGTGGTCATTCGGAAAGCTTTCCGCAAGGGGGCATGAATGACCAAAAAGGTTCAGAAAACTGCCTTGACTGTATTAGGGCCTGAAAAGGTTCCAAAATTGTCATTGCGGCGTAATATGAATCTTTTTAACCTCCCGTTGGTCAGTTTCGAGGCTCGAGGGATGTCAGGGATGGACACAGTCTATCTCAAAGTTGTGAAGAAATAGCCGAAGTCGACGCGTTTTGCGTCGACGCCGATTTGCATAGACACCGTGCATAAATATGCCGGTCGTCTATGTTTTTGGTCATTCAGTGAATTATTGTTTGTTTTTTATTGAAAGAAAATTATCGGCGGCCCAGTAGGGCATAAATTTATATTATTTGTTATTTTATTGTGGTGGAGCACGTCCGCCGTAAATACAACGACCCCCGGCCGACAGCCTTGGAATTACTCGCAGCGGAGGGAACGCAGGTTAGACCCCGGATCTCTGGAGTGCCACCCAGCGTGCAAGTCTACATTTACAACTCAGTTCTCGGCCTGACTTCTGATTTTGCCCCTGGTTTGAAGTTACTTGAGCTCAGGGTGTTATCATTTCTTCTGCAGTTCTTCGGGACGAAAGCAGGAGATCTTTGTTGATTTAGAGACTGACCGAACTGTTGCAATCTGATTCTACCTAAGGTTTCGGCCTGATTAGGTGAATTAGCTAGTAACTGATTAGGTCTATTTTTGGTATCAAATCCTTTATTTATATTTCTCAAACTATCCCAAGTCTCATTTCAACAAATATTTCGAAAATAAGCCGAATTTTCGTTTTTTCTTCGGTTTCCAATGGCAATAGAACATCCAATGAAATCGAAAATTCGGATTGTTCTATTAAATTACTGCATTTTGGTTGAAAAAACGAACATTTTCAATTGAAAAGGAAGTCGACCATCGAAAAACTCTTCTTGACTTGGTGCATCGTGAAATTTTTGCGCTGCATCTTGTTAAAATGTTGTGTATCATATTCGAAGGTTAGGATTTTTTTCAAGTGCTTTTCAGGTGGACCTTCTCGTATTCCGTAGTATTTTCCCTACTTGAGAAAGCAAACATGTGAATAACTTTACAAGGTGATTTGGCATGATAAGAAACAAGTTATTAAAAGTTTGGAAATTGACATGATCTACATCCTTTGAGACATCTATATCTCAAAAGTCACTCTGAAAGGCATCAAATGAGCAGTAACAATCTGAGGACATCGTATCAAGAAAATGCAGTGATTAGAAGGCTATTGAACATACATCTCTTTCAATTTTTATGGACATGAATTTAATTGAGGAAGAGCAAACACAGATCTTTTTGCGATTTGTTTGAGTCAAGCTAATCTTTGTACAGGTAGATTGTGAATGAATTTCAGTGTTTCCTATACTTATTATTCATTGATGCAATGCTGAGCTTCGAGGTTCAACACGTTGTAATGAGAGACGGCGTAAAAATGAGATTAGGATGCATGACGGAAGAAACATTGTAAACGCCTACCATTTTGCGAGTATTGATCAAAGTTATGTTGTTCGCTGCGTTTGGCTCAGAGATAGATTATGTACTTTTACTAATAATACCTTTGGTCCAAATAAAATACAAAAAGTACTATACTTTTACGTGTATGTAATGTGGTGAGAGAGCAGAAAACAGCAAATTTCCTTAATTCGGTTCTCACAGGTATCACAAAGCGTACACACTCGTGTCATTGTGCAAGTTTGATCAGAATAAATTTGCGATTTTTTACTCATTTTTGCTAATGCGAATTCCAATATGGGCGATTTTGATCAATCACCCGAACATAATATTGAAACTCAACGTTATTAAAAATTTCCCAGAGAAAAATTTCAGTTCATTTACCCAATGGGTCAACGTCTGATCATCAAGAATGCATGCCGAAACTGTGACAAACTCAGTGTAGAAAAAGGTCGGACAGTTAAGCCCGGTTCATACTCCTGCTTGGCGAGCAAATTTTTCTGCTTGGCGAGCATCTCCAAGCACAGCTCCGAGCATGTTCGGCGACCATGCTCGGGGATGCTCGGCAAGCATCTTGCTCGGCGAGCATGCTCGGAGTTGGTTCATACTTCGCGAGCCAATTTTTCGCGAGGACAAATTTCATTTCTGCTTATCGATCGGTCTGTGAGTTTTGCGTTTTGAAATGTATTTTTCCAAAACCTTGAAAATTCGCGTTCTTACCCATTTGTTGCACATCAATAATTGCTTGATCAAAAGAAATCGAAAACGACGGTCAGTGCGTCCCATGAACAGGGCGAGGTCGCAGTTTGGTCAACATGCCACACTTTTTCGGACTTGAAAAGTAATGATGCAGAGCGATTTTTTCAAATTTACCGCATGTCGGGACCACGATTTGATGATTTACTACGACATTTACATTCCAAAATTCGTTTTTTCCTGACGTCCTTGTAATCGAGTGATTGAACGTTCCACGGAAATTCTTTTTCACTAACTAGTTCAATAAGTTTAAATTTTTCATCTTCTGATAATTTTTTTCGGATAGACATAACAAAAAAATTTTCACAACAAAAAAATCTACACGCAGAACGCACGCAGCTTATTTTAAACTATATACAATGCAAACCGAGTCACAGTTTCACATAGTTTTGCCTTGCTTATAGGCAGTTTTTCATTGTCTATATTTATAACGTATGTTGCTCGGAGGAGTAGAACATTTTTCTACTACCCCAAGCAAGCTCGACGAGCAAATTGTTTGTGCACGGGGTTCTGCTCGCCCGGCAAATATTTACGCGCCGAGCATGCTCGGCGAGCAGCTTGCTCGATGCTGTGCTCCCCAAACATCTCCGAGCACAGCGTCGACCATGCTCGCCAAGCATGCTCGGCGAGCAAATTTACCCCGAGCATGCTCCCCGACCACACTCGGCAAGCATCTCCGAGCACACCTCCGAGCATGCTCGGAGACACTCCTCGAGCAGCTTGCTCGCCGAGCATGCTCGGAGGTGGTCCATACTTCGCAAGCAATTTTTTCCCGCCAAATTCATACTTATTTCTTTCCATGTATGAACCATAAAATAAATACCTTGAATACTTAGTTCTTACTGAATTTCTTTGAAGGCACGGTGTTTTTTCCTAACATCCTTGTAATCAGGGGATTAAACGTTCCACAAGAATTCTTTTTCATTAAGTTCAATAAGTGCTAATTTTTCATCATCTGATAATTTTGTTCGAATAGACATGGCAAAAATTTTACAGCAAAAAAATGAAACCCCACAAATAAATCTAGCGATTAGAGATGTATCGGGCCTTTTGACCAGATATGTTACCCGATCCTACCCGATGTTTTCTGACCCCAAGGTGGAAAAAAGACTTGACCTTAGCCGTTGTCCAGGATACCTCTGTGCCTTGAATGTCACGGGTCAAAAAATTTAGATGATCATTTTCACTGTTAGAAGAAAAAGCAGGTATAATTTTACACTGAAGTTAGGCAATGATCGATGTATTGGCATTGACTGATAATTGACTTTTTCAAATATCGGCCGATGGATTTTTGGGCGAGTTATAATATTCTGTTTTCTATGTCAATTCTTGCACTAATCAGCCCTGCATGTGCTTATTTACTGGGCAAGTGTAAATATTAGGTCTCTTTTAGTTATTATTTAGACCAGAAAAACGTTGAATTTAATGACGATGTGATTTTTTCCTTCAATGCCTTATGACACAATGGTTAAGGAATAATTTTTAGCCTTCACCTCCTGAAAAAGTATGCTTAAAATCATTCAATTTCCGTAATTCACCAAGAATTATTCAACAATATCATGTTAAAAGCAATGATATGGTGTCCAAAACTTCTTAAAATAAAATAGTGAAATTTAGTGTTCCATAATTTCAAAATTCAAAAAGTTCTATAGTAAACCTTCGTGTGAAGATTTACCGATGTTGGTCATTCTTCAATTTACAAGCATTTAATAAAAAAGAGACAAAAATAAGTCTTGTACCTGAGAGAAAGTTTTCGAGGAGCAGTTTTTGAATTGAGCAAAAAATGAAATTCTAAACAAACATTTTTCCGGCAGACATACCATCTTGGGCTATCATTTTAGATTTTTCGATTTATTTCCTATAATCGTAGATCGGATTGATTTTCGTTTTTTGTCTTGAATAACAGAAAATTTTTGTTTATTTCTCATTTCCCAGTTTCGTTTCATTTCTCGTTTCTCAAAACAGCAATAAAGTTTAAAAGTAGGGTCATTTTTCATTTTCTATGTTTATTTACAATAAATAATAAACAAACATGTAACACGGCGAGTACGTGTTTGTGTTACACTTTATGAACTGAACATATTTTTTTGACCCTTCACCTGGTTTGCTAGACGTCTCTGACCCGACCCGACCCGTGACCCGATTTGGTATTTTCGCAGCCTGACCCGCCTCGACATTCTCTAGCCCGATACATCCCTACT